>OX030998.1:7200000-8400000 GCA_943735965.1 Eupithecia abbreviata | reverse complement strand
TTTTTGTTGTGATTGTTATCAGGAGAAGGTTCTTATGAAAGAAAAGTTAAGAAAATTGCGCGAAAAATGAGGAAATTTAAGAATACTTAACCACCATATTAAATTATTTCTAATGTAACCATAGCGCATAACGCTTTTACAATTCAAACTTTTTTGATGTAACCTTATGGATGGCGTGGCGTTTGACATAAACATTGACAGAATGTTCAATATGACAGGACAACGTCTGTCGGGTCCACTAGTCGCCTATAAAAGACGGCCCAAAGTTCACTATACTTATTATGTAAATGCTAGAATCAATAATGTGTATTTAGATAAGATAATCCATAGAGATAATCCCTTTTGTTAATCCCATAAACACATTACACCTTATTTTTACCACAATTAAGTTTGGTAAAAATTGGGAGGTATATTAATATATCTACTTAATTATTATAGGATGATGATGATAATGATGCTGCTTTTTTATTCAATTCAATTCAATTCAATTCATTTATTTATCTTTTGACACAATACACATGTTCTTAGATAAGTCACAATTACATTTATAACTTATAATAACTAAATAACAACAATATTAGCCTCCGTACCTATCGCATCACAAAATATATTTTTATCAGCCAAAGCTTCGTCAATTGTATAATAACTCTTATTCAATAGAATTCTTTTAATAAATACAAATAGATCAATGTCAGGTTTCTTTCTAAATTCTAATGGTATTTTATTATAAAATTTTATCGATAGGCACATAAAGCTTTTCCGTACTTTTGATAGTCTCGTGTGAGGTACCACAATATTTTCCTTATTTCTAGTGTTGTGATTATGAATTTCCTTATTTTTTGAAATATTATTGAGATTTTCTCTTATGTATATAATGGTTTGATAAATTTGCTCACAGGCCATTGTCATTATTTTTAGCTTCTTAAACTCGTCTCTACATGTATCTCTATATTTTAAACCTGCTATATGTCTAATAGACCTTTTTTGCAAAACAAAAATTCTTTGCGATTCTGCTGCGTTGCCCCAGAACATGACCCCGTAGCTCATCAATGAGTGAAAATATGCAAAGTATACTTGCCTAGCAGCACTCATGCCTCCTAATTCTTTTATTTTTTTATTGCGTATGTTGCGGAGCTTAATTTTTTGCTAAGTTGCTCAATATGGTTGGCCCAAGTCAATTTAGAATCTTGCCAGATACCCAAAAATTTTATACAGTCTGTGTGGGGCAGCGACATCTCATTAAGCGCATCTATTACAGAAGACTCGGGTAATTTATTTGTAGCTCCTAAACAAAATTTTAAAACATGTGTTTTGTCATCATTTAGCACAAGATTGATTGATTGAATCTGATTTGATTTGATGATTGATTCTGATTTGAGACAAAGTTAACAATTTCCCATTGCAGGGCAAAGGTTTCTTCCTGATTCAATACATTTTCTTAATACACATTAAAAATTTAAAAGCAATCAAAAGAGCCATAAACACCATTAGAAAATGGACCATCAATCCACATCTCATAAAGTGAGATAGATAGGCTAGGACTGACTTTTATGTCCTCAATTCTGTAAAAGCCAGGCCAATCTCACCTCTAAGCGACGGTGATAAGGAAGTAAAGGTAAAGGAAGTCGCCCACAGCACGCCCACTGCTGGCTTCGTTTGATATTGCACAATTGCTTCATGTTTTGGACTGATTCGTTTGATAAAGTATTTGTACTAATTTGACCTAGGAATAATAATCACATCACATTATCTAAGTATCACAAAGACCAATTATTTATTGATATATAAAACTATAGCTCCGCCTATGTGTCAAATGGTTTATAACCCTTCCTGTTGAACGAATCTATCTATTTAAAAAACCGCATCAAAATCCGTAGCGTAGTTTTAAAGATCTAACTAAGCATACATACATAGGGACAGACAGACAGACAGCGGGAAGCAACTTTGTTATCAACTATGTAAGTGATGTTCAGGTATTTTACAGCTACTTAAAATTTTCCACAAAAAGCAACTGACAGTTGTTGCATAAACAAAATTACAAGACGACCATTAATGAAATACAACATTTACAACATAATGACTTTAAGGTAAGGAGTTAAAGATATACAAATTTTGAGAATAAGATACATTACCCGATACATTAATATTTCACACGTTGAATATTCTGCAATAGAGAATTTTATTCTATTAACTATCTACAACCACTTACATATTTATACCGCACGTTTCGTCTGCATTGCGGAGGAATCTCAGACCATTTACGCTACCGCAGGACTTGCCAATTACTGGTTGGCGTGCTGCTACTAAAACCGACTTTTTCGTATATTGAGGTTTATTGACATTGCCTAGGTACTAACCTAAGCTAGGCCTAACTATATCTAGGCTACGAGTAAGTTAGACCTAGTCTAGCTACTAAACTAACCTAGGCTAGGCCTAAGTTTATTTGCTAGCTACTTACCATAAAAGATAAAAATAGTAGGCAATTTGATGTTTTCTATAAAAACTAAAAACAGAGCTACGTACGTTGACTTACCTACAGTTTTGCAGAAACTTTTTAAAGTAATTTACTTTGATTTGGAAATAAATGAACACTAATAAATAAAATACTTTAGATTCTTTTGTATTTGTAATGTTTTTTAAGTTTTGCGGGACATGATCATGGGATCATGTAATCAACTCGAAAATACAACTTCCCAAAAAAAGAATTATCACAATCGATCGACGATTGATAAAAAAGTCAGTCAATTATTATTATTCGTTTATTTCAGATCATCATAAAATCCATATAAAATTAAAACACACACAACTTAAAAAATAAACAAAAAATTAAACATTCATAGATTATAAGTTACGCAATAAAAGGAATTAAACAAAATGTCATATTAAATTTAAAATTGTACCAGAATTATATAATAAAAATGAAATTATAAGAAATTAAAATTAACATTTAAAATTAGGATCAGATAGCCCATCAGCACCCGCATCCACCTGTTTTGAATGGGGCAGTCTGTCCGTGCCACAATCATCTTCAGGATGCCGTTGCCGCTGCCTCGCGCACGCTGGAGTAGGGAAGCGACTTTCTTGCGAGTAATTGCATGAAAGTCGTCCGTGCGCGCCTCCGCGAACATCCCTGATGCGCTGCAAAAGCGAGACAGCCGCATCAGCATCCTAAATGTGATGTGTGTGCAATGATTGACGAAAATTCACTGCTGAACATGCACCACAGAACAATATGGTTCTATGATATAGGTACGTACACCTACTGTAATGGGAAAACGATAACTCCTATATCCGAGTCATGCACTGATGAGATAAGAAATGACATCATCGAACGAAGACTGTCTATCTATGTCAATAATATGACGACCGATGTGGCGCGGTGGGCGAAGGTCCGCCTGCGACGCAGTAGGTTGCGGGTTCGATTCCCGCCTCGGAACAATTGTGTGTACGATCTGCAGATATATGTTCCGGGTTCTGGTCCTTTACTATGTATTATAAAAAATATCTATATATGTAATGTATTGTATTATGTATATCAGTTATCTAGTACCCATAACACCAGCTCTGCTTACCATCCATGGGGCTAGATAATGCTGTGTGAATTGTCCAGCATTATTTATTTATTATAAAAAAATATAAAAATATCTATGTCGGCTTGAGACGCGAAAGGTTGTGAGTTCGTTTCCTGCCTCGGGACAAAATTTTTGTTTGATCTGCAGATATTGGTTCTGGTTGTTTTCTAGATAAATTAAAAAAAATATTTACGTTTTGGTGTAATATATTAAATATATTATACAATACAATACATTACAATAACTCTTTATTGCACACCAAATACATAAAATATACACAAGACAGGAAAAGAAAAAAATAATACAAAATATGCTGTACAATGGGCGGCCTTATCGCTAAGAGCGATCTCTGCCAGTCAACTTTTGTGCTTATTTTGTAAACCTAAAGAAAAATAAAATAATAATTTTAGTTTAACCTACTGCATAGCACTCACTATTTAAATTAACGCAATAAATTTATTTTCTCTTCTCAGTTACTTTACTTCTTAAAGAACACATGAACAAAGTGTCTATAGAGACAATAAGAAAAGTGCCAATGTACACATTTAAGGCTCAACTCACACCAAAAGAGCGTCGAAGCGCAGCGAAGCGGAGCGCAGTTTCAGTGTCATATGAATTTTAACTTTATTTTCATTACAATAAAACTTATTGTCGCATGAGAAACTCGAACGAGTCGAATTCGCCGGAATTCCCGCGGCGCGGCGCCGCCGCGGGCATCCGCGCGACTCGTTCGAGTTTCTCATCTTCGACACTGAAACTGCGCTCCGCTTCGCTGCGCTTCGACGCTCTTTTGGTGTGAGTTGAGCCTAAAACGGGATATTCATGGCGCATGAAACTGTGCCGAAATATTGGATACCTCAAATATCAAATCATGGTAAATACCACGTTCTTAGTAATATGTTGATATGAAAATAAATTAAAACTAAATTACCCATTAGCCATTTCTATGGCTAGATTGTAATTTAATTATACTCTGGTATATTTAATGTGTATACTAGACAACCATAATTATTTTATTTATTTATTTTGAGCCATTATTGTCCCACTGCTGGGCAAAGGCCTCCCTTTTCTCCTTCCAGTCCTCGCGATCCAACGCTGCCACAGGCCACGATGGAAGAGTGCCTCGAGCTCGTCACGCCATCTCATCCTGGGCCTTCCACGTCGCCTCTTAGCGTACAATAATAATAATAAAAAAAAAAAAAAAAAAACATCAGCTTTATTCCATATCCCAATAGTTATTAGTATGTACAATTTTAAAACAATAATAATAATAGTAAAATAAAGAGTTAATAGTTGTGTAGGTACATTATAATTTTAGAATTGAATTGAATTTAGAATTAATTATGTCAGATATTTTTGTGTCATGTCCTGATATGGACCGCCTTCGTCGGTGTAGGTATGCCTCCAATCAATCCAATAATAATAAAGAATATAAAAGTAAGTTTAGTAAAAGCTACGGTTAGCCAACTGTAGCGTATATTCAAGAACAGCCTGTGTGGCCCTAACAAGGTAATGTCATCGCAAAGTCGTCATCTTATCAAAGGATGCTGTCATCTCGGCCGTGTGGGCTTGTGCTCGCCTGACGTTCTCTTAAGGTTATCTGATTAGCTGGACCTGATAACGTAACGTGTAACTCCTACATTGTACTCGTTTAATAACATTAGGCACCCCAATAGGCCTGTTAGGCTACAGTTAGGCATATTATAGTCTACATACAGGCCTCATTATTTAGGGGCTTAGTCAGTCTTGACTTAGTCTAGTCTTAGTCTTGACGACCGATGTGGCGCGGTGGGCGAAGGTGCAACCTCCTTTGACGCAGGAGGTTGCGGGTCCGATTCCCGCCTCGGAACAATTGTGTGTACGATCTGCAGATATTTGTTCCGGGTGTTCTGGTCGCTTTCTATGTATAATAAAAAATATCTATCCATGTAATATATTGTATTATGTATATCAGTCATCTAGTACCCATAACACAAGCTCTGCTTACCATGTGGCTAGATAATGCTGTGTGAATTGTCCAGCATTATTTATTTATTTATTATTTAGTAGAATCTGTGCAAAAAGAGTAGTCTCATGGCGAAACGGTGAACTAACCATATTAACGCAACAAAAGTAGTACCTATATTGGCAGATAAGAGACTTCACTTCTTGCACGGACTCTAGAAGCTTACTTATACCATTTATACGTACCATATAACCATCCACGATAGGGCTGGTCCACCAGTTCAAAGTCGCTCAGCGAGCTATGGAAAGAGCTATGCTCGGAGTTTCTCTGAAGGATAGGATTCGTAACGAATACATCCGACAGAGAACCAAAGTTATCGACATGGCTCTAAGAATTAGCAAGCTGAAGTGGCAGTGGGCTGGCCAAATCTCGCGAAGAACCGATAACCGCTGGGGTAAAAGTGTTCTAGAGTGGAGACCGCGACTCGGCAAACGTATTGTAGGACGTCCTCCGGCCAGGTGGGATGACGACCTGCGAAAGACTGCACGCAGATTCTGAATGCGGCAAGCTGAAGACAGGGCTCTATGGCGCTCATTAGGGGAGGCCTATGTCCAGCAGTGGACTGTAGGCAGTTTGCAGAAAGCATTACCAGTCCACCATTCGCGGGCTGCGACCCGATGCTATTTAACCGACTTCAAAAAAGGAGGTGGTTCTCAATTCGACTGGTTTTTTTTTTGGAACCACGCTTGCTTTGCGGACTAAGGAGTCGTCGTAATCCTACTACATAATTATAAACGTGAAAGTTTGTATGTATGGATGGATGTTTGTTACTCTTTCAAAAACTACTGAACGGATCGAGCTGAAATTTTGCATACAGGTAGTTCTGGGCCCAGAATAAAACCTAAGCTCCTTATTATCCCATAAATCAGTTCCCATAGGATAGAAATAATCTTAATCGTTCCTTTCCATAGAAACAACGCGTGCGAAGCCGCGGGCAGAAACTATAATTATGTATATTCTGGATGGAGGACCACCTAAGATACCAATAAAGATGAATAACAATATTGTTTGTTATGCATCTGACTAATCAACTAAAAAAAGCATCATTTACCATTAAAATAATTAAACCGTACTTGCATAACAAAAGCAAATGAATACAAAGTTATCTGTCATACATACATAATGGTGGCGCCAGTTTCAGACGCCATTTTTTCTCCAATTAGCAAGTACGTTTCACAAAGTTCGATTACAAGACCTCCTTGCTCTACTAATAATGTTACCAGCTGTACTATTTTGACTAGATATTCCACTTTGTTGCATTTACACAGTTTTAATAAAACTAATTATAGTAGTAGTATATTTAGTATTCAAGGGTCTTGTGGACTAATTTCGAAATACAGCAACATTGCATTTTGTATTTTCTACTTTTTTGAGAATTCATTCCTTTGTTGGGTGTATCTAACTAAAGAACATTCAACGCATCCACTGCCCAGTCTCAGCAGTGAGGCGCGACCACCACCACTGTCTCGCGTCGCTACATTTACTTCCAAATGGGCACAGTAAGTAATAAAAGTGTTAAACAAATTCGTCTTTCAACTGAAACAATTTCGTTATTAATCTAGCCGCATCGCCCTGGCTATTGCTGGCAACACTGCGCACTCGTCGACCTCCTTACGTGGGTGGATGAGTCAGAGTGGAGGTAGCAGTGGGTGCCAAGGCAACCAACATAGCTCAGGAGATAGCAATTATGTTTTTACAACATCGATATTAATTTAATAATGTTGGACAATTCACATTGGTAGGTAACAAAATAGTACAAGTCAAACAATTTATTCCTAAAAGAAATAATTTAATATCTATTATATAAAAAATTTAACATAATTGTCTACACTGAACTACATACATAATTTTTCGTCTCCTCGTGGTGATAATGTCAAAAGCCCTCCCAGCATGTCCAGCAGTGAACTCATCAGCACAACTCACATACATATGTATGTAACATATGTATGTGAATTGTGTTGGTGAGGTTTTTAATAGATGTCTCCCGTTCTACAATCTACATGAATGGAAATGCAGTCGATACGGCACTGGTTTGGGACCATCTGGCCCAACTGGTCTGGAAGGCTGACGTGGCGGGCGTAGGCTTGGTCGTTCGATCAATGACATTTTTATATCAACCAAAACATGGCAACACAGGTTTTAGCAAAAAGTTTTTACTACTTTATTATAAGGACCCCTACCTATCGAATTTTAGGTTTTATTCGCTATGTTCATATGGTTTCCGGATAAAACATAGCCAACCAACTGCAATCAGATAAGAAGAAAGGAGCTATGCATTGCCTATTTCAACAAATTTTCAGAAGATTTTTATTAAATTTTGAGTAATTTCAAGAGATAACCTATAATAATAAAGCCTTCCAAAGGACCGGGTCACTTTATGGCCCGAGATCATGGTAAATCAGAGAGACATAATTATAATAATAATAATAAAAACTATTTATTACCTATACATTTCTTAACCTAAACTAAAATTAAAACACAATAAATTACTTTTAACAGGCAAAGGGATATTCGAAACAAACAAACAAAAATAAAACAACTTCCTCAGAATATAAGTCAAGTACCTGGTCTAAATAAATAATTGAAAAATAGATAATATTGACAAATTATTTGAACCTAAAATATAACCTATCATCTGAAATGAAATGAAATGAAATGAAATGAAATGAAATGAAATGAAATGAAAGTTTATTTCTTTAGGCTTACAAATAAGCACTTAGACAAGTCATATTTTATACTATTCATTATTATCAATTAAAATTATTTTATAGTTCACTTCAATTTTTTGTCCACCAGTGGAAGAAGTGAGAAGAAACCACTAGTATGTTCATAACTTATGTGTCTAGTACATATGATTTGAAATACCTTCCCTTACCTACTAAGTACTAGTTTATATTTTATAAATACTCAACTCCGAAATAAAAATGAGTGTTAATTTTAACGCTAGTGGCTTACATATATTTTATGTGGAAACCATGAATCTAGTAGGTACATGTCTCATGGTTCTCCATAATTTCCCTTCGAATGCTGAGCAACATAAACAAGGTTTTAAAGTTAATAGTGTCTGCATATGGGCATAATATTTTAATTGAAGGCTTTTATGAAATCTGGATTCCTCAATGGAACTAAATTATCCGTCTCTTAATCTGAAAAAGGTTTCTTTATTTTCACTTTCATTATTTTATAATTCAGCGTGTAAAACTACAGCTATATTTTTAAAATAATAAATAATTACCACAGGCACGTTCAGGTTTAGCAGTATAAGTAGGTATATGCTGAATACTCGTATTTATCGACAGAAAATTAATTTTAGTCATTGTGATTTTTATTATAATTTTACTGTACCTTTGTTAGTACCATCGACTTGTTAATTATTTACCAATAAAATGACTACCTGACTATGATGCTGATTTTCAATACATACCATCTAGGAAAATGAAGAGTTCTTCTTGATTCTGTTCTCTTAAATTGTTTTCAGAGTAAGTTTAAGTTAGGTCATAGATACGTAGAGTAACTAGGTATACGATTATATAACCTAGGAGCCTTACGTATCGTGTTTGGCTAAGTCTGGAGTCGCATGTCCATATAGGGTAGCGAGTCGACGATCAATACCGAGGCGTGGGTGTTAGCTAACTTCTAGCTGGTCGTTGAATTTGTACGTTTGAGGTCGACATGAATTTCAGTCATTTCTTGAACTTTTTTCGCATCGATGTTGTATTTAGGCTTATCATCATAATATGTATACTTTTTAAGCTTCATTATTTTAATAAAGCACTTATCTTTAGTCCTAGCTTTAAATTATGTTGCCATACATACATATCCTTCTTAAAGGGTACATGAATACTAATTTTATGTAGGTACCTACTTAAGAACAATAGTATTTTTGTAGGTAAAGTAATTTATAAAATTAATACAGGATACTAAATAATACAGCCTCTGGCAAAATTAGTTTGAATGAAAATGAAAAAAGTTTTTATTTCTTTAGGCTTATCTACAAATAAGCACTTAGACAGGTATTTTTATTTTATTTAAGCCTTACCTCTCTGAATTAGGAATTTAATTACGAATAAACTTGAAACATCATTTTTGTAAGAAATCATTGATCAAGCCAGATGACGAATACCTACATAGTTTATGATCTATGTAAGAAATGCTCAACCAGGGCTTAGTATTACAAAGGAAACAAATAAATACCTGCGAAGTTAAATAATATAATCTCCAGTGTTTTATCTATTGAAAATACGATTTCTGTAAATTTTGCCAAGCCTATTTCAATTAGTATTCGTCGAAGCATACCGTAAAGCCAAAACAAAAGAATATCAGGTACCAGGGTTATAAAACAAATTCATCCTCATTCTAAAGACCCTTCTCACTCTTAGACCGTCTTAACTAGAAATAATAAACCTCTTAGCAGAAGACTTAGCGGAACATATACACGAGTAATATAATCCCGACTTATTACATCAAAACAAAAGCTGAGTTAATTTTAACAGCCTCGGCGAACTAACTCTTATCTGTTTTCCAAGTAAAGCCCAACTTGGTTATTTATGCACGAGAAGCTTAGCCACCAAATACCCAGTTAGTCATATCGTTATTATCCCACAGGATTTTTAGAATATTCTCAGGTTCCAGATTTTTCTATGGATATTTTCGTTCAGACTATTTTATAAGCTTTTGCATACAAGCATACCCACCTATTCCCATAAATTTGATTCCCGAGGGATTAATATTTATCTCCCCAAACTTTCTATCTACTTATGTAAAATTAAGGCATTCGAAGTAGGTTTTATTTATTTATTTTCGGAAAACTTACGGCTAAACATAACAAAACAAGACAAATAAAGTATTAATATAAGTTTTTAGTGTTTGTATTTGTACTTGCTTGGAAATTTACCTACACAAATGTATACAAGTAGGTATTTTTGGAGTTAGCCACAGAATCTCTGACCACAATGACACAATCGTCTCCAAGAATTGAATGATTGAAACGTCTAGGTACCTATAACCTTGACACATCACTCGTCATTTCAAGAACAAGAACAGAATAGACTGAAAATAGCCTAGATTGAAGTAATTTAATTGAAAATAGACATAGTATTAATTGATTTCAATCAAGATCTAAATTGTTGATTTGACGAGATAGCAAAAAGACGAATACCTAAAAAAGAATTTAAAGGAACGACTACCTTTTGTTATTATGATGATTATGAATCTTTTTGAATGAACAATCCTTTTTTTAGACTCACTAGTTTTAGCATTTGCCATACAATTTCATTTGTGATATAATTTAAAAAATTTGGGAAACATTTAAAATTTATAAAAACCTGATACGAGATGAGAACGACCAACGCTTGATCCAGTTGATTTTTTATGCTTGTATGATGTGATATTTTTTTTAATTCTATCAAACCTTTTTTCATACACATCTTATTTTTTTATAATGCCTGCTAATGCTGGCTAACTAAATCTTTTACTTGAGAGGTACTTGGTTCATAATGGTCATTATTATCATAGCTATGACTGCTATGAGCAATGAGGCTATTATTGTTGTTATTTCAAATATATTATTAAGACCTAAGTTGAATTTACACTGCAATGTCGCCGCATAATTTTCCTCAACATTTACAAGTAGGTCAGTTAAATTCTCAGCACATGGCATGTACAAACAAACCTACATGGTTTCTTAAGTATATTTTTTACAGTATCGCTGATCAGTTGATCACGATTCAAGCCCAGTAAGGAAAGTTGCATCGCCAAATCTTATAGACAAGTAATGAAACCTTTTTGCAGATTTGCATTTTTTATTATCTGTGGTTTATACTTAACGCACTAACTGTTTTATGGGAGAAGAGAAGAGAATAAGAAAGATATTATTGATAAGATATTATAGATATAACCATAGACACACAAAACACAAGGTAGAGGTAATTAGTCTATGCCATAGACTAATGATATAACTACCTGCCTAACTTACTATCATAGATTAACTTACAATCTACTCAATGCACTTTGACACGCCATGTTCCCTGATTCCATTTTAGAATATTCCAGAAGATCCCAATAATCCTGGTAGTTACACATATAAAGTTGGTAGGTAGGTATCTAACGACTAGTAGGTACTTCCATCCCCTACAATGAGTCATGCAGTGAACAACCCCTGAGGGGCGAGGCTGTGACGTCACAGGGTGAGTCAGCGTCGCAATCGATAGCTTGGGGTAGGTTTCATGCGGCAAAGAGGTTAGGTTGAATATTATTCAAGCAAGCAGGTTAATGTATAGAGACCTACATACACTTACTAAAATCTGGAAAATATATATTACTATGAAAATTTTAATAGTATGATAATATAATCAGTAATTTTTTAATGTAAGATTAGAACCTTGTACAACGTATGTAAGTATTCGAAAACATTTAAAAAAAGTAATCAGTAAAGCCATAGCGAGGCCAGAAGCAATAGGAGTCCATAAAATAAATACATACTTAGACATTTCAGTTCAGTTTAGTTCAGTTATTTATTGATAAGAATATATGTCAAACATAAATAATACAAGTAACAAAAAATACACAACGAATTACAAATCATACACATGGGTCTAGATAATGTGTGAATTGTCCAGCATTATTTATTATTATTATACACACACACAGGAGTTTCTTATAAATAATTTTATATATTTTTTTTGGTAATTTTACCAATTCATTCATAATTTGTATTTACATCTATGGTTGTACCAAATGATTTTCTTCCAGTTCTTGAATTGCAGTGTCTGTCAATGTCACACATCTACTTAATAATTTGTCATACTTTAGTTTCTAAGTTATGATGACTAAATAATACCAAGGTTGTTATGTTTTCATTTAAAACCTGAATCATTACCACAATGTACCCAGGTGTTATATTTGAATTTATAACTTTATAAGTAGTTTCTGCCCGCTGCTTCGCACGCGTTGTTTCTATGGAAACATTTAAAGGTTATTTCTATCCCGTGGGAACCGTTATATGGGAAAAAGGAACACTATCTTTGGTTCCAGGCTTTGAGCTACACCTATTATTTCACTTGACATGATACTCTACTACTACATCTATAATTTCACTTAATATGATAGTCTACTACTACATCTATAATTTCACTTGATACTTGATATGATATTTTACTACTACATCTATAATTTTAGCCTGATTCCTTGTAGTCTTGGCATGAAGAAGTAACAAACATCCATCCATCCATCTAAACATCCAAACTTTTATCTCCAAAAATTAGTGTGATGGATAATAATAAAATGTACAAATCCACATATCGCAAGTACCTAGACCTAGTACCTATAGACAATGAGATTGTACAAACATCATTAATCATAACATAACCTATATTATATTGTATTAAGTACATCAGTCATCTAGTACCTAGTACCCATAACACAAGCTCTGCTTACCTTGGGGCTAGATGATACTGTGTGGCAATAAAAATAATCCAGCAATATTTATTAATTAATTTATATACCATCATTTCCTAAAGAGCACAATGTCTTCTTTGCATGTAAAATTACTTCCTCCTTTTACTTTCAATTATAACTTTATGACTAAAATAATAAAATTTAAAAAGCAGAGCCGTTTTTCAACTCGGAAGTACCCACAAAACTATATCGACCATACCTTAATTGAATTATTATTTTACCTTTCACTAGCGACCCGCCCCAGCACTTGCGCGGGTGCTTATGCATGTATTATATTATATATTATACATTATATATATATCTATTATAGTTCATTTTGTTTCAAGTACATTTTATAACCGTTTTTCTCTAAGCAGTTTTTTATATGTACTTTCCTTTCAGGCAGGCAGACAGTACTGTCAGTACTGCCAACATATTCTACCACAAACCAACCAAGGAGGTAAATAGGAGGTAGAGTCCGTGCCACCACTGGAGTCGAGTGCCATAAGATTTCAGTGGTGGCGAGCACTCTAGCTCAGGTTTGTTTGGATTGCATGTAAAGGAAATCATTGATTGGTTTGAAAATTAATTATTTTAGATGTGATTCTGAGTGGGTGCCCGTGCGTGGGCAGGTGCACCGTAAATCACAATGAAATTATAAAATAATGGTCCATAAATCGGATATAACGGGGAATAATGTTGAACCTGTCTGTCTGTCGTCAATATACCTACAGGAAAGGGTAGATATGTTAGCCTGTACATCACATATCTACCTACCTAATTTTTCAGGCTGTAAATAAACTGGGCCACACACACAAACAGTAGGTAGGTAGGTACCTAACCTACTAGGTACTTTAGGCTAGTGTTCATCAAAAGCTAATCAGACAATGAAGCACTGTTTGAAAACTGTCAAAAACATCAATTAAATTAATAGGTATGTCTTTACCCTATTAAATCTTTTTTAAAAACGCAGTGGTAACCTAGGTGCTTTATGTATTTACATGCTTTACTAAACAATATTAAAAGGATAGCAACTTTTGAGTTGCTATGTTCGATGACATGTTAAACGGTTGTAAGAAAATAATTATTCGTGTCTGTGGGGAGTAACTAACCGAATTAGTTGGGGTGACGCAACCCCACACCGAAATAATACAAATTCCCATCGTCCTTCTGGTCTACAAAATTACGTCAGGTGCTAGGTAACGCATGATTAGAGACACACCCTGAAGGTTTATTCAAAAGGGAACCAACAGTATTATTCAAGAACAAAAACTACGTACAGAAATTAAATAATATGCCTTCAAGAACTTCTTCAAAACAAGCTTTTTAAGGTTAGGTCGAAATGAATGGAGCCCGACAAAAAATACAATACAATATCGTTATTGTTATTATCTACCTACTGTTATTCATTCTGTGGCTCAGTACCGACGCTATGGAGAGGGATCACTCCATGTTTAAACGATAAGCAAGCTCAGACCAGTGTGAAGTTAGCGCGTGTTGTGGACCAATCACAGAGCAAGATTTGCCTGCAGCGTGGAGGCGAAGGCAGCCTCAAAAAACCCCACCGAGCCGCAACACCGGGCAATCCGAGTTGTGAACGAACGAGGCGTGTAGTGTTGTTAATAATTTATTCAAATAATATAATTCAATATGAGGGAAATCGTGCATCTTCAAGCCGGCCAGTGCGGAAACCAGATTGGAGCTAAGGTAAGTGTTATGATATGAATTATATCAACTGTAAATTCTATAGAGTACATACTGATGCCGACTCTAACCGCTAACGGTACGTAACGGTTTTTCTTTATCTAGGTACGGGCATTGGAATTTCCGACTGTACCATTACTAAATCCTATGATAGAGATACTCCAAATAAAAATTAATAGTATTACGGGAATTTCTAACTGGCTGGTTGTACTCTTGCATAGTTCTTTTCAGAATTCGAAATTAGACTTTTTAAATATGGAGCGTCACGCGTCATCGGTTAGGGCTGTCTGTCACCCCTTACGCGCATGCCCGTTTTTAGCAGCTGCTCAACATAATGTTCCTTACGCTTGGATAATAATCAAAAATGTTTATTATAATGTTGAACTGACTTTTAGCTATCAGCCAACCTACCTAACTACGATAAGAGTATTATTTTTAGTTTCTAGGTACATACGTGATATAATGTACAACAGGGTGTTTGTCACGTAGCAACCATACCAACTCGTAAAGTTCACGAGCCCGCATATGAAGCCATTTTACTTTTTTTGCCAGTTTTGATGAACAGAAAAATATGTTGATCTGGTTTCTTAATTTGGGCAATGACTCAACCTTCAAAGCCGATATTTTTATATATGTACGTGACTGCTTCATTGGCGTAGAGAGGTGAACTCAATGAATATGTTATGATTAGAACCAGTTTTTTTATGTAATCGCTCGATTTTATTGGCATTTTATAATTGGTTTGAGTTGGAACATCATAAGGCTTGTATTTTTGCAGGATTGTAAAGGTAACCCAGTCATATATACATGACTGGGTTTTAAATAAGGTTAAATAATTACCTAACCTTATTTAAAATTCGTACACTGTTAAAATAAGCCCAAGAACCTTTTTAATTATTTTGAAATATTTTACTCTCGGCTTAAATTTTATAGTACCTATGTTTTTTGTACATATTTTTTTTTCTGTTATGTTCTGTAAGTTTTGTAATCTAGCACTACCTAAATTGTTGTCTAAACTACCCAAATATAAGCAGGTAGAGAATGCAATCTAGCATTATGCTCGCCTATGTACAACTGCTGTCCAATAAAGTATATTCTATCTATCTATACCTACCTACAGAAAGCATAGTCTGTCTGACCTCCTGTAAATAGAAAACAGAAAGCAACCGCCGCACTCGCCACATAAAAGAAATCTTTCATTGTTCAGAGAGATAATGCAGTTATACTCAACTCAAACCATTCATAAATCATTTCAACAGGATGTACCTAATTGAAAGAAGTTATCAGTATGGCAATGATTAATTAAGTTAGCCGACTAATCAAATCCATCGGTGAAATTCCTTAGCGGTGCATGAATACATGCAATTTACCTTCTTTCGCTCGACTACCTCTTTTGATACCGAATCTGTACATTTCATACTTTCTTTTACATTGTACCCAGCTTCCATTTTCCAATAATTAACCGATTGAAATCTACAATGCTTAGAAACAATTAATTAAAACTTTAATTAAGACAACGTAAAACCAATCTCTTTTAAATTGATGTCAATTGATAGATACTAGTTGCTGATAATAAAATATAACAATTGCAATCATGTTTCAATTGAGTTTCCAATGTTCTTTTTGAGAACCAGCCACTCATTGATTAGTCAGACAGACAGAGCATGAGTCAAACAAAATAGAAATTTAAACAGAAACACATGAGTTGTTTGAATTTATATTTATTTTAAAGCAGTTCAAAATGCTTGCGTTCTGAAAACCACTCAACAGTTTATTATACATATTCGTATTAGAAATATTGTTTTTGAATAATAGGCCATGCAAAAATCGACGATCGTTCGTTCCAATCTCAAAATAAGAGAAAGAATGCGTGACCATTTTTGTATTCGAAAATAAAATGTCTGCTTGCGTGTTCGTTTTGTATACGAATTTCGAAATCCAATCCAATTCGTATGCGTGTTCATGAGTCGCTGAGATACAACGTTAGTCACCGTTATGCACAATTTGATCGTCTGATTGCTCCCGAAACAATGGCTGAAAAATTTGCAATCAACTATGTTTTCTACTCTAATGACCACGACACAGATTTTCTGCTTTGTATAGTTAGTTAGGTACTTACCTAGTTAAGATAAGTGCTTATAAAGAAAACTGAAGATTTTAAGCAAGCATAATATAATAATAAATCCGTAGTAGTTGGCAGTTTTCTATCTATGTTAAAACTACCGAGTCGTGAATTAATAACTAATTTCATCGATTGTTTAAAATTAGCTTAGCAATCCTAGCATATCCAGAGAGCAAGCAGACCCCTTGCGTAAGAGATAAATTAAAACATAACCAAATATTATCTTATCGCAGTTGTACAATAGAAACTAAAGGGAGTTCATTGAACCCGCGGTCGTCGTCCATTTATAAATAGAACCATCGCTTGGCCATAACGCCGAGTGCACTCTACAGCTCTTGAATAGTTAAACACGTTCTTTACTGTACTTATTCCTACAGTGAATAATAGAATTCTCCTTTCTATGAACATTTCAATTTCTAGGAAGTCCTATCTATGACAGGTTCTGATTATGACTATACAGAAATTTATATTTAGATAAACCTAAATCTTTTTCTATATAGGTCTATTAAATATCATCAAAATTCATGACAATAAAAATTTCAAGAGGTGAAAACATTAAATTGCTTTTATTAAAGTCTTTTAATTCACGAAATAGCTTATTTTTAATATTAGTAGGTACCGGTTGGATATTATAATCAGAAGCATGACGGTTTTGCAAGTCAAATTGCAAGAGTCAGAAACTGTTATGGGCATGAAAAGGCCATTGTAAGTCAAACGTCATGGTTTCCCCTGCGAGAGGCGCATTGTGCCTTTCGTTCGCATCACACGCGCACTTTCATTTGCGTCTCTTATCTAGTTACTATGAAAGCAGCCTTTCGAACTGATCACCTTTCACTTTTTGTTGTTATTCTTATTACAAATTACTATGTCATTTTTCGAAAGTATATTGATGGACAGAAAATCAGAATGTACAGTTATATAAAATTACCTTTTTTTTCTACCTTATCTTCAGTTATTCTAATTAGCTTCTTCGAATGAAACCCTGAACCAAAAGCTATACGAGGCTGCGACTATATTAGTCATATTACCATATTTGTACATGAACGTAGCCAAACCCACACAAACACACCTATAGGATGACATCATGCCGATGGCTGTGCCGAGCGACTGAATTTTAATACTCTTCAAACAGTCGCTAGGTGTCCGCTTATGGCCTTTTGTTATTGTCAAGGATGTAGTGAGATCTTACGTAACCCCGCGCTGTCGGCAAAATTGATTTATACTCGTTTTGGGTCATCATGGTCTTCACAATAACAACAAACGTCATCGCCTATTTCGGCAGTATTACTCATCGTCATGATCACCGCAGGCTGCGATTTATCGAGAAAATAAAGCCAATAAGTCGTTTAAACATTCTCTACATATAAGGAGACCTACCGAAACTGTCAGGCGTGTGGGCGTTGCCGGTTTCCAAGGCGAGCGTATTGTACTCGACAGCCATAATTCATGGTATTGTCTTGCGCAATTCCTTCTGATGCTTCAATTAACAGACATTTATATGCATCCTGTACTAGTTTAGTTCGGTTCATTGGGCTTAAATTGAATTGAAAGCCATGCCAGAGCTGCCCTTTGTATAATATCACGGAGAAACAGCGTGCCACAAGAGCTCTCCCTTGTGCATACCTGCGCAAAGGTAGGTAGGCAGAACCGGTTCGAAAGTAGCGATAGGCACCGAGTTGCGAGTACTTGGGGAAGGGAATGCGTTGAGCTTTCATGTGAGCATTTTAATTGACCACATTCTAAGGCATTATGTAGGTACGTGGTATATCTAGATGTTAACAGAAATTATGTTTGTTACAGTTCTGGGAAATCATCTCTGATGAGCACGGCATCGACCCCACCGGTGCCTACCACGGAGACTCCGACCTGCAGTTGGAACGCATCAACGTTTACTACAATGAGGCCTCCGGCGGCAAGTACGTGCCCCGCGCCATCCTGGTGGACTTGGAGCCCGGCACCATGGATTCCGTCCGCTCCGGACCTTTCGGACAGATCTTCCGGCCAGACAACTTCGTCTTCGGACAGTCCGGCGCTGGCAACAACTGGGCCAAGGGTCACTACACAGAGGGCGCTGAGCTCGTTGACTCAGTTCTCGATGTAGTCCGCAAGGAGGCAGAGTCCTGCGACTGCCTGCAAGGGTTCCAGCTCACACACTCGCTCGGAGGCGGCACCGGCTCCGGAATGGGCACACTCCTCATCTCTAAAATCAGAGAAGAATACCCCGACAGAATAATGAACACATATTCCGTAGTACCCTCCCCCAAAGTCTCAGACACAGTAGTAGAACCTTACAACGCCACACTCTCAGTTCACCAGCTTGTAGAAAACACTGACGAAACTTACTGTATCGACAATGAGGCTCTATACGACATCTGTTTCCGCACACTCAAGCTGTCCACCCCCACATACGGAGACCTGAACCACTTAGTCTCACTCACAATGTCCGGTGTCACAACTTGCCTTAGGTTCCCCGGTCAGTTGAACGCCGATCTCAGGAAACTAGCCGTCAACATGGTACCCTTCCCACGTCTCCACTTCTTCATGCCAGGTTTCGCTCCCCTCACATCCAGAGGAAGCAGGTCATACAGAGCACTCACCGTACCCGAGCTCACGCAGCAGATGTTCGACGCCAAGAACATGATGGCAGCCTGCGACCCGCGCCACGGACGCTACCTCACCGTCGCCGCCATCTTCCGTGGACGCATGTCCATGAAGGAAGTGGACGAGCAGATGCTGAACATCCAGAACAAGAACTCGTCCTACTTCGTGGAATGGATCCCGAACAACGTGAAGACCGCCGTGTGCGACATCCCCCCGCGCGGTCTCAAGATGGCGGCCACCTTCATCGGCAACTCCACCGCCATCCAGGAGCTGTTCAAGCGCATCTCGGAGCAGTTCACCGCTATGTTCAGGCGCAAGGCTTTCTTGCATTGGTACACTGGCGAGGGCATGGACGAGATGGAGTTCACCGAGGCTGAGAGCAACATGAACGACCTCGTGTCCGAGTACCAGCAGTACCAAGAGGCCACGGCCGACGAGGACGCAGAGTTCGACGAGGAGCAGGAGCAAGAGCTGGAGGATCACTAGACACAAGCGAATCGCGCTATTTGCTCGTGATTATAGTACATGCCATTATTATCCTGCGTTACTTTTTATTCGAGTAACATTAATGATTCCTACAGTGCAGTGTTCGAAAAGACATGCTTTCTAACTTTTAACACAACGCACGACTAAAATCCCGGTTATGACGTATTGCTAATCAGAAGAATATTGTATCTTGTACATTCCTTGTGATTTCAAAAACCTCTATATGAGCAAGATCTGATAATTACTAAAGGCTGATCTACCATTATACAATTTTGTAAAGTAAAGTTTGGACGCCTTGACAAAAGACCAAACTTTAAATAAAAGACGTCAGCTTCATAACCGAAGTTGTATTTAAATATGATTTGAACCATAATTTAATGTTTAAAATAAACTTTTTTATTTATTATCTGCCGTTTCCTTTTCCTTTGTACCTAGGTACATACATAGGTTGATAAATAGGTGCCTTATACGCGCAATTATGACATCAGTTTTTCAGCTAGATATAATGTATAATATCGACAGGTATGTAATATATAACTTCTTGTAAAAAATAATGTTATAGTAGCTTTAGGGAATTACGATATACACTTCCCATCCTAGACATGTTAATCGATCACTATA
Organism: Eupithecia abbreviata; assembly: GCA_943735965.1. Taxonomy (NCBI): domain Eukaryota; kingdom Metazoa; phylum Arthropoda; class Insecta; order Lepidoptera; family Geometridae; genus Eupithecia; species Eupithecia abbreviata. The sequence goes on along the minus strand of OX030998.1, from coordinate 8,379,455 downwards.
AAAATAACCGTTACTTTATGCAGGTGAATATGTTGCAGTTTCTTTATGTGACTTGCGAAAGAAGGTTACCTGCGCTATGAACCAGCCAACACATAAATAGAATTGACTAGCAAATAAGGAAATATAAGAGACTTAAAAAAATATATCAGACATTAAAATACGAAAAGATTAGGTAAGCTACCTATAAATATTCCAGTCTGATATCAACACTACAAACATACCTGTAATGAATGGAATACCTATGTATATAGATAGGTAGGTACACATAAAAATAAATATGTCCAAATAGAGATAAAACAGCTCATTGTGCAAGATAAGTAACATGGCAACGAAAGGTCAATTAAAATGTGTTATTTAGTAGGCAATCTTATTACACTTTAAGTTGATTATTTTACAAATAATTGCAATTTTACCACCTGATAACCTGACATCACCTCTAAAAATAGAAATGCAGTCCAAGTCCAACGTTACGCATAGACCTTGCTGTGTTCCCGTCGTTATTTTACAAAGAGGAAAAAACACGGGTCCACTTATGTTGGTCAATCGTATCAGAATGATGTCACAGTTGAAACAAACATGGTTTGTGTCACGCTCACGCTTGTAGTAGGTGGTAGGTAAGTAGAGTACCTCGACAGGTATGAATATTCAGATCATGCCACTTCGTTGAGGTACAGTATGTATTATATTATCTGTGGTTGAGAGTTTTTTCTACTTATAATGTAGGTATAGTAAGCACATTAAACTTAATAGAAATCTAAAGTTTACAATATTTCACAGAGCTAATGAGTTTTTATTAGAAGTAATATAGGTAGGTAAGGTACTATAAAGTAGGTACCTATTCGTCCACCTGACAACCCTACGTTTTCACATAATTTATAATAAAACTTGCAGCCTCTGGCAGCAGCATGTTTTATTTTATAAATTGTATTACAATTTGCACCTAACTTCATGATTGCGTTCACAAAAATGGCGGAGCAAGTCTTTTTTCCCGCTAACGTATTTCTTCCGGTACCTTCACAGAGTTCTTCCGGTTTTATGTATTTGAATTTCGAATTTCTCCGCCATCTACCACGCGATATTTTAGTTTAGACTACTGTCTGGCGACTATTATGCAATGTCCGTAATACATTGCTGGCTTGGATTGAATGCAATACATTTTTCTATCGTTTGTATCTATGCCTCGTACCTTAGTGCTGTAGGTAATTGTTTAATTTTCTTATGGAACTAGGCTTAAGTTAAAACTATAGTAATCTAGTACCTATTTTAAAATAAAAATAAGCTTTTTTTCGTGGTGGATATACTTATTTAGGGTAGGTATCTCAATGTAATAATGGGATGTGGAGACTTTTTCCTAAAGTGGTACTATACTGGTAGGTAGAGGTACCTTACTCACCTCACCACAGTAGCTATTAGCTCATCAACCTACCAGGCTCATACAAAACTAATAATATACCTACCTACTTATATCTGGTTACCAAGGTAACAAATAATGTTATTTGGCCTACGTATTAGAGGTACCTAAATCCAGACCAGAATTAAAAATATTGAACAGTAGGTGGGTACCTTGGTAGTAAGCAAGCACCTATCTACCTAGTACCTAGCTATGTAGATAACCCTTTAAATCGCATCACAATAAAAATAATTTCGCAAATCCTGAATCACGAGTTGACTTTCTCATCCCAAAATGGCGTCAATTCTGCAAATTATTCTTCTTGAATCTCGTAAGCGCCTCGTATGGGCATGTGTGTCAACAAGGATTGAAATAACTTGTCTTGTATGTAAGTCTTGTACATAAGAATCCATGGAGCAAACAGCTGTGCACGAAAACGTATTATAGAGGTATTTTTCGAAGAATATGATATACATTTTTTTGTTTACTTAGTTCTTAAACTAACCCAAGAGATAGTACCTAAATAATAATATAATAATAATAATCATTTATTTCAGACCATATAAAAGTAACAGATCTTAATCAACTTATAACTAAAGTATGTACCTACAATGCGTGATATACGTGGATTTTCATTAGGGGTATACTCGCGTCTCGTGTCTAAAGATTTTGGAGTAAGTACCTACACAACTGTCAACTACCAGTATTTCGTGTCCTTTTCCAAGTGACAATAAAACTCCTAAAACTGATTTATCAAAAATTATTAAATGGCAGGGAAGGTATAATCTTAAACCCACCTTTAACATAAGTTATTCGATACGGTCTCGGTAAGTTAATCTAATTTATTAGCTGTCTGCTTGACTTGGTTTAGCCTAGCCTGTCAATCATTGCCGGATTAGGTGTTTTTATAGGCTTGTGTTGACTGTAAAGTCAGCCTATGATAATATAAAGGATTAGTGAAGGACCAGACCGTATTATATAATTATCAACCTATATCTTAAAATATTTCTAACTTATGTTTATTTATTTATAAGTCAGCTGGTCGATTTAAAAGTCAGATGAATACGTTTACTTTTTTGTAAATTAGGGGTTGTAGACGTTGTAGCTTTGTACCTACTCACGCAGAACTTTACAAAAAAGCAAAAAGAGGTTGTTTTAGCCGTACAATCCGAATATTGCGTCGAAACATCTACCTCTCCTACAAACAAAGCAGATACCGGGATAATGGGTCCTTATGAATTATCGTTTGATGTATTTTGAGGCATCTCTGTAAGTATGTCTGTAGTAAATCAAAACCATATTATTTTTATTTGATAATAGGTACTTTAAGTAGTTATCTAAAATTTTACTTGTCTAAGTACCTAATTCTAACTCGATGGTCTAATTGCTTATTTTGTAAGCCTAGAGATATAAAGAATTTTAAGTTTTTTCAGTCCCAGTCTAAGTAGATCTAGATCTCAGACATGTACTGAGATCTAGATCTCTCTACTTAGACTATATAAAACATTCTAGCGTGCCGTCATAAGTTGAGACTAAAAACCTCGTCCAAAATAATTTAACTTTCTTGGCAAGGAATCCGCTCGTGCTATAAAATATTGACCTCCGTTATGCAAATCTTCGTTTTTCAGGGTGGGTGTGTCCTAATGGCATATTGCGTCATTCTGCGCCATTGCTTCAGTTTTATGACGGATAATTGTTGAATTAATGTCACTCCCTATTAACCAGTTAAAGCAATTCACACTAGTTTCTGCCTGTGGCTCTGCACTTTTCATTTTTACGGGAACGTTTATCTTAGATTAATGCAAAAAAATCCATGGGAACTGATTTAGATATAGAATAAAAAAGCGTTAAGCGTTTTTATTCCAAAGTTACACCAATCTATGGTTACACCTATGCAAATACACAGTATTACCAACTCCTACAGAAAAAAAATCAGCATTGTGTACTACGTGCACGTTAGGTTAGCTTGGGAGACGAGATGTAGGAGTCCCCCTTACATCCCATAGCCAGATTTGGTAGGTAGGTACTTATTTAAAAGTTTTTATCTTTCAAAGCTTGAATGAATCTACCTATATCTACTCTTTGGCCTCTTGAACGCAAATCTAGATCGGAAATTACACCAAGACAATGAGGTGAGTGAGGACCTTGCAGATGTTGTTAGCTTTTTATTAGAAGCCCACGTACACTTTCGTCTCATTGACGGCTACTCAAGGCAAACGTAACAGTGATGTCATAATGTGAACATATATGACATGTAAACTGTAGGTATATTATGTACCTAGCCTACTGTAAGAAAGAGTGCCAATTTACCATCCTACTAGGTAGGTAGGATAAGTTAATTGTACCACCTAGATACAATGTAGGAAGTACCTTTACCTTTAGTAAGTTCGCCGGTTTACTACTACTTACCTAATGGTAGTTGAAGTACCTACCTAATACTTATCTAAGTTATTATAGGTACCTACTACATTACCTTTAACAGATAAATGTTGCGACCCGACCATGGTTAGGTTTCGTCAACCCTTCCCAATTTTGTTCCATACATAGGTACCTACTACCTACCTACTTACCTAAATTTGGTACAAAAATCAGCCTGAGATTATGTAGGCAACAACATAACTTTGATTGCCAAAAATGAGTGTAAAAATAATTAAGAAAGTGACGTTCGTGCCAAAAATGGAAAATGCAATGACTTGAAAAGCAGTAATGGATAGAAAATGGGGAAAGGTAATCATACGATAGACTAGAATCATAAGTATGAGCATGGATGGACGAATATTTCCTTCATCTATGGTATGAGGTAAACAAAGTACCTATTATATATTATGTAGGTACTAGGTACCTACTTTTCCATTTTCCCTACATTGTGTAACAGCTTCGCTGATAAATTACAAATAAATTCTGTGATCGATCTAAGGTATTCTACCAATTGTTCAGTTAGTTCGCGTTAGTGGATTGGATTAGCTAGACTGTGAATTAAGGAAAAAATATTTTTGCCGGCCGGCAGCGCCGGCCGGTTTTGCGGGCAAAAACAAAAACGCTGCTCTAGCGGGGGGTGACCGACCGGTGCGGAGCAAGCGGGGGGAGCACGGTGCTGCGCGCGCCGGCGGAAAACAAGTTGTAGTACCAACATAAAAAAGAAAGCACTTGCAATGAAAGTATACATTCATTTAACAATTAATTTCTTATATAGCCAAGAATATATTTTCTAAAACGATTGACCGATTTGAAATTGATGTTTCTCTATGAAATATCGTATTTTTACCAAAATATACAACTAGTGAAACCGATTAATGTCACAATCTCTGTTATGTTGGTAGTATGGACAAATCAACATGGCTACTTCGACCAATGAGAAGCGAGTCGAAAACGTTTTAGCTGGGAACTTATCGATGATTTTTGTCGATAGATATGCATCGTAATGTCATGAATAACACGTTACGGTACGTTTAGTTCGCTTACGTTGTCATGTACAACTGCGATCAAATTCCTATCCAAAAAATAACTATAATTGGTTGACTTAATCTCTGCACGTTAACAAATCGCGAAAGCTAAAAAACTATTGTTTAGTTTGCGATACCTATCATAGCTCATTTTTAAAGCCTCTGTGATTATAATAGTTTTGTTTAGTTTAGTAGGCGAGTATGAAATGGATTTTGATGGACATCAAACACAATTTTCGCATCACCAACAAATGTTAACTCTCATAAAGGCCTTAAAATCTAATGATTATGAGAGGTATCACATTTAGTTCAAAGTAACACCATTTTTTGCAGGTAGCGCGGTAGGATAAGTGACTTCAGAGAACCATTTTTTATAAGTTCATGAGAAGAATTATTACCTATAATTGAAATATCTACCCACTTTTTTATTACGATTGAGTTATATAAAGGTAACAAATTTCAAACGACATTATTAAAGTATTTTAGTTATTTATAAAATCATATAGTTGTAATTATAGAAAAAATAGACTTTGTAAGTAAAAATCAAAGACAACCTAAAATATAATAGGTACGAATATAAACTTTATAATACCTATTTCTGCAAAGCCGGTACAAGCCCAAATCATAAGTCACTAAAAATTTATAGCAAAATCCCATATTAAATTAACGACGAAAAACCAAAAACATGCTTGTATTAAAAGGCTATTATTCTGTAAACGAATTCGTATCCGATAAATCTCTGCATGGTATAAACTTGACGATCGATGTGGCGCGGTGGGCGAAGGTCCGCCTGCGACGCAGGAGGTTGCGGGTTCGATTCCCGCCTCGGAACAATTGTGTGTACGATCTGCAGATATTTGTTCCGGGTGTTCTGGTCGTTTTCTATATATAATAAAAAAATATCTATCTATGTAATAAGTATTATGTATATCAGTTATCTAGTACCCGTAACACAAGCTCTGCTTACCATGGGGCTAGATAATGCTGTGTAAGTGAAAAAAAAACTTAGATACATTTACCATTTTTTGGACTTTGCCTACCATAAAAGCCTTACGAAATAAAATATTCTCTTTTGAAATTACGTTTTAAATTATAAGTAGAATTATGTTATTTTAATTAAGATTGACATGCATGATTTACCTGACCTTGGAATAACTATTTAAACTATCTTATTAATATAATTAATATAAACTATAGTTTTGTCATTTTATATATTTCTTTGCCTACAGGGCAGGGTGCATGTACTATTGACCTAAGCTGACATTATGATCTAAGCTGTATCCATGTAAGCAAAATAAAGAAATCTAAATCTTTAATTTACTTGCCAGTTGTAATTAGGCCTAATTTAGACTAGCATGCGAATGTCGCAATGCGACAATACTATCGATAGTTTTACCACCCACTCGGGTACGTCACTACTGTATCCGGAGCTTTGGTCGATCGTCCAAAACGGAACAAAATTATTCTTCAAGCGACCACCAACGTACGTGGAGTGTGCGGAGCAGACATTTTTTAGTGATAGTAATTTATTAAAGTTCAAACAAAATGAGGGAAATTGTACACATTCAGGCTGGACAATGCGGCAACCAAATCGGAGCCAAGGTAAATACCTCTTCTTTTGTTTCGATTAGTCCTTCAACTTGAATTTGGAATGTCGGTGTAATGGCCGGCATTTTGTTACGCCCGTGATCCTGCTCAGGTAAAATCAATGTAAACTGCATTTGTTTGTACTACTACCTAACTAATTTTACAGCCATTCGACTAAGATTTGTGTATTTTTATCGCCATACGGGACTGGGTGTGGTCCTACGTATCTTCGTTCGTTCGCCGGTCGATAATCCCTAGCCGCAACGCAACCTAGATTTTCTTATTGTGTTCTTTTCTAAGCTGAAACGCCTCATTCTCTTCATGTAGTTAGGAATCTTGTTCAATGAACTGAAAATTATTGAAAAATCTGTTTCGAGGCAATATTTTCGCTATGATTTTCGCTTTTAATTTGAAAGTAGACAGCCGTCTTTGAAACCTCCACGTGTGATTCTAGCTTTGGTTGCCGTCGCCGATTACTCATCGTCTCAAGAACAGTGAGTGACGTCTAATTCTACAAGTTTTATGAACCCTAAAAGATCGCGCACCAATATTGACTTACGTCATTACAGTCCAATTTTCAGTGCACTTTATCATGTCAAATCGTATCTTTTACCTATTTATTTCAAAAGCCATCGTTGTTGTCGCATCTGATAAGGCGAAAGGTAGGTAAACTCGTCACGTAGAGTAAGTAGGTAGGTACTTGCCTTATGCATAATTTTTGGTACAGTTATATCCTTTGGTCCCTCCAGTAAATTCTATGTATGGCGGTTACGGTTTTAGGGAGCACGTTTGAAATCACTCAAGGTCGTTCCCGGCGTCCCTTGATAAGGGACGACCAATCCTAGACGTGTAATCGTAACGTTTTTTTAACGGTAAGCAAGCTGCTGGCCATCTGTCATTTTGAACCACAAAAAAGGTTTTAAGCGATTCGATCGAGGTTTCATATTCTAAGCTCAGTAAGGGTTTCATGATCAAACTTGAAAAATGTTAAACGATTTCCCGTTTCATCATGAAACCTCGACGCAGTGATATTTTTTTTCTAATAAGTTAGGTTTATTTCACGTGCGAAAAATTAGACAGAGGAAGGAAGCATAAGTAGGCGCATAGCTAAACGCATTGGTTCGTTGACCCGGCGGCGATCTTCCGCGTTGGAAATAACGCCATCACAGTCTGCCGGCATCTTGGACCATATTTTATGGGCCATAAGGTTGCCTTTAACTGTTCTAACTGGGTATTTTTATGACATGCGTTACTTTGAAGTTATTTCTGCCAATTTGGGTCATACAAGATACCCAGTCTGTAATGCTTTCATTTAACTACCTAGTCATTGGTCCGAAGTCTTCCGTAGTTATACAGTTTTGCTTAAAAAGTAATTAAACAATATTTTAAATTATGTACTTAACCTCTCCATTTGGTAATCAAAACACATACAGTCTCAAAGTTGTTGAACTCATTCTTTATCTAGGAGTATTCATGAACTTTCAAGGTTTTTAGATAAGGCATTCCAAAAGATTATAGGCACAACTTAGCATAATCTCCTACCTTTATAGGCCTTCGTTAAAGATAAGCAACACACGAAAAATAGAGGATAATCTTGTTTATAGGCCTCTAATGATACCTTATCCAAAATACACTTATAGAACAATAACTCCTGAGTATTTTGGAGTAACCACTTTCATGTACTCGTTGATAGATCTCTCATGTTGAAGCACACGGAAGTATTCGAGAGTTGGCTGGGTGCCCAATTCTCTAGATATTGTGGTGATATCATGTTTTACTCACTGCACTTTTACTGAGAAGAATTTAAATAACTTTTAAATCATAGGAATCGACTTTTAATAGTGCTAAGACTATTTTAAAGAGTTTTAGTATTACTTTTCATAGCTATCAGCACTTTTAAATTTATAAAACTTAAATATAAAGCAACTAGCTGCGCCCTGCGGTTTCGCCCGTGTGGAAATCTGTGTCAAATAGTTTATAAACGTTCCTCTTGAATAACTCTTATGTATAAAAAAAACTACATCAAAATCCATGGTTTTAAAGATCTAAGTAATAAATAGGGACAGACAGACAGCAGGAAGTGACTTTGTTTTATACCATGTAGTGATTGAGCAAAAAAAAAAACATTTAAAGTGCAAAGTAACATTAAATGAGATCAATTATTAAAACAACCCATGTAGGTCAGAGTGCAACCAGCTCAGCAAAACATAGTATGTATTCAACCAAGTCGACTTGGCAACCAGTTTCAAATCTCATGTAGGTGAACTATGTGGGTGAGGTTTCTTGAAAGTGGCTTTGCTAAGTTAGGAAGGACCTAAGTTTCTCTTGGCAGGATTATTTATTAATCACTAGCTTTATTTAGGCTAGAACGCTGGCTTACTCATCCCCCCTTAACAGAATAACAGCCAATTGTTCTATGAAATCAATGAACCAACTAGATTAACCATTCTGACGTACTTGTAATCTGCCAATCTCGACATTGACTCAACATTCAACAGTATTCATAGATGGTATCGCGATTGTATCGCGGTTATATTTACTTTCAAATAATGTCAGCCTGCACCATTATTTTACACACCATTATCTGGCCCCAAAGTAGCTTTTGTGACTTTCAGTCATAATCATAATGGAGGCTGGAGGCTGATAAAATCTCATAAAAATGTAACTTGTATTGAGAAAACATTTATGATTATTTTGTCCTAAAAACGCTACGACAACGCGTCGACGGTCGTGTCGACCTGTCGACCCGACGCGACGACTGCTTGATTTATGGCCTGTCGAGTCGATCGAAACGAGTAACTGCGTTCTCTTCTTATAAGGCAAAGTTACATAAACTCACGAAAGTGGGAGGCCGTACGGTTAACTTTTTGCAACAATTAAGCTTAACATTACGCTGTAACTCTCATTTATGCCTTATACGGAGTGGGACGTGGGAGGATCGATAATACCGGCCTCGGAATATGCTAATATAACGGAGCCCGTGTTGCGAACTGCCTCGTCGCCAGGCAACGTGACTCATCCACCCGCGTTGTCCATTATCCCTTAGTGGTTCCTTACGGTACCCTGTCACGCAGTACTGACGATCGATTCTTTTGTTACAGTTCTGGGAAATCATCTCTGATGAGCACGGCATCGACCCCACCGGTGCCTACCACGGAGACTCCGACCTGCAGTTGGAACGCATCAACGTTTACTACAATGAGGCCTCCGGCGGCAAGTACGTGCCCCGCGCCATCCTCGTGGACTTGGAGCCCGGCACTATGGACTCGGTCCGCTCCGGACCATTCGGACAGATCTTCCGGCCAGACAACTTCGTCTTCGGACAGTCCGGCGCTGGCAACAACTGGGCCAAGGGTCACTACACAGAGGGCGCTGAGCTCGTTGACTCAGTTCTCGATGTAGTCCGCAAGGAGGCAGAGTCCTGCGACTGCCTGCAAGGGTTCCAGCTCACACACTCGCTCGGAGGCGGCACCGGCTCCGGAATGGGCACACTCCTCATCTCTAAAATCAGAGAAGAATACCCCGACAGAATAATGAACACATACTCCGTAGTACCCTCCCCCAAAGTATCAGATACCGTAGTAGAACCTTACAATGCCACACTTTCCGTACATCAGCTAGTGGAGAACACAGACGAGACCTACTGCATCGACAACGAGGCGCTATATGATATCTGCTTCCGCACCCTGAAACTGTCCACACCAACATACGGAGATCTGAACCACCTTGTGTCGCTCACCATGTCTGGCGTGACCACCTGCCTGCGGTTCCCTGGTCAGCTAAACGCTGATCTGCGCAAGCTTGCCGTAAACATGGTTCCCTTCCCGCGTCTCCACTTCTTCATGCCCGGCTTCGCGCCGCTGACGTCACGCGGCAGCCAGCAGTACCGCGCGCTCACCGTACCCGAGCTCACGCAGCAGATGTTCGACGCCAAGAACATGATGGCGGCCTGCGACCCACGCCACGGACGCTACCTCACCGTCGCCGCCATCTTCCGCGGACGCATGTCCATGAAGGAAGTGGACGAGCAGATGCTGAACATCCAGAACAAGAACTCTTCCTACTTCGTGGAATGGATCCCGAACAACGTGAAGACCGCCGTGTGCGACATCCCCCCGCGCGGTCTCAAGATGGCGGCCACCTTCATCGGCAACTCCACCGCCATCCAGGAGCTGTTCAAGCGCATCTCTGAGCAGTTCACCGCTATGTTCAGGCGTAAGGCTTTCTTGCATTGGTACACTGGCGAGGGCATGGACGAGATGGAGTTCACTGAGGCTGAGAGCAACATGAACGACCTCGTGTCAGAGTACCAGCAGTACCAAGAGGCCACGGCCGACGAGGACGCAGAGTTCGACGAGGAGGCCGAGCAGGATATCGAGGAGAACTAGACCCAGCCCCACACACACACGCCGCTCGAGACTCTACCCCGGCACCTTGACCGGGGCACCAGCATTTCTTTGCTTACATTTTGTACACATAATCCCAGTCCAGTCCTGGATAGAATCGTTCCGACTTGGAGCGCGCGAGGCTGCGCCGCCTCCTCCAAACATTCCCGGTGGTTTCCTTGGCCGAAGGGCGGCTCTCGGATGTTTATCTCTGTAAACAGGTTCCCTTCTCGACGTTTTGCCCTTCGTTTTTATTTCATCTGGACATCGCGATGCTGTGAAACGCTGATGACACAAAAAGGAAAGATCTTTTTTTTATAAGGCTGAACTTGATTTAATACCTAAGTTATAATTTTAATTCATTGTTTATAACCAGTGTGATGATTTTTACAATTGGCTTTTTACTGAAAAGCTGATCATGTCGTACAATTTTTTTCGAGAACGATCAAAGTTTTAATTATATTCCTGCTGGTGTTTAATAAAACTTAAAATTTTATTTCATGTCCTCTTTATTTACACCTATCAATATTATCTTATCAGCGTAGTTTGAAGTACAAAATCGATAAAATATGAATGTTAGATTAGGTTCTTACGAAAAAGTATTAGTTACACTGAGTTGATTAGTTATAATCTAGGAAGAGAAGTCTAAGGTAGTAATAGTGTGTAGGCCAAGCACGGGTTCTCTAGGGCAGCAGAATAGACTGAAATCGCTACGTCATAGATTGCGTGTTGAAGGAACGTTGACTATAAATTCGTTTACTGATTCGGACAATTACATCCATATTATTTATTAATAAAGCGACGAAACAAAGTATTAGACTGATGGTGTTAGTAGATACCGCAGTTATCTAAGTAGGAAGTGCACATGTTAGGAATGTAGGTAGGTACCTACCATGATTATTATACTAAGTTAGTCCATATACAGGTAGGCAATTAAATGCATTTGCATGCACGGATGCACTGCGACACCGTTTCCTCTGCATTATTCGCCTATAAGTAGACATTGCGGCTCTTAATTAAATAGGTCGTTAAGGGTTACCCATAATAGGTACCTAGGTAGAAACTAAATATTTTTCAACAAGTAGGTAGTACCTACCTAAACGCATGCAAATCGACGAATTTATGAATTTTACCCTATCATGAAAAAGTACCTAGGTACCTAAGTATTCTAAAGTTAGGACCATACATTGTATACATACTTATTGTCTTCTTGATGTTAATTAATAAAAGTAGGTACCTACTTCTTAATCTACCTATTTTGTAATGGAAAAACATCGTGGAAAACTGTTTTGAGAAGGGAAGAGGTTTGTGTCTTAAATGGAAAGTACTACTAATCTAGGTTATCTTTCATGCCAAACTGGCACTCCTTGATATGATCTATGATTATTTCTACAGTTTCATCGTTGATTCGGCCTGCATTTTTCAGAATGTCCACCAACCCGCTCAATGTGAAAAGCGATTTCACGACGACGCCATTTGCTTTGAGCACACTAACGCCACCTTGCCCGCGGTCGAGAACTACGACAGCGTGTGAAACGTGCAAACCTTCTTCTCGCAATGTATCAATAGTTTCGAGTAAGCTGCCGCCAGATGTCACTACGTCCTCTACAGCGAGGCACTTTTGATTTTTCTCGAAGATCCCTTCTAGGAGTTTCTTGGTGGCGTATTGCTTGGTTTCCTTCCTTTTCATTATCATTGGTGTGTTGGTGTTTACGGACATGACGGCTGCAAGAGGTAGAGCGGCGTATGGGACTCCGCAGAGAAGATCATGGTTTATATCTTCAGCCAACTTCTGAAGTTGCTTTGCTACTGCCATCTGTAATGAAAGCCCTGAATTAGGTACATAGACCCAAGAAAAAGCCGCGAAATTTCGACAGGACGGAAGGCTTTTCTGTTCCTAGTGTAGCTAGGGATGGATAATATCACGTGAAATTATATTTTATCGATTTTTACTTAGAAATGTACTTGGTAATCTTTCTAATACAGTTTATATGTCACGATCAAACATAAAATAATTCTGTTGCAAAAAAAAAGGGGGAGGAATAAGTTCGATTATCTGTAGCACCAACTTATAAAGTTGTAATATTTCTGGAAAGAGCACCGCTCTTGCCAGAAATATTCTTTACAATTAATTCATCAATTACCTACTCTCTAATACAATCAAAGGACTCCAAACCGAACCACGCAGATCTCTATGATTAGTTTATATGTTATCGAAATAAACATTTATTTAGTTGTTACACTGATCTTAGCCTTTTAGGTAATAAAGGGGCAAGATTTCCGTCTCCCAAACAAAATCTCATCATCATCATCAGGGTATCATTTTATGAGGAAAATATCCCGAAACCTACATAGGCTTTGAAGAAAATCGAAGTGATCAAAAAATCTAATCATCTTATTTGATACTTTATAGTAGTTATAATGTTTGACTTGTGTGGTAAGCTTGTGGATGGCAAATAATATTGAATTTTTGCATAAAAATTAATAAATTTTACGCTGAGCCCAGGCATATTTTCCTTTTAACATAGCTACTGCAGCACACACAGACATCTGACCCATATTTATTTTAATATAATAATTATCTGTTTTTCTTGTTTTAGTCATAGTTCATTTATTTATTTGTGATACACAGGTATTACAGGGATGTTCAGACTTAAAATTAAGAGTACTGTGATCTGCCATTAGGCGTACAAAAGTTACATATTTTGGAAATAGAGCAAAAATCAATAATAATAATAGTACATTATGCAAAAATAAAAATTAAGAATTGAAAATAATGCGTTTTTCAATTTGAAAATCAAACACGTCTCTATCTATACTACATTTGCATAGTAACTAAAATAACTAAACTGCGTCAAATAATATATCTATCTATCTAAAATGCTGCAGTAAAAGTTACTCTTACCATAATGTGTGGATGAGACACCACTACCCTGAAGTCGAAGTAGATGGGCGTCCGCCGCCCCACCTTCGCCTCGATGTCCCCGAGCCTCACCGCCCCGGCGTCGAACAGCTGCACCGCTAGCTGCGTCAGGTCTGACATGCTTTCAAAACTGCCAACAAAAATTAATTCAATTTATTTATCTTTTAATTATTTACCGTCATTTTACTTAAGTTCTCGCAAAAAAAAAAATTATAAACTTTAGAAATTACAATAAAATATTACGAAACTATTCTATAGTAAATGTCTCAAAACGGTATTAAGTATATTATTAATTAATATTTAATTTTATATTTAACATTTGAGAAAGAAAATAAATAAATTTGACACCATACACAACTCATAACACGACACGACACATTACAAAATAGGTAAGTATACAAACAAGAAAAAATAATACGAAGGATATAAATAAAACATACAGACAGATAGGTACAAATAGTGTGTTACTTAAGTTAGAAACGGCGCTGATTTTCAAACATGGAGATGAAAATTATGAAAAGCCTAGGGCAGTAGGTCAAGTCGCGTCGTCGTCGGTGGTGCTATGATGTACCTACATATTTAGGCCACCCATTGATTTTTATGTTTCATGTTAATGTCTATATTTTTTGTTTAATTTTGGGCTGTAGGGACAGCAAAGTGTTGTGGATTATAATTCAATAATTACCTCTTCATCCATATCGTAATGCTTTAAAACGAAAGTTTTCAACCAGTGCGTCCTACCCGTTATGACCTACGGAGCTGAGACGTGGACACTCACGATAGGGCTGGTCCACCAGTTCGAAGTCGCTCAGCGAGCTATGGAAAGAGCTATGCACGGTGTTACTTTGAAGGATTGGGTTCATGACAAACACATCCGACAGAGAACCAAGGTTATCAACATAGCTCTGAGAATTAGCAAGCTGAAGTGGCAGTGGGCCGGCCATATCTCGCGAAGAACCGACGGCCGTTGGGGCAAACGTGTTCTTGAGTGGAGACGACTCGGTAAACGTAGTGTAAGACGCCCTCCGACCAGGTGGGATGACAACCTGCGAAATACTGCAGGTAGATGCTGGATGCGTCAAGCTGAAGACAGGGCGCCATGGCGCTCATTGGGGAGGCCTTTTATCAAGTTTATTGAACGGCTGGGCCGATTTAGCTGATTTTGATTTTGAAATGTTTGTCGTAGTCCAGGGAAAGTTTAAACGGTGTGAAAACATGGTAAAATTACGCAGAAATTTCCACGCGGGCGAAGCCGCGGGGCGCAGCTAGTTTTAAATAAATGGTAAATACACAGTATAATTACAATCTAGAATTGGCTAATGGGTTATTTAGTTTTAACTTATTATAGTATATATAATAGTATATTAATCAAACCTGGTAGTTTGATTGGAAGTCATAGATTGGAATTTTAAAGTCAATGTTATTTTTAGATCGCATCAAATATTGACCTTTAAGAATTTAATCAGATTAATTCTTCCTGGAGAGGTATAGTGGAAACTGTTCATAAAAACTTCTAAATAATAAAATAAAACAAGTTTGTGAGATTTATACCGCGTACAAAGGGTTCCGTGCTTTAGGAATATTTTTGGAGTATAAATCTCATCATCATCAGCCTATGTTAGTCCACAGCTGGACATAGGCCTACCCAATGAGCGCCATAGCGCCCTGTCTTCAGCTTGACGCATCCAGCATCTACCGCTGCAGGCTTTCGCAGGTAGTCATCCCACCTGGTCGTCGGGCGTCCTACACTACGTTTACCGAGTCGTGGTCTCCACTCAAGAACACGTTTGCCCCAGCGGCCGTCGGCACATACTAAAAAAAATACCCTAGCAGGTTTTTTTACATGAAATCTATACCTTCTCTAGCCAAAATCAATGTAGAATGTTTATAATGAAACCGGCCAATCGCCATACCTTACCTAAAATTCACTCGGTCGCCGCATTTGACGACTGATGTGGCGCGGTGGGCGATAGTCCGCTTGCGACGCAGGAGGTTGCGGGTTCGATTCCCGCCTCAGAACGAAAAAGTATCTATGTGATGTATTGTATTATGTATATCAGTTATCTAGTACCCATAACACAAGCTCTGCTTACCATGTGGCTAGATAATGCTGTGTGTATTGTCCAGCATTATTGATTTATATCTTTTCATACTCAATTTACAATTACTTGTCGATTTGAAGAGATTTTGAATTTTTTTTTACTTAATTTCATTTCCTGATCGTGCTTTTCGCCCTTATTCAACAAAAACAAAAAAACGTGAATTTATGTAGGTACTTATTTTAAGCTTCTTATCAAGGGGGTTCGGATATCTATACAATAGCCAAACTCGATACAAAATATTTGTAAACAAACCACGACAAATAAATATAACTCACTTGCTTGGCATCGAGTTTGAAATAAGTATAATAATTATTCAATATTTATAACCGTTTCAAAATCTTGTTATCAAACAAGAAAAAGTAGGAACTACAAATATTAACGGCGAGAACACAAATTGGCTATCGGCTCATCATTAAATGCTCCATTGATAATTATATATAACTGATTTTTTTTTTTTAAATAAACAACTAATTAATGACATTTTTGCTACTATTGCGTATAATCATAATAGTAATAAAGGTACTATTATAACCGCTCACGGAACGCTAAAATC
The DNA here is from genome assembly GCA_943735965.1 of Eupithecia abbreviata. Taxonomy (NCBI): domain Eukaryota; kingdom Metazoa; phylum Arthropoda; class Insecta; order Lepidoptera; family Geometridae; genus Eupithecia; species Eupithecia abbreviata. The sequence goes on along the minus strand of OX030998.1, from coordinate 8,363,072 downwards.
GAGACGCCATAAATAATAGAATTAAGATCAATATCGTATACATGAATTAATCTAAACATTATTATTGAAAATACTAAAGATGTCAGACAAGATAGACCTAAATAAGAGATACATTATTCTCAAGGCGTTCTCAAGGTCCAATGTTTGTAAAGAACCCAAAACACAAAAATCACTTTTTGACACCAAATTAAAGAACTATCTCATTATTGAGTTTTGACAGAATTTGCATTACTTATTCAATTTGAGCCTACAATGCTGACAATTATTTATTTAAAACTTTTGACTATCACTAAAGTCATTTAAAACGGGATATTTACCATGATTTTCTCTAAAAACGTCGGAAACTCGAAAATCAAGTCATGGTAAATATCCCGTTTTAAATGACTTTAGTGCGAATAACCATGATAGTCAAAAGTTTTAAATAAATAATTGTCAGCATTGTAGGCTCAAATTGAATAAGTAATGCAAATTCTGTCAAAACTCAATAATGAGATAGTGATTTTTAGGATTAGTATAAGGCCATGTTGATAAAACATTTTATCTATCTTGAGTTCGGCCGGTGTACAAGTTTTCTGTCTATGTCAATCATCCTCATATCGCACCTCCAGAATAAAAGTGACTCATCTCAAAAAATAGGGAAAATGAGTTAAATATTGATAAAGACTCAGAAAAAAACTGCATCGCCTAATGATTCAAAAAGTGCCACTTGATGGTTAGAATGGCCAAAACATGTCAATCGTCATCGATTTATGTACAGTGATGTGAGGTAATTAAACGTTGAATCATATAGGTAAAATAAAAATTGAAAACGTGCAAAGGGCAAAAGATAAAACCTGAAAACAAGATAATGCTCATATCATTATGAGAAAATTTATTTGCGTGTACCTACACATTTTTTTTATATATATACATATTATTTTCTTATGAAAGTAGGTAAACAACGGTACATGTAGTTGCCAAAATAATCCTTATATTTACCTTCAAAAGCTTTTTGTTTTTTTTTGTCTTCTCAACTGTAAATGCACTGAACTGGTCTGATTTATTTGAAACTAACCGCATCTTATATTGACTTTGGTTGGGCAACCTCGGGTGAAATCCAATACCTGTTGGCACATAGCAAAACCCTACACTCACTTGGTTACCGTATGTCTGGGTGTTCGTACCACAGCATTTATACGATATAAACGTTGCAGATTGAAAATTAAAAAAACTGATACATTTTATGAAATGACTTTATTGCATTTTTATAAAGTCTAACTCAAGCTGCATATTTCTGTCATATAAACATTTCGCTATCTTAAATGTTTACCACCAAAAAAGTTATCGCCCTTTCTCTCGCAAAAAAAAAACAGTTTATTGCGTTTTTCTTGCGATTTTAGATTTGTCAATTATTTAATTTTCCATCTACAGCGACGATGTACTATCCCTATATCCCTTTATTTAGGATCTTTTTTTCGTTTCCACATGCCTAAAAATAAAATATGGTATCCCATACATAAAATAAATTTATTAAAATGTTACTTACCTAGGTATTATTTTGTAGATAATTTGCCAACTGATTTTAACACGACACAAGAATTTTAAAAAACAGTCTAGTTGTTTACATTCATTTCAACCACCACACATTCTTGATAGAAATAAGTCACTGAGTTCGGCCGGAGCAGTATCGACTATTATATTGATCATCGACCTCTTCACATCACTATTCACCGAATTTTTGACAGTGAGGTAAACTTTTCTTTCTACGCGGCAAAATAAACATGGAGGTACAAGCTTACGCCTAGGTATTCAGTTATTGACTGAGATTCCATGTAAATAAGAAAGGGATATATTTACCTACTTATGTGGACTACATTAATGTTTATGTTTATAGATAAGAAAATGATTCATTAGCGAGCAGAATGTAGGTACCTACTACTAATGAAGGTTAAAAATTGAACTTACTCTCAATGCAGTACGGTAATTTAAATATAGAGCTTCAGATCAGACGGAAACTGTTTTTTTATCACTGGCAGTCGTAGAGCCACTAAAAAAATATAGAACCTTATTTATAGAGCAACTCATAACGAGTGGTCAAAGGAGGTTGTAGCTACGATACCTACTGTAGAACCTTCTTAGTTGTTATGATGTTGCGGTCCAAAAATATTGCGTAATATTTCGCACGTGTACAGTTTATTGCTGATTAAATATTCATGAGCCAGAATATTTTTTTTAGTAAGTAGGTAGAGCCTTTAAAATACAAGAAACTTCCTGTTAGGCTCGATCGACTTCATATTAATGATAATAATGAATGACCTAATGAGGAACTCCTTCCAAAACTAGGTGATGAGAAGGTACCAAACAAAAAGGACGGATAAGAGATAGTAAAAAGTAAAAAAAGTAAAAAAGTCTTTATTTTGAAACATACTTAGGTGCTAGAACAAAAATATGAAGCGATGCGACCTGCAGAAGTAAAATACTGTGTCGCAGGTCGCAACGCCCACCTCCGGGAATTATAGTTGTAACGTGTTTCAATTCAACAAAGTGAAGGTACATACATAAAAGATTGATTGATATAGTTAAAATTAAGTTTAAGTGCTATATTAAAGTTACATAAGCTATATAATTTAAAAAAAGAGAAGTTATAAAGGTGCAAAAAAAAAAGAAATTACGAAATGATTTACGGAAAATTTATAAGAAATCAAAGAAAACAAAGACTGTAACTCCGTGTGCGTGTGTGTTTGGTGACTGTGCATTTGGAGCTCCTGAGGACACCGGTCTCTAAAGAGTCCGAGTCAGAGATGAATTAAATGGTGACCGAAAGCTTTCAATTCAATACCCAAACTTGTTTCGACCTTTTGCTATTTTCTCCGATCTTCAATCAATAGATAGAGATGGAAAATTATTTATTTTACAATTATAGGTATTAGAAAAAAAAATTCAATAAACAACTTAAAATTTAGAAACAATTGGCGGTTTAATCGCTCAAGAGCGGTATCTATAGTCTCTCTTTAACAGACCAACCATGGATGGATAGGATCGTTGGACTGGACCGTAAAATCTGTGTCTAGGTTTCAAGATATTATAAATAAAATATTTAATTATTAATTTTAGTATTGTATGTCGCACCGGTGATAGTCGGTCGTAAAACAATTTCTTATTTTTGTATATCCTTTATTTGAAAATATATTTGGATCCTAGAATTATACCATAAAAAATACATGTTGGGGGTAGGAATCCTTGATCCTCCATTTTGTCATTCCAACCAAAATAGAGATCACACAGGAATAATCAAAACGTTAGCTCTACATTTACATCAATCTTTCTGTTTATTTTCAACCCTATCCAGTTACAATAACACTGCTTTATAATAAGCTTTGAAAGAAATTAAAAGTTCTATCTCATAGCAATAAGATTGAAAATAGCAGTGTTATGCCACAGAACACAAATTGGTTATATGCTTTCTTTGAATGTCTACTGTCTAGTGATGTTCCTAATCGACGACCGAAGTGGCGCGGTGGGCGAAGGTCCGCCTGCGACGCAGGAGGTTGCGGGTTCGATTCCCGCCTCGGAACAATTGTGTGTACGATCCGCAGATATTTGTTCCGGGTGTTCTGGTCGTTTTCTATGTATAATAAAAAATATCTATCTATGTAATATATTGTATTATGTATGTCAGTTATCTAGTACACATAACACAAGCTCTGCTTACCATGGGGCTAGATAATGCTGTGTGAATTGTCCAGCATTATTTTTATTATATTATTATTAATCAACAAATGTTATTATTGTAAACTAGCGGACCGTCCCGGCTTCGCACGGGTATTGGAATTTAAATGTATTTTTTTACACTTTGGGTTACATATTGGAGTTTTAATACGGATCCCAAATTTTTTTAAATATAATAAAGCCTATGTTCACTGCGGATAGTGTAGCTTTCCAACGTTGAAAGAATTTTTCAAATCGGTCCAGTAGTTTCGGAGCCTATTCAATACAATATAAAAACAATAAAATCTTTCTTCTTTATAATATTAGTATAGATATAATGCTTATTTTTGACTTATTAGCTGACTGTACTAGGAAGGCAATTTTGTCATAATATTTGACATATTGGTGAATCGAATTAAGTTTACGGTGTTTTTAATGACTATGGTGATGTTTTCAATCACATAATAGCCAGGAAATAATTTGTGTTGATGTTTTAAGGTCTCTATCCGCATTGAATGTGTTAAATGTTGACCACAGCAGCTGAAAAAGGTGTACCCAATGTAGGCCAATGAAATATCAAATTGCTTTATTTCCTGCTAGCAGCGCCCCGCGGCTTCGACCGCGTGGAAATCTATGTGTCAAATAGTTTGTAAATCTTCCTCTTGAATCACTACCGCATCAAAATCCGTTGTGTAGTTTTACAGATCTAAGCTTACATAGACAGACAGACAGCGGGAAGCGACTTTAATAGACCTTACAGTCTATGGGTCATACAAAATATAAATACAAAAAAAATATTTACCAAAAGTTTACAATTCACATTTTAGAGTTAATTGGTTCAGGTGTTGCAGTTAACAGTGACCCCGCACTAGGCTAGGCCTGTTTCGCGGGGTATCAAAACATTTTCTGTTTGCTGGTAAGGTAACCTGCTCCGTCATGTAGCTTACAGTGAATTCCGTTTGTTTACAAACATTCTACATCGAGTTTGGCTAGTGTATAGGTTCCTATCTAAATTTATCTGGGTTTTGCACGATGTAAAATCTCTTCCATGGCATAAACTTTGCATAAACATCAACAATTATAAAACATTTTATGGATTCAATATGGCGATAGCATCCAGTTCAACGCTCCGATTAGTTTTTCTATGTTTATTACAAACAAACTAAACACCAAATTAAAGTATGACGTCAAAAACCGCGGTAAAACATAGTACACACCCGCCAATTTCCGAGGATGGTAGAATTCTGCATTCTATGTACCTATATTAAAATGTATTCCAATAATTAGGCAAAACTTTTATTGTAAACTAGCTGCGCCCCGCGGCTTCACCCACGTGGAAATTTCTGCGCAAGTTTTCTCATCGTTTAAACCTTCCCTGGACTACGACAAACATTATAAAATCAGCTAGATAGGCCCAGCCGTCTCGAGTTTTAGCGAGACTAACGAACAGCAATCGATTTTTATATATAAGAAGAAGATTTCTCGCTTTTTTAGCGCGCCTGGTAAATGAATTAAACTAAGCAAACTCATTGCTAGTAAAATATTAGAAGGCTTCAATAACGCATTTAAGGTGAAATGGGTCCCAAAACCCAGATTTTGACTTAACGGAAAATCAATTTTTGGGGAACAAAACACCTATTTTTCGAATATGTTTTGGTGAGGATCAAAAGTTTAGGATGTTATGGGAGTAGAAACACGAATGACTAAACTTGACTCGATAGAAAAAAATGGCAAAGTTTCCTCTAAATCTTCATTTTTACAGAGATATCTCTACGGAAAAACCAGTTTTATTTGCTAGTTATTTAATATTATTGTAATAAAATTTCTTCTACGTGTTCCCTAATAAATACTTTAGACGATTATGGTTTTAGTTTGATGAGAATCAGTATTATTTTAGAACAATAACAAATTAAAAAAAAAAAACTGTGAAATTGCGCGCGGTCCGGTCATTTCGCCGCTCTTGCCCTTTCTCGCCTTCCCCGCGCGGCGTTCGTTCGTTCGTCTCGAAAATACGAACGCATTTCGCATTTTAAATTACACGCGTTTTTCCGTGATAACAAGTAAGACAGATTGTATAACTGTGGTAAGCTATAATTTGTATAGTATTTTTAATATTTTTGATAGAAAAATTATCTAGGATAATCTGTTGTTACATACATACTAAGCCGGCTCGATAGAGTCGACACATCTCGCGGCCCGCCATATCTCGCGAAGAATCGGCAACCGCTCGCTGGTGTAAACGTGTACTTGAGTGGAGACCGCGACTCGGCAAACATAGTGTAGGACGCCACCTCGCTGGTGGGATGACGAGTTGCGAAAGACTCCAGGTAGATGCTGGATGCGGCAAGCTGAAGACAGGGCTCTACGACGTTCATTGGGGGAGGCCTATGTCCAACAGTGGACTAACATAGGCTGATGATGATGATCCGTTCATATAACTACCAAATATAAAATTAATTCGACGATGGGTCAGGTATGTATAACTCAGTAAAAAAATATGTTGTCAGTGAAGACTACTGAAATTGGACATTATTTCCTTATAGTTTTCCCTGAATGTAGCCATAAGCATAAATAATACTCCCCATTTATTCACATAAATAAGTATAAATCTCTCGGGTAGACGCAGTTTAGACCTGAATTACTTTTTAATGGTTCTGTATAATAAACAGCTAGGGTTGTCAAAAATAGTTTAGGTTTCTGTTTTGACAGTGTGCTTTAGGAATGATTCAACGAGTGCTGGGTTTAGCTATACATTTTATTATTGTAATTGACATAAAAAATAATAATGCTGGACAATTCACACAGCATAATTATAGCCCCATGGTAAGCAGAGCTTGTGTTATGGGTACTAGATAATTGATATACATAATACAATATATTACATAGATAGATTATTTTTATTATACATAGAAAACGACCAGAACACCCGAAACAAATATCTGCAGATCGTACACACATTTGTTCCGAGGCGGGAATCACGCATCACGCATCGCAACCTCCTGCGTCGCAGGCGGACCTTCGCCCAACGCGCCACATCGGTCGTCAAAGAATAAGATCACGCTAAAAAGTTTATAGTTAGATTCTTTTTTAATAAAATTATAGTACCCAGGTCAAATATAATTTATACAATATCTAATTATAACAATATGTACTCGTAGCAAAACAAATACGTATGAAATTACAATTGTTTGGTATTTCAAGTTATTTGTACTCATTGTGATGTTAGTAATAGTAAATCCAAAAAAAAAAAACAATATCATTTATTTCCATAGGCTTACAATATAAGCTTAGACAAGTCCAATTTTATAATATAAGTTATTATCAAATAAGAATAAAGTGATTTGATTTTTTGTTCACTTCAATTTTTTTCCACTAGTGGAAGAAGTGACAATATTATGAGACGATCAATTAACACTTTGAGTGCTAAAATCACACGGTATGTGTTTTCTACGAGTGACTAATATGCGTAAATCCACACTAGCGCAGCGGCTGAGAAAATACAGATCTTTGTGACTCAGCACAGCCGTAATATTTTTCGAACGAAACGCATGTGCGGCGCAACACAACCGCTGTGTAGAGCGGCAGCACGAATTTTTTAGGTTAAAAAAAAGATCGTAGTCTTCGAAAAAAATCGCAGTTAAAGTTAAGAATGTTAATGAAAGAACTTGTTCAATTCTTTGATTTCTGTGGCAGCCCTGCTGACTGCCACAACTGTCAAATTGTCAGTGAAAATGGTGGTTTCGAGTCCATTGTTTGTGGCCATTCGATTCTTTTTGGGGGATTAGTGCAAAGTACCGTTATATTGCGCTACAGAGACCTAGAATACTGAGGCTTGGGAGTGGGGACTGTAGAGCATTATTGATTATGTGCTAATACGTATTTACTAAAATCACAAAGAGATTACCATAATAGTTAACCTGAAAAAAATTTTTTTTATTAATTTATTTACAAAGAGATTATTTCTCCAAACTAAATATGCCCTTGTATAAATTTTCTAGAATAAGTTTTGTATTATGGTTTTCGTGCATGAAGTATAAATAAATAAATAAAACCGTACCTAAGTATACCTACTATTCTTTAACACACCCGGAAAGAATTGCAAGATCATCATGCAGATCATGCAAACATTTGTTCCGGGGCGGGCACTGAACCCGCAACATCCAACGAATATCTTTCAGCTATTTTGGCCGTTCGATTCAATCGACGCTGCAATCTAATTTGCATCACAGATAAGCTATAAATTATTTTACTAATGTTTGTCGCCTTGGACGTTGGGCACAAAGGGCACATAATAACCAACTGATCTGAATGAAAATAATGTCAACTTTTCGAGACAAGGACGAACGAACGCCGCGCGGGGAAGGCGAGAAGGGGAGGCAAGAGCGGCAGAATGATCGGCACGTGAATAATATTAAATAACTAGCAAATAAAACTGGGTTTTTCCGTAGAGATATCTCTGTAAAAATGAAGATTTAGAGGTAACTTTGCCATTTTTTTTCTATCGTGTCAAGTTTAGTCAATCGTGTTTCGACTCCCATAACTTTCTAACTAATATCCTAAACTTTTGATCCTCATCAAAATATATTCGAAAAATAGGTGTTTTGATCCCTTAAAATTGATTTTCCGTTTAGTCAAAACGTGCGTTTTGGGACTCATTTCACCCAATACAAAGAATTGATTATGGTAGTACCAAATCAAATACCTACTATAACCCAAAGGTATAACAATTATTACCATTATCAACCTTTACCTATTTGACCTATTTTATTCCAATAAAAAGCTAGGCCTATTAATTAAAAACAACTCGTGATTGGCCTTTTTGATTCAATTATCAGCCATACTTTCCACAGGGGTCTAAAAAGCCCTTCATTACTTCACATCAACTGTGGTACTTTAGTTGCATCGCCGACGTACAGTTGATACAGTAATTAGTGGTGAATTAATTTATGGTATCGTTGACGAGTGAACTTGCTGCGTCCTATCGAGGTGAATCATACGATTGTTGCCAACTTGGGTGGAAAAATCTCCCGAAAATTGGTAGATCTTAGTCGTCGTCTTTTGCTTTGTTTATTCAACAAGCTGACCACTTTTAAAGTGTTTGTTTGTAAAGCATTTTATTATTATTATAATTTTTTTTTGTTATGTTGCTAGATATTGATCTAGGTAGATACCTAATAAGACGTCTGAAAGTACTTGCAAATATTTTGGATCTAATGGTGTTTAAATAAATCTTATGCAACCTGAAAAACCTTACTTGTTTGATCGTAGATATTAAGTATCAGTGATAATGATAACTTAAATCAAACTGAAGGGTGAAACTTCGTGAAAGTTTACAGTTTTCGAAAATAAACGACAATTAAGGGTTTTCTCTTCATAATATTTCCCTATGCAAAGCAGTAGAGACACGGAGATCTACCTACTTACTTACAGTCAACAGAGACAAGACAGCCCTTCGCGGAGTGTCCGTCCAGCGTCAGTGTCTCCGCCATGACGAGATGTGTGTGCGACGACATTATGTATAATCTAAGAGCAGCTTTACTAGGCACAGCACAAACCCAGGTCACGTTTGAACAGCAAAAATACGCTCATGAGCGGTTCATCTAAAACGCTTTAAACCTTTGTAGCAAATTGCTTAACATGGATGTATAAAAAATATATTACCCTAAATCCGGGGAGATCTCCCGCGACTAGGCACACACACACCCCGTGCGTTCTCAGTCGTCCGCGCCGCTTCTTTTCACTTCACTTCACCGCAGCCCGTCCGAGCGCGCGACTGGCGGGAACAAACAGTATTTTAGTAAATAGTTCACATTTTCTTATATAAAAAAAGTCATTTTTATAATTATGAGGGAAATAGTGCATCTGCAAGCTGGCCAGTGCGGAAACCAGATCGGAGCTAAAGTGAGTATTTTTTAAGTTAAAATATTTTTTTCTAATATTATAATTATACCAGCTAGTACACAGAACTTTAATGGGAATAAAACCTTTTTCGAAAAGTTATGGCAACGATAGTAAAAATAAAAAACCTATACCATTTTAAAAAAGCTTGATTGATTCGGTGATAGATATTTTGGATAATATACTATAAGTATCTTTGAAGTTTCATTAAAATCCATTCCGCAGTTTTTACGTGAAAGAGTAACAAATATCCATCCATCCATACTTATAAACTTTGACGTTTATAATATTAGTAGGATTAAACCTAACCGTCTATACCTATACAATTAGGTACGTCTCCATCCAAAGATTGCCTGGAAGAAATCGCTCTTAGCGACAAGGCTTCCGTTTGTGCATCTGTTTCTGTATTTGTTTGTTCTTTGCGAAGCGTATTTGTATTAATTGCGTTATATTTATATTAGTATTAAAATCTAGCTTTGAATCTAGATTACCGCCCTGTTTTTTTAATCTACCGACCAGCTGCGCTTTGAATTAGTATCATAGTATGTATCATTCATATCAATATTAAAACAGGTTTATTGGACATCTGCTGATTTTTTCACAGACGAAAAAACTATGATTGTTCTCGATTCAGAGGAATATGATTGAAGGTACTGCTTGATTAAGAGTGATCTTTCTATACCAAAAAAACCAGAAAATACCTGAAACCAACATCATCATCATCAGCCTATAGCAGTCCAAGGCCTCCCCCTATGAGCGCCATAGCGCCCTGAACCAACATTTAGGAACAACATTTTGGATTAATTCATGATTGGTCGTCACAGTAACTTTAATATTTTAAGTAGAAATATTAAAAAAAAAAATCATATCTAAGTACTGTAAGTACGCTCAGGTTACAACGATACCCATACATAATAACTTATTAAGTTTTTTGTTAAGATAATAGGAAAGTCCCTACATTTGCAACTGGATACTTAATTACCTAAAAATGTATTAACCTCCTTAACAGCCTATATTGGTCCACTGCTGGACGCAGGCCTCCCCTGATATTATAAAAAAAATTACCCCGTATTTGCTTTTATCTAGAAATAGAAACAAAATATTTATTTGCGTTTCATATAAAATAATACAAATTAAGAACGAATTATAAAGATAACAAATTAGGAACTAATTAAATCATTTAAATACGAGAACACAGAAAGGTTACCTATCTCATATTATTCCCATAATCTCAATACTCAATATATTTATTGCTGTCATCACATTGGCTTAATTAGTAGGTTCTTATGTATATATTAGTACCACAATGTGAACCCTATTGGGCGTGAACAACAAGTGGAATGCAGACCGAGGCTGTTTTTAGTAAAATATAAATATGTAGGTACTAAGGTAAGTAGTACCTACTTGTCTAGTAATTTTAGTAATTATTATATTTTATTTGCCTTATCATAATGTCAGTTTTATTTATTTATTCATAATGTCAATTTGTCATTTAAAAATTCATTTATGTCATAATAGCATTTGTCAATTAATAATTTCTTTAGTATATATCTATAATCTCCACCGGGATAGATAAACTTTAAATCCCTATAGAAAATTACCTTATTTATTATATCTGATATATATATATATAAAGGATAAATCAGTAAATAAGTAAGTGGAAGCTATATTTAGGTATTATGGATAACATTTGTTATTGTCCTGTTTTATTGTTAAATTGTAATGATGGGTTTTACGTGGTATTTATCATATAAGGTCTTTCCATTAAAAAACTATTTCTGGCTATTTATCTGACAATAGTATACACGTATGATTTTTTTTCCGTTTTATTATTTTTCACAGTAAATACTGATACAGTGCCTACATTTGTAATTATTCATCATCATCATCATCAGCCTATAGCAGTCCACTGCTGGACATAGGCTTCCCCTAATGAGCGCCATAGCGCCCTGTCTTCAGCTTGCCGCATCCAGCATCTACCTGCAGTCTTTCGCAGGTCGTCATCCCACCTACATTTGTAATTATTAAACAAAATGAAAAAAAAATTAAACGTTATTTTTTTCTTATTTATTTTCTTCCACTCATCTCGGTCCTCAGTAAGGAGAACCCACTCTTTGTTGTATAGGTCGAGCTCAACCCGCCATCTCCGCCTAGGCCTTCCACGAGGGAGGCTTTTTCTCTGCAGTGGGACACTCCGAGCTAAAATAATAATTATTATTATTTTACCGAAGCTCGTTTTTTTTTTAAGAAAAATAATATTCTCCGTAAGAATTCAGATGTCTTTGCCAGAGAAAGACAAAAAAGTTATTAGAACAAGTACCATTGAAAAAATTTAGCATTATTCGAGATTAATTTCAAAGGAAATATTAATATAAATAAATAATGCTGGACAATCTTAAAATATGGCTTTTCTACACATGACACAGTTAGATAGGCATTGGACTACCAGTTGAGCTATCTGTAGATTATTTGTAACAGTCTACATTTCGCTCAATTGTTTCAATTATAAATACTAGTTCTAATTGGTTTCTATTATTTGATTGTAATTTTCTTTTTTAATAGATAAGTCTATCTATCTACTTATCACCATCATCATCAACCTATGCTAGTCCACAGCTGGACATAGGCCCAATGAGCGCCATAGCGCCCTGTCTTCAGCTTGCCGCATCCAGCACCTGCAGTCTTTCGCAGGTCGTCATCCCACCTGGTCGGACTTATATCTACATTATTTAATTCTACTTTCTTTATAATAACAGGCGTTTTCTTAAAACTTTCTAATCTAGATAGACCATTTCATGTCAATCTGAAATTAAAATCCGCGACAACTTTCTCCTGAAATAGTTTTTTACAAAGTCTAGCGTTTTATTCTGCTTAGTAACGGAGCTTCTACCGCAGCCATTTTGATTTTAGACAACTTTTAGATCAAATTAACTCTTCTATTTTAGCAGCATTAGTAATAAATAGACGCGTTATAAATTATGAATGTGCATTATTTTAAATAAATATACATAGTTATTACTCAGCTTAAAAGTTGGCACTTTTGATTAGAATTTTAAAGGTAGGTACGTAAATATCAATCAATTCGAATTAATTGCACGCTTAATAGTCTATAAACTTTCAAACTTAACTGTATCTCCTACAAAAAACATGAATTATTTAACCAAATCATTTGTCATCAAATCTTTAAAACTTTATTTAAGGATTTGATGACAAACAAATTATTTATACGTACTTATTTTGCGGTAGGTACATCGTACCTGTGAATGAACATTTAATATGAATTCAAAACAAAATAAGCCTAATTCCAATCCTAATTCTTTTTATCCCTTCTTGGTTTTTAAAATATTGTTTTTTTTTAGATTTTAAAGTTTTGTAATGTGCATAAATAAGAGTTTCTTTTTTTGGCTGCCAACTTCTGTTTAATAGTTTTCCTGGCGTCTGTTTCCCGTCACTCTGGTGTTGTCAGCGTAAATTCTTAAATTACCCATCTTCCGGCTTTACTGTCATGAGGTGATGATAGGCATACTGGGTTTACAGGAAGAAATATTTAAGTTTGTACCTCGTTTTGGTTCAGTTAAATCTATTTCATCACTTATATAGTTGTATCACTTATGTAGTAGTGATTATAATTTTGTTAATCGTTAATTGATCCGGCTGATAAATTAATCTGTCTAAGTAGATTATCTCTAAGCGAAAACAATTAAAAATAATTTAGTACTGACTTACCCACCTCGATTGCAGAAAAAATAACAGGGTATATCACAGAGGTTATAAAAAGTAAAATATTGTCGTCATTTAAAGTTAATAATAAATAATATTGTTAATTTTGATCTAAAAACGCTAACACAAAAGAAATCTAAAACACAATGCAAAAGACAGACAAAATGGCCTCGATTTTGAAGAGTTCACTGACCCTGATGCAGTAATGAGTAGGTATAATTCGGTGTGGCATCATAAAAAAAATAATAACACGTGCTCAGCATTATTTATAGCGAGAATTAAACAAAGATGTTTTGAAAAAATTGCAGCTTAGTGTCTGTTTGAGATATAATATATAAATTACCGATAGATAGATTAAATCGTAGGATAAAAGTGCAAATCATGGTCTAACCGGCTTTTAGGTAAACAGTCAGACAGTACATTCTTAATGAACGGATCTATGACAATAGAACATAATATCAACATTTTGAATCTAGTCTAGTAGGAATAAAACCTAAGCTACTTTCTTAAAACAATGTCTACCTAAGTATAAAATGATCTTGCAAGTTATCGACACAGTTCCCTAATTCCCGGGTAATTACTTACTCACTGGCAACAATAATTTCTTTTATCATTGCCACTAATAACAAAAGTGGCAGAATGTAACCGTTAGCAACCGTTACAAAATAAAAAGAATAACTTTCAAATATGGAATTCGTGCGCGATTACAATCCGTAATGTATCTCGATTCGATTTGAAATTATTTGAATTTGGAGATTAAAAACTATTTGCTCATTTATTTATGCAAGTAGGTATGGAAATAGACGCAAATTTTCTTGTTTTTTAATCGTTTTGATGAACAGTTAGAGCTAGATTTCTTTCTGAATAATGATACATACCTACTTTGAATGATAAGAAATTGTCCGTTACAATAACAAAGTAGGAAAGGTGATGAGTTCATTCATTTTGTTTATTGATAAGGAATTTTAGGAAGTTCTGAATCATCATAGGATTGTAGGTTAGGTAACATTCCAAATGTTAAAAACACTAGGTATATAATGGTTCATAGTTAACCCGCTTACATCCGTAATGAAAATTCCTTGATGTAGATTTGTATGGTTTTCTTTCTTATCAAACTTTCTAGAATAATTAAGATGACATTTTTCATATGAAATTTTCAAATCGTTTTATAATCAACGGATAAATTTAATAGGCGAACTTTTTAAATAGTTATGAAACCTTAAAAAAATCGTACATACAGAAAAAAAACCTTTTTCTTTTCAAATCGGTTTATAATCAACGGATCAATTTAATAGACGAACTTTTTATATAGTTATTTAACCTTCAAAAAATCGTACATACAGAAAAAAAACCTTTTCCTTTTCTCTTAAGTCTGTTAAAAATTATCCTCCTGCAGTTTGTCTACTATAAGTACTATAATTCTAAACCTCCTTAATTAGAGTAAGCATAGATGCTTACCACAATGAAGTAAAGAACAAAAGCGATAAATCAATCCATCATTCTAAATTCAAAATCCGCGCCATGAATCACGCAACACTGGGAAGTCTTGCGCGCATGTGTGGAATACTCATTATCTTCCTATAGTTTGGTTGGTTAGGTTGGTAGTTTGACGATTTTTCGTTATTGGATTCAAAATTCTAAATCCTTTATTGGATCGATTTCTCTTTATATTATTCTAGTTATATTTCATTTTATCGTGTGTTTTTATGAACTTAATCTACCTAGGTAAATGTATTATTGTGGATTACCAATCTGAAATAAATGAGTTTTTTTTATATTAGACTGATTCGTTCCATTGCTGGGCAAAGGCTTCCCCAAAATTCCACTCAGTGCGGTCACGCGCGTCTCCCACCAATCTCTGTGGAAGGCGTTAAGGTCGTCAAGCCAGCGCTTTCTTAATGAGTTAATCATAATTTATTTCTAAAGGCTTACAAAATAAGCCTGAGGGCTTTTGATGATGGATGAAATGATCCGATTTTAGAACCTACTTCTCAAATAGGAACATTACATCCTAGGAATATCATGACGACGGATTAAATCTGCCTCCAATACCACCTAAGTAACATCATGCATGTTTTGCTATATTTTTCGTTTAGAAGTGAGAATTTTTGAATTATTGATTATTATTTTTAAATTATAGATTTTTACCCGCAAGGCGTGGGTTTTATTTATTCGAGGATTTCTGTGTGTTTGGCGGAGACTCTTGAATACCATCCAAGCATGAAAACGGCTAAAGCGATTTTGAAAAATAAGGTGTCACAATAATAGTCCTATACATGTAGTTCTTAGCTACATATTGAAGAGCTTCGCTCAGTCTCATTTGACGAAAAATAGTAAAAAGAGAAATAAGTCTTGCGTCGGGTTTTCTTTCATCCAGACAACCATTCTGGTAGAGATCGCTCTTGAGCGGTAACACCGCCAATTGTAACTTATTTTTAAGTTTGCATTTTACAAAGTTCTTATATACAGTGCAATAAAGAAATCTATTCTCTCTAATCTATGTATCTATCAAATCTATCTATCTATTTGCTATACATATACATAGTTTTCAAAATTTCAATAAGTACATATAATTTTTTTTGCATGACACTTTTAGACGCATCGTATTAACAATTACAGCTATGTCTTTTTATTGGCAGCCCTACGTCAGCGATGACGTGAGGCGCCATTTTGGCCGACCATTGTCCACCACGATCGCCATCAGGCACCAGCTGACGAACTTCCGGTCTTGTTGTCTTACTAATACGGCTTCATTTCTTTTTTTGGTGGTCAACTGTGATGGTTATCTAGAAAATAACTGTTTGTTGAGTTACCCCTCCTTTTCTTTAGTAACTTCATCATTTTCATTTCATTTATTTGTCAAACAATTTACATTGTGTCGGAGATTTTGATAGATGCACATGTAGTCAAATAACTAAGAATATGAAGAAAAAATAATATAATTATGACATTCTTCAAAAAGTAAATAATTATGTCTGTCGCGGTAGAATCAAGCTGGACTTTTCATATAACAAAGAGTTCTTGGTCTTGATAAAGGAAGCAGATGTTATATTAATCTGTAACCTACAAGGTATATGAAGAAAAATATATAACTTTTATTCGACATCAATAATCGGATCGGAACGAATCTTTTTCAAATCATCCTTAAACATCCGTCCCGGCGGGAATCGAACCAGAAACCTGCGTTTTTTTCTCGCCACGTTAGTGTTAAGTAAACAACACAAGAATAAAATTAAAAACGAAACAGGATAAAATAAAGCCAATCGGTGTGTACCATTCGTAATACCCTTGAATACTGTTTACATACGCCAGTAACATCACAGCGAGTGAATCCAACAAGACGTGTTGCTTCAAAGTCTTTTCCGTGAGTATTTTCCATACATTACCTTTCTCTCGTAATTCTAGTTAAATCCAGTTTCATCCAGATTTTTGTTGTTCTTTCCTGCTACCATCATAACGATCACAGCATGATTCGAAAAAATAACTCCAAGGAGTCTATTACTCGTTCCATTTTTGAATGCGATTAGGTAAGTATTTCCTACGCAGCGCTTCGTGCGTGTGTACATCAATTTCCATTTAGAAGGATTTTCAAAAATAGAACGTTCACTTCAATAACCAACTCGACCGATCTAGCGAAATGGCTCTTTTCTTTACAAGTTGACTATACCTTATCCTCGAAGCGTGGGTTATGTTTTTGAGTGTTCCTGTAGTTGGCGGACAATATAACCTCGAAACTTCAAAATGGCTGAAGCGATTGGATAAAATGACGTATTAAAATACTCGTCTGGTCTCCTATAATGATCTTAGCTACATTTGTGGGCTGTTGCATTTTCCAAACAAAAGTAAAAAAGTCAGGACTGAGTCGCTTTTTAATATAGTTTTCAATAGTCACTTATTGTTGATCTGCGTAGATACCTACATATGTATGTATGAAGTAATGATTCTTTAATGGCTACACTTTTCTGCCAGTGTCAAGTAATGGAAACTAATTGTAAAATGTAGTTTAAGTGTTTAATTATAAGTACAATTTAACTTGACACCAATTTTGAGTTCTTTATCTTACTATTATAATAAATAATTAATTACTTGTATTTCTTTGTACTCAAACATATGTGGTGATAATACTTGTTTTTTCCTCATAATAATCAATACATAGTAAGGTATAATAATATATAAGTAGGTACACCACTTTAACACCTACGTAATACGCGTAGGTAATAAAAACAAACATACTATCCTATTTACCGTACATTATTTACAGTATATTACAGAACAGGGAAATAAAATGAAATTGTATGACAGTTATTTCTAGCCAATTTTCTATCTTGGCTTGACATCATAAAGCAATCTTCTATGACAAATATAATTCCCAAAGAAGCTTGGCTGTTTTCAGTAGAATTTCATTCTTGAATCATAGATTAACTCTATAATCTTTTATAAAGAAAGGTGATTCAAGACGAGAATGAGTTAGTGACTAAGAAGGCTGACTAGATTTGTTTATTATCGTCTAGATAAAGAGGCAATGTTATTTCTAGGAATATTAACAATGGCCTGTTTCTATCTGTTTAACAATAGGCCGTACCTAGTTGTTACATAATTGTTTATTTATTTTTGATCTGCCCGGCACGGGTTATCCTGATTTATTTACTAGCTGCGCCCCGCGTTTTCGCCCGCAGGATCATTGTGCAAAAAACTGATAAAGCGGGGACAAAGTTCGTTTTTATAGCCTTTAATTAATTCCTTTAAAAATACACATATAAACAATACTTTAACTTCGTCTGTTTAAAAACTATCTGTCTCTACAATAGCGTATCGTACAACAGCGTATGTACATAGCTTTGTAGCTAATACGTAGACCCCGCTACGCTTCGTAGCTAATACGTAGGCCCCGCTACGCCTCGTAGCTAATACGTAGACCCCGCTACGCTTCGTAGCTAATACGTAGACCCCGCTACGCCTCGTAGCTAATACGTACACCCCGCTACGCCTCGTAGCTAATACGTATACCCCGCTACGCCTCGTAGTTAATAGTAGACTCCGCTACCCATCGTAGCAAAAGCGTATGTTTTCGCGAAGTTTATACGAAGCGTAGACTCTCGCAACGCTTCGTATAGAAGCTTAGCGAGATAATTTTCATATAAAAGCTTCGTATATAAGAAAATTCTTATCAATAAACAACTGAACTGAACTGCTTCGTAGCTAAAGCGTAGACCCCGCTACGCTTTGTAGCTAGTGCATTCTATGACAAAAGAAAACAGTAACAAGCAAGTACAAAAATCTTTCACCAAATAAGAAAACTACTCAAAATTAAATATTTTTTATTTCTTTGTTTTGATTATTATGTTGTTGTGTTAAGTTATTCAATGTTTTCTGTAGATTAATGTGACATTTTGATTATTATGTACATATTTTATGTAATGGACTCATGAAGTCTGACATAATATATTTAATTATTATTTATTTCACTTCATTTATTTAAATTGTCGTCGAAAGTAATTTCTTATTATAGAAAATACAGTTCAATACTATAAAACTATATATTAAATATGTGGACTGCTAACTTAAATATGTAGGCTGATGATGATATATTAAATAAAAAACCGACTGAAGCAATAAAGCGTATCCATACGTCTCAGTGGTTCCATCCAATCTCCGCCATGAATCTCTGTCAGCGTCCCCGAAAGTTCCGGCAAAATAACTAAAATAAGATAATTAAGCATTCTGGATCTCTGCCAAAGGACAACACATATATTAGAAGCTGGAATTACCCAGACAGAAAGAATCTGTAGGTACTTATAAGGTTTTATACAGAAATCTAAATAACTTATTTAGATTTTTGAGATTTTCTAAATAATTTATTTAGATTTTTAGACGAAGAAATCTAAATAACTTATTTAGAATTCTTGTTTCTAACAAAGCAGTGAGTGGCTTCATCAACATCATCTAAGCTGATGAACGTCCACATCTGCGGACAGACAATGGACATGGCGAGATTATAAAATTTCCTTCTTGACTACGGAACACTAAAAATGAATTATCTTTGAGATAAATCCATTTTAGAGTTGGTTCCCTTTTTATTCGCTGCATGTAAGTAGTGTAGCATCGTTTGAAGACTAAAATATAATAAAAAGGACTTTATTCATGAAAACGTTATGTCTAAGTTATACTTAATAAGCCACTTAAACATTAGTTAGTACCTATACGAGTTTCTGCTCGCGGTTTCGCACGTGTTTTTGCTATGGAAACGTTTTAAGTTTATTTCTATCCTTTGGAAACTGATTCATGTTTTTTTTTTTTTTTAAGTTATCTAGACCTGGATTAATCCAGGTCTTGAGAACTTAGATAATTTATAATTATTTACCATTACTTGTAACTAGTAGAAAAGTGTCCAACCAGACACATATTGCCGATAACAAAGAATCATAAGTTAAATGTAGACAATACAGACAGACATGCTGTTTGTCTGGCTATATTCTTTCCTAGCGTCGTCGTTCGAATTTGCTCTAAAGCTGATCATACTAACTCTTCACTTATCTGTTACTAATGGACGTTACCGTAACCATGGTAACTAATAACTTGAAACAAAAACATAAAAACAAAGTGATAAAAACAGCTCTATGTTCTAAAAAACAAGGTTTCTAATCATAACAATTAGCCAGAGCATTGGGCTAAAGCCTAACCATACCTACTTTTAATTCTAGACAGACAAGTTCATCGACCTCGTTCCGTCTTACAAACTGTTATTTATACTGTGTCTAGTTGATGGCTTATCCACCATCCAACAGCACTTTGCATTTGAAACAAAGAGCAATATTTAAACACAAGGAAATTATTAGCAGATAAAAAAAAATATGCTGGACAATCCACACAGCATCATCTAGCCCCAAGTTAAGCAGACCTTGTGTTATGGGTACTAGATGACTGATATACATAATACAATACAACATACACAAATATGTTTTAACTATACAAATAAAACGACCAAACCACCCGGAACAAATATCTGCAGATCGTACAAACATTTGCCCTGAGGCGAGAATCGAACTCGTAACCTACCACTTCGGAGCTTCACCCACCGCGCCACAGAGGTCCGATAGTTCTATCGTTAGACCAATCGGATTCCGCGCAAAAATAAAATACTAACTACGGAAGCGAAGCCACAGGTACAGCTAGTATGGGAAAATTAATGTCTAAATAACTTAACAAATATTAGGAATTATGTTATTTTTGTAAAATAAATAATATTGCTCAGGTACCTAATTTATCAAACCAAAGAAACAAAGAATATGAACGAAATTAAAGAAATTGGTATGCATTGTTATCTCTATCGATACCCATTGTTGGAAAGATAATTGATTTCATTCATTCATTATACATAAATCGTACAAATATGATGGATGGATGGTTGAATGGAAAAACTAATAAGTGTATTTATAAAGTATGTAAATAATGTGTTCTTGGTTCACAGAACAAAAACTTTGTTCTCCGAATAAATCAAAATAACACTCGATTTACACACTTTAAAAATAAACTTACACAATAACTCAAAATACAATTACTCTTACACACCCAATAAAACAGATACACAAGACAGGAAAAAAAAACACAAACAAAATAAACATCAATAAAAAATGTCTTCCTTTATAAGTAGGTATGTATTTAGTGACCTGACCAAATTAATAATTTAAGTTTTTGTAAATAGTAAAAACACTAAATATAGGTATAAAACCCTGCATTGCAGCGTAAAAGGAAGCTTACGCTTTAGTACCATTATTATAAACAATCATGCCTCTGTTCCGTCAGCGTTACATCTGGCGCCACTCCATAATACTCCATACACTTCCTTTTACATCTTCACAGCTTTAGATAAGCCCGTAAACTGTGAAATATTATATCCTCTACAAGTTCAGGATGCTAGTCTCATGTTACGCATGTTTCGGTATAAATAGTTTTCTTTATATGGCAACACTGGGAGACTGGCCGAAAATACGATGCAGTCGCCCACTGCGATGCAACAGGAAAAAAAAAGAAAGTGTTCTATTTTCAAATTGCAGTGGAGAGCGCTGGCCGGGGACCAAAAAGGGAAGTGATTTCTGCGGGTTTTTGTTTATTTGCTTTGTTTCTGTCTTGGGATGGGGAAAGCTCACGGAACATTGGTTTTGAATCAAATAGTTTTGGGTACATTCACCTCCTTGCTATACCTACGTAAAAAGAAATAAAATAGTGCCTAAATTAGTGTATTTCCATAAAAAATTAGGAAACGTATGATATCTATAATATATTTTTTTGCAAATAATAGGTAAATGATATACCTAATTAAAAACCCTCATTTAAACCAAGCTTAGGTCTTAGTCTTAGCATAGACTAATTGTAAATAACCTCTTGTGCTTCGTTACTTTTTTTAGTCTATGGTCTTAACTATTCAGAATCCTATTTCAATTTTTAAGAAGTTACAAACACTATCATTTGCTTTGCTCATTCGATTTTCTGACTGATTACTTTGCCTAGATAGGTGACCATTAAAATATAATAGCCAAGGCATGACGGCTAAACGTCATGCGTGCCTAAGTTTTTATGATAAATTGATAACATACCTTAGATATGGTATTGATCTTTTTTATAATGAAAAAATTGCTGCTATTTCTCAGCAACAATATCGGTCAAGGTAATAGAATGATAGTAATTCGGATTTATTTTACTTAGACGCCATTTTGTTTGGTGTTACCAGTTTATCCTAATTTGCTGATTTTATAGTAGATTTTTATCCTGACGAATAGTTTTCTAATGGAGGGCACCAAACAATATCTAAAATAATAATTAATTGTTTTGTGTACCTACACGCGATACACGATTTTTGTATTGCGGTATCTATTGCTTCTCTCTAATACTACTGTACACGTACTTTGCATGATATATAAATAAATAATAATATAATAAAAAGCCATTTATTCCATAACCTTATAAAATAATAGTGCATAATTAAAGTAATTGACAAGTAAAAAAAAAAAATTGGTTCTATAGTAATGTTACTAATGTATGTATGTCAAATAAAATAAAATCATTAATATATAAAATTAAAAATACAATACAATCATCTAAACTTAAAAATAAAATTGCATGCATTTATTTAGATGTTGATTTTGTATACGTATACATATAGATTTCCATTAATTAAATTTAAAATATTATTAGATATTTCTTGGTTAGGACCCCTTTCGAGTACAGGCCTCCTCCAGCTCATTTATGTTAGGTAGTTCTTGAAGCTAGCTTAGTTATGGATGTAAATATTTTTTTTTCTGATCATTGAATATTTAGTTGTTGTGATTTCTTTCTTAGGCAGTGATCCTACGTTATACTTAAATATGAAGAGGTAGAATATTCTTTGCATGATATCTGGCAATAATTATGTTTTTGAGTTAAGTATTTGTACTCTATTATTTTATTTTGGTGGGACGTACTTTGGCTAGTCTAGCTGCCGTTCTCTATCGATGCGCATACAAACAATTAATCAATTATAGACAGATAGATAACACTTTATACCACACAAAACAGAAGACAATACAGGAATAAACAATAGAATAAAGGAAGTATAAAGGGCGGCCTTATCGCTGAGAGCGATCTCTTCCAGGCAACCTTTGGATGGAATGGACATGAAAGAACAAAATAGACGGTGGTAGTTTAGTAAATATATAGATTAAAAAAAAGAAAACAAATACACTACATACCATAATACCTACATTACAAACATTGTAATAGACTTGATAACGTTCTTAAGTCAATGCATATATTTATTTACATGGCCACGCATAACTCTTTATGTATTAAGTATGTAAAGCTGCTAATTTACTGGCTAATTAGAGAGACAGTAACCTGACACGGGCGGCGCCAGGAAACCGGTGTTCCCGGGAAACCCGCCAAGTTCCCACCTGACACACCGTTCCAGGAATCACTTCCTTACGTATCTGGTTATAGGGTTCAAGTTTGTATAGGATAATTTAAGTTCTTCTTATCGGTCTGGTATAGGGTTTAAAATTCTTGGTAATTTACTCGTATAATGCTGGAATCTGTACAGCAAGTGTATGTTATTGCATTGATAGGTTCTTGGAATTAGGGTTGTCATGGAAATTTAAATAACAGGATATAAATAATAAATAAATAAAATAAATAATGCTGGACAATCCACACAGCATTATCTAGCCCCATGGTAAGCAGAGCTTGTGTTATGGGTACTAGATAACTGATATACATAATACTATACATTACATAGATAGATATTTTTTATTATACATAACGACCAGAACACCCGGAACAAATATCTGCAGATCGTACACACAATTGTTCTGAGGCGG
The DNA here is from genome assembly GCA_943735965.1 of Eupithecia abbreviata. Lineage (NCBI taxonomy): Eukaryota > Metazoa > Arthropoda > Insecta > Lepidoptera > Geometridae > Eupithecia > Eupithecia abbreviata. The sequence continues at coordinate 8,339,418 of OX030998.1, read as the reverse complement.
GAATCGAACCCGCAACCTACTGCGTCGCAGGCGGACCTTCGCCCACCGCGCCACATCGGTCGTCAGAAGTTAATATAGGGTAATATAGGAGCTTAAAAGAGTATAAAAAAAAAGGACGTTTGCAGCAGATTTTCAGTAGAACCACTTACAGAGTTCCTAGATTAACCCTAGATCACTAAACATTAGTCTCACAGGCGACACGGTTCCCGCGCATTCGCTGTTGTAGGTATGTTCCCGACACTACCTCACCCCGCCACGCTCAGTACCTTCCTAATTTAGTGTTTCAGCACCCTGTGCGTACGCATTACGTACGTCAAGTAAAATATTGGCGTTTTATTTTGTTAGTCAGAACGACTAATGTTTAGTGACTGAGTAACTCGAAAATATGTTTAGTGAGCTAGGGTTAAAAACGAATCTTCTATAAAAGACTTTACATATAAGCCACTAAAGGTTTAGGTTTAACTACATATAAGCCACTAAAGGTTTAGGTTTAACTACATATAGGCGGCCATTCAAAAGAATCATGAATAAAAACCTCTATTTGCACTTAGGTCAAATTCTGAAATTTAAACACTGACACGGAAATATATTGATTTGGTTGATTTTTGTCACTTTGGGATGTAGACTAAAGTCATCATCAGCCTATATCAGTCCACTGCTGGACATAGGCCTCCCCCAATGAGCGCCATAGCGCCCTGTCTTCAGCTTGCCGCATCCAGCATCTACCTGCAGTCTTTCGCAGGTCGTCATCCCACCTGGTCGGAGGGCGTCCTACACTACGTTTACCGAGTCGTGGTCTCCACTCAAGAACACGTTTGCCCCATCGGCCGTCGGTTCTTCGCGAGATATGGCCGGCCCACTGCCACTTTCAGCTTGCTAATGCTTTGAGCTATGTCGATAACTTTGGTTCTCTGTCGGATGTATTCGTTACGAATCCTATCCTTCAGAGAAACTCCGAGCATTTTGGGATGTAGACTAAAGTAATTATATTACATAAACGAGAGCTTCTAGCTTTTTTCAAATTGCCTAAAAAGGAATCACGGGTTTCAGAAGTACGCGAATTATTTTGTTTATTGCCCGTTGAATAGATTACGATAGCGATAATATAAATAAATAAAATAGAATAAGAAGAGCTTTATTGTTCCAAAAACACTAATGTTAACAATAATAATTAATAAAGGCTTAGGTAACTGTATCTACTATTTGTTTATAAAAAAAAAAACTTTCCTAAATTACTTACCTATAGGTATATACTATCTTATTTACTCAGGTTGTGTTAGGACCGCCTAACGATAGCGTTAGTTTACTTAATTATTTGAATTTTGACGCTGTTAGATTCTAAAAAGTTTTTCTGTTAAGAGTGTACCTTTTGTAATTTTATAGTCAGAAATCGTTATTTAACTCAGAATCTGTGAAAGCTACCACCTTCATATTTAGGTAAATGATAATTCGAACTTTTATCTTGGATTCCGTCTTTTCGAAAACACGATTGGTGAAAATTTTCTCGATACTTTTATTTTTTGAAAAATACATGTTTTACACACATTTTGCTATTTATCTCAGGAACCACCTAATTTTTTTGTTGGATTTTTGTTTTGTCGAGAAACGTAGTAGAATTTCTTCGTTTTCGTCTTTTTAATTTTTAGATTAGTTGTGTAAATAACTTGTAATTAGGCATTAGGCAGTTTTGGCGCTTACGTCGATAAAAAATACGGAGCACGTCTATCGCTCTGTGCTTCTCACTCACAAGAAAATCATATCTTGTCATTCTGCTCTGAACTGAAGCGAAATTCGAATTTTGGCTGAGGTATGGCACGCTCTTAAACTAGTTTCTATGATTATCTTGTGCACAAGCAAAGAATCTTGTAAGTGGTTTACAAGTTTCTGCGAGTAGCAGCGCTACAATAGAAATACAATAGATTGAATTGGACTTGATTGTAATCAGCTTCATGCGGGCGCTCTGTCCTGTTTATTGTCAAAGAGGACTCGGATCAAAGACTTCGAATCACTACATAGTATAAAACATGGTCGCTTCCCGCTGTCGTCTGTCCCTATGTATGCTTAGATATTTAATACTACGGATTTTAATGCGGTTTTTTTTATTGATAGAGTGATTCAAGATGAAGGTTTATAAACCATTTGAGACATAGATTTCCACGCGGGCGAAGCCGCAAGCCGCAGCTAGTTATTAAGAGATTTAAGATTATGAAGGAATTTTAAAAGGTTTTTATATACGCTTTCACGCCACTCTTCTAGATCAGATGAAGCGTTTAATTTTGGAAAGTATGGGCATTTGTTTCGGAAACGATTTCGGAAACGACCTAGATTTATTAAAATTTAGTAAGTACTAGTTAAAACTAGCTTCGGTTGTTATTTAGGTCATCAAATGGTCATCAATAATAATTTTGATGACCATTTGATGACTTCTTTTGGTTTATAAAGTTATAAATCAAGTTTATGCTCATTTCGACGACCGATGTGGCGCGGCGGGCGAAGGTCCGCCTGCGACGCAGGAGGTTGCGGGTTCGATTCCCGCCTCGGAACAAATGTGTGTACGATCTGCAGATATTTGTTCCGGGTGTTCTGGTTGTTTTCTATGTATAATAAAAATATCTATTGTATTATGTATATCAGTTATCTAGTACCCATAAAACAAGCTCTGCTTACCATGAGGCTAGATAATGCTGTGTGAATTGTCCAGCATTATTTTAAAATATAAAAAAAATCCCGGTTACGATTCCCGCCTAGGGACAAATGTGTACAGATATATGTTTCGGTGGTTCTGGTCGTTTTCTATGTATAATAACAAATGTATATCTATAATGTATTATTATTATTTTGTACCTATATATCAGTTATCTGGTACCCATATCACAAGCTCTGCTTAGCTTGGGGCTAAATAATGCTGTGTGAATGTCCAGCATTATTATAAATAAATTTATATATATGATTTATGAGCATAAACTAGCGAGACAATAATCTATATTAATATCATAAAGAGGAAAGGTTTGATTTTTTTGTGTGTTTGTTTGTAATGTATAGGCTCCGAAACTACTGGACCGATTTGAAAAATTCTTTCACCATTGGGAAGCTACACTATTCCCGAAGAACATAGGCTATTTTATATTTTCAAAAAGGTTAGGGTTCCGTACTAAAACCGTGCGAAGCCGGGAAGGTCCGCTAGTTGTTAAATATATAAATGCTGTGACAGACGGGTATTTGATATTGGGCCCTTAAAAACCCAAAAATTACTAGGCGAGGCCGGTCAACAAACTTACGGCCGATAAGATCCATCAGAGAAATTAGGTTCAACGAAAAATACATATAAAAACGCTCTACTTTTTAGTTCATGTCTGGCTGGACGTCACGCCATAGGTCATCACATCGATTATAGGACAATGCCATAAAAAATATTGGTCAGAATGGATTTAGATATTAGGGTTCTCAATAGATATAGTAAATATTAGATGTTGTTGTAAAAACACGCTTTTTACGTGGCCTATAAATAATGCTGGATAACTCATCTAGCCCCAAGCTAAGCATAGCTTGTGTTGTGGTATGTGATTAATTATCATAAAATTCAAAAAATGAATACTATAACAGAGTGTAAACCTGTTGAAACGTCGGGAAATAGGTAAATAAACGCGATAAATACCCGTTGTATCAATATAATTATATTAAATAGGCCTAGATCTCCTATCTGTAAATCATAATTATCATTATCAAATCCTATTTGTCCAAAGGCTGCCATTACAACTAGCAACCATGGGAAAAGAAAAAATCAAACAACAAAACCGAACGCAAGTAGGAATCCATTTTAGGTCATTGTGTTACCTCATTTTTCAGTTTCAGTCATATCTCTTATTAAAACTATATACTTATACTCCGAATCCAAGATATTTTATGTCAACAAAGGCATTATGAACGAAAACTGATAACAATAACTTAAAACAACATTACAGAAATTTAGCAGGTTAACGCTGAAAACTAAAACACAAACTTCATCAACGCATAATCTCACATGTGCAGCGAAAAATATTAATATTTCAATTCGATAACGAAAGAGAGAAATTAAATAAAGAAAAAAGCTTTCAAAATCTAAAATTGTTTCGAGGTTCTATGCTTTACACTATATTTCTATGATAGGCAGGCGCTGCAGACTTTTCAAGTTGTGGCTCTTGAAAATGGCTGGATAGGATAATTATTCTATTATTATTTATATTAACGAACAGATTTCCCATACAAAAGATTTAAACGCGCACTCGTTTTATTTTCCCTAAATATCTTGATAAACCTCTGAAAGTACAATACAAACAGGTCCAGACTTGTCCCACTGACTCACTGATAAAATTGAAGTTATCAAGAGAATCTAAAACTATTCACTTTAGATTCTCTTGATAACTTCAATTTTATCAGTGAGTCAGTGGGACAAGTCTGGACCTGTTTGTACAAGTAGGTACCTTAATAAGTACCTACCTACTTGCAGCAAATAAATAAATAAATAATGCTGGACAACCTACACAGTATCATCTAGCTCCAAGATAAGAAGAGTTATGGATACTAGATGACTGATATACCTACTTAATACAATACATTGCATGGATAGACATATATTTTTTATTATACATACCTTACCTAAATAACAACCAGAACTCTCAAAACAAATACCTGCAGATTGTATACACACTTGTGTAGAATCGAACCCGCAATCTCCTCCGAATAGTTTAAGGTCGTCTTGAATTCTTGATATCTTCAATTTTATCAGTGAGTCAGTGGGACAAGTCTGTACTGATGTTTGTACAAGTAGGTACCTAAATAAGTACTTACTTACTTACAGCAGATGTTTGGATAAGGGGACAGGACAAAGAACTGAACTTGCTTCTCTGTTGACGATAAATCGATGTCTTCTGTCTGTCTGACTGTGATTTGTGACTTTGAGTGGTTGTACCTATAGCTGTTAGGTAGCCCACTTGGACCAGAGCTGTGTAAGTGGTGTTATCTTGATTTTTAATGCAAAGAAGCGGATTCGAATCCCGTGTGTAGACAAGTTTTGTTTTTGACTTGAAATATTACTAAATAGGTAAGAACTTAGGTAGGTACTTAATTTTTTAAAAATATTTAATTAATTTATCGAATAATATATAGAAGTTTCGATAAAACTGCCAGTTTTTTATTAAATGTACACTGACTATTTGTAGGGAGGACCTTGATATTATATCCAATATACCTTGTTGTTTTTAGGTTGGTGAGTTTATTCAATCTGCAGATATTTGTTCCGGGTGTTCTGGTCGTTTTCTATGTATAATTAAAAATATCTATCTATGTAATGTATTGTATTATGTATATCAGTTATCTAGTACCTACCCATAACACAATCTCTGCTTTCCATGGGGCTAGATAATGCTGTGTGAATTGTCCAGCATATTTTTTTTTTTTTTATGTATATCAGTTATCTAGTACCCATAACACAAGCTCTGCTTACCATGGGGCTAGATAATGCTGTGTGAATTGTCCAGCATATTTTTTTTATTTTTATTTATATCAGTTATCTAGTACCCATAACACAAGCTCTGCTTGCCATGGGGCTAGATAATGCTGTGTGAATTGTCCAGCATTATTTTTTTTTTTTTTTTTTTTTTTATGTATATCAGTTATCTAGTACCCATAACACAAGCTCTGCTTACCATGGGGCTAGATAATGCTGTGTGAATTGTCCAGCATTATTTTTTTATTTTTTTATTTTTTTTATGTATATCAGTTATCTAGTACCCATAACACAAGCTCTGCTTACCATGGGGCTAGATAATGCTGTGTGAATTGTCCAGCATTTTTTTTATGTATATCAGTTATCTAGTACCCATAACACAAGCTCTGCTTACCTTGGGGCAATGCTGTGTGAATTGTCCAGCATTATTTAGTTATTTATTCCATAGTAATAGTACTAGACATTATGATTTGGAGATATCTGTAATGGTCATATGTAAATAAATAATTTGAATTTAACAGTTGGTTTCGTTTGTCCTCAGTTCTGGGAGATAATATCGGAGGAGCACGGCATCGACCCCGCGGGAGTGTACAAGGGCACCAGTGACCTGCAGCTCGAGAGGATCGACGTCTACTACAATGAGGCCTCTGGTAAGTACACACATCTTCATTCGTTAAATAATAATCAGGCAACTGCAATTTTTTTTTGCTTAAAGTTCAAGGAACCATGTGATTCATTTGAAATAGGCACGTAACTGCTTACCCAAGTAACAATTTCTGGTTCTATAGCAGTCCATAGAACGTATCTCAAACACCACTTTTGGTACTATAGAGGCCCAAAGAAGGTCGAGTAAAGCCGATTTGGCGCAATTATATCACCAAAAAGTGACATAGTAGACCTGTAGAAGTGTTAGCGGTGACATTTTGGTTCTATAAAGTTGATATAGTGGTAATCGTATGACAATCTATTGACATAGTGGGTACAGTAACGCTACTTTAGTGTCATTTTATACTGTAGTAGCGTTCGTGTTACCATTAAAGTGCCAATTTGTTCTATAGTAGAGTCAGTCACCAAACATAGTAATAACTAAGGTAGGTAGCAACTAAATCCTTATCTTTCCCTACCAAATGTCCAAATAAAACAAAAACTTCCATACTTAGTTAAATCCCAAAAAGGCCGACATCACATTACGTCATTTGTCCCAAAAGTGGAGCAATCCCACTAATTACCATAGTTGTGAACAATTGACTTAAACCAGGGTTAAGCTGAGGGCAATGAACCCAGGTCTTTAAGAACCCGAGGTCTTATACGTTGTGAAGGAGCTAGGTAGTAAGGCATGACATTATGACTTCCTAGGTTGATGACATAGCATGACTCAGTTGTATTGGTCAGGGGTACTTAGATTTATAATGCTCCCTATCTGGCAGCTTATGAGCGGTCCATCTAGACAAATTTAGAAGATGAAGTTTAGATATTTTTGACAACAATGTAAATTCTAACTCTATGCAACAAAGGCATTTATTAATGAGAACTTAACAATAACAAAAAATAACAAGGTAACAGCAAGGTTTTCACTAAAATCTAAATCTTTAATAACAATAATCTCACCTGTGGTGAGATTTTAAAAAAAAAATTAATTCGAAAACGAACGAGAGATCAATTGAATGATGGATGAAAACTTTCAAGCCAGAAATAGTTTCGAGCTTCTGTGCGTTGCTTCGATGATACCAATTTCAAATATTTTCCACCAAAATTCACTGGGTTTTGTAATCCCTTTGTACTTAAATATACAATTAATATCTAGGTTTCTGAATCGGAAAAAAAGAGCCAAATACGAAGAACTGACCATCTTGTTTTGCCTACTCTTGCTCTACTCGAACTCAACAGGGTAAAAAGACGATTACTTTCGAAGGGGTCCAGTTCTATAACAGGCTAACTGAAGACGTTAAAGGTGTTGGAACGTCTGGCGTGTTAAAACCAAATTGCATAGATATATACATCTTGATATAAATATCTTTGAACTGAATATAGGTAACCCTTCCTTAATGAACCCTTCCTTTACCAAATGGTTTGAAATTTCAAGCTCAAAGCTTGAAATTTCAAACCATTTGGTAAAACTAGGTTTGACTAAAGCTATGTTTTATTCCCGGCCTGGAACTAACTGTATTTAAAATTTCAGCCCGATCCATTCAGTAGTTTTTGCGTGAAAGAGTACCTAACAAACATCCATACATACAAACTTTCGCGTTAACAATATTAGTAGCAGGGACGAGTTAAAACTAAGTTTTACTCGTCCCTGATTAGTACGATGTTTGTCCCGGTGCGTGGTCCGGCACCTTCATTTTTAAATCTCGTATAAAAATATTTTCTGTATTAAACAACTGATTGACACGTGCACGACATACACTTGCCGGTTTATTCCGACTTCACTTGCTCTTGCAAATAATAAGCCAGGCTATGAGTATGATACCACTCCGTCACGCTCGGCCGCGTCTAACAGTCCCAGTACAGTTACTCGCCTACTTTCCAACTGGCATCACTGGCTAACTAGCGAACCTAGCATTTTTGGGAGGTTAGGAATGTGAATGGTGGACAGGGGGCCGATTCTGCTAACCAATCATTTAACAACGTGAATATCTCTGTGGCGCATTGACGAAGGTCCGCCTGCGACGCAGAAGGTAGTTCGATTCCCGCCTAGGGACAATTGTGTGTACGATCTGCATATACATATCTGTTCCGGATATTCTAGTCGTTCTTATGTATATAAAAATCAATCGAAAAAAAAACTCTCTGAGTAATGTATTGTATTAAGAATATCCAGTCATCTAGTACTCATAAATAACACAAGATTACTCTGTTTAGCTTGGGGCTAGATGATGTTGTGTGGATTGTGCAACATTTTTTAATTTAATTATGATAACAGTATCGTCGTAGAATCGGCCATAGATGAAAGAAACCCTAGAATTCTAGATAGTGCATAGAGTGCTATTTGCACGGAAAGATTAATAGAATGATTTTAACCTTGACGGCGGAAAAATATTTGAAGAGATAAGGGCAATTAGGGCTTATTTTATTATGGTCTAGCGGACCTTCCCGGCTTCGCACGGTTTTAGTACGGATCCCTAACTTTGTTGAAAATATAATATAGCCTATGTTTACCGGGGACAGTGTAGGTCCAGTAGTTTCGGAGCCTATTCATTACAAACAAAAAATCAAACCTTTCCTCTTTATAATATTAGTATAGAAAATTAGAAAAAACTAAATGACAATTTCAAATGAACTAAAATAAAATAACTATTTCAACACAGAATAACAAAACTATGTGGGAATGGGCTTTTTTAAGAGTTTTCCTTTTCAGTATATTTTCATAGGTGCGATTGACTGGGTACGATCATTCTCGAAAGTTAAGAAACTAAGCCTAAAATATAAAAAAATAAGAAATAAAAAATATGAAATATGACAGGTTGTCTTGCTTGCTTTGTATTGTATTATAGGGTTGAATATGGAGACGTGACCTGACCACAAAGCAGTACTATATCTGCTCTGTGGGCCTCTTTCCTATAACTCATCAAAACTACCCACACATAACATCAAACCAAACATCAAAATCAGAAACGAACATCAAGAACTCATAAAACTATAATTATCTATTCATAAAGCCATAGTGGTATTCCTCGAACCAACCAAATGAAATACAGAGCACAATAGCAGGAAACTGAGTCAGTGCATTCGCAGACAGATTATTTACACAGGCAAAAACTAAAACGAAATATAACTGGGTAAGTACGAGTCTGACTTCCAAATAAAGGGTTCCGTGCGTCTCGAGATTAAACACTTCATAATGTACTAAAGTAAAGTAAAGTAAAGTAAAAAATCATTTATTTCTTTAGGCTTACAAAATAAGCACTTAGACAAGTCATATTTTATATATAAATTATTATCAAATACAATTATTTTACTGTTCACTTCAATTTTTTGTCCACTAGTGGAAGAAGTGAAAAGAAACCACTAGCATGTTCATCTCTTATATGTCTAATACATGGTTATTTGCCTATTTAAGTCTAAATATAATATGATTCGATACATGTCAATATTTAAGTAAAGCTATGCACAACAACAAATTACTTACTACATACTATTGTCGGTGCGAAACTGAGCGACATCTGGCCAAGCATTAACATCATTGAGATAATCATTTATGGAGTAGAAAGCCTTCTTGATGAGATTTAGTTTTATGTAATTTTTAAATTTACGAATAGGGAGCTCAGTTGCTTCAGATGGAAGCTTATTATAGAAGCGCACGCTATTGCCCATAAATGATTTCCCTACCTTGTGTAATCTAAATGATGGGATGTGTAACTTGTTCTTGTTTCTTGTATTTCTATTGTGAACATCACACTTTTTCATAAGGCTATCCTTATTTTTGTGGGTATACATTAAATTTTCATAGATGTATTGCGATATTACAGTCAGAATATTAATGTTTTTAAATAATTCCCTCAAAGAATCTCGTGGCTTTAATTTATAAATAGCGCGTACCGCCCTTTTTTGAAGAACAAATATGGTCTGGATGTCAGCTGCCTGTCCCCAAAGTAAAATACCATAAGACATAATACTATGGAAGTAACTGAAATAAACTAACCTAGCTGTGTCTTCATTGGTAATATATCTAATTGTTCGAACTGCATAAGCTGCTGAACTAAGTCTACCTGCCAGAGCCTCTATTTGCGACCTCCATTGAAGAGAAGAATCAATATGTAACCCTAGGAATACAGTAGAGTCTACAAGGTGAACAATCTCATCCTTCAGCATTATTTTTGTTGGGAGTTCTCTTACATTCGGTAGCATGAATTTTATACATTTAGTCTTTTTAGCATTGAGTAGTAGGTTATTGGCAGTGAACCAATCTAGTATTTGTGAAAGCGAATTATTTACATCGTCATAGTTATATTTATTTCTATCAACTTTAAAAATCAATGAAGTATCATCAGCAAATAAGACTATATCACAAAGATCTCTTGCTAAAAATGGAAGATCATTTACATATACTAAAAATAAAAAAGGACCTAATATTGATCCTTGCGGGACGCCTAGTTCAAGTTTTGATCCTCTAGATCTTTCTTTACCAATATCTACTTTTTGAACTCTATCAGCTAAATATGATTGCATAAGGTCCAGTGCCTTGTTATTAATTCCATAGTGTTCCAACTTCCTAATTAGTGTACCATGATCCACGCAATCAAAAGCCTTAGAAAGGTCACAGAATACACCAATAGCGTTTTTTGCTTTATCCCAGGCATCTAATATATGCTTTAATAGAACTGTGCCAGCATCGGTTGTCGATCTACCCTTGGTGAAGCCAAACTGATTTTTATGAAACAGCCTGTTAAGGTTGAAGTGTGAAGTCAACTGAGTAAGGATAATTTTTTCGAAAATTTTACTTATTGCAGGAAGTATTGAAATTGGCCTGTAATTGGCCGGATCAGTATGGCTACCAGATTTGTAAAGAGGAACCAGTTTACTACATTTCATAAGATCAGGAAAAACTCCTGCGTCTACACAATTATTGAAAATATGGGCCAAGCAGGGAGCCACTTCCTTAATAATTAAACTTAGTACTTTCGTTGAAATGCCCCAGAGATCCTCAGTATTTTTTATGTTTATAGATTTAAAAGTTTTTACAATGTAATTACCATTTACGTGACTAAAGATAAAGACTTCCTTACATTTCTCAACAGATGATTCTAATAATTCAACCGCCTTTAAAGCTGAGGAATTGAGAGACCGGGTTACAATTTTAGGGATATCAGCAAAGAATCCATCAAAAGCATCTGCAATATCTTTTTCATTTATAAGAATGGAATTATTAACTTTTAACTTTATTTCTCTATTACGTGGCTTTGATTTACCAGTTTCGTTATTTATTAGTCTCCATGTCGCTTTAATTTTATTAGATGAGTTTGTTATTTTATTCTTCAAAAATAGGCATTTTGCTGTGTTGCAGACATTCTTAAATGTTTTCGAGTAGTTATTTACATACAAAAGAAATGCAGGGTCATGTAACATAGCTTCTCTAGCACCATATAGATCGTATAGCCTATTCCTACTTCTGTAAATGCCGGGAGTGGCCCAATCAGTAAACCCGACCCTATCTCTAACTGTGCAAGTTTTAAGTTTGAATATAAGAACTTATAAGAAGTGATAAATTTTGTGACGCGTGTTATTGAAATGAACACAAAATTCTAATAAAATGTCTCTCGTATGAAGACGCCCTTTATCTTTAAGCTCTATGTATTTTATTATTTGATGTTATATCGACTATTAAGTATACATACTCTGTGAAAATACGAGTATAACTTTGTCGAAGTCAAAGTTCAAAAGATATAGGTATTCTCTAGGTCGAGTAAAATTGACAAAAAATCAAGTTTTTTGTATGGAGGCACAACAAATAATATAGGTAGTTTAAGAAAAATGTGTGTATTTCTAGAGCCGCTATAACAAGCTCTAGAAATACCTACACACTCAGACATAAATCAACTGTCTCCATACTTCAACCGGGACGTATGAAAGGGCACCATCTTTTCATGAGCATGTACATAATGTTATCTTTCACACTTTCACACGACACAATTACCTTTCAAAGGCTACCCGGAAACCGGAAAGAACGTATGAAAAGGCACTTACGGTTAATGCATGACAGGTACAGCCCGCTGGACGCTGACAGACGGAAAGCCATGCCGCTGCCTGGCTTCAGTGGTGTAACTATAGGGTAGCCGACTTGCCACCCTGTAGTTATACCACTGTTCCATCTTACTTCCATCCGATGAATTTGCCACGGGCCTCCAACGGTATAGTTACGCCGTATAATTAGGGTTCGCGTTGGCACCAAACTGGTTACGGAACCCTAAATTAAGCTTGATTCAACCAAAGCTAGTGTGCAGTGGAGTGTAAAAATAAACAAGAGCATGGTGTCAACACAATATGACCACTAATGACATGTAGGTAAGGTACGAATCGAAATTGTGTTTCTTATTTGGTTTTATAAATCTCCAGAAAAAAGATGACAATGGAAAGTTAAGCAAAGTAGCAGGAATCGAACCTGCAGTTTAAAATCAGTCCACTGTCTTTCACTACTCCACTGAGGTATTGACAAGTGTAATGTTAAATAGGTCCTAGATCACTACAATCTACATACATAATATGTACTTAGTATAAAACAAAGTCGCTTCCCGCTGTCTGTCTGTCCCTATGTACTAGATCTATAAAACTACGCAACGGATTTTAATGCGGTTTTTTTAAATAGGTATAGTCATTCAAGAGGAAGGTATATAAACAATTTGACATAGATTTCCACGCGTGCGAAGCCGCGGGGCGCAGCTAGTAGGTAATATAATAATAAAGTACAGGATAATAAATGCGAAATTACATCTCGCCAGTTAAGTAGACATTGGTTGGTACCGAGTAGGTAACTACCTATCTATTGCAGTCAAGTTCGCGAGATAACCAGGTCAACGACCTGCGCAGACGCAAGACTCATGGCCAATAATTGACTTTGTTACCTTGAAGATAATTTGATATTTAGATTGCACCAGAATTTTAACTTGAGTCATCCAGTACTTTGTGATCATAGATAGTTATGATGTTTTCCCGTTTAGGCAATTGAAAAAAATAATTCTGGATTAATAATGGGTTATTATGACGGGGAAGGGTCCCGAGGCCTGCCGTTCGGAGCGTCAGACATGCCTCGAAGTCCACAATAAAGAAATGCAACGTATGTGTAGAGACCGGACTGGACCACAAATGAATCATCGCGGCAGGTTGATCTCCGACATATACATATAATTCATCACAGATATATTTTTATCGGAAATATTTAATTATTTTGAATAATTCACACGCATTTACAAGCAGCGCCATCTAGGCATAACCCCAGCTAAGCATAAAATAAACACTCCAAGCTATAAGCTATCACATAGACTTATAGGGGGTTTACACGGGTGACTAAAGCCGCACGATTTTTGCCGCGCGGCGTAAATCGACCATCTAAATAGCAATTCGGCTAAGTCGCAAGTGACTAAAGCCGCAAGCCCCAAAGTTGGGTAGCAGTAGACTTTGGCCGCGCGGCGACCGGCCGCATGCGTATGGTGACTAAAATCGACCGTGTAAACTCAAAGTTCTTTAAGCAATTGTTGAATAATTGAATAATTAATTATTTCAATTCCGGCACAAATGGCTATTCTGCTCAACATTTTCGATGGAAATGACCGAGCCGCATGCGATTTTAGTAACCTGTGTAAATGGGCTAGCGATGCGGCTTGGTGAGGCGATTTGTGAAGCTACTAGCCGCACGGCGAAAATCGACCCGTGTAAACCCCCCATTAGCAACGCATAGATGCGGTAATTAGAAAATTGCCTTTGTAATTTGTATGAAATGTAACTAGCTGTTCGCCGCGGTTTTACTCGCGTATATTTATAAACGTATAACATGTTATTACTCGTATGTCATCATCATCAGCATCAATGGTCTTTGCACAGACGAGGGTGCCCAAAAGTAGAGCTTATGTTATGACACGAGAAATAATTTTTTGGTCTAAGGAACTTGTGAAGCTAATGTGAAACTTATAGCTGGAAGGCTGGACACGGACTGCGCTTTCATGAACACGCGCACTCATAGCGCTTGTGAAGATTGTATGTCCCATTAATTTAGATGTTTTTATTTTTTTATTTTAAATTGGCTAAGCTATGTATATCTGTATCGTGTTCAGCTGAAATAAACGCATTGAATTAATGTATGTTTTTGTCAACAGTTGCGTGCGCGGAGAACGGCGGGAAGTACGTCCCCCGCGCCATCCTGCTCGACCTCGAGCCCGGCACCATGGACGCCGTCCGCTCCGGCGTATACGGCCAGCTGTTCCGGCCAGACAACTTCGTCTTCGGCCAGTCCGGCGCCGGTAACAACTGGGCCAAGGGCCACTACACGGAAGGCGCCGAGCTCGTCGACGCGGTCCTAGACGTCGTACGGAAGGAGTGCGAGAACTGCGACTGTCTGCAAGGCTTCCAACTCACTCACTCGCTCGGTGGCGGCACCGGCTCCGGAATGGGAACGCTACTCATTTCCAAAATCCGAGAGGAATACCCTGATAGAATCATGAACACGTATTCTGTCGTCCCATCACCGAAGGTTTCAGATACTGTTGTAGAGCCGTATAATGCTGTGCTTTCTATCCACCAGCTTGTTGAAAATACGGATGAGACGTATTGCATTGATAACGAGGCGTTGTATGATATCTGCTACAGAACGCTGAAAGTTCCTAATCCAACTTATGGAGATTTGAATCATCTAGTGTCGCTGACTATGAGCGGCGTGACGACGTGCCTGCGGTTCCCGGGGCAGTTGAATGCCGATCTCAGGAAACTCGCCGTGAATATGGTGCCGTTCCCTCGTCTCCACTTCTTCATGCCAGGCTTCGCGCCGCTGACGTCACGCGGCAGCCAGCAGTACCGCGCGCTCACCGTACCCGAGCTCACGCAGCAGATGTTCGACGCCAAGAACATGATGGCGGCCTGCGACCCGCGTCACGGACGCTACCTCACCGTCGCCGCCATCTTCCGCGGACGCATGTCCATGAAGGAAGTGGACGAGCAGATGCTCTCTATTCAAAACAAGAACAGCAGCTTCTTCGTCGAATGGATTCCCAACAACGTCAAGACGGCCGTCTGTGACATACCCCCTAAAGGCTTGAAGATGTCTTCGACCTTTATTGGTAACACTACCGCTATCCAAGAGTTATTCAAAAGGATATCCGAGCAGTTCACCGCTATGTTCCGGCGCAAGGCTTTCTTGCATTGGTACACTGGCGAGGGCATGGACGAGATGGAGTTCAATGAGGCTGAGAGCAACGTCAACGATCTGGTTTCCGAATACCAGCAGTACCAGGAGGCCACAGCGGAAGACGACACAGAGTTCGATCAAGATGACTTGGAAGAGTTGGCTGATGATCATCACGATTGAGTGTTTATTTTATAAGTTAGTTTGAGCCTCGCGTCTGTGTATCCCATTCATCATAACGTCACACCCTTTCATCGCCACATCACCATCAACAAGCATTTTCATAGTTCTCATCTTTCTAAGCGGACGCGGAGAATATGGAGAAGTCATCTCATTATTTCCGACATCTTCAATAAGAGGCTGCATATTTTCCTAAATTATAATTGAATCACGTAAGATTTGAAACGAATATAAGAGAGTATAAAATGATGACAAGGAGACTGGGTCTTCTGTGAATTAAAATTAATTTTATCGAATGAACAAATTATTATAACACTGATACATCATAGAGATGATGTTTATTTCACGTGCTATGAAATTTTTATTGATAGTATTATAATCGAAGTCTGTTTTATTAGAAATTTTAAGTCAGAAATTATAAGGAACGTACCAATCAGTGCATTTCTTAGCAAAATAAGGTGTCTTGTATGCTTTTATATATTAATTTATAAAATAAAGATGAATAAACACTGCTTTTCTATTTTTAACCCTTTGTCGTAGATGTCGTTATATTGTTGTTGTATGTATTTTGATTTGGTTGCCTACACTAAATATTAATTATATCGTACAAACATTTGTACCGTGGCGGGAATCGTATCCGCAACCCCCTGCGTCTCAGGCGGACCTTCGCCCTAATAAAACTAATTCAGATCTAATACGAACGTATAATTTGTTTTGACCATAGTTCTATTCGGACAGTAGAAGAAAGCATGTTTCAAGAATTAAACCAGTCTTTTCTGATGATTTCTAACTCTATATCGTTGGTTTGGTCTTTTATACCAAAGTAGGAATTAAAAATATTTATTTTCTATATTTTAAGGAGTATAACTATAATATATGAATTAAAATCCAAGACTAGACAAATATTCAGTTTATTCTCTGTATAACCAACTGTCTTAAAATTACGAATATTCTCTAAATATTATTTACATAGTTTTGAACACAAATTACTGTTAATTACTAACATAGGGCTATACTAAAGCTTTGTTACACTTCTATAGAAGCTACCGTTTGAACCTTAATGTAGTGGCGTTCATTATTAGTCGACTACCCATATAGAAATTATCCTCCACATTTCCAATTAGGTTCTAAAAATCTAACGCAAATAAAATAGCTTGGAGTCAAATTCCGAGTGAAATTAGAAAGAAACCTCGTAAGGAATACGTCGAGACACGCAATTAAGGTGCGCACAAGAAATTGGTATTACGTTTGAAGTAATTTTCTATAAATACAGAACTCAAAAATAACTTTATTTGTCGTGTTATTCTATGCCTAAACGTATTCTTGAGTGGAGACCACGACTCGGTAAACGTAGTGTAGGACGCCCTCCGACCAGGTGGGATGACGACCTGCGAAAGACTGCAGGTAGATGCTGGATGCGTCAAGCTGAAGACAGGGCGCTATGACGCTCATTGGGGGAGGTCTACGTCCTGCAGTGGACTAATATAGGCTGATGATGATGATGATGAAGATTCTATGCCTGTATTTTGTACCTGTGTCCAAATAAATGTTTAATCTATCCTATTCTTTATAACAATTTAGAAACTAGAATCAATCTGTAAAATGAAGATACAAAGCCGTTTTATATAAAAACAACAATTTTAATAAGTAGGTATTAAAAAACTAAAACTATTTTTTTTTAATTACTTGGAACAGGGGGTCAGCTAATGATGAACACTTTGTACAACCAACGGTAAAAAAAAACGTTTTAAAATATAAATTAACGTTCCCAAACTTTTGCGGCTTACTGATCTACTTGAGAACATACTCGATAGATATTTCTTAAAGCATTTTTAAGGCATATTCATAGAATAAGATTAAAATTGTGTGTCTCATAGTTGAAGATCCTAGAATGAAAATATAGTATAGTTTGACCGAAACCGCTGTACCGCGCCTGAGGTATGCGAGCGGCGAGACGGGGGGGAAATATCGGCCGCTCCGATCCATCAGTCTGCCGTCAACGCGTACTCTTGCTCTTTTTTCCTCGGCCCGCACCTCGCCGCACTTTCCTAAGGAGCGGTACAGCGGTTTCGGTCAAACTATATCAACAATTTTATCCTATTTGGACATACAGTATTTTTACAGAATAAAATAGGTTCAAAGAAAGATAATTATGTTAATGAGTTTTGGGCTTCAGAGTATTGGATAGGTTTAAATATCTCCGGGGGGAAACTTAAATGACTGATAAAATCGTATATACAGTGCGTCCCACAGCCATGCCACATGGAGGGAAAGTACCTTTAATATTGTAGATAGAACATTTTACTGAAAGACTTCATTTTGTTTTTGAAAACAATTTAAACTGCATTCAAAGATTTTTGAATAATCACCTGTCTGAACCAGGAATGGAAAGAGCTATGCTCGGAGTTTCTCTGAAGGATAGGATTCGCAACGAATACATCCGACAGAGAACCAAAGTTATCGACATAGCTCTGAGAATTAGCAAGCTGAAGTGGCAGTGGGCCGGCCATATCTCGCGAAGAACCGACGGCCGCTGGGGCAAACGTGTTCTTGAGTGGAGACCACGACTCGGTAAACGTAATGTTGGACGCCCTCCGACCAGGTGGAATGACGACCTGCGAAAGACTGCAGGTAGATATGCTGGATGCGTCAAGCTGAAGACAGGGCGCTATGGCGCTCATTGGGGGAGGCCTTTGTCCAGCAGTGGACTAATATAGGCTGATGATGATGATGAACCAGGAATTGCAGTTTAACTTGTTTTTAAAATCAAAATGAAGTCTTCTTTCGGTAATGTTCTATCTACAATATTTAAGGTACTTTCCCTCCATGTGGCATGGATGTGAGATGACCTGTATAACTGATAATTTTAATTTTGTCTTTTGGAAGAACGAAGAAAGAAGGCTAAGTTTGCTGAACATAAAAATTATAGGTTTTAAATACAGTGTTAGGTAAAACTACCTACAATAACAATGATTTATAGAGATTCATAAGGTACCTACCCTATGTCCAGCAGTGGACTTATATAGGCTCATGATGTTGATAAGGTACTAAAATGAAGTAACATTTACAATAATAATAAAAAGGCACATTGTAAAGCACTTATTGATTATAAGAAAAATCTACTTATTCTTAAGAATTTCATATATTATCTGAAATTTTCATGTATTAAAAAATATGAATCTATAGAATTTTTTTTTTCTTATGGATTTATTAATGTAAGTATAGATTTGAATTCATATTTTTTAATTTAGATAAAGCAGATTTATTAAACACGTCAATAAAAAATTAACCCTAAAAGAATAATAAGCCACATAAGACAAAATGTTCTTAACTACGTAAACTATAAAATTATAAAAAAATGCTAACAAATAGTTCGGTTAAGGGTTATTATATGGCAACACAAAAAAGGCCTCAAAGTGTATTAAATCTAAAAATCATTACAGTAAAATGTTATGCATTTTGACAAAAGCTTACTAATATTTGTGATTTATTTGTCTGTTGTATTAAAAGTAGATTTATCCCAAAATGGTCGTACATGTTGGGGTAAATTTTTTTTTTTGTGCTTACCATAACAGTGTCAAATCAGATATATTTGTGAGTGTATCACTCATATATAGGCCTCCACATCGATTTCGATGACGGCGACTCAAGACGATCACGGATTTTTTTCTATCATGAGCTCTAATATGGCTCGCTAGACCGAACTTTGTCTTGAATATCCTACGGCACGCATGGCAGTAGAGTTGGCCCGAAGACTTATATGTATACGTGTAGGAGAGCTTAGATATCTGTTTTCGTATCTGGCGTCTTGCGTCCATTGTCTCGATGCGATTTTCCTGCTTTAATTCTGGTGTAAATAGTAGATCGCCAAGATGATCTAAGAAGCAAGCTCCTCCCAACACCCCGGGTCAATATCACTATCAGTATCACTCATACCATAGAGAGGAAAAACACAAACACACTGCTATCAAAGAGGGCTGTCGTGATTTTCAACAATTTTCTTGCTTTAAAGCCAAAATCTAATTTATGACTAATTTATGTCCGAAGACAAATATTATTTTCGCCGCTCTGTGATTCATATTCGTTTATTACATTAGTATTTAAAATGCACCCTAAAAGCAGTTAAATTAGCATGAGTGATACACTAACGACTAAATATCTGAATGAATCACCTTCACATACTTTGAACTTTATGGTGAAATAAGCTCTACTTAGCTTTTTTTTTTCTTATATGACCCTATGTTAAATTTCAGCAAAATAAAAATATTTTGCATTATTTAGTTATTAATTGTCAAAATGCAAACCACACAAAAGTTATATACAATTAACTTATAAATGGGGCACATACACTATCAATTATTTCAGACCGCTAGGCTAGCGCCCGCTTTCTAGACCTGACTCGGGCAGTGGGGGGTTAGCAACACTATCAAATACAATATTTCATTTCATATAGCTGTAGCTGTTTTGTCATAAAATCATGTAGTAAATGTGCAACTTGTATAATCTATTTGTCATTTAGCTGCAAATTATGACAACAAATCCCAAAAACAAAAACTGAAATTCACTTCAGTCTAGATAAATACATATATTAATTGTTGACAATATTTTTAGAAGAAAATGATCTCAAATCGGCAACTACTTTATATTATGTTCAAAATCACCTATCTATCGAGAATTGAAAGTGATATTTTGTATGGCTTTAAAAATATATAATAGACTATATATTATATTAAATTTTTTCATCATCTGCAAAAAATATACTTAGTTCCGCGGTACTTAACCTTAAATTAACTTACTAAGTTAATTCTAAAATCCCGTCTAAGTTAATTCTAAAATTCTAAAATCCCGCGGTACTTAACCTTAAATTAACTTACTAAGTTAATTGTAAAATCCCGTCTAAGTTAATTCTAAAATCCCGCGGTACTTAACCTTAAATTAACTTACTAAGTTCATTTAAGTTTAAATACCGCGGGATAAAGTATATTTTTTGCAGATGATGAAAAAATAGTATAGAATATATTGTCTATATTTTTTATAGCCATACAAAATATCATTTTCAATGCTCGATATGTAGGTAAGCAGAAAGTTTGACTTAGTGACGTATCACGGCCAGGCGGATAAACAACTACAAAAGAATATCAAAGGATTGTGATACAAAATCATAGGTTTCATAAGTTCTTACAAATGGTTAAAATATGATCTATAGTATTTACGTAAATATTGCGAATTTCATTTTGTCGTTATCACTACATAGTATAAAACAAAGTAGCTTCCCGTTGTCTGTCTGTCCCTATGTTTAAAACTACGCAACGGATTTTGATTCGGTTTTTTTAATAGATAGAGTGATTTGATTCCCGTGCGACGCCGGGCGGGTAGCTAGTAATTTATAAGCCCTGAAGAGTCAGTCAATGCAAGCCGGCGCGTTCGGAGGAACCATCAGGAAACATCCTAATGACGTCATGCGGAACGCAGCGCTTGCATACATTTTGTTGGTGCCGACGCACACGTTCGGAAATTTGTATTTAGTAATGTAAGTGCAGCAAATAAATGCATGTCTATGTCTAATTTTACATCTCAGGCGGGACTGATTCATTTAGGGATGCCGCATACACACGTTCTCCGTATTAGATTTACGAATTCGTTTTCCGTATTATGGAATTGAAAATTATCCGAATATATGGAATCAATATAAAAAACATTAACATTGCACATGTTCGGTTTTTTCCGAACGGAAGCAATTCCGTACGTATGTTTCGAATGCAAGCGCGCGCGTTCGGAGATAGCATCTAGAAAAATTCTAATGACGTCATGGGGAAAGCAGCGCTTGCATACAGTTTATTGATGCCGACGCAAATTCGTAAAATTGATGCCGTTCGGAAATTTGTATTCAATATCGCGCCCTCAAGCTATCGCTATGCGTACTAACTGTATAGATCCCGAATGAAGAAAAAAGAACGTTTGCGTATTCCGATAAATAAATGTAAAATAAATAATATGACCGATAAATTGTAGATATAAACATTGACATTTCTTTTTCTAATTTTCTTTTTTTGTCTGTGAATTTTTTGTAGTATTTTTTAAGAATTGTAGTTAATTATTGTCAATTTAATACATTGCACGCCCAATAGGGCAGAATACATTGTGAAATCCCATTACTTATAAGATCTTTAATAACATGCATTTCATGCAATATGAATTTGAATGAGCTAGTCTCACGGAATTCAAAATAGAAATTCCGCATTATCAAATCGAATACGGATAACGTGTGTATGCGGACAACCTTATATTCTCTCTTAGAGGTCACTTCTGTACTGTTTTTACCAGAAGCTAGTAGGATATCACACAGACACCTCATTATCATCATTGAGCGTGATATCCGGATCGTTGTTAGCCAGTTTGAGCAGCGTCTTCTTGATCCTGAGCGCGGGGAGTCGAACCCGCGAGTTGCCGTGCCAGCACTCGCGCATTAGCGCCGCCATGCCGGTCATTGTCTGTGAATAAATAAACAGTATAAATAAGGTGAAATACAGAAATACATTTTTTTGGTAAAATTAATTTACATTGTAATTTTTTCATAAGAATAGTTATAATTATAATACAAATAGTATTTCATTATCACTAAGCATAATTTAAAATTAAAACATAAATGATAACAAATAAATAAATTAAAAAGTTGACATAGAAAAATTTGCTACGGAAATATGGTCATATTACATTTATGTATAATAAAGAGTTTTCTATCTATCTACAATGTACTAACTGGATGTGGGTCGGGGTTGGGAGTAGGCCTCGCCTGGTCCACGCAGACGATCTTCCTCATATCCTCGAAGCTCGGGTCGCTGGGCGCCAGCTCGTAGTACGGAGCGCGGGCCTCCGCCGCCGGCGCGCCGCCCGCCGCTACGCGCCGGCACACCTCCCACAGCACCAGCCCGAGCGCGTAGATGTCGCATTTCAGGTACGACTCGAAGCATTCTACGTTTATACTGTGGAAGATAATATAAAATAATATAAATTTATTGCAGAAATAATCATTACAAACACATAACATAAATAAGTCGCCGACCGATGAGGCGCGGCGGGCGAGGGTCCGCTTGCGACGCAGGAGTTTGCAGGTTCGATTCCCGCCTCGGAACAATTGTGTGTACGATCTTCAGATATTTGTTCCGGGTGTTCTGGTCATTTTCTATATATGTATAGTATAATAAAAATATAAATCTATGTAATATATAGTATTATGTATATCAGTTATCTAGTACCCATAACACAAGCTCTGCTTACCATGGGGCTAGATAATGCTGTGTGAATTGTCCAGCATTATTTATTTATTTTTTATTTATAAGTCAGTACATAATGAGATTCCAATTTAAAATACTATATGGCCTCAGTTGCCTAAACTAGACTGAACAGTCAAAGTCAAAATTCTTATTGCGAGCATGTTGTAAATTCAGGGATCTTTATAAGTAACAAGGTTGTTTCAAACGTGCACCCTGCTAGGGCACGGCTATATTATGTTATATAATATTATTGTTGGTATGCTAGGTCATCATCATCATCATCATCAGCCTATGTTAGTCCACAGCTGGACAAAGGCCTTCCCTGATGAGCGCCAGAGCGCCCTGTCTTCAGCTTGACGCATCCAGCATCTACCTGCAGTCTTTCGCAGGTCGTCATCCCACCTGTCGGAGGGCGTCCTACACTACGTTTACCGAGTCGTGGTCTCAACCTCCACTCAAGAACGCGTTTGCCCCAGCGGTTGTCGGTTCTTCGCGAGATATGGCCGGCCCACTGCCACTTCAGCTTGCTAATTCTTAGTATACACGCACAGGCGATCCACCAATCACGAGGGAGCAGTTACTTCTTAATAAATATCACTATGATTACCTCTCGTCCAACATCTCAGGGCTCATGTACCGGCGCGTGCCCTGCTGCGGCGGGCGGGGCGCGGGCGGCGCGGGGCGCGACGTGAGCGCGAGCCCTAGGTCCGCGATACAACACGACCCGTCGGACTTCACTAGGATGTTCTTAGTCTTTATATCTCGGTGGGCGATGGCGGGTTTACCCTGAAATTATAAATTAACATAAGATAAATAACTTGTATGTTTCAAAGATGCAAAGTAAAAGTAAAAAATCATTTATTTCTTTAGGCTTACAAAATAAGCACTTAGACAAGTAATATTTTATATATAAATTATTATCAAATAAAAATATTTTACTGTTCACTTAAATTTTTTGTCCACTAGTGGCGCCTTGATATGTGAGCTTTCGGGGAAAACGTCTAGTATTGACTCTTTCTGACTACTGCAGCCATACAGCAGACCTAGGTAAGTTCGGCGCAAAAATGGCCAGACTCCAGCCACAGCTGGCCAGCCGCTCACGCGTAGCCGGTGGCGGCCAATCGCTACAGCAGTGTCCGCGACTCGCCACTTCCGATCGCACATTTCTGCCACTGTTACAAATGTATCAGTAGCGCGAGACAGCCACTGGTGGCTGTGGTCGGTGGCCCGTATTCGCCGAGCCAAGTACCACGCAGGTAGTCTTATCTAAAGTAGTGGTATAGTGTCACCTGTGTGCCGTGTATCTCTGTGTGCAGATGCAAGAGTCCGTTCACGGTGGACAGACAGACAGCCATCATCTGGTGGCGCGTGAGCGTGGCGCGCGCCAGGTGCTCGTATAGAGAGCCCAGCGGGTGGAAGTGCGTTATCAGCCATAACTGTAACAATTATGATTAAATATTTATTACAACGTTAATTTAAACTTCATCATCAGCCTATGTTAGTCCACTGCTTGATATACGACTCCCCCAATGAGCGCCATAGCACCTTGTCTTCAGCTTGACGCATCTAGTATCTACCTGCAGTCTGTCGGAGGGCGTCTGATACTACGTCCCCACTGAAGATCACGTTTACCCCAGAGCGGTTGTCGGTTATTCATGGGATAAGTCAAAGTCAAAATAGCACTTCGTCAAAGTGCTTATTTACTACCACTTCAGCTTGCTAACTCTCAGAGCTATGTCGATACATTGGTTCACTGTCGGAGGTATTCGTTACGAATCTTATCCTTCAGAGAAACTCCCGAGTATTTATCATTGTTTAATTACCTGTGTACAACTGCCCCTGCTCGTCATATCGCTGCCCACATAGGCCAGTATGTTCTCATGCCGCAGCAGCACCGTGCTGTATATCTCCGTCTCTCTCCGCCAGCTGGCCTCGTCGCGAGAGAAGAATATCTTGACTGCGACGCTGTCCGCGTACCAAGAGCCGCGCCAAACTTCTCCGTACCGACCCTGGGGATGAAAGAGACAAATAAGACCCTGGACCAGAAACTATTTCATATTTTTAGATCCTATAGCCAATAGGCGTGTGTGTTGGTATTAGCAGGCGCGACCTTAGCTCCTACCCACGCCACATTGAAGAGACTCGCAGAGCGTGGAGTCCCCCGCTGCGACCGCCTGCACGCCGCCGCCTGCGCCCCACGAACCCACGCCATACCTTGCCCACGCAGTCCAGCAGCTGCACCTGCTTGGCCAGCGTGCGCTGCACCATGAGCGGCAGGCCCGAGCCGGAGCCCGAGGTGCAGGAGCTCTCCAGGTACTCGCGGAGCGTGGAGTCTCCCGCTGCGACCGCCTGCACGCCGCCGCCTGCGCCCCACGAACCCTCGCCACCTGCTAAAGATAGATTAAAGATGTTTATTCGGAGTATAGGTACCTACATGTGTATGCTCATGCTACTAGGTGTATGTTGCCTCAATGATTGATCTTACCTTCATAGTAAGGGCTCGGGCTGTACATGTTAGTCGTGAAGTAATTCGAATCTGCTCCGAGTTTGTGTAGCGCTGCGCGGGACACGCGTAACCTGTAACAAGTAGTTGTATCATGAACGATGAGGTAATAAGTCAACTGCGAGTGTGTTGAGCACACTACGTTATCTATGTAGCAGTTTGGTGGCAGACGGTCGTTAGTGATGTGATATCACTACATAGTATAAAACAAAGTCGCTTCCTGCTGTCTGTCTATCCCTATGTATGCTTAGATTTTTAAAACTACGCAACAGATTCTGATGCGGTTTTTTTAATGATTCAGTAGCTCCCGGATCATTAGATCATTAGCAGTATTTATAGTAGTAATGCTTTAAATAAATAAATGTATTACCTGTGAGTTCTCCGTAGCAGGAACACGGCACAAGCGCTCACACAGGCTATGATGACCACGCAGGCAGTGACGGAGCCCCACAGCTTCCAGAGTCCGGCAGACAGCGGCTGGATGGTGGCGTCGGGCGCGGGGAGGGAGGGGAACCCCCCGGAGTTGCAGTAGTCTCCGACGCAGCAGGATATGTTGTGGAGGCCTGCGTGCCGTTTGCTGGAAGTTTATTTTAATATTACTACACCTGAGTACAAAAAGGGGCCATCTGTGGCCATGTTGCGGAAACCAGTTCGAAACAAGTAACCTGAGAACACAGCCTTTGATGAACTCTGTGACGTAGCAGACGAACCTCCACCTGGGACAAGACCTAATGGCTAATTACAAGTTTGCACAGATATACTTAAAAATAGCATCATCTGCTAACAAGCCACAGGAGTTTCTATATCTATGCTATAGGTGACACTCTGGGTGCCGAAGACGCACATGCCGAAATATAGTATAGCTTGCAAAAGGTACCGACCGCTACAAGTGCCAACGAGAGTCGTTACTGTTTACGGGTGTTACGTAAAATGCGCTCTTTGCATCAATTGACCTGAATCCAATATGTGATGCGTATGCGCCGCTGTTTTGTTATAGAATCCTGGGCAGTGAATGCCTTAATGTCTTAATAAAATAAAAAATCATAAACACTATTGTCATCCATACTAATATTTAAAATTCTTAATGAAAAAAACTCTTGTCTGTTATCATTTAAAGCCCTAAACAGCTCAACGGATATCCATTAAATTTGGGAGGGAGGTAGATAGTAGGTCGGAAAAGGAAATAGGCTACTTTTTATCGCGGAAAAGCGCGTGCGAAGCTGCGGTTAGAAGCTAGTTCACTATTAACATAAGTGGGTTAACTCATCATCATCATCATCAGCCTATAGCAGTCCACTACTGGACATAGGCCTCCCCCAATGAGCGCCATAGCGCCCTGTCTTCAGCTTGCCGCATCCAGCATCTACCTGCAGTCTTTCGCAAGTCGTCATCCTACCTGGTCGGAGGGCGTCCTACACTACGTTTACCGAGTTGTGGTCTCCACTCAAGAACACGTTTACCCCAGCGGCCGTCGGTTCTTCGCGAGATATGGCCGGCCCACTGCCACTTCAGCTTGCTAATTCTTTGAGCTATGTCAATAACCTTGGTTCTCTGTCGAATGCATTCGTTTCGTATCCTATCCTTCAGAGTCAAGTGGGTTAACTATGAACCCTGTTTGTGTTCAACGAACACCATTGTCACAATATTGTCGATATTGTATTGGTCTGGCTGAAAATCAGTTCTTTTGCTTCTTTAGCAAAATATTACGCTGAGCACAGGCCTTTTAACATACTGCAGCACATACAGACATCTTACCCATATTAATTTAATAATTGTTTGTTTTTCTGATTTTAGTCAACTGTGTTTAATGTTTTTTGTTTTCCCATGTACTGTATAATTGTTGTATTTTTTATGTGTGTGTCTGAAGTCGTTAACACTTTGACTGCGGTTTTTTTTCGACAACTGCGATCTATTTTTTAACCTAAAAAATTCGTGCTGCCGCTCTACACAGCGGGTGTGTTGCGCCGCACATGCGTTTCGTTCGAAAAATATTACGGCTGTGCTGAGTCACACAGGTCTGTATTTTCTCAGCCGCTGCGCTAGTGTGGATTTACGCATATTAGTCACTTGTAGAAAACTCATACCGTGCGTTTTCAGCAGTGTTAATAAATAATTTATCAATCTATCTATTGTGATATTGTAACATACCCATGACTCCGACTGGTTCTACATGTGAACTGATGCTGATCAGCTTGACCAGTGCATCCTCGAGACTGCTGCAGGATGCCATCCCCAGTCCGCACCGAGGACTTGTAACAGGAGAGCGCATTCTCACACTTCTGTGGAGGATCCTCGTCACAGTCCGGTGGCTCGCATTGATAGCATTTATATCTGGAATAGTTATGGGCAATGTTAAAGGTATTATATTACCTTTTTATTATCTTAAGAGCTATGCTCAGAGTTTCTCTGAAGGATAGGATTCGTATCGAATACATCCGACAGAGAACCAAAGTTATCAACATATGTAGCTCTAAGAGTTCGCAGGCTCAAATGGCAGTGAGCTGGCCATGTCTCGCGAAGAACCGACCACCGCTGGGGGAAACATGTTCTTGAGTGGAGACCACAAGTCGGTAACCGTAGTGTAGGACGCCCTCCAACCAGATGGGATGACGACCTACGAAAGACTGCATGTAGATGCTGGATACGTCAATCTGAAGACAGGGCGCTATGGCGCTCATTAGGAGGAGGCCTATGTCCAGCAGTGGACTAACACAGGTTGATGATGATTTTATTATATTGGCCCACAAACAGGTTCTTTGGACCCCAAAGGACATTTAATATGTGATTGGTTGTTATAATTTTGCATTTCTTAATAATTTATAGATGTTTTACCTTTTAAACTTCCTTACACTTTGATGGCAGCATAAAAAAATTAATGATTAATTAACAACATTATTGATTAATTATTAACATTTATGTATTGTAATCATTATTTATCTTTGAATAATGTCTCACGATTTCAACTTACTAATAGTATAAATTTAATTTGATCTATACTTATATTGCTTATTGCTCGACCAATATACAATAAGGAGTGGGTTCTCCTTGCTGAGGACCGAGATGAGTGGAAGAAGGGGAGGGAGGCCTTTGCCCTGCAGTGGGACACCCCGGGCTAATATAATAATAATAATAATATACTTATATTAAAGAGGAAAAGTTTGATTTTTTGTTTGTGTGTGTTTGTAATGAATATAGGCGGATCCCTAATTAAAAAAATATATAATATAATATATTTTTTTAATTAGGGATCCGTACTAAAACCCAGCCAAAGCGGGGAAGGTCCGCTAGTGTTAGATAAAGTTTTGATTACTACAAACCTTGGTTGGTGAACGAAGCTATCTTTTAGCGATATAGCATCATCAAGCTGCTGTTCTGGAGGGCCCAAGATCTGTGAGGCATCATCATCTAGATCTAAGTCTGGTAGACCGGCTGGAACAATGTTTATGTTTCCATAAGTATTCTATGATATTAATCTCTTTATATATATGCTTTTGGTTACTACTCTTCAGGCAAGAGTAGGCAAAGACGATAGCAGTATTTTGAGTCAGTTTTTGCACTAGGTATTTGGGTAAACAACATTACAAAAATAACATTACAACACTTTCAAAATCAGTTTGTTGTGGTTGACCAGCTGGTTTTTAATAACGATTTATCTGGGCAAAACGACCTCGTATTACAAGGTAGCATGTTGAAACCCAATAATTCGTAATAAGTTGTTCAGCGTCCCTCAAATAGCTCAAATTCCAAATTTTGTTAGGAAAAAAAATGTAAATAGAGACGAACTCAAGGATACATTCGATCAATTTGTTGTAGGCTTCTGTTGGAAGATATATGTAAGAAAACATATTTTGATGGTGCGAAATTTCTAATTTATAAAAAATGGACTCACCACAGTGAACATTTATCAACAAAAACGCAAATAAATAACCCACAACCACAACGTCCGCCATTCTTCATTCATCATAAACAAAGCACTATCAGAGAGAGTCAAATACGGCCCTTAGACAAGGTGAAGATATCCTAAGAACAGAATATAAAGTAATCATTTAATCATGACTGATTATTAATTTTTTGATACAATATACATTTTATGAAAAAGCTATGTCTAAAAATAACAAAAGTGCGATAGCTGACACGCAAGTACTTTAGTTAGTCCGACAAAAATGCACCATCTTTCATTTTCATTGTTTGTTTATGGTTTTTGAACAAAACGCATTCGGATAAACTTTGTGAAAGGAATTTGTTTGTTTGTCGATTTCTCCGTGGGGCCCGCTACCATGCTATTTAACACATAACGTAACGAGCGTTATCAGCGTTATTACGCATTAGGCATTACAGGCGTATTTTAATACGAATAACGCCTTAACACGCGTTATCCGCGCTAAAATTAGCGTAATAATACTGATAACGCGCGTTACGTTATATTATATATAGCGTACTCTATCTAAGAATTCAATATTTTGTGCATTTATTTTAGCCCGAATTAATAAATATTTTAATGACGAATGAACTATTCTTGCTATCTACGAGTTTATTCATGAGTCCTGAGATCGAATAATACGTTTCCGAACGAACATATAAAAATAAACATGGACGATCTGTGCCCTGTGGTCGACAACGACGGTTGAAGTTTGAACGGAATATTTTTGTTGTTTTACTGTTGTTGTTTGCCGAACAAAAGTAATCTCGTTGAAAACTCCCAGAATAAATTCTATAGAAAGCTTTGACTGATTCAAAATGCCTCGTACCAAACGCCCTGTAGCGCGAAAGGAAAAAGTGACCGCCGAAGAAGATGATTCTTTGAAGAAGCTCGACAAATATCGTAAGTTTGTTCTGAAATGACTACCACGACAAAATCATAGATTGTTTCCTCAATTTAAGTTTCAGCTGAAGCAGAAACCCAATAATATCAGGCCCTGTTTATAAAAACAATCATCCTCAACTATAGGTACTTACCGATCTACTACTGGTTGCAGGCCTCCAGATATGCGCCTTATTGGCTCCTAATATGTGAAGGTTAATGGCATTATTCCCACGCCGGACATGCGAGTTGGGGAACGCAGTTCGGTGGTTCTTCAAGAGGAGCTGTTGAGCTTCCCCCGGTGTTGTTTATCAATTTCCAATAAATGTTATTTGAAATGTTTCAGTTTCGGATGCTAAAAATAAAATAGACCATCGATGTCAGCTGGAGATACGAAATATAGAACTGGCCTTCAAGATACTTGTGGGATCAATTAAACCTTCATACTTGCAGAAAACAATTGGGGAGCTGGTAAGGAAATATTTTCATTATCTTCTGGGGCACACGAAATATACAAAGATCCATCTATGTAATGTACCTATTGTATTAAGTACCTATATCAGTCATCTAGTAACCATAACACCAGCTCTACTTACAAAATTCTTTATTGTACACCATAATAGATAATTAAAAAAGACATTACATGTGACAAGTACAATGGGCGGCCTTATCGCTTAGTAGCGATTTCTTACTTAGCTTGGGGCTAGATGATACTGTGTGGATTGTCCAGCATTTTTTATTTAAGATGAATAAATAAATAATGCTGGATAAAACTAATAAAGTCCACAGGTAAAACAGGCTTTTTTATAGATAATCAAATTAGCATTGCCATTGGGGGAGACCTATGTTCAGCAGTGGACTGCTATAGGCTGATGATGATGAAATTAGCATTGCCATTCAACATGGCATTGCTGCCAGCATTCTGGGCACTCTTGCTTTCTAGTGACAGCATGGATTTTAAAGACAAAGATATAATTAAGTGTAAATACTAGTTGTAATGTTTTATTCTGTTATTGTTGTTTTCTTATTTTATTCTATCCAAGTATATATGTGAAATATTGTTATAATATTTATATGTGATATAACAGAAAACTGAGATAGCACTGAAAGAGACACACATGCCGTCTGCCCGAGCCACAAGGAATTCCACCCGTTCTGCTTCTCACGATGATGGTAAATATTCGTAATTGTTTTTTTTTAGTGTTTAATATTGAATAGGGCTGCTTAAAATAGAAACTCTCTTCATAACTGCTGTACATTAAGCTTTAGATGGTACCCTCCAAAAGGAAGTGTCTTGCAACATCAATAGAAAATGCACTAAAGTTATTATTTTCAACTAGCATCAGTTATTTTTATTTAATTGGCTTAATTATTAAGCCAGCTAAATATTAATTACTGCCACTCCTCAATTACACTTATATTACATAAATTCCTTAAAATTTAACCCTTAATTAAGTTATATGAGCTACTGGCTTAATTAATTGTTTGTTTTTGGCTGGACACTTCCCATGGTGATAGTACCCATGTAGTTTAGTCAGAGCTTAGTTGGATTGTTAATTTCATAATATCCACTCTTGATTGAATAGATTTTATCTTCAAGTAGTATCATTTCATTTTACATTGTACATATTTGTACTTTTCTCTTCGCCCCTGAATAATCATTAAGAACAAAACATGTAAAACAGAAATGAAAATGTTTCATCTTGGTTTCTTCTCTTTCTGCTAATATTACCCAAGTAAAACCATAAAACCTTTTAACTGGATCGACTAATAAAGCATTTAAAAAAAAAACTATAATGTATTTTTTGTAAATAGGTATCATGATTTTTATCAACCATGCCTATTCCTGTCATTTTGGCTTAGTTAAGTAGATTTTTACATACAGTCTATTAAGTGTCAATCACAGTTTGAATGTACAGAAAAAACAATAAATAAATTGGGAAAAGCTTTTCCATTGTGCCTAGTTACAAAAAATCTCTTTTGTTATTACTTTCAATAAAAAAAGTAACTCTTCTTCTTGTAGTAGTCTTAACTTTGTCTTAACCAACTTAACTAATAAAATGTACTTTTCGAGAGCTACAATGGTAGAAACTGTTAAATAAAATAATCACTCTAAAATTTCATCACTTTCTCTTAGGGTCGGTACATATCTGACGGAAAATGCGTCGAGCGTATCATCTGTCGCGTCTATTCGGTCAATTAATTAATTAGACCTATCACACTACGCGTCTAGTCAGTTACACAAACGATCTCCGCCGATGTTACGCACAGTCTGAATACATCATATATCATATATATAATACACGTATCGCGACACGTTACGTCAACCGATATGCGTTGACGGAAACAGAACAGACGCTGTAGGCTCGACACACTAACGAGTTATCGGTTGAGTGTGAAAGGTTGAATATTTTATTATATATTTGCCTGTTCTAACGTAACGCGACCGATAATACGCGACGCATTTTCCGTCAGATATGTATCGACCCTTTGAACAAATAGATTTGCCCACATTTCCTTATGAATAATTCTTCTGTTAACTTTCCATCATCATAACATGGGGTCTAACCACATGTACCACTATCACTAACTAACGGGTGCTTCCGGGCAGGGTATCTCACGGAGGGCTCCGCTCAGGACTCGCTGGAACGCACCATGAAGCGGCAAATACGTGAGTATACGACTATCTGTTCTATCAGTAACTATCTATTTTATCAGTGACATTATATCATCTTACCTTACCTTCCGCCTATCTTACCATACCTTACCTTAATTATAAGTATTGATACAACGGGTATTTATAGAGTTTATTTACCTATTTTCCCGACGTTTCAACAGGTTTACACTCTGTCGTGGTCACGGGATGACTGGCCCGTTGTATCAATACTTATAATTATGTGTTCAGATCGCGTAAGTTTAAAAATATTTACTATTACTACTTTACTTTATAATTTAAATGTAATATTTATGTTATGAACAATGGCGTAACTACTTAAGATAATCCTATATTTCTCTATAAGTGAATGTATATTCTTTTGAGAAAAATAAATTTCTAAAACCGCAACTACAGGGTGGCAAGCCGGAAGGGGCTCCTGTGGGATTCTCCTCTGGCTGGAGTCATCTTCTCATAAAAAATAACATAAATAAAATAACATTTAGATTTTTTTAGATACAATTACAGAGACATTCTTGCTTACCACAATCTTCCAAGTAGGTGGCCCTGTAGTTTATACCGTCATTGTAAAATGTATCTAAATGTTAGTATTTATAAAGTTTGCCCATATTTGAATTTTAACAGCTTCTTGTGTTGTTCGCTTTTACGGTAGTGGTGTTGGACGTGTAAGCGCCACACACAGAAACCGTGGCCGGGCTGGAGGCGAAGGCGTGCGGGTTGTATCATACGAATTTATATGAAAAACTAGACCGGAACAACGGACCGGGCATGGTTTCTGTGTGTGGCGGCTTTTATTGTTTCATTCATTTTCTTTACTAGTAATCTATCACACTACTTTCTCACCATCAAATCATAAAAAATATAGAGGTAGTATAGTATAGAGCGTACCTAACAGCTAGGCTTATCAATCAAAACTCTGTATGTATTAGGTATACTTCATAATTTGATTTATTTTGGAAGAACGAGATTCCCTAACCACAGGTATTTCTTTTACTTAAAAGTGAATCTCAAACACTTATATTATTGTACATTAAGCTGAAGTAATAATTATTTTGTATATGTAATAACATAAATTTTCCAACTACAGCCGTACCAATGTCCAAGTCACGTCCTAACGGCAGCCGCTCGCGCTCCGCTGAAGCGTCCGCTCGCAAGGCCGCTCCACAGACAGCCTGCAAGACGGTCCAGCGACGCCGCTCCAAGTCCATTCAGTACCGCACGCCGGCGTACAACAAGAACGCACCTTGCCTGTACCCTGCTATCACCCCCAAGGTGAGTTTAGCAGACTTATGATACCAGTAATGTAATAATAAGATACTTGACTTGACGAGGCTGAAGTGGCAGTGGGCCGACCATATCTCGCGCAGAACCGACAACCGTTGCGCTTTGGGTAAACGTGTTCTTGAGTGGAGACCGCGACTCGCAGGTGGGATGACGACCTGCGAAGGACTGCGGGCAGATGCTGGATGCGTCAAGCTGAAGACAGGGCGCTATGGTGCTTTTTCTTTTCATTGGGGAAGGCCTATGTCCAGCAGTGGAATAATATAGGCTGATGATGATGATGATGAATGTTCCATAAACTGTGTATATATTCCAGGTGACCCCTCAATCAGCCCTGACGATGCTGCGTCAGCCGCGGCAGGGAGAGATGGTGGTCTCCATGTCGGGATCGCCGGTCATGGTGCCCAACTGTTACACGTAAGTTTCATTTATCGTCGAAAATTGATTAAATAATAGAGAAAGAAAGGAATAAGGCTGGTTTTATTGTTACGCGTATCGGCAGCGCCGTTGGAGCGCGCGCGTTCTGAGATGTATGTGGGTAGTACACTCGCGAGCAGCTGAATCGACTCAAGACTTCAAAATGTACAAAGTGGTTTTTTTTTTCAAAAATGGGTCGAAAATTGTGCATAAAACATATTATTTTTAGTTTAATTCTTATGGTTTAAAATGATACCATTATTGTAAAAATCTACCCACTACTTGTTAAATTAATCAGGCTTTAATGGAATAGCAATGAAAGTGAAGTTAATTTGAGTCAATATAGGGTTGGTCAAAATTAAATTAAAACGGAAAATGTATGTTTAATATTCAAGATTCATGATCTCAATACTTGGTGTTGCCTCCCCTAGCTTTGATAACAGCTCGGAGGCGGTTTCTCATTGAACGGATAAGATTTTTGATCAGTTCTTGAGGAAGCCTTTCCCAGTCCTCTTCCAGCGCTATCTTCAGGTCCTCGATGCTTGTAGGCGCTGGATTTCTGGCTCGTACCCTCCGTTTGAGTTCGTCCCATAGATGCTCTATGGGATTGAGGTCAGGACTTAGTGCTGGCCAGTCCATGGTCCGTATACCAACTTCATCCAAGAACTGACGAGTGATTCGTGCTGTATGACACCGGGCATTGTCATGCATTAACAGGAAGCCATTCTCGATGAAACCTTCATAAGGCAAGACATGGTCCAGAAGAATATTTTCCACATATCGCGCAGCAGTCAGACCGCCTCCTCGGCCTCCACCAGGGACGAAAACGAGCTCCGTTTTTCCTTCCGACGAAATGCCCGCCCACATCATACACGAACCAACGCCGTAGGACACTGTTTCAGCAAAACAGCACTGCGCGAACCGCTCGCCTGGACGCCTGTAGACCCGAGCTCTCCTGTCACTGCCATATAGACACACTTTGCACTCGTCAGTGAACAGGACTGACCGCCATTGCTCATCACTCCAATTAATGTGTTCGCGAGCAAATTCAAGGCGCGCTTGGCGGTGAGCTGTGGTCAATTTTGGGCCTCTGGCAGGCCGTCTTGGAATGAGGTTCGCTTCTCTCATTCGTCTTCTGACCGTCCATTGACTAACAGATACTCCTCGAACCTCTCTCAGTTGCTGCTGGACAGAAACACCGGTGAGATGACGATTTCTGAGACTTGTCGAAACGATAAAACGGTCGTCTCTCTCCGAAGTAAGCCTGCGCCGACTGGTATCTGGCCTCCTAGAGTAAGAACCAGTCTCTTGGAATCTTCTGTGCACCCTCGACACAGCAGATTGGCTCAGGTTTAGTCGACGAGCGACTTCTCGCTGGCTAAGGTTCTGTTGCAGCAAAGCAACAACTTGAGCGGATTCTTCTGATGTTGTATCCAGAGTGATTGTAAATTAGCGACCGTAATTTGTGTAGGTGGTTTAGGTTCACGTTTGGTAAGCAGCTAATAAGCATACACTGCTTGCAGGGTGTTTTAAAGGAGGTTACAACGCGCCCGTGCAGCTACCGCGTCGAGCACATTTTTGATGCATTCACGAATATAACGATATTTAAAAAAAAAGAACTGTACAACATTTAATGATTGGTGTTATTACAAAGCCTAAAGATCAAGCTATAATATAAAAAAAAATTAAATGCATTACTCAAGTAACTTTCGAAAAAAGTTACACTTTGTACTTTTTGTATGGGTGAGTCGATTCAGCTGCTCACGAGTGTAGTTGCGTTTCTAAGTCGCGCGCTTGTGCAGCGCCGATCAGTAAACGCATCAGTAAACGTTAACACTTGTGTGAAATCACACCGTATGTGTTTTCTACAAGTGACTAATATACGTAAATCCACACTAGCGCAGCGGCTGAGAAAATACAGATCTGTGTGACTCAGCACAGCCGTAATTTTTCGAACGAAACGCATGTGCGGCGCAACACAACCGCTGTGTAGAGCGGCAGCACGAAAAGCTTAGGTTAAAAAAAAGATCGCAGTCGTCGAAAAAAAATTGCAGTCAAAGTGTTAAAGCGCGCTGCCCAGCGGCGTGACTATAAAACCAGCCTAACTGTCAATCACATTAATATCTTAAATTGATATTTATTTCCTTTTTGACGACCTCTGTGGCGCGGTGGGTGAAGATCCGCCTGCGACACATGAGGTTGCGGGTTCGATTCCTGCCTCGAGACAATTGTTTGTACAATCTGCAGAGTTTTGTACCGAGTGTTCTGGTCGTTTTCTATGTATAATAAAAAATATCTATGTTATGTATTATCTGGTACCCATAACACAATCTCTGCTTAGCTTGGGGCTAGATAATGCGGTGTGGATTGTCCAGCTTGTCGCTCTTGAGCGATAAGATCGCCAAATTGTCACATAAATTCTGTATTTTTTATCTTGTTTGCTTTTTTTTAAAGTGTGCAATAAAATAATTATCTATCTATTTATTTATTCTGGTGCTGTCACCTTGGATGCAACTAATAGTCTTGTTCCAAATCCTAACCTTCCACCCCTTGATTCCAGATTAAAAGCCGAAGAGAAAGCAAACTGCAACATACTCCTCGAAGACGGCACGATGCTGTCCCTCCAGCCGAAGCAGCTCCGTCAATCCCAGGCCTACATCCCTTTCTCGCTGATGGATGGAGCCGTGCTGGAACAACTGAGGACCCTGAAGGATAACCTGGATAAGGTGGTCCGTCTTGGAGAGGAGGCTATGAAGTGATGTTTATAATGAGACGGACATCAGTGCTATACTTTAGTGGAGACTGTTTAGTGTTGTGTTGTGTGGGGAGGCATCTGGGCCGAGTGGATATGTTTAAATATTTATTAAGGTTAGGTAAAGGTTTCTTGTTTGCTTCTCTACTTTACCAGGAATTGAAGTGATCAAAAAATCAAAGTGATCACTTTATTTCCTTGTTTTACTTATGGAATTTGAATTTTGTGACGTGTCATGTAAGGTCTCAAGGAAATTAAGCACTTTGATATTTGATAGAACTCGCGTATTAAATGCCCGTAGCACACCTTCGTCGCGAAATCATAGTAGCGAAACCGCAAACGAGTTCTGCTGCGCAACATTACTACCTTTGTCGCCGTTCGACTATAGTTTGACCGAAACTGCTGTACCGCGCCTGTGGTATGCGAGCAGCGAGACGGGGGGAGAAATATGGGCCGCTCCGATCCTTCAGTCTGCCGTCAACGCGTACTCTTGCTCTTGTTTCCGCGCCCCCCACCTCGCCGCACTTTCCTAAGGAGCGGTACAGCGCTTTCGGTCATACTATAGCGTAATATGAATTGTCGACTGTCACAAGATATTTCCTAGTTTTACTTAAGTAATTTGAATTTTGTGACCAAGAGTCTTGTGAGATCTAAAGCCTATAAAGCATTTTGATACTTGATATGCGAAATAAACGCGGTCGTGCAATGAAATAACATAGGCAAATAACCATGTATTAGACACATAAGAGATATGAACATACTAAGAGGTTTCTATTTCACTTCTTTTACTAGTGGACAAAAAATTGAAGTGATCAGTAAAATAATCTTATTTGATAATAATTTATAATATAAAGTATGACTTGTCTAAGTGCTTATTATGTAAGCCTAAAGAAATAAAATATATTGAATTTTAAATAGCGAACAGAGCGCGTAGATGTAGCTGGCGTCCGAGCAGATCGGCGGTATCGTGTGGGAAAGAGATAGAATCATAGTCAAATCTATGCGTTAGAACAGGCAGTTTCGCTTGTCGTATAACAGACAAGTCATGGAGAAACAACGGTTTCGCTGCTGTGCTTTTGCAGTGGTGGTGTGCTGTGGGTGTAAAGAGTGAGATTGAAGAATGACGTCATCTGTTATGCTGTTCTCTTCTAATTCGATCTGACTGTGCGGGACAGTGATGACGGCATCCTCCATCAATTTATTTAAGTATTCACTATGCAGGTTCTCCTTATAGTTACTTTGTTATTGGCTAGTTACCGACAGTGAATGTTTTATATCACCCAATGCCCGGCCTTAACGGCGCGACACTAAAGTCTACAGTCATATAACCCTTGTATAATTTTAGTTATTAACTATAGATAGACCAATATCCTCGATTAGCCCAGTAAATAATTGGGTCAACTTATCAATTACAGTTACCCAAATAGGGTTGAATTCTGCTAAAAAATCACATTACTATGACAGTCGTATCGTCGCAGAATTGTCCATAGATGAAAGAAACTAATAATTGCGAGAATGAGA
The DNA here is from genome assembly GCA_943735965.1 of Eupithecia abbreviata. NCBI lineage: Eukaryota > Metazoa > Arthropoda > Insecta > Lepidoptera > Geometridae > Eupithecia > Eupithecia abbreviata. Next base: position 8,300,701 of record OX030998.1, on the reverse strand, counting down.
AAACACATGTCAGAATGTGTATGTGTGAGCAGGACATAGCATAACTTTTTATCTCTATTTGCATGTCGGTTTTTTGTTGTCCGCCATCACGACCAAACAAGATGCGGTTTCAAAAGGTTTTCGAAGATAATAACTAACAAATTAATCCTTATGAATAATGCTTTCTGATTATACTCGTATTATATATCGTAGAACCTTAGTTCAATGCGACGACTAATTGTTGACAAATATATCGTAGAACCTTAGTTCAATGCGACGACTAATTGTTGACAAATTTTTCCCGCCAATTTTTTTTTCATAAGTTTGTTAAATTTAGGCATTTATTTGAGACCACTTATCTATTTCTAAGACTTGGTCTATATCATTATTGATTCCGTATAGTTTTCGCTTTTTTATGGTATATTTTTTTAGGGCGTAGGTGTATTAGATAGCGAGATATAAAAAATATGTAAAAAATTGGACGCGCTCGGGGCGCGGCGCCGTGATTTTTGTTCGCGAAGCTCGGACATACATATAGGAGCTATATAGTCGATTTGGCCGTGCGTTTGAATGTAGTCAACCTCTTCGTGCAAATTGAACCGCACACACTAAGTATCTAGAGTTCCTTTCATCTATGAATAAGTTGACGGCCGATACTACTGTCATAGTAAAGCGATTGTTAGAATTTGGTACCTGGAGTTTTCAGCTAATTAGGTGAAAGAAAACCTAATATGACTGGGCTAGGTTAACGAATTATTAGAATCATGTTAGATTATTTATGTGTGATTGATTTTAAAGTGTCTGAAAGTTATGTTCTTCGTCCAGTTGGACAGATAGTTAAGAAATCTCTTGTTTGGCTGATGCGGCCGATTTTTTTGTGTACATGTAAAAAAATTGGTATTTAATTCTTAATGTTATGTTATGGATGACTTGTACTATAATGAATGATGTGTAATGATTTTATAACTAGATTTATCTAATCCTGTCTTTTTATTATGTAGTTTAAGTCAACCTTCCTTCATCATCATCATCACCAGCCTATAGCAGTCCACTGCTGGACATAGGCCTCCCCCAATGAGCGCCATAGCGCCCTGACTTCAGCTTGCCGCATCCAGCTACCTGCAGTCTTTCGCAGGTCGTCATCCCACGTGGTCGAAGGGCGTCCTACACTACGTTTACCGAGTCGTGGTCTCCACTCGAGAACACGTTTGCCCCAGCGGCCGTCGGTTCTTCGCGAGATATGGCCAGCCCACTGCCACTTCAGCCTACTAATTCTTAGAGCTATTAGGTAGACCGTATGTAGCAAAATCGTTTAATTACTGTAATAAAACACACTCATGTTAAAAGTCTTCATTATTTATATTTACGAATATTGAAGAAAAATATTAAAATCAGACAAACTTCGTGTACAAAGAATTACCAAATTCAGTATCCATGTTTACCCAACGTCTGTTCAACCTCTTTGACGTACTTCTCCGATATCTTTTGGTTTCTCATCTCTTGGACCTGCAAATAAAATAAATAATACTGGAAAATCTACTCAGCCCAGCCAATACATTATAGAGATAAAATATTTAGTAACCGCAACCTCCTGCGTCGCAGGCGGGCCTTTACCTACCGCCACAAAGGTAGAATTCTGGAATATGCTAATTTTAATTTCTTTTTGATTGATTTGAACCTTATTCCATGGGAATAATGTCGTCATCGCTGCCACTGACCAACCACCCACGGAATCACAGCTGACGGTCACGACTCGAGTATTCATAATATTAATCCCTAATGCATTTTACGAATTTTCGCTCGGGAGGAATTATTTGCCCAAATTTGTACCTGGCTCCCGGACCATACCATGGCCACGGTTATGATTTGATAAGTTACCTTCTGCTTGATGACTTTCTTCTCGTACTTGGCCTGCGCCTCTTGTTCCAGCCTCAGAGCCACTCCCTCATTGTGGATCTTCTCCCGGAGATCAGCTCTGTAATATTCGGAATCATTATGATTTTGAACATACCTAGATATATTACTTACATAACAGCACTGTCATTATTATAGGGTTAAAGATACCTACCTAAATATAATCATTTATTCGCAAAAACACGTGTAAAACAAAGTTGGTAATTAAAATTTACTTAATAGGTATAACACAACATGTTTGAGCTATTTACATATATGAGTAGGTACCTCTATGCAAAAAAATATGTTGAGAGTACCTATGGCATGCAAATCTAGGGGTCTCCTAAATTATCCATCTCTCAAGATAAATCTATATATAAAATCTATAGATAAACTTTAGTGCATTTTCTAGGATCTTATCGCGGAGTTTTGCGCGGAATTATTAGGTAGGTACTAAACTTTGCAATGGATTACCGCAAAGTAACGCCAGAATATATTTTTAACTTTATATCCTGAATAAACTTTTCTAAAAAAGGGGAAAGGTTTGATTTTTTGTTTGTTTGTAATGAATAGGCTCCGAAACTACTGGACCGATTTGATCCGTATTAAAACCGTGCGAAGCCGGGAAGGTCCGCTAGTCTGGTATAACATGATCTAGGTGGCATCATTAGTGTCTCAAGGCCTTGCTTGAATTTAGAATTCGTTTTCGGTGTTTTTTTTGATAGAAATCTCGCGCTGGAAAACCTTCCATTGAAAATTGACAAAAATCTATTTCCGATCCGCTTCCCATGGCAACCTGTTATTACCTTCACTAGATGCGCCCCACGGCTTCGCCCGCGTTGAAATCTATGTGTCAAATGGTTTATAAACCGTCCTCTTGAATCATTTTATCTATTAAAAAAACAAATCAAAATCCGTTGCGTAGTTTTAAAGATCTAAGCATACATAGGAACAGACAGACAGCGGGAAAAGACTTTGTTTTATTCTAAGTAGTGATACCTAATAATAAAATAAATAAAAAGTATTTATTTCAAGCATTTACACTCATATTAGTAAATAGATAAGATAATCTTAAAAACTAAAAGGATTGCTGGTGGCGGTGGCGCTCACAACAGTGCCTGGTGTACGGGCAGTCCACTCTCCCAGCTATCATTGCGAGAACGGTATTGGAGCTGGCCCGCCACCTGCGCACCAGGGAGGCGGCGCGCTTGCGCATGGTGGTCTGAAAACAGTCGACTCGCGCCGCCGCAAACATCCCTGAGGCGCTGCAGTAGCGGGGCAGCCCCAAGACCGCTCTCAGCGCATTATTGTACTGGACGCGGATGGCGCTGTACGTATTTAGAAGATAATACAGCGCTCACCAAGACACTCCAAAACTAGCATATTTTACCTGGCTCGCTCCTTATCGTTGATCTGTTTCATAATCTCTTGGCGATGCTTTTCTATCTGCGCCTTTCTTGTGTCTTGCAGCTAAAATATATAAAATGTAGAAAGTATTTTAAAAATATGCTTACCTAGTAGAATTTAGAAGATTTTACTATAGATAAAATAAATAATAAATAAATCATTCTGGACAATTCACACAGCATTATCTAGCCCCATGGTAAGCAGAGCTTGTGTTATGGGTACTAGATAACTGATATACATAATACAATACATTACATAGATAGATATTTTTTTATTATACATAGAAAACAACCAGAACACCCGGAACAAATATCTGCAGATCGTACACACAATTGTTCCGAGGCGGGAATCGAACCCGCAACCTAATGCGTCGCAGGCGGACCTTCGCCCACCGCGCCACAGAGGTCGTCAGATAGAAGGTAGGTAGGTACTAAATTATTAGGTTTTTTTGATTTGGCGATACATCTACGACGTAGAAAGAGAAGTCTATATAATGGGTCTAAAATGTAAATGTAATAAATGTATACTGTTGACTGTTGTTGTGAATTTTTTTTTGACCCAAATATTACAGCTTTTAAGAGAAGACTACTGCTCTGATTTCGCGGTATAGGTACTGCTAGAACATTCCGTTTTCAGCTGTCGAGGACCCAGTTCATAATTTTTTGACCCAAAATAATTGAGCTTGTAAAAGAGGGCCAGTCAAAATGGCAGGCAATTATTCCCTTTGGGTTGTTGCAGCAGGCAAAGAATATAGGAACACGTTAGTACCTTCTTCTCTCTTTCCAAATACTCCTCGTTCTGTCTGATGGCGTTGTTGAAGCTCTGCTCGTCCTTCGCGATCTCGCGCGCGATCAGTCGATGGATGTCTTTTATCTGGAACAGAGAAATAGTGCTTTTATTTAATGCTCCGACCAGGTGGGATAACCACCTGCGAAAGACTGCAGGTAGATGCTGGATGCGTGAAGCTGAAGACAGGGGGAGGCCTATGTCACAACATTCAGCGATTCATTTTTATATTATAAGAAGGTACGGAAGCCTTCGTGCGAGAGGATGACACGCACTTGGCCGTTTTTATTTCTTCTGTGTAGACTTCTAGTTGCATTCTTATCTTATGTAGCAGTTCTACTGACCTGCTGCGACCTGGCTTCATGCAGGTCCGTGATGTCCCGGTGTCTCTTGACGGCCGCGTCTCGCTCCTTGCGCCGCAGCTCCCGCTCCACGTCCTCTTGTATCTTCAGGTTTCTGATGCGGTCCAGCTCTTCCTTCAGGTCTTGTTCCGCCTGGAACCGGATTACAAGTCATTTGAATAGGATAGTGTCCTGGGTAAAAAATATTTTTTCTATTTAGTCCGTCTCAGTTAGATTATCAGAAGACATTGGACACATATTTTTTCTTTTGTCAATCAAACAAATACTTACAAAAATAAAGCGCGTCAAAGTTTAGGAGTTGGGGGGCTCGTGACGTCACAACTTGCTAAACAGTGTAGCGAGACGTGACGTCACGCGGAACTTTAACTGGCTATATCTTCATATTTTTTTGTTTAATTGACAAAATAAAAAACACGGGTCCAATATCTTCTAATAATCTAACTGACGGATTTAGGAGATTTTTTAAGACACTACCCTGTTGCTGCGTATGTATATTTCGTAGTCATTGCCATAAAATATATAACAGGTAGGATATGTCAGAGTATGCCTAATGTCATAAAATAGGGGTTTAATGGAAGCAGCGCAAGGACTGTTGTTGTTACATAGATCGTTCCAACCGACCGCTTCTCCTTGGCCTTCATGCGTCACGACATGAAGTTAACTATACCTTCTGAGCGTTAGCAATATGAGCGATCCCCTTCAGCTTGGCCGCTTTGACAGCCTCGGCGTCGCTGCGATTCTTGGCCTCCCGTTCCTGCTTGGCCTGCATGAAGTTCTTGATACGTAGATCCATGATGCGGTCCTCTTCGTTTTGCAGCTGCTTGAAGTATAGAAGCTCCGCGTTGCCTGTATTTTGTATTGTAGTGTATTTATTTATTTCCATATCTAAAACTATATTTCATATTTATTTTATTGCATCATTGTTAACATTTGCAGGTCTTAGTATCTAGGTAATGTACATATAAGATACACAAGGGTACCCAAGCAGGGCGTGGCAATATTTACCTACTGAAAAAGGAAGTGAGCCGGATTTCTAAAAAAATCTGTTTATTTTATTTGATAAGAGAGACATTACAGTTGTATTTGTATCGGTTATGCCAAACTGTGTAACAGTTTGTCGGCAGTAGCTCTCGTGGACAAAATTAGATAGATAGTACGTAACTTTGGCTCCAAGGGTGGATGATGCTTCATGAGTTCGGGTCAAAATCAGTTACTTAGCCTCTCTCCGCCAACGCCCACCCAGCTACCCGAGGTGAACGCTGCTGTTACGTTGAGTGCAAACGGTTGCAGGGTGGATTGCATGTGCGCACAAAATTGTCCCGACAAGCTTAACACAAGCTCTGCTTAGCTTGGGGCTAGATGATGCTGTATGGTATTCCAGCATTATTTATTTATTTCATCACTCTGGAATACAAACCTTCGTTTGTGAGTTTCACAAAAGAAGGTCTGTATTCCAGAGGTATACTTGTTCTCAGATGTTATTTACTTACCTTCATCCAGAACAGCTTTCAGTTTAGTCCGTTGTTCGTGTTTGGCTTTGAGTTTCATGGCCTCGTCGATCTGCATAGCTATGTTCGCCTGGTTCACTCGGATGCTCTCCTCTTCAATGCGTTCTGCCTCCATTATCTGAAGAGAAACGAAGCTATATGAAGATAGTCTCTGATTTTACTGTTGTTATGTCATCATCATCAACCTATGTTAGTCCACTGCTGGACATAGGCCTCCCCCAATGAGCGCCACAGCGCCCTGTCTTCAGCTTGACGCATCCAGCATCTACCTGCAGTCTTTCGCAGGTCGTTATCCCATCTGGTCGGAGGGCGTCCTAAACTACGTTTACCGAGCCGTGGTCTCCACTCAAGAACTGCGCTTGGTGCTTATGTGTATAAGTCAAACTTCAAAGTGCTTTATGTCCTTTAGACCGTACAGGACCCTTAGACACGACACAAATTTCAAATTACATAAGTTAAACTAGAAAAATAAAGTTATCATTTTGATGTTTTGTTCACTTCAATCTTTTTCTTTTTTGACGACCGATGTGGCGCGGTGGGCGAAAGTCCGCTTGCGACGCAGGTTGCGGGTTCGATTCCCGCCTCGGAACAATTGTGTGTACGATCTGCAGATATTTGTTCCGGGTGTTCTGGTCGTTTTCTATATATAATAAAAAATATCTATCTATGTAATGTATTGTATTATGTATATCAGTTATCTAGTACCCATAACACAAGTCAAGCTCTGCTTACCATGGGGATATGATGCTTACCATAGATAATGCTGTGTGAATTGTCCAGCATTATTTATTTATTTATGGTAAAGCAAAGAAGCAACGAGGATCGTATCGAGTTGGCGCGAGATTCTATTCTTTTTATTAATTTTAAGGTAGCTGTTCCCCGCGTTAAATTCGAATTTCATTTCTAGGGGGACAAAAATGTATTTTTTTCCTGTTCAGTCGTTTTTCGTTAATTGATTATATCTGTTCCTATGGAAATCACGTGAAATATATTTAAAGACTAACGACCAATTCGTGAAGTTAGAGAAGCTAAAAAAGTGTATCGAAAGTTAGTTTTTGATTGTTTTATTTTATTGCAATCGAAGTTAAAATAAGTGTTTTTCACTCGGGCTAAAACCACCCACTATAACTCGGTCTTGTCATCCTCGCCACGTTCGGTAGTCGGTATAACAATCTCGTCTATAATGGGGTGGTTTGGTCCTTTGTTAAAAAATATAAGTTTGTCTTTTATTGATGCCTGTGGTGTGTTATGTAGTGTGGTGGTCTACATCTGGCCTACCCTAACGAGCTCCATAGCGCCCTGTCTTGTGTTTCAGTGTTTCCTACCTCTGGTCGAAGCGCGTCCTCGGCCTACGCCTTTGCGCTCAGCAATGGTCTCCACTCAAGATCACGATCCTCAGACGACATCCTTTTAGGTAGTTCTCAATTTTAACGGTACTCTGGTAACCCTGTGTGTAGCGTTTAACACACGACTCGCGGTTCTGGTGCGTGAACCTGGTAACCCTGCGTGTAGTTATACCTTGGCAGTCTCGTGCGAGCTGATCTGCTCCTTGAGCGAGTGCAGGTTCTGCAGCCGCAGCTTGTGGCGCCGCTCCTCCTCCAGCTCAGCCCGCTTCACACACGTCTCGCGGTTCTCCTCCATTATAGCGTCCAGGCTGCAAGAGGACCACAATTTATTTATTTTTTAACTTATGCTATCTGAACAGGACACGGTCACATTCACATATCGTCCAGAATCAAGTATCAGTAAATATTTTTAAACTTACGCGATCTGAACGCATGATTAGAAACACTAATACAACGGGTATTTATCGCGTCATCACGACAGTGTGTAAACCTGTTGAAACGTCGGGAAAAATAGGTAAATGAACACGATAAATACCCATTGTATCAATACTTATAAGAACCAGAGTTTGTTTATTATTAAGCTCCTGCTCGCCGGTTATTATTTGACGACCTTTGTGGCGCGGTGGGCGAAGGTTAAATCAGACTTGCCAGTACGCGTCTAGTCAGTTCGAACGGCATACGTGATGTCGACCGAAAATACGTTAACGGTAACGGCACAGATGCTGCACGGTCGACGCACTAACGCATCATCGGTTCAGTGTGAAAGGTTGAATGTTTTATTATTATATTTGTCTGCTCTGGCTCTGACGCATTTTCCGTCTGGCTATTTAACACAACGCGCGTTACGTTATGTTACATAGCATGGTACCCCACAGATATATACCTACGGACCCTTAAGGTGTAATAATCTAGTGTTACCATACCTTAAAGCTAAGATAAGGAATGACGGATCTCACCGTTTTTCCTCGTCAGTGAGTTCCTTCACGGCGCACTGCGCATCTCTACCTAGTATTTACAAAAACTCCCATCTTTACAAACGCTTTTTTGCACACTGTTCTGTAAAACTAAAGGTGTAATGATCTAGTGTTACCATAACATTAGGAATGACGTATCTCACCGTTTTTCCTCTTCAGTGAGTTCCTTCTTGATGAGTTCCTTCTCGGCGCACTGCGCGTCTCTGATCGCATGTGCTTTGGACGCGAGGATGATGCGGTTGCAGAGGCGCGGACCTTGCATGTTGTCAGCCAGTAACACTGTGGATATTATCAATATTAAATACTGAAAAATTAAGTACTTACATGAAAAATATCGATTTTTTTAAATATTTTGTTTATTATATATAATATATTTTTGTGTTTAGGTACTTGAAATACTAGCCTTTCGCTATGATAAGATTTCCTATTTTTTGCGTTTTCCATACCTACTATAAATTATACTATGGATTTGCGTTTCATTAGTAACCATGTACCTACGCGTTAGGTATCATTGGAGGTTTAAAGGGATGCCAACGAATTCAATTTCACCCAGTATATCACAGGATCTGTAATTTTTCGGATTACAAGGTACTCTTTTTTTTTAATCCGAACTATAGGGGGTCTTAGGTGGTATAATCCGACAAATTGACGACCGATGTGGGTGGCGCGGTGGGCGAATGTCCGCCTGCGACGCAGGAGGTTGCGGGTTAGATTCCCGCCTCGGAACAATTGTGTGTACGATCAGCAGATATTTGTTCCGGGTGTTCTGGTTGTTTTCTATGTATAATGAAAAATATCTATCTATGTAATGTATTGTTGATGTATATCAGTTATCTAGTACCCATAACACAAGCTCTGCTTACCATGGGGCTAGATAATGCTGTGTGAATTGTCCATCATTATTTATTTATTTATTTAATTCGATAGTTCGATATGCCCCTGCAAAACGTTTGTCGGATTAACGAAGGTCCACTGTATGTATATCAGTTAGTTATACTCTATTATTTAAAATTCAAAATATTTTTATTATCAGACAACAAAGGTCCATAAAAAACACATACACAAAATAACAAAAAGGAAAATACAATTACTACGAAGAAAATAAAACCAAAATAACTAAATGTAGAGTATAGGTAAGTAATTTCACCCAGTGGTGTCGTATTGGACAGTCATATTTACTAGATATTACTTTCAGGATGCTGTTGTTGCTACCTGTCACTAGTCACTACTCATCAGAGATGCCTCTCGCTTTCGCATTATTGCCATTTATATTAGCTACCTACCTAGCACTAAATGATATAAAGCAAAGTCGATTCCCGCTGTCTGTGTGTCCCTATGTAGATATGCTGAGATCTTTAAAACTACGCAATGCTGTTTGCAAATGCTGGAATGCAATTTTGATGCAGCTTTTTTTAATAGATAGAAGGATCCAAGAGGGTGGTTTATAAACTATATTGGACACTAAGACTTCCACGCGGGCAAAGCTGCGGGACGCAGCTAGTTATTAAATAAAATTGAACGTAATTTAATTATGTTTATTTTGTAGGTTTATCGTGACACAACTTTAACCATGCCTTAACTTGTGACGGGTCCTAGAGCCCTAGGCTTCTTAAAGCAATTATACTCAATATATTTATTGCTGTCATCACATTGGCTTAATTAGTAGGTTCTTATGTATATATTAGTACCACAATGTGAACCCTATTGGGCGTGAACAACAAGTGGAAGGCAGACCGAGGTTGTTTTTGGTAAAATATAAATATGTAGGTACTAAGGTAAGTAGTAAGTACCTACTTGTCTAGTAATTTTAGTAATGATTATATTTTATTTGCCTTATCATAATGTCAGTTTTATTTATTTATTCTCATCATAATGTCAGTTTTATTTATTTATTCTCATCATAATGTCAGTTTGTCATTTAAAAATTCACTTATATCATAATAGCATTTGTCAATTGCTATTATGATATAACTTGACTATCAATGCTTCATGGCAGAGCATAGTCTTCTCCCAGCTATCACAAAACCTACCATAGAGTCTGCTTGCCTTGATCATATTTTCGCCAGAAATCTAAGTAGTAAGGACGTGGCTATTGGGATAGTATGTCAATTACCTATTACTGATCATTACCCAGTTATAATTGGAATAAATCTATGTAAAAAAGCAGCCATTCGTCCAAATCGCACTATCATAAAAAGAGATTTTGATGCTATCTCTAACGCTCTTAAAATTATAGACTGGACTGTGGTGACTGATATCAATGAAGTTAATGAAGCAAACAGAGTTTTCACTGCTATCCTAAGTTCTATTGTAAATTCCCACTCAAAGGAGGTCAAGCTAAGTAGATCTCGGTATCATCTAAAGCCCTGGATAACCCCAGGATTGATGAGATGCATGAGAAATGTGACAGGGGCTACATTTGCGAGTTAAAAAAGAACCAAATAATCGTATCCACAAAATAACGTACACGCGGTATCAAAATTTTTTTGTTAGTCTTTTACGAAGGTTAAAAAATGAATACGAAACTAAGGAACTAATTGCTAACCAAAATAATCCAAAAAAACTATGGCGTTCAGTTAAGAATATTTGTAATGTTACCAATCATAGCAACATCCCTACCGAACTGTTAACATTACCAGGATGTAAGGACCAACACCAATCAATTGAAATGGCCAACGATTACTTTTCTAAGGTTGGTCAGAGCCTTGCTGATTGCATCGTCTGTAGAATCCATAAGTGCGAGGAAGATCTTACTAAGACTGTACGAGTGAAAAACACTCCCGCTCACTCATTTTTATGAATCCGACAGACTGACGAAATCAACAATATGATTACTGGTCTAGAAACTGATAAAGCCCAGGGGATGGACGGTATTGGCAATGCCCTCATCAAATACATAAAGGACTCTATTATTGTCCCGCTCACGCACATTCTAAACCTTAGCCTATCTACTGGATAATACGAGTGATACCTTATAATAAGAGTGGAACAAAGAGCTCCGTAGAGAACTATAGACCGATATCGCTCTTGGGTACCATTTCGAAACTTCTTGAAAAGCTGGTGAACAGACGCCTTGTCAACTTCCTAGAAGCCAACAACATCCTTTCCCCAAAACAATATGGGTTTCGAAGAGGCAAAAGCACAGATGATGCAGTTTCTTACCTAATTTCAGCGGTTTCGTCTCACTTGGATAACGGAAGTTGCTGTGTTGGAGTTTTTCTTGACCTGGCCAAGGCCTTTGACACGGTGTCCGTTCCGATACTTCTTCGTAAACTGGACCTCCTTGGAATTCGAGGCATCGCACTTGATTGGTTCCAAAGCTATCTAACGAATCGGAGACAATGTCTGAGGGTTGGACAGGTCACAAGTGTTCCTCATTCAATTCGTTTTGGAGTACTGCAGGGTAGCATCCTTGGGCCTACCTTATTCCTCCTTTATATAAACGATATCCACGACGTTCTCATCCCGAATGCCGACATCTTGTGTTACGCTGACGACACCGCAATAATCTTTGATGGTCCTTCGTGGCCCGATGTTTATTCTCGTGTGGAGCGTGGTGTAGAACTCATAGGTCAATGGCTTCAAGAAAACCTCCTTACCCTAAACACCAAAAAAACCTCGTTCCTGAGCTTCCACAAAAGTGCGGTGTCAGCTCCAGATCCAAGCGCAACTATTCAAGTACATGAAAATAAATGCTTACGCCTGAACCCCTGCACTTGTGAAACTCTTACCCGTACACAAGACATAAAATATTTAGGAGTTCATATTGACCAAAAACTCACATTCAAATCTCACATTAATTTTCTAACAACCCGTATTAGAAAGGTTATAGGTATAATGAAAAACCTTCGTTATGTAGCATGCTTCGACACCCTTAAGCTGGTATATTTCGCTCTTTGTCAATCGCTAATAACTTATTGTATTTCCTGCTGGGGTAGTGCAGCTAAAACATTCATCATCCAAGCAGAGAGAGCGCAGCGCTCTGTTTTAAAAGTGATGCTCCGTAAGCCATTCAGATATCCTACCTCAACCCTCTATGAAGAAGCTGGTGTACTTACTGTTCGCCAACTTTATGTACTGCAAACTGCTCTTTCAGTACATAAATCCCACATTTCCTCCCCTGTTTCCGAGTTCGTGTCCAATCTTAGAGTTTTTTTTGCAAACAAAGTTTGCACAACGCACAGGCAGTTTTATGAAAGTTCGAGTTTACAATAATGTAGCTAAAAACTGTAACATCAAGGATAAAAGTATTACTGAAGCAAAACATATCATACAAAAGTGGCTTGCTGCCTTGTCATATGACAAGACAGAGGAACTCCTAATAGCTTTATCCTAGATGTAGGTACTCAATGGTTTATCTAATTTTATTTTACTTCTTACACCTCTCTTTTATTTTTTATTTTTTACATAATCTTTACTTTATATTGAACGTAAGCACTGTAAATTTATTTACGTTTTATGTTTGTCTTATAAATTTAATTAATTTGTATAGGTTTTTACCTCTACCTTTAAACTTTAGGTAGGTACTATCATCACATCATTCATCCTTAGGTATTTTTATATTCAGTAATATCCGTAACCTGAACAATACTAAATCTTTGAATTGTCGTACTTGTATAGGCTCCCTCGATACAGGCATAGCCTAGTGAAGTAGTGAGGGTGCCATCAGAGATTACATACATTGTAGATAGGTACATCTCGGCAATAACACAATGTATTACACTAAATTTAAAGTACAGCTTTAGTAACCTATTATATCTAACCTCTTATAACTTCTCACCATGTATGCAAGTGCTTATTATAAGATTGAAGTGTATTTACTTATTAGTTTTTGCTGTAATAAATGATTTTTATGTTTATCTTTAATTAATAATTTATTTAATATTTTTATGAATAAGTAGTGTAATAATATTTTTAATTATAGCACTTTGATATTTGATAATACGCTTTATTTGGCACAACTAAGAATTTCTTTGTGTAGGTACCTACTTACATTCTGCCCTAGACATGGTGAAAGCGTTCTGGTCCGGTCCCTCCAGCTCAGGGTCTGCGGAGCCAGCCGCCGCGTCTGCCCCCGCGCACTGTGGCTAGAGCATCTTCTTCAGCTTGTCCTTGCGTTCTCCGTGTACTTACATTCAGCCCTAGACATGGTGTAAGCGTTCTGGTCCGGTCCCTCCAGCTCAGGGTCTGCGGAGCCCGCCGCCGCGTCTGCCCCCGCGCACTGTGGCTGGAGCATCTTCTTCAGCATGTCCTTGCGTTCCTCGGACTCCTTCGCCGCCTGCTGCCTGGCTTGCTCCTGTTCCACCATGGTTTTCAGAACTTCATCTTGGGATTGGATCTGGGAAGGATTTTCAAGAAAACCATAATACTCGTAAGTCTTAAATTTGCATTAAGCATGAGCGCGACATATGGACGAATATTTCGATGATTCTTGTTTTAAATGTACCTACCTACTAGGTGCTACCCCAGGTGGGAATCGAACAAGTAAATTCCTGCGTCGTCGCAGGGGGACTTTTGCCTGCAGGATGTGTCCCTTTCGATTACAATGTTTTTATTTTTATTTTTGTTAACATGTATGATGTAGATGAAACAAATGAATTGGATTACCTTAGCCTGTGCCTTCAACCGTTCGTACTCGTTCTTTTGCATAACCGCGGGGTAGAAGTTCTTGCCTTTCTTTGGCACTATCATGTTGCGAAAGGTGCCGCCGTGGGGGACCATGGTGTATTCTTTCGTCGGGATCTCGCATTTGTGGATGTACTTGTCTGTATCGGGAAACCTCAGACGGCATTGGTGAGGGCTGAAATATAGAGTTACCTACATTATATTAGGGATTGGTCGGTTATACTTAACCGACCAATCCCTAATATAATGTGGTGTGAAGTGGAGATGCAAAGAGCCGTACGGAAATAAAAAAAAATCTGAAATAAAAGATCTCCGCCAACCAGTTACCAAGATCGTTGGTAGATGTTATAGAAGAGTTAGTAAATAGAACCGCTTTACAACTATTTTTATCTTTACCTACCTGCGAAAAATATACGCGCTGAGACATGCCATGCATGTCTCAGCGCGTCTCAGTGCAAGCCGTAAGTATTACGTAAGGCGATGCCGTGAATAAATAGATAATGCTGGACAATTCACACAGCATCATCTAGCCCCAAGCTAAGCAGCGCTTGTATTATGGGTACTATGAATGGCTCAATATACCTATCAGTTCTGGTTCCTTAGATTGTAGATACATATAATTTAATAGGAAGGCCGCCACCAACAATGACTTAGGAGGAAGAAGTACGTATGCAAAGATTAGAGATTGGTTTTTACGTGTGTAGCTGGTAACAGCCAGGTTCGCCGCCATACTCGCCCTTCTTGACGCTGATGTATGGGATGCCATCGTGGGGAGTAGGCCAAACGTGGGGTTTCGGCATTGTAAATAAATAAAAACACAAAGCGCACAATAAATTAGAGTAGACTTTTGGGGTTTTAGCAAATATTCTAGAACGGCCATCCGTTGTCACCAGGTTGTCACATGCTCGGATTGAACGTTGACGATTGCTTAGCAACTCCTTGGCAATAGTTTAAATGAGGTTTTATTGATTAAAGAGTAGGTAGATTTATGTAGGTACCTCCATATTGTATGTATATTAAGCCGGGTTTCCACTATACGAGTAGGTACTCTTGGACCGAATGCGCTCGTACGAGCTAGATCGTATTGGAGTAAACTCGGAATTAGGTTGACACGTTACGAGTTCATCAGTTTCAAAGAAGCATTTAATTCTGTCTCCGTTCGCATCAAGATGACTAATCGAAAGCTGTTTTTTTGCCTCCTAGTAGGTAGTCATCCGAGCGCACTCGGTCCGAGTATAGGTACTCGTATAGTGTAAAGTGTAAACCCAGCTTTATAGGTTAGATTGAACTTTAACGATTGCTTAGCAACTCCTTGGCAATGTTTTAAATGAGAGACAAGTCAAATGAGGTTTTATTGATTAAACATTTACATATACGTACCTAGTTTTAGAAGTTAATTCAAACGTGAAAGTTTTTTATCGCCGGGTACCGGGACATAGAAATATAAATCCTCATTTAGAATTCGTTAAGTAGGCAGAATGCTTAATTGTTAACGTAGTTTTAGAAGTTAATAGCGCCATTAATAAATAAAGATTTTAAAAAAAAGTTAATAGCGGGCGCGGCCCGCTATTAGCTTCATTCGCAAGCACCATAAAAATTTCATCCGAAATGTATTGTTGAATATTCCAACAACTAATAGAAGAAACTTCCGCATCTATACATTAAGCAAACAAAGTGGAAACATCTGCAGTCTACGCATGGTGAGGTAACATGATGTCTCCCAAGTTGTTGGAACACCGTCGTCAAAAACGATAATTTATAAATTCAACTTTATGAATTCAGTAAAGGTACCTACTTATAGGTATATTATACTGATAATATATTTTGTGGTAAAGGTTACACGGTTACACGATTAGGTAGACTATGTGCAAGGGGAAGTTATTAATGAGTGTTATTAGATGAGTCCCGAGAGAGGAATAAACCAGTTTTAACTTTTACCTATGATCTAACTTAAATCTTAATAAATAAATCACATTGATAATTATGATACCTCAAACGTTGCTTTCTTTTTTGCATACAAACCTAATTTACAAGTTTTCTTATTCCGCACGTACATAACATACTATCATCTAGGTACTTATATTTCTGAGCTAGTTATGAGGTATTTCTATAAATTCAAATTGCGAAATGGTGCATCTCCTATAATAGAACGCATTGTGATGTGAACATTAATTATTGTTGTTATAATTAATGTGTTTGTAGTTAGATTTTGCCTAGATATTTGGTAAATTATTTTGAAAAATGGAACCTAAAGTCGAGGAAAAAAAAATTGCAAGGCAAACACTTCCCCAAGTTCCCCACCACCACCTCGTATTTTTTGTCCCTTACCCACCCCTTACTGTGACACGCAAGCTAATGACAGCCACGCCATTAAGAAAGAAGTTGAAATTTGAATTGAGAAAGAAAAGAAAACAGACGAAAAAAGGCGGGAAGCATCAAACAGGGCGGTCGCGTTTTTTCCCACCAAAATTTAAAATTTAATTTTTCTTGTAAATATTGATCAGTAGAGTTAGTTTATACTATTTAGTTTCTTAATTATTGTATGTAGAGTAGTGTAAATAACATATCATCTGGTAAGTGTTTTTATTTTCACTTTTATTGATGGATTTTGAGGAGCCGCCGGATCCTGGGGACACGGTCCCTCAGGTCGGTAGTAATGTAACTGTACTCTCGAATGAATCCGAAATGGATACAGATACCTCGCTTTCCAAAAGACGGAAGCTTAAGCACAAACATTCGCACAAAGTCTGCAAAAATTGTAATAGAAAAAAGAAAGGATGTCATTGTCCCAAGGCCCTGCCGCAAACTAGCGATGATAGCGACACCACAGTCGTTAGTCAAGATTTCGTCCCTACCCCTGCTGTAGCTGTAGCAACCCCTGTTGCTGAAGCAACCAATGTTGCGGTAGCAACCCCTGTTGCTGTAGCCCCCACACCAATTTCGCCACCAAATTTAATGACGCAGGCTCCAGCTGTGGTTACCCGAATGCAGTATGAATCCACAGATAGTGCTCCTTATATTGTACATGTGCAACGTATTACTGAATCACCGAACGATGGCTCCACGCTCCACCCTATTATCTTTGGAAAATTCCTGCAACGTAACTCAATATACAATGTTGTGAATGGTAGTGTTAAAAGAATTGGTAGGAACAGAGTATCCATTGCATTTAATAGTCACACTGCTGCCAATGCATTTGTAAACCATGCCAGCTTGGTTAAAAATAATTTAAAGGCATTTATCCCAACTTATAATGTTTCCCGTATGGGAATTATTCGTGGAGTGCCTTCTGATATCTCTCCAGAAGAGATAATAGAGTGCACTACAGTTCCTAATGGCTGTGGAAAAATATTAAAAGTTAGAAGAATAAATTTCAAAGAAATTGTTAATGGAGCTCCAGTTTGGAAGCCAACTCAGACAGTAGTTGTAACATTTGATGGGCAAGTGTTACCTAACCGTATCTTCATGTGTTATACTGCCTTACAAGTCCAACTGTACACATACCCAACCATACAATGTTACAATTGCTGTCGGTTTGGTCATACCAAACTGCAATGTCGGTCCAAGCCACGCTGCTTCAAGTGTGGCCAAGAACACTCTGGTGATTCTTGTGAAATTCGTGAAGACTGTATTTCCTGCTGTTCCTGTGGTGGTGCACATTATGCCACCAGTAAGTCTTGTCCAGAGTACACAAGACAAACAAAAATCAAACACTCAATGGCAGATAAGTGTATCTCTTATGCTGAAGCATCAAAAACACACCCACCATTGACACATTCTTATGCTGCAATTTTGACAACACATAAAGATCAATCTATTCCATCTTCTACAATAAACCTTGCACCATCCTCTTCTAGGAAGACTGTTTTTTTAAAACCTCATCTGCCACCAAAATCACACAAGGGTTATGACCAAAAGGTCCACCGTGATCTGATTAGTCAGCCTTTGTCAACACAGTCCAATGGTTGTGCTCTGAAAGAGGACAACAAGACTAAACAGTTAAATATTAATGATGTTATTACCCTTCTTACTTCATTATTACACTCCAATATAATAGAACCGTCCAACGCTGCCAAAATAATTGACACAATTAGTATTTTAAACACCCATAATGGATCACACCAGATCCGCAGTTCAATGGAACTGCAGGAGTGTAGTTAGTAAAAAGTCTGAAATTATATATTTAATTAATAAATTTAATCCTTTTATTCTTGCCATCACAGAGACCTGGCTTAAGCCAGGCTCTGTGTTTAAATTGAGCGGTTTCTCCTGCCTCAGGGATGATAGACCTGATGGATGGGGTGGAGCCGCTCTTCTTATTAAAAATTCTTGTTCATTTTTTAAATTTGATTTACCTACCCATGACACTAATAACTTTACTGCTGTAGCTTGCATTATTAATAAAATCTGTTTTGTCTCAATTTACATACCACATCCTTCTTCCCAAATTTATGATGAAATTGAAACTCTTTTTTCCTCATTACCTAAGCCATGTGTTGTTTTGGGAGATTTTAATGCTCACCACAGAACTTGGGGTAGTTCTTTATCCAATACTCATGGTAGAGACTTACTTGATATAATTGATAGACAAAACTTGTGTATATTAAATGATGGCTCTCAAACTCGGCGAACAAAACCCTCAGAAAATATTAGTGCTGTTGACTTATCAATTACCTCTCCTAGCCTAGCCTTAGATATTATTTGGAAAACACAACCAAGTACACATGGTAGTGATCATTTCCCTATTATTTTACAATTTACCAAATTTAAAGTCAATAATATTACTAGAGCTGCTCCCAGGATGAAACACAAAATTATACCAGATAAATGGTGTGATTTCAAGGTCCTTATGGAAAATAAGATATATACTTTGCCTCCTATATCCCAGGGGGTTTCTACATGTTCTAATAGTTTTGTTAGTAATTTGATAGAAACAGCTAATACAACATTTCCTCTTAAAAATAGTGCTTCAGACAAGTTAGCATCCCCACCTTGGTGGGATTCTGAGTGTAGTCTTGCTGTTGCTCAAAGAAAACAGGCTGAGTTAATTTATAATCAAGACATGTCAGTAGAAAATTTCAATGAACTTATTGATATAATAGCTAAAACAAAAAAAACATTAAAAAACAAGAAACTTCTAGGTTGGCAAAGTTTTTGCTCAACCATGTCTCCCAAAACAAAACCATCAGCGGTCTGGGCTAACATAAGGCGTTTTAGATCAGGAGTTACTGAATCTGCTTCTGCTTCGATGCCCCTTATCTTAAGTGATAGCTTCATAGACCTTTTGGCCCCAGCGACTGTACCACCAAAGGAATTATTTATAACCCCAACACTCCCACTAAATCCTGTGTGCCCGAATGGTCTTGATGCACCCTTTTCTATTCACGAGCTGAAAGGCATTCTATCAGTTACCCGCGACACGGCTCCTGGCAACGATGGCATTCCCTATTCTTTCTTTGCTCATCTTGGTGAAGATTCTTTGCATTATTTACTAACAATTATCAATTCCGTCATGTTGACAGGTGACATTCCTTCAGAATGGAAAATCCAAATAGTATTGCCATTTTTAAAGCCGACAAAAAACCCATTAGATTCCGCATCTTATCGTCCAATAGCCCTATCTCCAGTAATTTTAAAAATTGTTGAACACCTTGTAAAAAACAGACTTGAATGGATCATTGAAAGTCGGAACCTTTTGCCTAAAAGTCAATACGGCTTTAGGAAAGGCAGAAGCTCGATGGACAGTGTTAGTGTATTCATAACTGATATAAGGGTAGCTTTTTCATTAAATAGGTCTGTTGTAGCAACTTTTTTGGATATAAAATCTGCCTATGACAATGTTCTTATTGAAGTATTGATACAAAAGCTTAACTTTTTAAAAATTCCACCATTTTTGTCAAAATTTATTCAAAATATGTTAGCTGGCCGAGTGATTAAATTAAATTCTACTGAGATTTCAAGAGTAGCATGGAAGGGTCTACCACAGGGTTCTGTGTTGAGCCCTCTTCTGTACAGCATATACACTTATGACTTAGAATGTTCAATGAATGATATGGTTAATATATTACAATATGCCGATGACTTGCTAGTATACACATCTTGCAGTTCCATTGAGACAGGTTCTTCTGATTTAACATGTGCACTTAAATTTCTTAAGCTATGGTTAGATAAGCATGGTTTGGAACTTTCTGTTACTAAAAGCAACGTAGTAACTTTTACTCGAAAGTTCAATCCAATACCTGCTAAAATATATTATGACAATGTTCTTATTCCTGTAAATAGTCACGCTAAATTCTTAGGTATAATATTAGATTCGAAACTCACTGGCCACCCACATTGTGAATATGTTGTCACAAAATGTGAGAAATATTTAAATTTATTCAGATGCCTCTCTGGTGTTTGGTGGGGTGCTCATCCGTTTTCTTTAAAACTCTTATACAATGCACTCATAAGAAGTACGCTAGACTATGGCACTTTTTTATTAGAACCTGGTAAAACAGCTGCTTTCAAAAGATTGGACTGCATTCAGTCTAGAGCAATGCGAATCATTTTGGGGGCTATGAAATCTAGTCCCATAATTGCACTACAGGCGGAATGTGGGGAATCTCCACTGCATTTAAGACGTCGGTATCTATCCGATAGGTTCTTTTTCCGTACCTCCCAGCTATTAAATCACCAACTTCTTCCCAAAATTCAAAATCTTTCCCAGCTTATAACCTCTTCTTCGTATTGGAAACATAAACGACCTCCTTATTTGATTTATAGCTTTAACAAGTATAAATCCATGTCAGCCCCAACTCACCAATCTAATCTTCTTCCCATCTTTAACTGTAGCTATAAAGCTTTAATACTTTCTCCTATTATACACTTCGACCTAAACATAGACCGTGATAATACAAACGCTAATGCACACTTTAAATCTGCTGTTGATGATCGGTGGCGTGGTTGGCATCAGATTTATACTGATGCCTCCAAGCATTCCCAGATAGGAAAAGTTGGCGTCGGTATATATCACAAAGAGTATAATATCGTACAAAAAGTAAAATTTCCTGCAGAAACATCAGTGTTTACTGGAGAATGCTATGGGATTTTGAAAGCACTGGAGTATATATTACTGATGAAACTTAAAAATACTGTAATTTTTAGTGACTCTATGAGTTCGTTACAGTCACTTACTAAATACCCATTCCGATCCAAAACTTACTACCAGATTATAATGGATTCTAGAACTAAGCTCTTGCAATGTAATGATTGCGGATATTCAGTGCAATTTGCGTGGATCCCAAGCCATTGCGGTATAGTCGGCAATGAACAGGCAGATTTCTTAGCTAATGAGGCTGTGGAGTGTGGGGACCTTTTCCCCTACAAAAACTTTTCACAAGACCTGCTTACTCTACCCAGGATTTATCTCAGGAATGCTTGGGATGAGTCTTGGGCGGACAACGTGGGCAACAAGGCAAAATACTATAGATTTATACAAAGCAGTGTCCCACTTAAACCTTGGTTTTTCAAAATAAAACTTAATAAACGTGCAACAACAGTTATCATAAGGATGCGGCTGGGCCATACGTGTACCCCAGCCCATCTATCCCGGATGAAAATTGTAAGGGACCCTTCTTGCGAGTGCGGTGATGAATTTGGTGACGAAAATCATATGTTTTTCTCTTGTAACAAATATGACCACAGTTCCTTCTTTAATGATCTCATCTCCCTCCGTATTCCGCTTCCTATTAATATTGCCTCCCTCCTATCCTCCTTAGACCCTTCTATTTATCATTGCTTATCATCCTTTATTTGTACAAATAATATAAATATATAATGTATATATTATTATGTATGTTTGATAATTCCTTAATAATAACTTTCCTAACCTAACTCTCCTGATCCTTTTCCGTTTTCTCTCTCTCGTATTAGGTTATTATAAGTTTTAAATGTTTCCCAAATTTTTTTAAATAAAATCACAAATTAAATATGGCAAATGCTAAAACTAGCGAGTCCAAAAAAAAAAAAAAAAAAAAAAAAAAAAAAAAAAAGGCGGGAAGCATCAAACAGGGCGGTCGCGTTTTTTCCCACCAAAATTTAAAATTTAATTTTTCTTGTAAATATTGATCAGTAGAGTTAGTTTATACTATTTAGTTTCTTAATTATTGTATGTAGAGTAGTGTAAATAACATATCATCTGGTAAGTGTTTTTATTTTCACTTTTATTGATGGATTTTGAGGAGCCGCCGGATCCTGGGGACACGGTCCCTCAGGTCGGTAGTAATGTAACTGTACTCTCGAATGAATCCGAAATGGATACAGATACCTCGCTTTCCAAAAGACGGAAGCTTAAGCACAAACATTCGCACAAAGTCTGCAAAAATTGTAATAGAAAAAAGAAAGGATGTCATTGTCCCAAGGCCCTGCCGCAAACTAGCGATGATAGCGACACCACAGTCGTTAGTCAAGATTTCGTCCCTACCCCTGCTGTAGCTGTAGCAACCCCTGTTGCTGAAGCAACCAATGTTGCGGTAGCAACCCCTGTTGCTGTAGCCCCCACACCAATTTCGCCACCAAATTTAATGACGCAGGCTCCAGCTGTGGTTACCCGAATGCAGTATGAATCCACAGATAGTGCTCCTTATATTGTACATGTGCAACGTATTACTGAATCACCGAACGATGGCTCCACGCTCCACCCTATTATCTTTGGAAAATTCCTGCAACGTAACTCAATATACAATGTTGTGAATGGTAGTGTTAAAAGAATTGGTAGGAACAGAGTATCCATTGCATTTAATAGTCACACTGCTGCCAATGCATTTGTAAACCATGCCAGCTTGGTTAAAAATAATTTAAAGGCATTTATCCCAACTTATAATGTTTCCCGTATGGGAATTATTCGTGGAGTGCCTTCTGATATCTCTCCAGAAGAGATAATAGAGTGCACTACAGTTCCTAATGGCTGTGGAAAAATATTAAAAGTTAGAAGAATAAATTTCAAAGAAATTGTTAATGGAGCTCCAGTTTGGAAGCCAACTCAGACAGTAGTTGTAACATTTGATGGGCAAGTGTTACCTAACCGTATCTTCATGTGTTATACTGCCTTACAAGTCCAACTGTACACATACCCAACCATACAATGTTACAATTGCTGTCGGTTTGGTCATACCAAACTGCAATGTCGGTCCAAGCCACGCTGCTTCAAGTGTGGCCAAGAACACTCTGGTGATTCTTGTGAAATTCGTGAAGACTGTATTTCCTGCTGTTCCTGTGGTGGTGCACATTATGCCACCAGTAAGTCTTGTCCAGAGTACACAAGACAAACAAAAATCAAACACTCAATGGCAGATAAGTGTATCTCTTATGCTGAAGCATCAAAAACACACCCACCATTGACACATTCTTATGCTGCAATTTTGACAACACATAAAGATCAATCTATTCCATCTTCTACAATAAACCTTGCACCATCCTCTTCTAGGAAGACTGTTTTTTTAAAACCTCATCTGCCACCAAAATCACACAAGGGTTATGACCAAAAGGTCCACCGTGATCTGATTAGTCAGCCTTTGTCAACACAGTCCAATGGTTGTGCTCTGAAAGAGGACAACAAGACTAAACAGTTAAATATTAATGATGTTATTACCCTTCTTACTTCATTATTACACTCCAATATAATAGAACCGTCCAACGCTGCCAAAATAATTGACACAATTAGTATTTTAAACACCCATAATGGATCACACCAGATCCGCAGTTCAATGGAACTGCAGGAGTGTAGTTAGTAAAAAGTCTGAAATTATATATTTAATTAATAAATTTAATCCTTTTATTCTTGCCATCACAGAGACCTGGCTTAAGCCAGGCTCTGTGTTTAAATTGAGCGGTTTCTCCTGCCTCAGGGATGATAGACCTGATGGATGGGGTGGAGCCGCTCTTCTTATTAAAAATTCTTGTTCATTTTTTAAATTTGATTTACCTACCCATGACACTAATAACTTTACTGCTGTAGCTTGCATTATTAATAAAATCTGTTTTGTCTCAATTTACATACCACATCCTTCTTCCCAAATTTATGATGAAATTGAAACTCTTTTTTCCTCATTACCTAAGCCATGTGTTGTTTTGGGAGATTTTAATGCTCACCACAGAACTTGGGGTAGTTCTTTATCCAATACTCATGGTAGAGACTTACTTGATATAATTGATAGACAAAACTTGTGTATATTAAATGATGGCTCTCAAACTCGGCGAACAAAACCCTCAGAAAATATTAGTGCTGTTGACTTATCAATTACCTCTCCTAGCCTAGCCTTAGATATTATTTGGAAAACACAACCAAGTACACATGGTAGTGATCATTTCCCTATTATTTTACAATTTACCAAATTTAAAGTCAATAATATTACTAGAGCTGCTCCCAGGATGAAACACAAAATTATACCAGATAAATGGTGTGATTTCAAGGTCCTTATGGAAAATAAGATATATACTTTGCCTCCTATATCCCAGGGGGTTTCTACATGTTCTAATAGTTTTGTTAGTAATTTGATAGAAACAGCTAATACAACATTTCCTCTTAAAAATAGTGCTTCAGACAAGTTAGCATCCCCACCTTGGTGGGATTCTGAGTGTAGTCTTGCTGTTGCTCAAAGAAAACAGGCTGAGTTAATTTATAATCAAGACATGTCAGTAGAAAATTTCAATGAACTTATTGATATAATAGCTAAAACAAAAAAAACATTAAAAAACAAGAAACTTCTAGGTTGGCAAAGTTTTTGCTCAACCATGTCTCCCAAAACAAAACCATCAGCGGTCTGGGCTAACATAAGGCGTTTTAGATCAGGAGTTACTGAATCTGCTTCTGCTTCGATGCCCCTTATCTTAAGTGATAGCTTCATAGACCTTTTGGCCCCAGCGACTGTACCACCAAAGGAATTATTTATAACCCCAACACTCCCACTAAATCCTGTGTGCCCGAATGGTCTTGATGCACCCTTTTCTATTCACGAGCTGAAAGGCATTCTATCAGTTACCCGCGACACGGCTCCTGGCAACGATGGCATTCCCTATTCTTTCTTTGCTCATCTTGGTGAAGATTCTTTGCATTATTTACTTACAATTATCAATTCCGTCATGTTGACAGGTGACATTCCTTCAGAATGGAAAATCCAAATAGTATTGCCATTTTTAAAACCGACAAAAAACCCATTAGATTCCGCATCTTATCGTCCAATAGCCCTATCTCCAGTAATTTTAAAAATTGTCGAACACCTTGTAAAAAACAGACTTGAATGGATCATTGAAAGTCGGAACCTTTTGCCTAAAAGTCAATACGGCTTTAGGAAAGGCAGAAGCTCGATGGACAGTGTTAGTGTATTCATAACTGATATAAGGGTAGCTTTTTCATTAAATAGGTCTGTTGTAGCAACTTTTTTGGATATAAAATCTGCCTATGACAATGTTCTTATTGAAGTATTGATACAAAAGCTTAACTTTTTAAAAATTCCACCATTTTTGTCAAAATTTATTCAAAATATGTTATCTGGCCGAGTGATTAAATTAAATTCTACTGAGATTTCAAGAGTAGCATGGAAGGGTCTACCACAGGGTTCTGTGTTGAGCCCTCTTCTGTACAGCATATACACTTATGACTTAGAATGTTCAATGAATGATATGGTTAATATATTACAATATGCCGATGACTTGCTAGTATACACATCTTGCAGTTCCATTGAGACAGGTTCTTCTGATTTAACATGTGCACTTAAATTTCTTAAGCTATGGTTAGATAAGCATGGTTTGGAACTTTCTGTTACTAAAAGCAACGTAGTAACTTTTACTCGAAAGTTCAATCCAATACCTGCTAAAATATATTATGACAATGTTCTTATTCCTGTAAATAGTCACGCTAAATTCTTAGGTATAATATTAGATTCGAAGCTCACTGGCCACCCACATTGTGAATATGTTGTCACGAAATGTGAGAAATATTTAAATTTATTCAGATGCCTCTCTGGTGTTTGGTGGGGTGCTCATCCGTTTTCTTTAAAACTCTTATACAATGCACTCATAAGAAGTACGCTAGACTATGGCACTTTTTTATTAGAACCTGGTAAAACAGCTGCTTTCAAAAGATTGGACTGCATTCAGTCTAGAGCAATGCGAATCATTTTGGGGACTATGAAATCTAGTCCCATTATTGCACTACAGGCGGAATGTGGGGAATCTCCACTGCATTTAAGACGTCGGTATCTATCCGATAGGTTCTTTTTCCGTACCTCCCAGCTATTAAATCACCAACTTCTTCCCAAAATTCAAAATCTTTCCCACCTTATAACCTCTTCTTCGTATTGGAAACATAAACGACCTCCTTATTTGATTTATAGCTTTAACAAGTATAAATCCATGTCAGCCCCAACTCCCAATCTAATCTTCTTCCCATCTTTAACTGTAGCTATAAAGCTTTAACACTTTCTCCTATTATACACTTTGACCTAAACATAGACCGTGATGATACAAACGCTAATGCACACTTTAAATCTGCTGTTGATGATCGGTGGCGTGGTTGGCATCAGATTTATACTGATGCCTCCAAGCATTCCCAGATAGGAAAAGTTGGCGTCGGTATATATCACAAAGAGTATAATATCGTACAAAAAGTAAAATTTCCTGCAGAAACATCAGTGTTTACTGGAGAATGCTATGGGATTTTGAAAGCACTGGAGTATATATTACTGATGAAACTTAAAAATACTGTAATTTTTAGTGACTCTATGAGTTCGTTACAGTCACTTACTAAATACCCATTCCGATCCAAAACTTACTACCAGATTATAATGGATTCTAGAACTAAGCTCTTGCAATGTAATGATTGCGGATATTCAGTGCAATTTGCGTGGATCCCAAGCCATTGCGGTATAGTCGGCAATGAACAGGCAGATTTCTTAGCTAATGAGGCTGTGGAGTGTGGGGACCTTTTCCCCTACAAAAACTTTTCACAAGACCTGCTTACTCTACCCAGGATTTATTTCAGGAATGCTTGGGATGAGTCTTGGGCGGACAACGTGGGCAACAAGGCCAAATACTATAGATTTATACAAAGCAGTGTCCCACTTAAACCTTGGTTTTTCAAAATAAAACTTAATAAACGTGCAACAACAGTTATCATAAGGATGCGGCTGGGCCATACGTGTACCCCAGCCCATCTGTCCCGGATGAAAATTGTAAGGGACCCTTCTTGCGAGTGCGGTGATGAATTTGGTGACGAAAATCATATTTTTTTCTCTTGTAACAAATATGACCACAGTTCCTTCTTTAATGATCTCATCTCCCTCCGTATTCCGCTTCCTATTAATATTGCCTCCCTCCTTTCCTCCTTAGACCCTTCTATTTATCATTGCTTATCATCCTTTATTTGTACAAATAATATAAATATATAATGTATATATTATTATGTATGTTTGATAATTCCTTAATAATAACTTTCCTAACCTAACTCTCCTGATCCTTTTCCGTTTTCTCTCTCTCGTATTAGGTTATTATAAGTTTTAAATGTTTCCCAAATTTAAAAAAAAAAATCACAAATTAAATATGGCAAATGCTAAAACTAGCGAGTCCAAAAAAAAAAAAAAAAAAAAAAAAAAAAACAGACAGTCAAAGCTGCCGGTTTAACTTTACATAGTTTTCGTTTTATTCTATAACCTTTCTGATTACTGAAAGACGCAGTAAATAGCACTGTAACTCTATTCAATTCAAATGTGATTTTTAGAAAAGTTACCGCTTTATTTTCCTAACATCTTTGAGGTTATATTGCTATAAATCTTATTGCAAAATATTAACAGAAAATCCTGGAAATAAATGGTACGAGATGGCTTTTACAA
Source organism: Eupithecia abbreviata (assembly GCA_943735965.1). NCBI lineage: Eukaryota > Metazoa > Arthropoda > Insecta > Lepidoptera > Geometridae > Eupithecia > Eupithecia abbreviata. The sequence goes on along the minus strand of OX030998.1, from coordinate 8,272,953 downwards.
CCGAAAATGCTATTTCTCGAAGTCCCAGCTATTTGCCGCCATTATTTGTAAGTTTTTACGTATTGTTCTACCAATTCTAATGGGTTGTAATTCTATAGATTATGTAAATAACTCTTTTTATGCATTTATAGGCTGGAGCGCTAGCGGGTGTATCAGTAGACGTAGCTCTGTATCCACTGGATACGTTGAAGACCCGTTTGCAGAGCCAGCAGGGGTTCCAGAAAGCTGGTGGTTTCAGTGGAGTCTACCAAGGTTTGTCGCTTTTCTAACATGATTGTTTTACAAGTAATTTTTATTACTACTATTGGGGTATTTATCGCGTTTATTTACCTATTTTTCCCGATTTACCTGCTGAAACCTGTTGAAGCATCTGGAAAAATAGGTAAAATAGTACTTGTAATTATGTGTTCTGATCGCATAAGTTTAAAAATATTAATTATTGTTTTCTTCCATTAAACAACATACCTAAATAATTTAAGTGAGCTTCACGAAAAAATGCCCAATCCAGTTCTCACTGTCTTAAAGATATTTCGATAATGAAATATTAGAAATTTTAAAAATGGGTCACTTCAGCTCTTTGGTTAAAATATATACAAGCTGATGTTGATGATAAAGATAAATCATTTTCTATATCTATTACAGGACTTCTAACAGTAGCCATGAGCTCTATGCCAACCACAGCGCTGTTCTTCGTATCATATGAGAGCACAAAGAGACTGGTCCAGCCCCACGTTCACACCACTTATGCTCCCCTGGTGCATATGCTGGCAGCCAGTGTAGGAGAAGTGGTGAGTGGTCATTTCACACTCCTCATACATAAGAACTAAAAATGGAATATGTGTAAAAATGTTTAACTTTAACACCATATTTGATAAAAATTTATATTTATTTATAGTATACATTTTTATGTATCTCTAAATGCTTAGTTTGCCAGCCTAAAGAAATAAAGTTATTGAAATCTGCAATAATATCATAGTCGATGACAAATAAACATCTTATAGCAGTTGTGAAGTCTAAATAAAAATCAGTATGTTTGTTCCAGCTAGCTTGTGTGATAAGAGTGCCGACCGAGATAGCGAAGCAGAGAAAACAAACATACGTCGGCAATAACGTGATGAGCAGCATCGCTATACTTGCTAATGTGAGTACTCAGACTCAGGGAAGTTGGAAAAATAAAGTCATTTAAAACGGGATATTTCCCATGATTTGATTTTTGAGTTTTCCAATATTTCGGCACAGTTTCATGCGCCATGATCACGGAATAACTGAAGGCACTGCAAACAAGTTTTTATGGGCAGACATAATCTACCCTCATTTTTTGGCTTTTATTACGAACGTTGCCACTACCACCGGTTTCACTATTATCGAACGTAGCTTGATCACGACACACCACACACACGTTGCGTTCTGGTAAATATCCCGTTTTAAATGACTTAAGTGTTAATAACCATGATAGTTTCAGTAAAAAACCTAGCCAACATTGGTATTTTGTTAGTTTTAGTTGTTTATCACAATCACTGTGCGACCCGCTGGGGCGCGCCATTCTGTAGCGCCGAAAGTAGCTGTAGCGCCGTAGAAAACCGATAGCCGCTGGAGCAAACGTGTTCTTGAATGGAGACCACGACTCGGTAAACTTTAGTGTAGGACGAACTCCGACCAGGTGGGATGACGACCTGCGAAAAGATTGCAGGTAGATGCGTCAAGCTGAAGACAGGGCGCAATGGCGCTCATTGGGGAGGCCTATGTCTAATATAGGCTGATGATGATGATAAAGTATAAGGAATGACGTTTATTCGCAGGCGTACAGAACAGAAGGGTTCCGCAGAGGCCTGTACCGCGGCTACCTGTCCACCGTCTGCCGCGACCTTCCCTTTAGCTTCATAGAGCTGCCTATCTGGGAGCTGCTGAAGTCTCTCTATCGGAGCTCCAACAATGGAGAGATAACCTCATTCCAGGTACAACAACAATTGTGTGTACGATCTGCAGATATTTGTTCCGGGCGTTCTATGTATAATAAAACACATTTTGTATGTAAACATTCAGTATCATCTAGAGGTTAGTACTTAAAATTAATAACAGATTTTGTACTCTGGAGTAACTTGTAAATTACAGGACAGTTAAATTTTTTGGCAATCGCGGTTAGGATGCTGTTGCTGGTCCCGCGGGTTCTGCTGAATAGTGAGGCTGAGCTCTTTCGCAAGATGGCATCGAAGGTGTCGGTGCGTGCCAGGGCGAGGCACAGCCAAATCGCGGTAGTCGCAACAGCAACCTAAACGTTTTGTATAAGATTAGTTTTTTCTTGATCATGTTATTATCCAGATATATATTCCAGAGTGCACTATGCGGATCTATAGCGGGCGGAGTGGCGGCCGCGGTGACGACTCCGCTAGACCTGGCCAAGACGCGCATCATGCTGGCTGAGGAGTACACCGTCACGAGGAAACTCAGGATACGGCCTGTACTTACCGACATCTATCTACAATCAGGTATAGAATTATATATATATTTATGGTCATATCTCACTTAGAACCGACAACCGCTGGGGTAAACGTGTTCTTGAGTGGAGACCGCGACTCGGCAAACGTAGTGTAGGACGCCCACCGGACAGGTGGGATGACGTGGCGCGGAGCGTGTGGACATATTATTTTCAATAGCTATATATTGCCGCCCGCCATCTCAGCCTAGATCTACGATGCTCTCCCGGTATTTGGGGTACGCGTCCGTCTATTTTATTAACCATTGAGAGGAAAAACTGTCGAAAAATTAAATAACGAACAAACAAACAAAATAAAAACTTAACTAAAGCAGAAAACAACTATAACTTATAGGTCACACCAAGGGAATTCAAAAGTAAAACGCAACAAAGCATAATCTCTCTCTCTTTTAAGTTTGGTGTGTATGGTAGTTTTAAGGTAATTTTCTTTCTTTCTCTTGAATAGGGTGGAATATGTGTGTAAGCCTATCATTATGGAAGTAATAGTTCCCATAATGATAAGGTTATACAAATGATACGGGTATACAAGGTCACCATACTAACAAAGCCCATCTCCACAGGTATACGCGGTCTATTCGCCGGCGTCACTCCTCGCATGACGGCATTCATGCTCGGAGGATTCGTCTTCTTCGGAGTTTACGAAGAATGTAAAAATGTACTAGAGAAATGGATGTCAAGGTAACACTGGCTTATAACATGACGATATGTGGCGACATCTATACAACACCGACTTGGTCTACGTTGTTGACAGTGGCGACATCTATTGATAGTTGGCGGAACTACGTATCAAGATGTAACACTACAGCCACCTAGCGGAAGCTTGTGACAAGTTCCTAGATCTCGTGAACTTATGTGAGGCGACACCTATCGCTCATTGGATATACTAATTTATGAGATAGAGAGTATAACTATCAATCTATAAGTTATAGTTGAAGATTCTATAAAGTTCCTGTAGTCGTTAGAATTCACTGTGATTAGCTACATCGGTAGTTGGTAGAACTTATGTACGAGGCAAAGAAAGATCGCTGCAATCACAATTATAATGAAACGATAACAATAAGTTTTAGTTTATTGTAAAATTGTATGAATCAGTGAGTTTCATGAAACATGAAGGCCTTAAAAATGAAAATATAGTATCAACAATTTCATCCTATTCAGACATACAATAGTATTAAAAAAAAAAATAACATAGGTAACTTTAAACCTATACCTAATAACCTTATTATTATTTAAGCACGTCTCAAGTAGCCATTTTTTGACAGTTTTCAATGAAAATCTGTCAGAAAGTCGTTTGAGTATTCGTGCGTTAGTAATTTAGCTCTAGTCCACTTACCTAGTACTAGTGTGTAAATCTTATTTTAGGTTTAACCTTAATTATTTTCACAGTTGTTTGTTATTAATAAATTGTTATAAACAATAGTTATGAATATTTTTATTTCAAAATCTTTTAGCGGTATTTTTCAAAATAGCCAAACGCTGCTGTCCCCTACTTTTGTATATGTAGGGTGCAGTGTTGTTTTATTTATATCAGTGGGCGGGACTATACTAGAATAAAATGTCAAGTGCGTGTTGAATTCCTTTGACGACCGATGTGGCGCGGTGGGCGAAGGTCCGCCTGCGACGCAGGAGGTTGCGGGTTCGATTCCTGCCTCGGAACAATTGTGTGTATGATCTGCAGATATTTGTTCCGGGTGTTCTGGTCGTTTTCTATGTATAATAAAAAATATCTATCTATTTAATGTATTGTATTATGTATATCAGTTATCTAGTACCCATAACACAAGCTCTGCTTACCATGGGGCTAGATAATGCTGTGTGAATTGTCCAGCATTATTTATTTATTATTTATTTTAATTCCCGCATCTGGTGAGGTATAATTATGAGGCCTTGTTTCTTATCTGTTGTAAGTTGCTCTGCCGGTAGACCAGCGTTGGTTGCTAGCATGCTAGTCATCCAACTCATGCTGAGGCAAAGCCATTTTGTTACTGGACTTACATGTTTCCTCTTAGTTTAAGTTGATTATGTTCTGTATAAAATAAATATAATTATTGTTTAACTAATAAAAATTACGAATTACGAATTTATAATTACGGAGCTGAGACGTGGACACTCACGATAGGGCTGGTCCACCAGTTCAAAGTCGCTCAGCAAGCTATGGAAAGAGCTATGCTCGGAGTATCTCTGAAGGATAGGATTCGCAACGAATACATCCGACAGAGAACTAAAGTTATCGACATAGCTCTGAGAATTAGCAAGCGTGGGCCGGCCATATCTCGCGAAGAACCGACGGCCGCTGGGGCAAACGTGTTCTTGAGTGGAGACCACGACTCGGTAAACGTAGTGAAGGACGCCCTCCGACCAGGTGGGATGACGACCTGCGAAAGACTGCAGGTAGATGCTGGATGCGTCAAGCCGAAGACAGGGCGCTATGGCGCTCATTGGGGGAGGCCTATGTCCAGCAGTGGACTAATATAGGCTGATGATGATGATGATGAATAAAAATTGGACGACGAAGGCCCAGGATGAGATGGCGTGACGAGCTCGAGGCACATCTTCCACCATGGCCTGTTGCAGCGTTGGATCGCGAGGAGTTGAAGGAGAAAAGGGAGGCCTTTGCCCAGCAGTGGGACAATAATGGCTAAAAATAAATAAATAATAATAAATAAATAATAATAATAAATAAATAATAATAAATGCCGATGTTGTTCCTCTCCGGTAATTTACTCCGGCTTTTTAAGGAACCCATCCAGCATTCGGCAAGCCACCGTCTGCCACTCTTCTTAACATTATGATTGACTTTTTTATGGCAGACGTCCGCAATCTCCCCTATAGCCCAATTACCCAGTCCATCCATCCATCACAATAACCTGGTTTTATTTCTTTCATTTTTCTTTGCAATAGTCTCTACACCTGGCGGATACCATCTTTGGGTGTATCATCAGGACACGCGGCAGCGTGACCAAGCCAAGTTCAAGCAAAGGAACGCGCCGAGTGTATCATTACACGAACCACTTGGTGCCACTTTTGACCCTTCTATAACTCAAAACGTCTTGAACGTAAACACACAAAACTACGTGTGTTTAATTATATCCATAAGGACATGTAGAAGCCCAAATTTCATGAAGCTAGCTCAAACGGTTACAAAGATATGAAGGTCAAAAAGTCGTAAAAATTCACATTGACTGACTGACATATACAGTATATATATAGTACCTAAACCTAACCTACTTCCAGATGACCTAGAAGGATGAAATTTGGAATCCAGCTAGGTAATTGTGTGTAAGCGTAGGAAAAAATCAAAAAATCAAAAAAAGTCAAAAAATAAGTGATGTTAGCGACGACGACCTTATGTCAATGAAATAAGGTTTAAATTCGAATAGAATCCGCATTGCATAGAATAAGCAATAGTACTAACGTCTCCGATTGCGCAATAGAATACAGTGTAGTTGTTAGGGACCGGCAAATAATAGATTCTGTTTTCGAAGTAACTACATATTTTTACTACCTCACACTAGATGTCACTAGTGTAGGGGACGTACTAAGAATATTCGTACCAGGGGGGAGTAAAACGTATGCATGCATACGAAGCATAAAAAGTCTTTTGATATGATTAAGTTATACTAATTTCAGAGTCAGTGCAAATAACAGACAAATCATAACTAACTAAAAAAATCTTTAAAATTTTATTCACAAAATTCATTTTCCAGCAAAAATAACTGTTTTGATTAGTTGTTGTCGGTTGGTTGCCCTATCATTTTCTATGGTTGCAAAATGCTTAAAACGAATACCTATATATTTTTCAGATATTGATTTAATCAGAAGAATAATATGATTATCAGTATTATCAACAAGAACAAATCTTCGTATATTTCCTCGGAGTCCAGTCTTGTCTATTAATTTTTGTGATCCATTGCTGTCTTATATTATCTTGAGATGAAAATCTAGAACATACACAATTTAAAATTGCATTAATAGGTGGGCTTCAATTTCATTAAATTTACTAAACAACTACTATTATAGTAGTTGTCTCACGGAGGAAAAGTACTTTCAATATAGAATATTTATTATAAAACATTCCATAGGTGCATTCCATACATGCTATGTTTCAACATAGCCGTGGGACATTCAGTAAAATAATTGGATCCTAAATACGGCCCTGGCCCTGTTTTTCTTTATAAGTTAATGGTTGACGATAGATGGCGGCTTGTTTAAAAATGACTATAAAAACTAAAAAATTGAAATTTTGGCGACTAAAAAGTCTTTAGGAACTTAAGTTGAAGTAATTTCAGTACATATGATTATTAAAATATATTAACACTGAGCCCTACGTACCTATAAATGTTTATTTCCCATGATACAAAGTATCGCCATCTATTGTCAAGTAGAATTATATTCGGAAACGCAGAGTCGCAATGGAAATGTTCGAGAACTTTTAAAATATGATGCGGTATTCAGAAAAATCCAAAAAGAATTATATTGGTCAGTTGTGTAGTTGAACAAATTTCAGTACATTTGATTATTAAAATATATTATTACTGAGCCCTACCATAGATGAAGGAAACATAAGATAGCCAAAGCCCATTCAAAGTTGCGTTCCTCCGAAATTCTGGATAATACTAGATGGCGTTGATCCTTATCCCGAAAATCGTTATATTCCACGATTAAACTCGGTAAATGAATAGGAGTCATTTGATAATCGTAACAATTATTTTATAGTTTTTTTTAAATAAGTTTTTGATACTTACCGGTTGATATATTCAAATTTTGTTTTATTAATAGATAATCGTCCTGGTAGACTAGTCTCTAAAGAATAGTGATAGATGGCGTGGCATAATGTACAAGATAAAGCGTCATTTAATAGGTAGATGGCGTGCAAATGAAAAGTTCGTATGATAACATTAATTTTATGATTAGATATTTGAAGTGTGTATGAAAACAATAACATATACAAAAACAGGCCCTTTCTGTCCAATTAGATACCCTAAGCATACCTATCTATTTTGCCGCAGGTTTTCTCGTTTTATTTACTATAGGTATTTGCTTTAGCTTATTTGCAAGAGGGCGCTGCGCTCGCACGGTCAACGTACACCCTATGAATAAAATTGATTAAAAATTGAAATCCGGGTAAAACAGTGATTAAACCAGTGTAAATTAAAGTAAAACGTACTAAGCATATGGGATAACATTATCTCAACGAAACATTACAAATTAGAGCTAGAAAACAGTGATTACAAAAACAACAAGGACGATCTGTGTACAACAATAAACAGTGCAAATCAAGTGAATAAGACGATAAACACCATAAACGTAAATTACTTATGCATGTGAAGATCGAGAACAAGCATAAAATAACAGAACATTACGAAAATACACTGAAAACATCATACAAAGTTATTAAAATCAGTGATTATTTGTCTACCGAGTTTGTCACATTTTTACCAACTTGACGGATCTTTTGAGTATCGTTAGAATATTGAAATCATCCTTCTATTTCGACTGTAGAGTTATCGGTTCCATGGCTCAGTTGTTTAACACACTGGAATGCACCAACAAAAAAGACTGGAAACTGCTGGTTCGAACCTCCACTGCATATGCTTTTTGCATAAATATCTTTTTGTTATTAAATTTTTTTAAGGAATATATATATTTTATAAAATAATTCGGTATTTTTGACATAACGACGCAGAACCGCTTCAAAACTAATAATTGCTAGAAATTTTATTAAATAAGGCTAATGTCCTGATGGAATGTTTGATTAGTGAATTGTAACTTAATAATTACGTAGATTTTCATGGTGTTGTGAACCAAATTCAAAACAATTCGGGTTGTCGTATAATTTTTTGAACATCGTTAGAATATTGAAATCATCCTTCTATTTCAGCTGCAGAATTATCGGCTCCATGGCTAAGTTGTTTAACACATTGGAATGGAATGTACCAACAAAAAAGACTTACTGCTGGTTCAAACCTCCACGTCACATGCTTTTTGCATAAATACCTTTTTGTTATTAACATTTTTGAAGGAATATGATACCTTTCAAATTTTATAATATAAATATATATATTTTATAAAATAATTCGGTATTTTTGACATGACGACGCAGAACCGCTTCAAAACGAATAATTGCTAGAAATTTGATTCATTAAGGCTAATGTCCTGATGGAATGTTTGATAATTCCGTAGATTTTTATGGTGTTGTAAACCAAATTCAAAACAATTGAAAACATACTCTTGGATTTAAACAATTAATCAAGCTTATTGTTTGACATTGATTTTCTTATTTGTAAATAGTTATTAATTTATAAGGTTAATTTAGAATACCAAGGAGATAAGATTTTAAGTGTTTTCAATGCTTTGTAAAATTAAAAGACAAATTGTTGTTTGAACTTCGCGCTACGTAGTGGAGGTGACGTATGTTCAAGCAACAACTATTAACGATTAAACTAATTTGTAAACTTGAATAATCGATGAGAAATAAGCTTATAAATGACGTTAATATTTACTACATCAAAATTGATTTTCAAATGTTTTCTCAAACATTCTCTCGTCGTCAAAAACCACGTGTGCGAACCACGTGGTTTTTGAAATAAAACCGCATTGTGCGGCGGGCGAAGCCCATTACTTTTTACATGAGTGATCCTAGAGTGAGTGGTGACGTTGGCCTTGCTGGCACCAGCTCTGCTGGTGGTAGTTCGGCCGACGTCATACATTCAAAAAATCCTATCAGGCAGGGTACTTCGACAGACATCTTCATTAGTCATGTTCTAAAAAATGTCCATCTAATCGACCAAGAAACGTGCTAAATCAAGTATTGAAAATTGTTTCGAGCTTTATGCATAATGTGTGTGCTGTTGGAAAAACATGAATAAAATTTATTAATTAAAGTTCAAACGTTATTCGTAAAAAAAATATTATATATTAACCCAAAATTAAGGGGATTTTATTGTATGTCAATACTGTCGCGAGAGAACGTAAATAATATTTTTACTCAAACCAGTGCAGAACACAGCAGAACGGCAACGTCGCGCGTCGCCGGGTCGCGTCGTCGTCGTTCAGCCGGGAAAAATGCTATCTGGCAACGTATCAATCATGTAGCAATCGACATTAGCACCATCTATAAAATTGAGTTAGATGGAAGTATATCATTGACATAACCTCTTGAAAAGCTGCAAATACCATCGAATAGGTGGCGCTGTTGCGGTAAAATAAACGGGCAGATTGATTAATTTTAACGAATTGCTACACGTAGCGCCATCTCGCGCCCTACCAGATAACTAGTAATCGATTCTCGGTCGGATGAATGGACTTTGGAAGTCTATTTATTTTATTCGTCCATGGCCCTACGTAGGTTTATTTCCCATGATACAAAGTGTCGCCATCTATTGTCAAGTAGAATTATATTTGGAAACGCCGAGTCAATACTTGCCTAGTTTTCTTTACAAAAAGTAATGATATCCCACCAAAAACATAAATGTAAAATAGGAGAGCCAAGTTCAATGCAAAAATTATGATTGGCTGTGGGCTTCGCGGCAAAAAGAATTGATATTTGAATGAGTGCCAAGTCAAATCTATGTAGGTTAGATTTGACTTGGCCAGTTTTTATCAGAATTAAAACGTTGAATAACTTTATAAAATGACTGATGTAATGAAAACTGGCCAAGTCAAATCTAACCTACATAGATTTGACTTGGCACTCATTCAGATATCAATTCTTTTTGCCGCGAAGCCCACAGCCAATCATAATTTTTGCATTGAACTTGGCTCTCCTATTTTACATTTATGTTTTTGGTGGGATATTGTGCACCCGAGGATGATACCCGCTATGTGTAGCGATCGCCTTTAGATTAACTTCTCAAAGGGCCTCTGTGCTGTTGGCTTCGGCCCCACGCAAGCCTTCCAAAGGACCGGGTCACTTTATGGCCCGAGATCGTGGTATATGAGAGAAATAAAATAATAAGAATAATACAAAAACCAATAGTCCTTTAAATATTTTATTGTTTAATACTCTGATATTGTAACAGTTTTATACATTTTGATATATTAATGTTTTAAATAAAACTATACATGAATACAATTGATAAACACCTTATGTATTTATACAAAAACCTTACAAGATACATTCTTTATACGGGAGTAATATACCTGGTTGACGCAAGCATCTTATGTTTCTAATAATATATTTTTGGGTGCGATCAATATGATAACAAAATTAAACATTTTAAATCGATCACAACCAAAATAAAACTATTTTACAATTCACTTAACTAAAATTCGTTAATAAATCTGTCTTTTTTTCTTATTTTTTAACACTTTGACTGAGAACTTTTTTCGACGATTGCGTTCTTTTTTTAACAATTCGTGCTGCCGCTCTGTGTTGCGCCGCATATGCGTTTCGTTCGAAAAACATTACAGCTGTGCTGAGTCACACAGATCTGTATTTTCTCAGCCGCTGCGCTATTGTAGATTTACGCATATTAGTCCCTCGTAGAAAACACATACGGTGTGATTTCAGCACTCGAAGTGTTAACATATGTTTTTTAAGACATAAATGGATTCGAAACGATCCTAAAAAGTATGAAATACCTAAATACTAAGTATTTATCTATGTAAATTACATAAGAACAAAAATGTTATTTCCATGTCTTTTAATTTATATTGTTTATTTTAATTTTATATATTCAAGCTTCAGACCAACTGCTCACTTCTTTGAGAATAAAGAAAAGGCAGTTAAGGAAGAAAAATTTAAGAAAATAAAATTTTTAGACAGAAAAACATAAAAATAACTAACACCTGAAAAATCTATACTCAAATAACTAACGATAAGTTGAAACTATAGTTAAATAATACTATGAAGAAGTTAAGTAGATAAATTAGGAAAAACATAAAATAAAGATATCTATATACTTTGGAACTTCATAGCCAAGGTAAGGTCCCATAATCTAACTATATATTTAGGAACCTAAATATATAATAGTAGCATTAACATTATTAAACATATATAATTTTCTATATAAGATTTTTAAGTCATGCAAAATCATAACATATTTCCTTACAAATATGAATCCTATTTTCCTATAGATTAAAGTACAGATTTGAAATACTAGACTTACAAAGGCGGTTCGAATATACAATTTGGGTGCACTAAATTAGAACTACTTTTTTACATTATTTCTAGTTACAACCCTTTTGCGAAAACAGCCCTAACTTGTGACTAAAAGTTTACGAGCACTAACCAACAGATGGCATTATCATTAAATGTTACCCTTCCCTGTATAAGACCACCACATACAAGTAATATTAATGTAAGATTTGAAAGTATGAAGGCTTGAAAAAATAATATATTTAACCAATATAGTTAAAGATATAACAGTGTAAAAAGTTGAAAGACGGTGCTTAAATGACACAGAGAGGTAAAAAACTCGAAAAGATGATAGCATCTTTTCCAGTTCGATAGGGCTATCTAGATAAAGTTAACATTGACGCAGCAAAATGCCAAGTTTAAATATAATAGCGCAATAGTTGACACTACATTTTACTCATCTCAAAATATCCCCATCCCTATGACGCAAAATAATGTTTCTGACACAAATGACATCCAGACCAGAGTAGATGAAAACAAACTAATAAAATATCAAGTTGAAAAAAATACCAATAGATGGCGTGACGGAACTACACAACTGCTCAATTCAACTATAAAATGGCACAGCTGGTAGTAATAGCAACTGTTCATCTAAATATAACATTGCTGGTATGTGAGCCCCTGTGGGAGCTGTTATCCCTGGTCGTGTGACGTCGGAATGGGTTCCAAGATGGCGCCCGGCGGGCGGAGGAGCGCGCGGTGACAGCTGTGGAGCCGCTGGAGGCTGTGGATGCGGCGGATACGGAGCCCTGGTTGGAGTTCGACTGGCGAGGCGTTTCTGGGGATGACTGAAAGAGATGGTAGGTATTAGTGGCGCCATCTAGTTTGGGTAAGCGTATTAGTGATGAATGCCGTTAGGTTTTGGTTTCATGTTTAGACGTACTTTCGGTTTCGGAGTTGTAAAATCGTCAGTTTGGATAGCTGAGATGCCTTGAGATATAGATAGACCGATATAACAAAAGCTGGGATACCAAGTCGTTACGAAAATGTATGCCAAGCCAAACTACCAAAAAAATCCTTTTTTATCTGTTTTCATTCCTTACTAATAGTCTTCACTCTACGGGATTCTTCTTACATATTGAAAAATAGCTTTAGAGTTAGAGAAAATTATCTATACTGGGGTTACACAGTATGTGATCATGTGATGTCAGTGAACAGCTGGAGCTAAAGCGGGTTCTTGATGACTTTCAATTTGCCCGCTGCGAGCATGCTTTCCTATGAAAGCTGTTACTAACTAGCTGTTACAAATCCTCTCCAACTGAAATCCACAGAAATTGCAGAATTGAGAAGAACTGTGATAAGTTCTACCTTATGGTGATGCTTGTCCATCGGCGTGGCTAGCCGCAGCGTGAGCGACTCCCCCGCGCCCTGGATCAGCCGCACCACGTCGGAGTGGGAGCTCCACTTCACGTCCTTGTCTCCGATAGAGATGATGAAGTCGCCTTCTCGCATGCCGCCGATCTGAAAGAGACCATAGACAGAGACATATAATTTATTTGCCACAATATAAATTAACAATTTTGTATAAAAAAATAAAATACTTAATAATTAATTACACAATAAACAATGCTATAATCAAATTAAATATAAATAAATAATGCTGGACAATTCACACAGCATTATCTAGCCCCATGGTAAGCAGAGCTTGTGTTATGGGTACTAGATAACTGATATACATAATACAATATATTACATAGATAGATATTTTTTATTATACATAGAAAACGACCAGAACACCCGGAACAAATATCTGCAGATCGTACACACAATTGTTCCGAGGCGGGAATCGAACCCGCAACCTCCTGCGTCGCAGGCGGACCTTCGCCCACCGAGCCACATCGGTCGTCAAAAAAAAAAATCGGTCGTCAAAATATGTCAATTTAAATAAAGTTAGCGAAAAAAAAAATATATACATATTTACCTATAAATCCGCAAATACCATCTATCTAGTCTATCGTCTAGCGTTTAGAAACTTTTTTAATTCTGTCATACTTTACTTTACAGAAAGAAACTGTTTGGAGTTCTAGTTTAAAATCATTAAAAGTACTTACATCAGCCAAAGAATTTGGTTCCACAGCCGCTATAACAACCGGAGCATCCCCTCTCACTGAAAACCCGAAACCTTCTTCGTCTTTATCATTCGACACATTGTATTCACTCGCAACCCTCCTCAAAGGGTCCTTCCTTCTTTCCCTTCCACTTTTGGACCTTCCACTCTCACCCCTACCGACTTCAACCCTGCCATTCTCCACCCTGCCATTTTCAATGCCATTCTCGTTGGAGATTTTGCTTCTGTATTCGTAGTCGAGGATCTTTGGGTGGTAATCGTAATTGTTGTTGTTGTAACTGTTTATGTAGACGCCATTTTGTTTTGTGACTCTATGTTGCTTCTTGTCGAAGTCTTCGGAATATTTTTCGTCGCTTCTTATTATCTGGCTGTAGTACGTGCTGTAAGGGAAAGAAAATATGCTTCAGTCACAATATTTGTTTCACTATAGGTTATAATTCATGCGTTAGGCTCATCCTTCAAGTCTGTCTGCATTATACTAACAAATTATGGATCATTTAAGTCATCTGAAATAAAATAATTTTATTTATTTTATTTTTTATTTTATCTTTTTTATTCTATTCGATATATCATCTAGTCTATCCAATAGCCAATAACAGATTTACATTATATAAAATAAACTAACAAAATACCAACAGTCTAACATTAACAAATCAAACAAACAAACAAAATACAACTTACAGAGATTATAAAACAGGTACAGTTAATTAGAAAAAATATTATTTTTATGAGAAAAATTAATCAAAAAATTATCAAAAAAATAAATAAAAAAAATAAGTAAAAATATCTTCTCTTCCTCTGTAGGTAACTTGTTTATTTTTAAGGTCCTTTATAAGTTTGTCAGTAGGTACTTGTTAAGGGGGGTCACAACTGGTGACCCCCCTTAACAACCTTAACCCTATGTGATCTTTTTTGTGTTTTTAAGTGTAGCCTCTGTTGGTAGTGGTAGTGATCAATAACTAAATAAGAAACGTCTGCGACTCACCTATTGTCCTCCGAGCGGTCTCTCTTCTCGCTATGCCGGTACTTGAGCTCCTCCCTCCTGACTTCCCTGGTCTTCTGAAGCTGCACCAGTCTCGGCGCGCTCCAGTGCCGCTTGGCCGAGAACACGGCGATGGGTCCGAGGGATTTGAAGAGATCCTCGACGCGGTGCTGGGCGAAGTCTGGTGGGGTTAGGGCTAGTTGGAACTTTGAAGATGCTGGAAGGAAGGATATTTGGTTTAATTGACAGTTTGAGGAACATTATCCAGAACATCCGGAACAAATATCTGCAGATCGTACACACAATTGTCATGAGGCGGGAATCGAACCCGAAACCTCCTGCGTCGCAGTCAGACCTTAGCCACAGGGGTCGTCAAATATATTTTATTAAATTTCTCTATACTGGGTTCTAGGACGGAAGATATTTTATGTCTACAAAGACCTGGGTAAAACCCTAATATAAACCGATAACAATTACAGAAAACAACAAGGCAACAGCTTGCTGTTTCCTTTCTGTTTTCTGTAAGTAGTTGTCTATGTTATTACCTTAGTAATCACAAAAGATAAAAACACAAACTTCCATAACGTATATCGCGCCGCTCCGGTAAGAGAAGTTGGTTTAGTAAGTAGGTTCTTACGCATAACAGCGGGTGCTTCTAGCGGCTCCGAAAAATCGTCCGGGGGCGGAGGCCCGCGCTCCCGCGACGCGCGCTCCAGGGCGCTACGGATCACTATGGATAGGGCTTCTTTGGTGCGTAGTTCACTGTGGACGACAGATTTGTTTTAGTCAAGCTTTATTAGCGAGTTACGTAGGACGTAAGCACTCCGGAACCGTGGTCCCACTGCGATGTCCAAAACTGCGAGGGACAAAAATTTTCGTGGTCCCACTAAACACACACTGTAGGTATATATGCCTTCTGACGCATGTCAATGACCAACACGCTTTTTGACTAATTTAAAATTAGCATCTTGACATTTACGCAATATGTGCAATACGCATTTTGACATACACGCAAAAAGTATAATCCGCATAATGCCATGCCACAAAGACTAATGCGCGCGTAGGAAAAATAACAAGAAATGTTTTATTGGGGTTCGAACATTTTTGTATGGAGCCTGGCATACCTACTCGTCCGCCATTTTGAAAAAAACGTGATTCGGCGGCGAGTGATGAAATGCATGTCAATCGATAGAGTAAATGATTACAAACAAAAAGTGTTCTATGATCAAATCTCCTAAGTGATACGGTTTTTGAGATATTTGAGTCAGAAAAAAAGAAAAAAAAAGTTATACGATTCGCTGCTTTTTTGAGTAATTTATATAATACTCCATCATTGCAACAACTTAAACAACCCAAAAGGGCTTTAGCAATGGCAAACTGCACACAGGCGACTCTAACGACAGGTTGTCCTCTTTATTTCGGCTAAGCCCCGTACACTTTGGTCGTGTAATGAAAAAGGTGCGAACTCATTTATTGAATGAATTTGTTCCACTGCATCTGGGTCTTTCGCGTAATAGAGAAACTGAAGAATATCGGGAAGAATTACGTCAAAGAATTTTGTCTATACCGAATTTTTTAATTGGAAGTCCTGAACAACCAAATCGCGTCATTTCTATTTGCGACGGAACTTATATATACGTTCAAAAAAGTTCTAATTATTTTGAAAAAAAAAAACCTATAGCCTTCATAAATATCGGAATTTGTTGAAGATGTTTTTGATTGTGGCACCAGATGGATACGTCATAGAAGCATTTGGTTCTTATGGGACCGATAAATCTGACGCAATTAATATGGGAGAATTAATTGAAAATGAAGAATTTCGGAGAGTTTTCCAGCCCGGCGCGCGACGTATTTATTATATATATATATATATATATAAATAATATGATCGCGGTTTTCGGGACGTTATTGGAGCACTGGAAGCGTCAGGATATCGTGCTTTTATGCCCAAAACGAAAAGTAGACATGAGAGGCAACTGACTACCCAAGATGCCAATAAATCACGCAAAGTGACAATATATATATATATATATATATATATGCCGGTGGGTAGTCGAGACTGTTAATGGGCACATTAAAATCAGTTTCGCCAATTAAGAAATCAATATCCAAATGTAGCTGCAAGAAAAATGTACGAAGAGTTTTGCATTGCATGCGCTTTACTCAATGCTTTTGGTGCTCGAAACAACGATCACAATTTAGTGAACGAAATTATGAACCAAATTAATTTGAAACAGAACGCCCCCAACACCATAAGCGAAATAGTGATACAAAATAATTTAAATCACCACAGGGTGGATTTCAAAAACAATGAAAGCAAATGTCGGGCTAGACGATTTCTCTATCTTAACCAAAGACGATCTTATAATAATGGCGTTATATATAGATAGATAGATAGAATATACTTTATTGCACAAAAAGTTGTACATAGGCGAGCATAATGCTAGATAGCATTCTCTACCTGCTAACCTTTGGGTAGTGTGGACAACAGTTTGGTAATTAGTGCCATATAATAGAGATAATAAAATATACTTCTCATAATGATACTAAGCTACTTATATTATACTTAAACATTAATATATATACCTATATAAATAATTAATATATAATTATAATTACGTACCGAATTATTCTTGCGAAAGAAGGCGTTAGGAACTTATCAAATCGCTCAAGCCAAGAGTTATTATGGCGAACATATAAAAACAAATGGTGCATATGTAGTGCAAGTATGTAGAGGAAATGATGCCAATCTGTTTCCAGATGACTCGTGGCTATTACGTGCCAAAATTCAATCGCGTCATTCGTGAAACCGTACGTATTTTGTGTATATTTTAATAAATAACCTCATGGAGGGCAGCGAAAAAGTCGCGGGATGGTATTGCTCGTGCATAGTGGGGTAAAGAACCCTGGGCTGTTGTTCTCATATTATGTGTGTAATATGGTTCCTGGCATGGGCCGATCGACACCAGGAAACACTGCCTTCGTCACCAGCGGCATTTTTGGATTCAATAATTGTCAGACATGATATAGAGAATGAAGCGAATGACGAATTTGAAAACAAAAAAAGCCGCTGGTAGCAAACCAATCGTTGTAGATACCAATTTAAATTATGTACATACCTACTGCTATAATACTAAAAATGTGATCAAGAAAAAGGTTGGATTTTATTTCCCATACCCTAATCCCAAACCCAACCGTATCACTTAGGAGATTTGATCATAGAACACTTTTTGTTTGTAATCATTTACTCTGTCGATTGACATGCGTTTCATCACTGGCCGCCGAATCACGTTTTTTTCAAAATGGCGGACGAGTAGGTATGCCAACGATGTTCGATGCTCCCTTTTTTTCATTTTTTTTTTCTTTGATTCATTACATTGATGATTAACTTCATGGCATATTTCTAAATAATCATCAGCTCACCGACACATCCGCTGCAGTCTTTGCGCCTCCTCGTACAACGCTATCGCCTCCGTGATGTGCGCTCGCCCTAATGCTATGTAGTCCACCTCGCCATTTTTCAGCAGGGACCCTGGAAGCAAAAACATTACATAAACTCTTCATCCTACTTCCTACTAATATTATAAAGGCGAAAGTTTGTGAGGATGTTTGTTGCTCTTTCAAAAACTACTGAATGGATTTCGATGAAACTTCACAATAATATCAGAATAATACAAAGGCTACAATTCATAAAGATATATTGTATATTATCCAAAATATATATCATCACGCGGGTGAAACCGTGGGGCGCAGCTAGTACTCCACAAATGATTACACCAATGCTGGTAATGCTTGGCCTGATGTCGCTCAGTTTCGCAACGACAATAGTAGGTATGAAACCCTTCGAGGTACTGATCTTTTGAGGTAACGTACCATCGAGGTATCTCTATAGAGACATCGAGGAATTGAATATCGAGCTTGAGTACCTACGCCAAAGGTATCCTGCAAGCTTGACAGCTTTCGGTCTGAAACCCGCATCGATGGCCAATACAACTCTGCTCGGCCGAGGCAGAAAGTACCGAGTAGTGTCGAATCGTACATCGCTGCTTAAAAAAAAATGAGTGTCGCTTCGCCCATAAGTTTAATTACACATTTTAATCAGCAAATAGCTATTTCTTTTTCCGACAATATGACCCTGTTTTTTTCGTACGTTGGTTATTGAATGTGACCTTTGATTGGCTGAAATAATGGGATATTACTCGACATATCGATTTTGTCAGATCACCTACCGTTGTCTAGATGGACGTCATCCGGGGAGTAGAGCGTGGGCAGTCGGTCACGGACGTCCAGTAGGTCTGTGGCGTGCAGCAGACCCATTGCACAGTGCTGGTGCGCGAGACCTGGAACAATACAAGATGAGTCAGCAGAAATAGGGGAGAGAGCGTTGACTAAGAAATGAACCGGTAGAACGACCCTTGTCAAGTTCTAGAGCAAGGCAACGAAGATGAGTCGAGGACCCCGACGCATAAAAAATAAACAATAATAATAACTTTATTGTGGAAACTTATAATTAGCCGTTAGTTACACACTGTGTTTAGTATTTAGTTACCTAGCTGTTAGTTTTCCCAAAATTATAAAATAAAATAATAAAATAAATAAATAATAAAATTTCAGGTAACAAAGACTGAAAAGTAATTAATTAAGGCCTATAATGTTAAGTATCTTAGGGAATAACATAGATAAAAACATTTATTTAATAAGGCTGAACCTAGCTAAAGCGGATTGGACAAAATGGATCAAATATATCATTATCTCGCTCATTATCATTTAAGTATTTTAGTATCGGTTGGGTAAAAAGACCTACTAAGCGTCTATTTCCACCTACCTTTAAGGGGCCTCCGGAGGGACGAATTCTTCATACAAACGTAATACCAAAATTATTTCTAATTCAAGCATATTTCCACTATAATATTGCATTATTTGTATTAAAATAGTATTTATCTAGGTTCCAAAATAGTTTTTTTTTTTCAAAATACTTACCTAAAATGAAATGAAAGCCAATCTCATTTTGCACATTTTTATGCGAAAATGGACAAGTTTTCTTGCTATTTGTTTCGTATTAAAAACATCAATATCTTACGTTTTATTTATTAAGCAACATAGCTTATATTGTCTAGTTACACAATAACAATACTTTGTGAAGAATACAAAAAGTTTTCAGTCATAATTTTTGGTATTACGAAACAAACCAAATTTTGAACGGCTAATATTGCTATCGCGCACGCATGGGGCGCGGCGCAAGGGTTAAACAGGGACAGCGATATTCGGAGCGATTTTTGCAAGCGAGGGTCGCCGGACCCTTAAGCGTTCTAAGGCGTCATTCTACACAACTTTTGGTAATGTCCTGCATTATGTTTATCAGTCATTTAGTACCCATAACACAAGCTCTGCTTAGCTTGTGGATTGTGTGGATTGTCCAGCATTATTATAAATAAATAAATAAATATTGTATATATTATGTTCAGTCTTGATCTTGATTCCACCATTCTGTAATATTGATCTACAAACGATGTGTTGGTGTCTTCGTACCTTTAAAGTATTCAGTCTTGACGTGAACGAGGGACACCCACGAGTATGGCACGTAGTTGAAGACTCCTTCTGTCTGCATCTGGAACAAGCAGCATCACGGTATAATATAATATAATAATAATATAATATTCGTTTATTTCAGGCAAAAAACCCATATCACAAAAAATACAATTACAATTTTAAAAATATGCACAAATAAAAATTAAAATACTTAAAACAAAAGATATCACGCACGACGCTGTCGCACGTCATTTTCTGTTTCCCTCCATATGTAGGGAAATCCAGTGCATGTATATGGGGTTATTGTAGACCTGGTCAGAGACAGCCTTCAAAATGCTATTTTTGGAGCGGACCAACCTACCCCAGAAAGCTGCGACGCGAGAGCGGACGATGGCGAAGAAGTCGGGCACTCCCGCTTCGGAGAACATGCTCGAAGCACTGCAGCATCTCGGTAACCTCATCAGTGCCCGATACGCGTCATTGTACTGGACTCTGATGGTATTTATGGCCTTCCTGGTGAAATTTGACCATAGCTGGCATGTGTACATGCCCAGACAATACGCACGGAACAGGGTAATCTTGACGGTATGGATAGACTTCCAACAGTGGAGTATTTTTGTCGAGGGTCACCGGCGTCGAAACACCATCAAGCCCGAGCACTGTACATGAGTCATGTACATGTACGTAAGGGTCATGTAACATGACCCTTACGAGGCGAATGACATAAGAATGACAGGCTGCTGTGAAAATGTCATGAATAGGAATCATCATCAACAGTCATTTGACAACCGATGTGGCGCGGTGGTCGAAGGTCCACCTGCGATGCAGGAGATTGCGGGTTCCATTCTCGCCTCGGAACAATTGTATGTACGATCTGCAGATATTTGTTCCGGGTGTTCTGGTCGTTTTCTATGTATAATAAAAAATATCTATCTATGTAATATATAGTATTATGTATATCAGTTATCTAGTACCCATAACACAAGCTCTGCTTAGCTTGGGGCTAGATAATGCTGTGTGAATTGTCCAGCATTATTTATTTATTTATTTATCTATACTTCTATACTAATATTATAAGGAGGAAATGTTTGATTTTTTGTTTGTTTGTGATGAATAGGGTCTGAAACACTTACCTTGTCATAGAGCTGCCGGTAGGTATTAGCGAGGTAGGCGCTCTCCTGGGCCAGGTCTAGACACAGGTGCGAGTCACGCAGCTCGCCGGTCTTGTTGGAGCTGCTCTCGCGGGCTTGGAGCTGCAGCTTCTCCAGCAGGCATTCTCGGGCTTGGGCCTGGAATGTGATAGAAGACTGTTAGAGGAAATACGCAAAAAGGGTCCACCTGTGGCCTAGTGAAACCGGTCCAGGATCAAGTATCAAGTAAGTAAATATCAGTCAAAGGAAAGTTCCGGCACTTAAAAAAAACCCCATCAATTTTTAATTCAGCGAGACTAGAAACTATGCATACCTTTAATACGGGCAGATTATGATTATTTACTTAGACATAATCATAATCGCCGGTTTATAACGCTACCTCGTAGTAAAGCAATTACACTCTCATTAGCTTAAAACCATACTACCTATATGATAAATGTTATTATACAATTAAAGATTTTACAAATGACAAGAATGTAGACAAATAACCACAGAGAATTTTTAATATTTTATTGAGCAGATTTACTGATACTTTGTTTCTATTATTTTAATTTTTTTAAATATAATTGACATGTGTACTGTGTTTATTTTTGATTTTATAGTGTTCTTTTTTTTATTATAATTAAGTTGTTAAAAATGCATGTAAATCATTAATTGCACGCCCATAAAGGGCAAATTACATTGACACTGTATTATTTTATGAACCATCTTCTCACATGTAATTATGCAATAAATATACTTTTACTTTTATTAATTTAGTAACGCCATCTAGATTCACAACACATAACGTCATAAAGGCTATAATGCCAGCAGTGTATCAGATGCTAGGTTGACTAATGGCGGGTTAGCAGTAAAACAGTAAAGCTCTTATATGTACATATATAGCGCAGAGTGCCCGCCGCCTGCGCCGCTCGGAGTAACGCGTCTACTGCCCGTCTAGAGCTTTTCCAGCGTTTATAATAATTTAGCAGCGCCATCTAGTTTTACATCCACATACCGTCATAAGAACTCCCAACACCAGCAGCGTATCAGCCGCTAGGTCGACAGAAGGCGCGTTAGTGAAGTTCTCGTGAATATAGCGCAGAGTGCCCGCCGCTCGGAGTAACGCGTCCACTGCCCGTCTAGAGCTTTTCCATCGTTTATAATAATTTAGCAGCGCCATCTAGTTATACATCCACATACCGTCATAAGAGCTCCCAACACCAGCAGCGTATCAGCCGCTAGGTCGACAGATGGCGCGTTAGTGAAGTTCTCGTGGATATAGCGCAGAGTGCCCGCCGCTCGGAGTAACGCGTCCACTGCCCGTCTAGAACTTTTCCAGCGTTTATAATAATTTAGCAGCGCCATCTAGTTTTACATCCACATACCGTCATAAGAGCTCCCAACACCAGCAGCGTATCAGCCGCTAGGTCGACAGAAGGCGCGTTAGTGAAGTTCTCGTGGATATAGCGCAGAGTGCCCGCCGCTCGGAGTAGCGCGTCCACTGCCCGTCTAGAGCTTTTCCATCGTTTATAATAATTTAGCAGCGCCATCTAGTTATACATCCACATACCGTCATAAGAGCTCCCAACACCAGAAGCGTATCAGCCGCTAAGTCGACAGATGGCGCGTTAGTGAAGTTCTCGTGGATATAGCGCAGAGTGCCCGCCGCTCGGAGTAGCGCGTCCACTGCCCCGTCCAACCCAGAGCAGGTTTTACGTTCCTGAAAGAATAGGTTAAAGATAAACGTCCACCAACAATTAGAGAATACAAAGGGATGTAAAATATTACAGGGTTTACGTACCTAATGTATTAAAATATAGAATAGAGAGAGATGTAACATTATCTTAAATAATTACGCCACCGTCAGCTTTAATACGTACCGATCCTATCCATCCAAAGGTTGTCTGGAAGAAATCGCTTTTAGCAATAAGGCCGCCGATTGTGCCACTAGATTTAGTTAGTATTGAGATCCTTTATTATATATTTTTTTGTATTGATGGTCCAATAAAGATATATTGTATTGTATTGTATTGTAACATATATGAGGGCTAGGCCATGGTAATCTACGGAACTTGTGATCCAGTTCTAAGTAAACATAGGTTTTCCACAGAGGATAGAAAGGAAATTATGACACAGCATTCCATTTAAAATTAATGCTTCAAGGGAAGTGGAATCGCACGGTTTCCTGACAACTTCAAAGGAACATTTGCACAATATTTACGTTCAAGTTTCATAGCATTTATAAAAAAGGCCTGGTATTCTTCTCGAGCTATAAACACGACTGCAGTCGAAACTGAAGGCTGCCGTTGTCCACTGAAAACGTGAAGAGACAAAATAAACCTTACCACGGTGGTGTCATCATCAGCCTATGTCGGTAACTTTGGTACAACTAACTTTGGTATAGTTTACCTGTTTAGCTCCAATCTGCGTGTATATCCCCGCCATATTGAACAGCACACAAGCCTTCTCGAATGCCACAGTTCGCTGACACGATGGTACTCCTACACAGATATAAATTTAATGCACGTTGGGAAATATGTTGATATGTGTGGGTTATATTTATAGCGAAAGAATTTCGTGGAAGCATTTTTGTCGGTTTTCTATTTTCCATTTGAACCACGTCTTGTATCTTAACCCTCCAAAGACTTGTAAAGGTTATGAAATACAACTCTTATTCGGTTCGTTTTGGCGTAATTCAACATGCAACTGGGTTGCATGTTGAATTACGCCAAAACGAATGAACGGATCGGGCTGATATGTAAATTCGAAAAGATAAGACCACTTACCAGTCAAAGAATCGAACCACTCGAAGTAGACTCCCAGTGAGCGATCCGGAGGGAAGAACCTTCGCTCGATGAAGTAGAGCTGGTTGTAGTACTTGAAGAGAAGAGCGACTCCGACTGTGGAGCGCACTGGGGTCCGTATTGCCTGTGGAGATAATAGGACTGATTGCATTAGGATTGCCATACAAATAATTGATGTTTGGAATTGTTTGAACGAATAAACAGGGCCGATATGAAGTCAATTTCATATTCATATAATTCATTGTGATTTTTTGCATATAGGTAATTGTTGTAAGGTACCTAAGGTACCTCCTACAGTATCTTAGTGGGTACACAAAGCATAAAAAACCCTGTATGAGCGCAACAATGTTGGGGTACGCTCTTATCATGCTTCAGAACAGCTTAAAATCAAAACAAAGAAAAGGAATCAAATAACATCAAATATTAAAATAAACTGGCCCCAAAAATAATTCTCAAACATGTGAAATATCCCACCTGTCTCATATCCATGAAGTCTGATATCGCGTCCTCATAGGCCTGTGCGTCCTCGCTGTAGTGCTCCAGGATGAAGTCCTTGAAGGGCTCGCGGAAGTCAACCTCCTTGGTCTCTTTCAGCCCCAGGGGGATCATTGGCATCACGCATTCTTTGCTGCGGAGGAGGAAATCAAGAATGTTATTTATTTTCGGTTAAATTATAACCTAACTTTTATAAAACGAACACAAATCGATGAACATGATAAATTCACAAATCGTATCTTTGTATTCCTTATCTTAAAAAATATACCTATTACTTTGATGTATTTTGTACCATGCTGCTGTAAACTGTAGGCAATTATCAACTTTTGATGAAAAAAAATCTTTATTGAATGTTTGTAAAAGAAAAAACTTTACGACGCCAAAAAATGCTGAACATTGACTAATATTAAAAACATAAGACGCTTCTTTATAACACTTGAAAACCTTATGCAGGTTGAAAAGTCCACGCTGTTATGCGACTTTTGTGTTTGTCAAATGAAATGTAGCCAATTAAAATGTAGCTAATCTTACACCGATTAGCCAAGTTCGGATAGGGTTTATAAGAAAATCTGAGCCTTGATTGGTACACATCCGCACTGGTAATTAAGTTTTATTGTTGAGCAGTCGGAAACAAAAAGACTTAATCCACTATAAATGTCAGACTTTCGCAAGGATTTCTTAAACCACAGCAAAAGCAACCAACGGTCTACATAACTCAATTAATTCTTAGCAACGATTAAAATTATAAGAATAAAAACGGTTTCCGCCATTGTGATATTTTCCCGCGCCAGTCGCCGCCATATTGTGTGACCATAGATTGTAGAATCGATAGGTTGATCTAGTTTTGTTAATGGTCATAGTGATTGAGGTATGTTTCTCACGAATTACCATGGAATTAGAATCATTTATATCCAGTTTATATCTAATACTGTGAACACGATTAATGCACTTTAACATATCAATAATCTCAATTGATAAGTTATTTGAACAGACATAGCTGTTTTCGTCAAATTTTATGGGAACTTTAACAAGCTGAATTTACTTCCGTTTTTTTTCAATTTGGGATCTTATTTTTGACATTAGTTTTATTTATTTGGCCTATAAATCAAGATTACACTGTTAGCCTCATTAAATGCAAATTCTTAGTGATATGTAAGTGTAATCAACACTGTTACCCTCCTATAGATATAAAAATAAATAGGTTAATTAAAGTTATAATAGGTAACTACTTTACTACGATTATTAAATTTGTTAATTGTTAAGAATCCAAGATACTTTATGCTTAAAATTTAACATAGGTAACTGATAATAATAACAAAAAACAACAAGGTTATCACTCAAAACTAAAACACAAACTTCATCAAGACACACGTGAAGCGAAAAATGTCTAAATTTGGATTCGCTAACGAAAGAGGTATCAATTAAATGATGAATGAAAGCTTTCTAAAACCAAAAATACATAGTTTCGGGCTTCTGAGCTTTGCTTTGATGATACCATTGTCGTTAAATATTTTCCACCAATATTCCTTGGGTCTTGTAAGCAAAACCCCTTTTGTCTACAAAAAAATATACCTAAAGGATTTTGAATCGGAGTATACGTAGGTTAGTAAGGCACATAAAAAAAAAATCATATTATTAAAGCGCAGATCCATAAAATCTATTATTGAATGCGTCGATCTATGTCATAGATTTTACTTAGTTTCGGAACTAGAATAAATCCCTCCAGACTACCTATTTTATCAAGCTATGGGTCAAAGCTGTTCCAACAGCACAGCAAAATCATAGACTTTATTAGTCTATGGCAAAAGCCAGGCTACAGATTGTCTGAACCTCACAGCATCAACAAGACACCAAAGACCACATTATCTGCAAGTACCATTATCATGCGTTCTATAACGACGGTACTTATTTTGACTGTAGAACCTTGTAAAAGTACGATCTACCGGTATTCTTATACGTACCGCCACCACAAGTTGTTACGACAAGGGCCTACTGAATAAGCCCTACTTGGCTACCCTCATTATGTGCAATTTGGTTTTTGCGTCAAGCCTTTATGGGTTCGTTTTATTATTAGGGTTCTGTATATAATTATTGGGGACTAATACTAGCTTAAACTCGTGACTTTACTTGAAGGTACTATTAAAAGTACACAGTTCAAAATACGGGCAACAGGTAAACACGGAAATTTTCTAGTGAGTTTTCGTACAAACGCTTTCTTATACAAGTGACATAAAAGTTGGTTTTGCGTGAAAACAAATCTAAAATTTCGATTTCCGTTATCCGGGTCGAACTTGGTTTTTCAATTCAATTCAAATTCTTTATTAGGCTTTATAAGACACCAAAAGGTAAGTAGAAAATACAATATTACATAATCGTTATGTGTGTTTTACTTAATATTTCTTGTCCTACCTGTATGTACCAATCATAAAAAAATCTAATATGTACCCAAGATAAACGGCTCTTGACAGTTTGTTTTTAGATAAAATATTACTAATGCTTACCATGCCAACCAAGCGTGTTAAATAAATTAAACAACCTAGTTTTATTTGATACAACATACGATTTAAGCTTTAGAGGAAACCATTTTTTTTATTTAATAAATAATATCGTACCTACTAAACTTTTTGTCACTAGGCTACGGAACCCTGGTATTAAAACTGCAAAGAGAATTTAAGTAAAGCTGAGTAATGGCTATAATTATGTAAATGTCTTGTTTCCAAATCGGGCTTTGAGTTTTTACTTAAATTACCTACTAATAAATAAGGCAAATAAAAGATAAAAAAAGACAATAAAGGAGACCTGTCATAAATCTTTACCGCCTTCTGAGCTCTTGTTTTAAAAATAAAGGCCTTATTTTATAATTGACGTATCGTCGAATCTTGCCGATGGCCGCTGGGGCACACGTGTTCTTGAGTGAAGAGCACAACTCGGTAAACGTAGTGTAGGACGCCCTCCGACCAGGTGGGATGACGACCTGCGAAGGACTGTAGATGCTGGATGCGTCAAGCCGAAAATAGGGCGCTATGGCGCTCATTGTGGGAGGCTTATGTCAGGCAGTGGACTTTTCTTTAGGCGTACAAAATAAGCACTTAGACAGGTTATATTTTATACATTAAATTATTAACAAATAAAATTATTTTACTTCACTTCAACTTTTTGTCCACTAGTGGAAGATGTGAAAAAGAAAACACTAGTATGTTCATCTCTTATATGTCTAATATATGGTTATTTGTCTATTTAAGTCTATATACACAACAGAAGTCCTTATAAATGAATGAGAATAAAAAAGCAGTATTTTTGCAATGAATTCCTGTTCAGCTACTTTCGTTGCATACATCGTAAAGGTGTTCACCTACTTAGGGCTAGGATGTAGCCTTCTAGGTACATGTCTATAAATTCAAAAGGCTATAATTTGTCTGTGTCATTACAAATTAACATATACACAGGCGGTTCCTATGTTTATGTTAATTTTAATGGCGTTGTTAAAATATTTAGTTCGCTTTCGTGTTCTTAACAGGATTTAGTTTTACGGAGCGGGTTTTTGTTATTATTTTTGATGAAGATGGGTAGGTACAGTCGGCTACACTAATACCTACAGCTTGGCAAATATGTATAGAAAATAAATTTGGAGTAGCCATATAAGTCAATATAGCAATCAAAAAACCTATTGTGTACTACGAACAAAGTCGCTTCCTGCTGTATGTCTGTCCCTATGTATGCTTAGATCTTTAAAACTGCGCAAAGGATTTTGATACGATTTTTTTCAATAAATAGAGTGATTCAAGAGGAAGGTTTATAAACCATTTCACATCGATTTCCACGCGGGAGAAGTCGCGAGGCGCAGCTAGTCAAAACCTTAACGTCTTGTTTTTCTAAAAACTTTTCATTTTTTTTTCATTTTTAACAGTAGGCACCAAAAGTTTTTTACAAGTTGCAAACAATGTATTTCTGACATTCACATTATTATATTTATCCGATGGTTGCCTAGAAGAAACAACTATTGGACATCCTCCATTTCATACATTTCATTGGTCCAAAATCAAAAGTATCAATCAAACAATTTTTTTAAATAATTTATGTAGGATTAGCCACGCGTGGCGATAGATATTTTTGATAATATACAATATATCTTTATAAATTGTAGCCTATGTGTTATTATGATATGTAAGCTATATTATTGTGAAGTTTCATTAAAATCCATTCAATAGTTTTTACGTGAACGAGTAACAAACATCCATCCATCCATACTTAAAAACTTTGACGTTTATAATATTAGTAGGATATGACTTCGTAGGTCTTCGAAAATGCATTGAAATAATATTATTATAATTTTTAAGGTTATCTATTGATCACTTATTGACGATTAATTACGGTTTGGAGCTCAAAAACTGAACTACAATAAAAACTTGTGCCAACCATTTATGGCAGAGTTTTTTGCTGCAATTATAAAATTTAAAGCGACATAAAATAAATGAGGCAATATTATAAAACCTGTCATAAATCGGCGGCTCTTACAAAATGGCAGCCAATAATATACTAGATTTACAATCCGTGGCGGCCTCATTTGAATTCGTAATAAGGTGCTAAAGTTTCTGGTTTTAAGATAACATTTGACTTGTATTCTTGGTATATATTTATATTTGGTTTACAATTGTATATGTGTTTTTTTTTTGTAAATTTTCCATCTACAAATAAAAAACTTTCGTCATGTTGGTACTATTTTTTGACATTGCTTATTAAATGATTACCTTAACTTTATATTGACATTGAATCTCCTGCTGTACATTAATCTATCATTTAAATAAAAATTTCATAATTAGACATTCATTGAAAATGATAAGTAATTAAATAAAATGATTATTTATATAACTGCATGCTTTTTATAAGATAATATAATTATGGTATATTGTATAAGCTAAAATATTAATTGTTTATTAAAATGTTTGTACGCCTAAGTGGCAGAATCTAGCGATCTAAAATAAGTCTTATGTATCTGACTATCCATTACCCTGATTCACAAACAATAAATGAATTATGAATTCAATATAAAGATTCTGCAAGTATTTAAAATCCCTGCTTTGCACGCAGTTTCACTTTACACAGTATTTGTTAACGTTTGTGATTGTTTATTTTTAAAGTCTTGATTTTCTCGTGTTATCTTCCGATGACGTCACCAAACGGCTCTATAGAAGACCAGCGTTGGTTGTAACGTGAGTACAACTAACTGCTGAGACAGAGACCGTACAATCTTGTTTATGAGTTGCAAATAAAATATTGTCAATAAAACTGGTTATTAACACTAAAGTCATGGTGGTAGTGGCAACGTTCGTAGCAAAAGACAAAAAATGAGGGTAGATCGGTATGTCTGCCCATAAAAACTTACTCGCAGTGCCTTCAGTTATTCCGTGATCATGGCGCATGAAACTGTGCCGAAATATTAAAAAACTCAAAAATCAAATCATGGGAAATTTACCATTTTGATTTTAAAATATTTCCATATTCATACTGTTTCTTACCTATCATTCTGGTAGAGTTCTACGGAGGAGTTGAGCTCCGAGAGCTGTTCCTTCAGCAGCTGCAGGTTGGAGTTCACGAAGCTCAGCTCCAGGGCTACCGTCTCGCGCAGCTTGCGGTTCGTGGTCGCCTGGAAGAGATACAGGTGCTCAAGGTTTAAGGCTGAAGAATTACTGATGATTCTATTGCGTAGACACAGTGACGTCATAATGACCGTGGATTGGAAGATGACAGAGTGTAGGATTTTTTTTTTTTAAATAATGCTGGTCACTTCACTCATACATACAGCCCCAAACTAACAACATAATGTATTGTAACATTAGTCCCGAGGCGGGAATCGAACCCGCAACCTCCTGCTTTGCAGGCCTATCTTTGCTCACCGTGCCACAGAAAAATGCTTTGAGACGCTAGACGCAAAACGCCAGATAAGAAAATGGCCGTCATCATCATCATCATCATCATCAGCCTATATCCACAGCTAGACATAGGCCTCCCCCAATGAGAGCCACAGCGCCCTGTCTTCAGCTTGCCGCATCCAGCATCTACCTGCAGTCTTTCGCAGGTCGTCATCCCACCTGGTCGGAGGGCGTCCTACACGTACTCATAAAACTCTGCGGGTCTCTAAAACTACTCATAAAATTCTACTGTCATAAGTTTCGTATGGTATTCAAGACCAAGTTCGGTCTAGAGAGCCATATTTTTCGTGGAAGGAATCCGTCATCTCACGGGTCGCCGTCATCAAATCGAAGGCCTGACTCAAATATAAAAGTGCTTTATTTTCTTAAGACTTTACAGGGGCCTTAGCCAAAAGCCATTCGCTATCAAGCGATTCGATTTCTGCAATCGTCGTCGCTTAAACGATGGCGAACTTCAATGGTACACACCACAGAAGTGAGAAATATCTGGTCTGTGGTCTGTCACACACAAAGTAACCTTCGCGTAGTGATATAAATATATAATAAATAATGTTGGACAATGCACACAGCGTTATCTAGCCCCATGGTAAGCAGAGCTTGTGTTATGGGTACTAGATAACTGATATACATAATACAATACATTACATAGATAGATATTTTTTATTATACATAGAAAACAACCAGAACACCCGGAACAAATATCTGTAGATCGCACACACAATTGTTTCGAGGCGGGAATCGAACCCGCAACCTCCTGCGTCGCAGGCGGACCTTCGCCCATCGCGTCACATGGGTCGTCTTATATATCCTTGTCAATTAGTCTGATAGCTAAGGATCGGTACACATTAGACGGAAAATTCATCGAGCGTGTATATTTGGTAGTAGTGTAGGTCGCCTATATTTGGTCAAATATCATATCAGGACTCTTGAACACGTCACAAAATTCAAATTACATTATGTAAAACTAGGAACTAAAGTGATCACTTTGATTTTACGTTAACTTCAATCTTTTTAAGGTAAAGTAAAGAAGCGAACACCTTGTACGTCTGGTGTGCGGCCTTACTTAGAATGAAGTCCATAGAACGCCATACGACGGAAACTAACGAAGACGACTTCTTTGCTCTACACATGCGAAAAATATTTATTCTTTCGTTAATTTATTGTACCGGCTGTTTTTAAGGAGTCAGACAATGGCAGTGCTTCCCACGGCAAGGTCAGGGGTCGGGGACCGGGGTGTCTCGGTCCACAGCACATGTCCATCTGCATTGTTTGTGTGGAAGACATGCCGGTCTTGTTTTAGATTCTTTACGAGCTTTTTTTGGTGTCATGGTAGATCAGCTCTAGCTCTATAGGCCTATTGTGATCGCCACTTTTACATTTCAGTCCCGAAGCCGTGGCGTTCATAGTTCGCCACTAACCCTTGCAGCTGCTAGGAACTGTAGGATTTTCTTCGGGGTGATGTCTTTCAGCTCGTCTGGGCTATGCAAATGCTTGCCCAGATGGATGCTGCGTTTGTGCATCAGTGCTCCACACTCACTTAGCAGATGGAGGGGCGTTTCATCCGCCTCCTCACAAAATCTGCAGGATTGTGTGTCGCTTAGCCCTAGTTTGAACATGTGCTTGTTAAGGCGACAGTGTACAGTTAGGGCTCTTGTCATGATGCGAAGGTTACCTCTGCTTAGCGCTAGGATTCGGTTGGTATACCGACTATCGAAGGCTTTTATCAGAGATTTTGAATGATCCATGCCCGAGGAGTTTTTCCAGAGCTTGTGCGATTCCTCGAGACAGGATCCCAGGAGTGTTCTGTGTGCCAAGCTTTTAGGTATGCCACAGAACGGCTCGGGTCCCAGCTGAGTCCCCTTGGCTCCGGAGCGCGCAAGTTCAAAGTAAGACATTCTACAGCTTGAATGAATAGTTTGACGCAGTTTAGTTATTTTAGTTACTATGTAAATGTAGTATAGATAGAGACGTGTTTGCTTTTCAAATTGAAAAACGCATTATTTTCAATTCTTAATTTTTTATTTTTGCATTATACAATACAATACAAAAATTCTTTATTGTACACCATAATCAAATTAATCATTACAAAAATACATTATATGCGACAGGTACAATGGGCGGCCTTATCGCTTAGAAGCGATCTCTTCCAGGCAACCTTTGGATGGAAAGAATTAAATGAATTTAAGAAAAGGCAGGGGGTGTACCACAGGCATTATGTTCTATTATTATTATTGATTTTTGCTCTATTTCCAAAATATCTAACTTTTGTACGCCTAATGGCAGATCACAGTGCTCTTAATTTTAAGTCTGAACATCCCTGTAATACCAGTGTATCACAAATAAATAAATGAACAATGAACTATAAACCAAGTTTGACTTGGATTATAATTGTAAATAACGGCCCCCTGATTATGTAACTGCGACCGGTTTGCGACAGGCGAAAATTAAGCAATCAGTGCTGTCAAAAGCCAATTTTGTATTAGATGACACCAAGTACTACGTCACCCACACTAGGTTTCCCTCTGCCGGACAATCGGTGAACTAAAAATTGCTTGCTAAAATTTCGGTCGCGGTCGCGTCGCTGTTGCTGTTGCTTTTACATAATCAGCCTGCGGGTTTTTAAGATTTTGTCCCTAATATCCGCTATGATCGGCATGTCCATTACATTTCATTACATTGACGACCGATGTGGCGCGGTGGGCGAAGGTCCGCCTGCGACGCAGGAGGGTTCGATTCCCGCCTCGGAACAATTGTGTGTACGATCTGCAGATATTTGTTCCGGGTGTTCTGGTCGTTTATAGTAAAAAATATCTATATATGTAATGTATTGTATTATGTATATCAGTTATCTAGTACCCATAACACAAGCTCTGCTTACCATGGGGCTAGATAATGCTGTGTGAATTGTCCAGCATTATTTTTTATTTTTTTTATTTTGAGCCATTATTGTCTAACTGCTGGGCAAAGGCCTCCCTTTTCTCCTCCCACTCCTCTCCAACTATTAAAATAAATGTCCTCTATGCTTATACATTTTCATTTTACTTGATTTTGAAATGAAAAAAAGTAAGTGCTGGTTGATTACATACATTACATGGATATATATTTTTTATTATACATAAATAGATAACGACCAGACCAACCGGAACAAATATCTGCAGACCGTGCACACAATTGTCCCGGAAATCGAACCCGCAACCTCCGTCAGAGAGATCACCATCAACCTATAATAGTCCAATGCTGGATATGTCCAGCAGTGAATGTTGTGGCGTCCCCCAATGAGCGCCATAGCGCCTTGTCTTCAGCTTGACGCATCCAGCATCTACCTGCAGTCTTTCGCAAGTCGCCATCCCACCTGACCGGAGGGCGTCCTACACTACGTTTGCCGAGTCGCGATCTCCCACCCAAGAAGACGTTAACCCCAGCGGTTGTGAGATCTTCGCGAGATATGGCCGGCCCACTGCCACTTCAGCTTGCTTATTCTTAGAGCTATGTCGACCACTTTGGAGAATTGCACAAGACAAGTCGCAAATCCATCGACACCACCCACTACCATCTAATATTACATCTCTGTAATATCAGTGGTATAAAAACGATCTCTTCCTAGATTGCATCAAGTATTTAGCCAAGTATTCCACCTTCCTACATTGCAGAATGTTGTCGCAAGCTGTGTCCATTTGCTGTGATGTGGTCAGGGAAAGTGTACTGTCGGGGTAATCATTTGCAGGCTAATACAATATAGCTTTATTGCACCATCAATACAAAAAAATAATAAAAATACTAAAGGATCTTAATACTAACTATAAGTAGTAGCACAATCGGCGGTCTTATCGCTAAAAGCGATCTCTTCCAGGCAACCTTTGGATGGATAGGATCGGTATGTATTAAAGCACACAAGCTTATAATACATTTATAATTATTTTTGTACATATGTTTCATGTGTAAACCCGAAATAAATTACTTAATAAATTATAATATTTACTATATTGGATCTGTTTGCCAAAACCGGGCAAACAGATGCAATAGGGGTTGTCGATATCTTATTTTAAAAATACATATATTGTAAACTGAGTTTAAGTATCTCGATAAAGACTTAAATTATTTTATAAGAAAATATTCACAATACGTAAGAAATTAAATAATATCCCATACATTCCAAAGCTTTAACACTTTGACAGCGGTTTTTTTCGACGACTGGGACCTTTTTTTAACCTAAAAAATTCGTGCTGCCGCTCTACACAGCGGTTGTGTTGCGCCGCACATGCGTTTCGTTCGAAAAATATTACGGCTGTGCTGAGTCACACAGATCTGTATTTTCTCAGCCGCTGCGCTAGTGTGGATTTACGCATATTAGTCACTTGTAGAAAACACATACCGTGAGATTTCAGCAGTCAAAGTCTTAAGAATAAAGAAGGTTGCGGGTCAAGTCCCGTTTAAACCGATTTTTTTTTGGGATATTAATAATTTCTTTGAGATTACACCGATTGCGAGCGCTTTCGCACTATAATAATAAAAACATTACAATATGTCTTTGACCGAAAATTAAAGTGTAAGTCGACATGTTTATAAATAAATAATGCTGGACAATTCACACAGCATTATCTAGCTCCAAGGTAAGCAGAGCTTGTGTTATGGGTACTAGATAACTGATACGAGTATACATAATACAATACATTACAGAGATAGATATTTTTTATTATACATAGAAAACGACCAGAACACCCGTAACAATTATCTGCAGATCGTACACACAATTGTTCCGAGGCGGGAATCGAACCCGCGACCTCCTGCGTCGCAGGCGGACCTTTGCACACCTCGCCACATCGGTCGTCAGTTATAAATGAACCATTGAAAAACCATGAATTTTGCTATTCGACGAATAAAGGCTATCTGATTGTTTATCTGACGATTGAAAAATCGGCCCTTAAAAAGATATAAGATGAATCTAGTTTCGGTCGTTTTTTTACAAAAAATAAAAAAATAGATAGTTTTAATATCTATCTAATGATTTTTTGGTGGGAGATGTTCTAACTTATATCAATAAAAAATATGGTAAATAAAAAAAACTTCTTCGAGAAACCTATCGGTAAACACAGACTAGATTATAATTCCCCCGACAGTACCTGCGCGCACGCATGTCATGTATTACGCAGTGGCATGCGCTGAGATCGGTTCTGCGACACCTAGCGGTGATAGATGGAGATAAATGGTGGCAAGATTAAAAAACATAGAAAACGAAAAATATTGAACTAGTATTAAGAATTGAAACAGTTGAGCTAACTTCAGACCGTTGCAAACAATCCAGAGGTAGCTCAATTGATCCATATCAACCTGTTAAGCTGTTGCTGGTGTAAATGTCTACCGTAGTCAAGTGTGAGCTTGCACGATAATTCATTATATGAATATACTAAGTCTCCCCGGATGGCCTATTAAAGAAAATAAAGAAAGAAAGGAAAGAAAGAAAAGAAAGAAAGAAAAGAAAGAAAGAAAGGAAAGCAAGAAAAGAAAGAAAGAAAAGAAAGAAAAGAAAGAAAGAAAGAAAGAAAGAAAGAAAGAAAGAAAGAAAGAAAGAAAGAAAAGAAAGAAAAGAAAGAAAAGAAAGAAAAGAAAGAAAGAAAGGAAAGCAAGAAAAGAAAGAAAAGAAAGAAAAGAAAGAAAAGAAAGAAAAGAAAGAAAAGAAAGAAAGAAAAGAAAGAAAGAAAAGAAAGAAAGAAAAGAAAGAAAGAAAAGAAAGAAAGAAAGGAAAGAAAGGAAAGAAAGGAAAGAAAGGAAAGAAAGGAAAGAAAGGAAAGAAAAGAAAAGAAAAGAAAAGAAAAGAAAAGAAAAGAAAAGAAAAGAAAAGAAAAGAAAAGAAAAGAAAAGAAAAGAAAAGAAAAGAAAAGAAAAGAAAAGAAAAGAAAGAAAATACATTTATTTGACACCATACATAACACAAAACAAAACACGACACATTACATAATAAGAAAGAATACATACAAGAAAAAAAGTATAAGGAGATAGATAAAAACATACAGATCGGTACAAATACGTGTTACATAAGGGGCCAACAAGGTGCCTGTCTCAGCATTATGCCGCTACAAGCCGGAGTTAGTAGCGGCGCTGATTTTCAGACAGGTCCTGGTGCGGTGGCACAAAGCTTTAAAACATTAGGTAGGTACTTATATAAAAGAAGACAAGAGTAGGTAAACATAAAAAAGCCATATAGAAAATGAAAAACGACGAAAATTATGTATTAAAAGGGAGATGGGAGATTTTAGCGTAAACGTACGGCGGGTCCCTATGGTATTTATATTTACTCTACAAGACCTAGTCACTATGGGTAAAAGTGACAAGAGTGTTGTGTTTGGATTCTCATATCATGAATAAAAAGTCCGTGTATATTTAACTGGCTTTACTTCACTAAACATAAGTTATTACATAGCGATACATGCGTCGTACGTTTGACAGATGCCGTAATGGTTGCCCGCCATCATTCCCTAGAGATGTCCATTATCGGTCAATCCGAGTACTCGAGAACTAGAGTTGTGTCTAACAGGGAGTAAACCTGGAGAAATATTCATGCAGATTTTTTTTTTTTTAATAATGCTGGACAATTCACACAGCATTATCTAGCCCCATGGTAAGCAAAGCTTGTGTTATGGGCACTAGATAACTGATATACATAATACAATACATTACATAGATAGATATTTTTTATTATACATAGAAAACGACCAGAACACCCGAAACACCCAAATGTCTGCAGATCGTACACACAATTGTTCCGAGGCGGGAATCGAACCCGCAACCTCCTGCGTCGCAGGCGGACCTTCGCCCACCGCGCCACATCGGTCGTCATTAAGGCTTTACTATACACACTCGAACCTACATTTTGTTTTTCGTTTGCCCCAATATTATTTCACTCTCTTCCCTCTCGCCGGCCGCATTACCGCAAGTGATGACTAGCTCGCGAGGACCATACATGTTCTCTTACTCTATGGACCCCTAAACTCACCTTGAACAGATTCTCAGCCCCGGCACGTAGCCTCAGCTCCTTGTTGATCTCCTGGTTGAGCTGGCAACGTCTTGTCTGCAGCCGCCCGCGGCATGTCGCCACGCGAGGGTCCGAGCCCTAGAACAAGACAAATAGATTGTAAGTTATCATCATGTTCGTCGCTTTGTATAATAAGCAAGTTCAAATTGATTATTTATTTGTTGTTAGCACTCTTTCAGCCTGAAAAACTGGTTTTCACCTAGTTCAGGCACCCACATTGTTGTTTCCATCAGAATTTAAGAAGTAGAATTAAGTAAGGTACTTTTTGTTACTCTTTAGTCCTAATATATTTTTGAATAAATTGTATTATTTATTATCAGTTACATAGTATAAAACATATTCGCTTTCTGCAACTGTCCGTGTTGCGTAGCAACGGATTTTGATGCAGTTTTTTTAACACTTTGACTGCGATTTTTATTCGACGACTTCGATCTTTTTTTTTACCTAAAAAAATCGTGCTGCCGCTCTACACAGCGGTTGTGTTGCGCCGCACATGCTTTTCGTTCTAAAAATATTACGGCTGTGCTGAGTCACACAGATCTGTATTTTCTCAGCCGCTGCGCTAGTGTGGATTTACGCATATTAGTCACTTGTAGAAAACACATACCGTGTGATTTCAGTAGTCAAAGTGTTAAAGATATAAGCATACATCCCTATGTATGCTTAGATCTTTAAAACTACGCAACGGATTTTGATGCGTTTTTTTTTAAAAGATAGAGTGATTTAAGAGGTAAGTTTATAAACCATTTGACACATAGATTTCCGCGGGGCGCAGCTAGTCCATGTATAAGATGAAATTTAGGGTATTCAGACAGTCTTAGCGCTACAACGTACAAAATGCGTCTGGGAAATGAAACAGCATCCTTCTAACGAACCGAAAGATAGACCCTGTTTATTTTTGTCGTATAGATTATTTAGAAGGCAACTAGGCTGCACCCCTGGCGA
Organism: Eupithecia abbreviata; assembly: GCA_943735965.1. Classification (NCBI taxonomy): domain Eukaryota; kingdom Metazoa; phylum Arthropoda; class Insecta; order Lepidoptera; family Geometridae; genus Eupithecia; species Eupithecia abbreviata. The sequence goes on along the minus strand of OX030998.1, from coordinate 8,234,404 downwards.
GTGCATACTATATGTATATCGTTTCATCTAGGTCAAAATACATCATCATCATCATCAGCCTATAGCAGTCCACTGCTGGACATAGGCCTCCCCCAATGAGCGCCATAGCGCCCTTTCTTCAGCTTGCCGCATCCAGCATATACCTGCAGTCTTTCGCAGGTCGTCATCCAACCTGGTCGGAGGGCGTCCTACACTACGTTTACCGAGTCGTGGTCTCCACTCGAGAACACGTTTGCCCCAACGGCCGTCGGTTCTTCGCGAGATATGGCCGGCCCACTGCCGTATTTTATTGCTGGTATTTTATCAACCAGCAAAAATATTGTCAAAAACCTTTGGGAAAAGAGCTCGTTTAAGTCTTTTGTATGAAAACTTTGCACTAGTAGCTTCTGTTTTTAAGCTTAAATAATTCAGTCTACATATGTATTATCGAATAGTCCATGTTATCATAAAATATAACCAATAACATCTTTATCCAGAAAAAAATTGCTGTATTTTCTTTCATTTCCGGAATTTGGATGAAAAGTGGGACCGGGAGTGGATTTATCATAGTTCAAATAAAAAAAGTACACGGTGTGCAGAAATTCATTGAAACGTCGAGAAATCAGCACTTACCACGCATTTTGAACGAAATCTTAATAAAATTACTTTGTTTGTTGTAACTGTATTATACCAAGGCCAAAAGACTCCGAAAACAAGTAAAAGTACGAGATCGTAATCGCAAAAATGTGCGACATAATTCTCGAGACGTCTCGGCCACTTTCACTAAGCAAGTTAACGTGGCCTGATGCCGATAACTTGATCAGGTTTTATATTGTAGGAAAATGATGCTGGGCTACTCAGACACCGTCATCTAGCTAGACAGTAAGTAAGTAAGTAAGTAAGTAAGTTCATTTATTTGACACATAAAACACACACATACAATTTATCAGCTTAATCACAAAAGAACAAAATTAAAACAAAACATGATTATCAAAAGTAATTACAAAGAAATGCGTGTGTGTAACAGTGCCAAAAAGGTAAATAGCTCAGTGATAATATTGCTCTATGAGCAAACACTGATTTCCAGCTATCACCTTCAAGGTGACGAGACAAGGCAGATAGACAACACTTTATTACACCACACAAAACGGAAAACAATACAGAAATAAAAACTTAGATTAAAGGTATAAAGGGCGGCCTTATCGCTGAGAGCGATCTCTTCCAGGCAACCTTACATCGATGTGTCAAATGATAAAAAGTATCCTATGTTAGACTTCTGGTTCTAAGCTACCTCCCCACCATTTTCAGACAAATCGGTTCAGCTGTTCTTGAGTTATAAATAGCGTAACTAACACGACTTCTTTTATATACATATACTAGCTGCTCCCCGCGGCTTCGCCCCCGTGGAAATCTATGTGTCAAATTGTTTAAATGATAAAAAGTATCCTATGTTAGACTCCTGGTTCTAAGCTACCTCCCCACCAAATTTCAGACAAATCGGTTCAGCTGTTCTTGAGTTATAAATAGTGTAACTGACACTTCTTTTATATATATATAGACTAGCTGCGCCCCGCGGCTTCGCCCCCGTGGAAATCGATGTGTCAAATAATAAAAAGTATCCTATGTTAGACTCCTGATTCTAAGCTACCTCCCCACCATTTTAAGACAAATCGGTTCAGCTGTTCTTGAGTTATAAATAGCGTAACTAACACGACTTCTTTTATATATATAGATATATAAAGAAAGAAAGAAAATATTTTTATTTACCTGAAAACAACGATACTAAAATTCCTTACAGAGACCGCGGAACATACTAGTGACTCTGTCGTCGCAACGTCTACGTGACACAGTCCTCTCTGCTGTCACGCGCTTCAACAAAACTCACTCTAGCAATAATCTGTGTCTTGCTCACATGGGTTTCGTAGGCGCTACCTCAAGAGTTTTTTTGGCAGAACACCTCTCCATTGAAACTAAAGAACTGTATAGCCTCACCCGAAAATTTTGTAAAGACACTAATTATAAGTTTAATTGGGTACGTTATGGTCAAATTTACATACGCAAGGACGAGAAGAGTCCTGCTATTTTAGTTAAAAACTCAGAAACTTTAAGCAAACTAAAATCTGAGTAGTTCATAGTTTTCCTGCTACTTTGTATTTGTTATCTAGATTGTTAATTTATTTTACCTTTATTACTGTACTGATTGTACTAATGATTACTGTTTATTATCAAAATGTTTGAAATGGCCTTACAACTGATGTTTTTTTCTTTTTAATAAAAACTATAATCCAATAATAATTGAAGTTGTTTTGTTATGTCGTGTATACATATAGATATGTCGCATGTTTGTTTTCATACGTTGTAATATATGTTTGTTATTGAATAGCAATTGACACGTAACAATATAACAATAGGTTATATTATAACAAAGCAATGACTGTATAAACTCACTGTTGCTATGATTATAAGCAAAATATTAAAAAAAAAGATTATAAACGGATTGATGCCAAAAAAAAACATTGAGAATAAGGGAAAGAAAAGATTCCCACAAAACCCAAGGGCCGAGGGGTCGTCACCCCTCGAGTTGACGCCGGGGTAATGAGGCCAAGCCTCGAGGCCCCTCTGTGCCCCCACCAGGGCCGGAAAGAAATCTATTGGGTTGGATTATAAGCTCGATATTATGTTTGTGTAGTATCTTTTAGAAAAAATAACATTTTAGCGTATGTGAGTATTATTTTGCAGAAATTGGAAATAGATATAGAATAAGTAGGTTAAAATTTAATATTTTGTTATATTTTAATTTTATATACACATGTACCCACTACTCTCTTGACCTTGTCTCTCTCTCTCTCCCAATAAGGTTTGCTGGAAGAGAACTCTTTTTAGGTTTTATCTCGCCTTTGTTATAAGTTTCCTAGTATAATGTTTATTATATGTTTTATCGTGAAAGAAGGATAAATAAATGTATTGATTTTTTGATCGATTATTGGTACTTGAGTCTCCCGCGCAAGATTGTTGATATGGTCGATTCCACGACCGGAAAATATGAGTACATATACAAAACTGAAGTTATTTCCGAGTAGGTACTTTCTATCATTTTGGATAAATAGACTAGATAATTATAATATTTACCATGATTTGATTATTGAGTTATCCAATATTTCGGCACAGTTTCATGCGCCATGATCACTCAAAAATCAAATCATGGTAAATATCGGAACAATTGTGTGTACGATCTGCAGATATTTGTTCCGGGTGTTCTGGTTGTTTTCTATGTATAATAAAAAATATCTATCTATGTAATGTATTGTATTAGGTATATCAGTTATCTAGTACCCATAACACAAGCTCTGCTTAGCTTGGGGCTAGATAATGCTGTGTGAATTGTCCAGCATTATTTATTTTATTATTTATTTATTTAATATACCGTTTTAAAAGACTTTAGTGTTAGTAACCACGATAGAGTAAAAATTTTATAGATATAAACAGAGACAAAAAGTTTTATAGATAAAAACACTACAATATGCAAAATATTTAATTAGAACAACGGCTAGATGTTATGTTTAAAAGTGTCATGGCCGCTGGCAACATTAAATTCATAATTTAATATGCGAGCAGCACTGTGATACATAACTTTACGAAACAGTTTGACCGCAGCATTTTAATTGCTCATTAGGATGCTTAACACTTTTACTGCGGTTTTTTTTCGACGACTGCGATCTTTTTTTTTTACCTACAAAATTCGTGCCGCTCTACACAGCGGTTGTGTTGCGCCGCACATGCGTTTTGTTCGAAAAATATTACAGCTCTGCTGAGTCACAAAGATCTGCATTTTCTCAGCCGCTGCGCTAGTGTGGATTTACGCATATTAGTCACTTGTAGAAAACTCATACCGTGCGTTTTCAGCACTCAAAGTGTTAAATTATTATTTAGACAAAATAATAGCGAACATTCTAACATTCCTCATAAGACCCTGGGAAGTCTAAATAATTCTGCAACTTACAAAAATGTTGAACCGAGGGGTTTTATATATACCTACTACAAGCTGTGCCCCGCTTGGTCATCTATGTGTCAAATCTATATATATAAAAGAAAGTCGTGTTTGTTACAACACTTATAACTCGAGAACGACTGGACCGATTTAGCTGAAAATTGGTGGAGAGGTAGCTTAGAACCAGGAGTCTAACATAGGATACTTTTTATAATTTAAACAATTTGACACATAGATTTCCACGGGGGCGAAGCTACGGGGGGCAGCTAGTAGTTTATAAAACCTCACTCTATCTATTAAAAAAACTGCATCAAAATATGTTGCGTAGTTTGAATGATCTAAGGATTTCATACATACTAAGGATCTGATACATAGGGACAGACAGACAGCGGGAAGCGACTTTGTTTTATACTATGTAGTGATTTGACGATAGGAATGAGACATAATCGTGACATTTCTGCGTAGATTTTGCACAGCGCCTCTATCGTGAAGATAGGGAACTACACAAATCCCATACAAATTATGAGGATTATTGTAGTTTTCCAAATTGTTGTTTGTAAATCCCATTTTACCGAATCTCACTCATGTTAACAATTCGCAAAAGTTTTAATAAGTTTACTTATTATTATATTTCCAGTGGTTGATATTTTACGGCCGACAAAAACATATAATTTTTTTTTGTTGAAATCACTACATAGTATAAAATAAAGTCGCGTCCCGCTGTCTGTCTGTCACTTTACATGATTTAGATCTTTAAAAGTCCGCAACGGATTTTAATGCGGTTTTTTAATAGATAGAGTGATTCAAGAGAAATGTTTATAAACCATTTGACACAAAATTTTTAACGCGGGCGTATCCGCGGGGCGCAGCTATTTAAATAAAAATAAATAAATAAATAATGCTGGACAAATCACACAGCATTATCTAGCCCCATGGTAAGCAGAGCTTGTGTTACTAGATAACTGATATACATAATACAATACATTACATAGATAGATTTTTTTTATTATATATAGAAAACGACCAGAACACCCGGAACTAATATCTGCTGATCGTACACACAATTGTTCCGAGGCGGGAATCGAACCCGCAACCTCCTGCGTCGCAGGCGGACCTTCGCCCACCGCGCCACATCGGTCGTCATTAGTTACTTATAAAACTTACTCCTACAAAAAAAACTATGCATATTATGCTGTCTAATTAGTTTTTAGCAGATTTTTCCTGCTGACCGAATTATTAAAATAAATACCAATATAATATATTAACTGACTTGAGGACCGATGTGGCGCGGTGGGCGAAGGTCCGCCTGCGACGCATGAGGTTGCGGGTTCGATTCCCGCCTCGGAACAATTGTGTGTACGATCTGCAGATATTTGTTCCGGGTGTTCTGGTCGTTTTCTATGTATAATAAAAAATATCTATCTATGTAATATATAGTATTATGTATATCAGCTATCTAGTACCCATAACACAAGCTCTGCTTACCATGGGGCTAGATAATGCTGTGTGAATTGTCTAGCATTATTTTTATTTATTTATTTATTAACTACCAAAAATTTACACTTTCATACCCAGACATTTTTAACACCACAACCAGAACAATTAAGTGCCCACGTCTACATACACCCATAAATATAAATCACCTAGAACTGATGCAAAACTCTTCGTTTTTTACGCCATAAAAACCCGGGAACGGCCATAACTGCCATAACTCTTTATTTTCCGTTCAATATGAAGTATGAAGTAATGTCTCACTCGGTTGTGGTCACGTCAGTTTACTGCCCTAAGGTACAGTCGGCTAAAGTGTTATGTGATTTGACAAGTTTCACAGAAATAAGATCCGTCAAGTGAAGTGCATGATGAATGATAATGATTTTGGAAGTTTCATCTTTCCAAATTTAATAATTCTAGATCTCCATACTTTTTCATATTTTAAAAAGTATTTCTAGATAAGTCTAGTTTTTAAACTGTTAAGTTAATAATATATACAAATCAATACCTTAAATCGATATCCTACTCAATGTAATAATCATTTTCAAAGGGGTGGGCCCTTTGCACATTTGCTTTTAGTCAATTTTTCGAAAAGCGTTCTAGACTTCTCTTTATTTTTTCTTTAAACTAAAGATGCATATTATCAACAAACACTATAATACATTATTTATTTATTTAATTTTAGCAACTATTGTCCCACTGCTGGGCAAAGGCCTCCCTTTTCTCCTTCCACTCCTCGCGATCCAACGCTGCAACAGGCCATGATGGAAGATGTGCCTCGAACTCGTTACGCCATCTCATCCTGGGCCTTCCACGTCGCCGGTGGTCTTTGCCCACAAGTCGCTGGACATGCGGCAGACGTGTCCGGCCCAGTTCCACTTCAGGTTTCCGGCTGTCTGTTCAAAGTCAACGATGCGTGTTTTGGAGCGTAGTATGCTGTTCCGGTGCTGTTGGTGTGGTCTGACACCTTGACTTCTAAGATATACATTGCAGATGTAAATTTCGACTGTTTAATATATTTCGGATTGCATTACTTAACACTTTGATTGCTGATATCACACGGTATGTGTTTTCTACAAGTGACTAATATGCGTAAATCCACACTAGCGCAGCGGCTGAGAAAATACGGATCTGTGTGACTCAGCACAGCCGTAATATTTTTCGAACGAAACGCATGTGCGGCGCAACACAACCGCTGTGTAGAGCGGCAGCACGAATTTTTTAGGTTAAAAAAAACATCGCAGTCGTCGAAAAAAAATCGCAATCAAAGTGTTAAAAAGTAAATCACATTTGTAAACAGTTCTTCTGCACCTCCAATAAAAGGGACGGAGGACTACGGGCGCGACGTTTCGATGAACTTTCCACTAATGCTGACTGTACCCGTACGTACCCTATGGTTACAATCATTTATTCTGGTGGCGATGGTTTGCTGCGCCTTGGCATGCATCATGTACGGGGCAACGCTACGTGCGAATTATATGATTTTACATACAAGGTGACTTCAGTTGTTATATATGTGTTTTGACATTTGACATTTTGATTGCACAATTTAATAATGGCCGCAGACTACATAGTATAAAACAAAGTCGCTTCCCGCTGTCTGTCTGTCCCCATGTATGCTTAGATCTTTAAAACTACACAATGGATTTTAATGCGGTTTATCAATTACATAGTGATCAAGAGGAAGGTTTATAAACCATTTGACACATAGTTTTTCACGCGGGCAAAGCCACGGGGAGCAGCTAGTGTCATAAAACATGTGTACTAAATCGAAAAAGGGTAATTCTGGACTTTGAGGGGATCAAATTTCGTACTACGATTTTTTTTTTTGAAAAATAATGGCTACTTTTTTTCGCAATTGGTACCAATCGGCGCGCGTCCCCGCGACGCTGGCTGCATTGCCCCGCTGTATGACAATGCTGATGCGCTGCGCCAGATACTCACCAGTTCTCGGGTCACGCGTCGCTTCCACCAGACACTTGGATAATTTAATGATTAGTTAAGACATGAATCAATAAGCGACGAAAATAATATGAGTGATACACAAATACAACTGAATTGACCTCTGATAAGAGAAACTTTTGAAACTACCATGGTTATTAACACTACAGTCATTCAAAACGGGATATTTACCATGATTTGATGAGGCTTCCGTCGTTTGGGACCGCTAGGTAGTGGGACCGCGCGGCCGCGCTCCCTTTCGCCGGATTGATTTAATTTTATTATTTTTCTTCTGGCGAATGGGACCGGAAACTACTTGACGTAAATTGTACAGTTGTCGTCAGAAACAGATCCGAAATAAATACGACAATGTTTAAGTAAGTAGTACCTAGTTCATAATATAATTCAGTTCCTGTCTTATAGAGTCTTTGTGTTTTATAGAGCCTAGGTGTGATACCTATATCATTTTATTTTTATTACATTTTATGTAATAAAAAGATTACTAAAAATAATTAGAAATTACAGTTCGCAGTGCCTTCAGTTATTCCGTGATCATGGCGCATGAAACTCTGCCGAAATATTGGAAAACACAAAAATCAAATCATGGTAAATATCCCGTTTTAAATGACTCTGATAAGTGTTTGGGGGTAGGCTATGAAGTATTTTACAGTGCATCTAACTCAAAGCTTAGGCGATTTCATAGTGGCGATAATTTCTATGGAAATGCTAAAAGTTGTGACATTTTTATCACTTTTCTAGAGCAGAACACCATTACCATAACAAAGTAGGTACTACATTAGGTATTGTTATTCAAATATTCCATGATTCGAGTACTTACTTTCATTCGAATCGCTTAGAATCGATTTCCAATGAATTGTGTAATCGATTATTTAGTGTTTTAGTATTCTGTTTGAAACCTGGGAAAAGCTAGAAAGTTTTGAGAGTTCTGTCTATACGAATTATATTATATTTGTTGTTGTGCATAGCTTTACTTAAATATTGACATGTATCGAATCATATTATATTTAGACTTAAATAGGCAAATAACCATGTATTAGACATATAAGAGATGAACATGCTAGTGGTTTCTTTTCCACTTCTTCCACAAATGGACAAAAAATTGAAGTGAACAGTAAAATAATCTTATTTAAAAATAAATAAATAATAAATAATGCTGGACAAATTCACACAGCATTATCTAGCCCCATGGTAAGCAGAGCTTGTGTTATGGGTACTAGATAACTGATATACATAATGCAATACATTACATAGATAGATATTTTTTATTATACATAGAAAACGACCAGAACACCCGAAACAATTATCTGCAGATCGTACACAAAATTTTTCCGAGGCGGGAATCGAACCCGCGACCTCCTGCGTCGCAGGTGGACCTTCGCCCACCGTGCCACATCGGTCGTCAATTTGATAATAATAATTTATTATCTTAGTAGTATGACTTGTCTAAGTGCTTATTTCGGAAGCCTAAATGAAATTAAATATTTTTAATTTGGATTTGTACCATAGTACATAACCCATGCGGAATACCGTGTGTTAGAAACATTTATGGTCAATTTAAATTACGCCAGTAAAAAAATGAGGGTAGATCGGTATGTCTGCCCATAAAAACTCGCAGTGCCTTCAGTTATACCGTGATCATGGCGCATGAAACTGTGCCGAAATATTGGATAACTCAAAAATCTAATCATGGTAAATATCCCGTTTTAAATGACTTCGGTGTTAATAACCATGATCGTTTCAAAAATTTTATCTTCCTGCAGTCTTTCGCTGGTCGTTATCCAACCATATCCAACCTGGTCCGAGGGCTTCCCACGTTTACCGAGTCGCGGTCTCCACTCAAGAAAACGATATAAAGGTTTTATTGATTATTTTAAAGAAGTAGATAAATCTGGTGACCATGTGAAGGCATTTGAGTCGTCTTGATTTGGTCTACGTCTGTCCCTGACATTTAGATAATTATGCAGGATATCAATATTGGAATTTTTATTTGGATCCTAACTGTAGAATACCTATTAACAAAACCACTCACATTAAATAAAAAAAATCAGTTTTTATTAGTCGTCAGTATGGTCAATTTAGTAACTCAATTGGATAAATTTATAAATAATGCTGGACAATTCACACAGCTTTATCTAGCTCCATGGTAAGCAGAGCTTGTGTTAAAAAGTAAAGTAAAAGTAAAAAATAATTATTTCTTTAGGCTTACAAAATAAGCACTTAGATAAGTCATATTTTATATATAAATTATTATCAAATAAAATTATTTTACTGTTCACTTCAATTTTTGTCTACTAGTGGAAGAAGTGAACAGAAACCACTAGCATGTTCATCTCTTATATGTTGTTATGGGTACTAGATAACTGATATACATAATACAATACATAACATAGATAGATATTTTTTATTATACATAGAAAACGACCAGAACACCCGCAACAAATATCTGCAGATCGTACACACAATTGTTCCGAGGCGGGAATCGAACCCGCAACCTCCTGCGTCGCATGGGTCGTTAATTATGTATGTATATTCATTGGGTTGCCATTTTGAAATGTTCTACCTTATAGCGCACTGCTGCTCCATTCTGTTGTATTCGTGAGTGTATCACTCGTACTATTTTCGGCGATCATTGGTTATTTCCCCTTTTATTTTTATCTGTTTAAAAGCATTTTAAACAGATTAAAATACAGAAGACATTAAAAGTGTCTTCACCTCAAGTATATACACGATAATAGATGTGCCAATGGACGTAATGTTTCTATAAGCTGCCTGTACCGTTATTAATAGAACAGAATCTAATAGTTTATTTGTAACTCAATACACAAAAACTTAAAACAAACATTAAAACTTTTGAAACTATCATGGTTATTAATACTAAAGTCATTTAAAACGGGATATTTACCATGATTTGCCATAAAAACTCGCAGTGCCTTCAGTTACTCCGTGATCATGGCGCATGAAACTGTGCCGAAATATTGGATAACTCAAAAATCAAATCATGGTAAATATCCCGTTTTAAATGACTTTAGTATTAAAACAAACATGATTAAAAAAATAAAAAATAAAGGATAAACGATTTTTGCAATTGAGTAACAAAACGGACTCTATCTCAGCATGAGTTAGTTGTAAGTATGTTACAACCAACCCTGGTCTTCCGATAGAGCCGTTTGGTGACGTCACGGAAGATAACACAAGACAATATGGTGATACTGTACGCTGCCCTATATTCTATCGTTCTGTTATTACCATTCGACATAATGCCACTAATATCGAATGCCCTAAGTGTCAGGTACCGTAATAGGCACCTTTCTATCGACGAGCCGCTACTTAAAGATTTCTACGGCCATTTTCCTTTCAATATCTCTGCTAATAAGCTAAGTTGCTCCTGCCCATGGCTCCGCACACGTTCTCTCGGGAAAATGTTTTTTTTTTATTTAGCCTAATTCGTCCCATTGTTAGTAAAGTAAAGTAAAGTAAAAAATCATTTATTTCTTTAGGCTTACAAAATAAGCACTTAGACAAGTCATATTTTATATATAAATTATTATCAAATAAAATTATTTTACTGTTCACTTCAATTTTTTGTCCACTAGTGGAAGAAGTGAAAAGAAACCACTAGCATGTTCATCTCTTATATGTCTAATACATGGTTATTTGCCTATTTAAGTCTAAATATAATATGATTCGATACATGTCAATATTTAAGTAAAGCTATGCACTGCAACAAATTACTTACTACATATTATTGTCGGTGCGAAACTGAGCGACATCTGGGCAAAGGCCTCTCCCAAATCTTCCCACTCAGTGCGGTCACGCGCGATCTCCTTTAATTAACTGAATATATACGTAATTTTTAAAAAACAGATTCGGTCATAGCTATTACACTTATTTTTGCTAAATAAGATGGCGAACGCTTGTTGTTATCTACTTTTTGTATTGTAGATATAAATCTAAGGTTTTTGTTATGAAAATGCGTAAAACTAGCAATCCAGGTAGTCAAATAACCTAGCGCCGTTAGTTGACTACCTGGATTGCTAGTCGTAGGAAGTCTCAAAGATTTTCGACTCGTCAGTAAGTGACTGACCCAGATCTGTATCTGGTTTACAATAAAGTATTTTTGTATTATATTATATTATATTATATTATATTATATTGTATTGTATTGTATTGTCACTTGATCTCGTGGCTCAGTTGGTTAGAGCGTCCCTGTACATAAATTGATATACAGAAAACTCTTTATTATAACCACACAAAACAGAAATAAACAATAGAATAGAGGGCGGCCTTATCGCTGAGAGCGATCTCTTCCAGGCAACTTTAGGATGGACTGCGATCTATTCTAAGAACTATTTATAAATACAACAAAACCTTAAAAACTAATAGGATTGCTGGGAAGGCGGCGTGATTTATGCAGAACCCTTAGTACCTAATTAAAACTCAAACTTAACCAGATTTAGACTTCTTCTATTTTCGAATGGTCCAGTGGCGCGTGTCAGCCAATCCCGTTAGCCGAGCCGACAGGTTTCACGCATGCGCATTAAACTTGCAGTTGAGCTAGAGTTATTAGGTAATACATCTCGTGTTTCTATTCTATGATAATAACGGGAAATTATAATAACGGAACTAGTTTTAAGCTTGCGGGTTAATTTTATTGACTTACTTATAGTTCCGTTTGCGTAAATATTGTTAGATGTCATCATCATCATCAGCCTATAGCAGTCCACTGCTGGACATAGGCCTCCCCCAATGAGCGCCATAGCGCCCTGTCTTCAGCTTGCCGCATCCAGCATCTACCTGCAGTCTTTCGCAGGTCGTCATCCCACCTGGTCGGAGTGTGTCCTACACTACGTTTACCGAGTCGTGGTCTCCACTCAAGAACACGTTTGTATAGTTTAGGTAGATATACTAAAATATAATTTCTTGGCCACCAGGGGCAACTCAGTAAACGTAGTGTAGGACGCCCTCCGACCAGGTGGGATGACGACCTGCGAAGACTGCAGGTAGATGCTGGATGCGGCAAGCTGAAGACAGGGCGCTATGGCGCTCATTGGGGGAGGCCTATGTCCAGCAGCGGACTATATAATACTACTATATAATGCGGCGATAAGACCGCCAATTGTATCTAGTTTTTTTAAAGTTTTATTTTACATTGTCATTTTATACTTAGTGTGCAATAAAGAATTATCTATCTATCTATCTATATAGGCTGATGATGATGATGATCATGAAGGGCAACTCCATATAGTTGCCTAAACAATACAAAGTAACCTATAGATTGAGCTTTCGGAGGTAGTTCAGTAGCGTTTTTAACTCAAAAGCGTACCTTTTGAGTTTAAAAACACTTGAAAATATAAAAAATGCGACTATTAATTATAATTAGGCGTTTTCTTATTTCGTTATCTGTGTCAATTATTTTTTAAGCTGACATCTAATTTAAATAATTACTTCCGCAATCCATGGTTTGTTTATATCCAAGCCACTTCTACTGCTTGTCACTCATGATGCAAGCACTATCTGAATCTGACCACTCTTGATAAGTTATCTTGATTTCTATTTTTAGTTTTTATTTTCTGTATTTTTATGTTAATTGTTTCTTATTTTTGTGCATTTTTACTCTATTTCTATATACGTTTATATGATATATATTCATTACTTTATATCCAAGTTATAGATAAGATAAATAAGTTTTCTTGATTTCTATTTTTAGTTTTTATTTTCTGTATGTTTATGTTAATTGTTTCTTGTTTTTGTGTATTTTTACTCTATTTCTATATACGTTTATATGATATATATTCATTATTTTATATATAACTAGCTGCGCCCGCGGTTCTACTCGCGTGGTGATAGATATTTTGGATAATATACAATATATCTTTATGAATTGTAGCCTATGTGTTATTCTGATGTATAAGCTATATTATTGTAAGGTTTCATTAAAATCCATTCAGTAGTTTTTACGTGTAAGAGTAACAAACATCCCTCCATACTTACAAACTTTCGCGTTTATAATTAATAATATATGACCTGTCTAAGTGCTTATTTGTAAGCTTAAAGAAAAAAAAACTTTTCATTTTCATTTAATATTAGTAGCATTATCTTCAATAATTACGCCACCGTCAGCTTTAATACGTACTGATCCTATCCGTCCAAAGGTTGCCTGGAAGAAATCGCTGTTAGCGATAAGGCAGCCGATTGTGCCACTAGAATAATTAGTATTAAGATCCTTTATTATTATATTTTTTTTGTATTGATGGTCCAACAACTTAGAGCATTAATTAATGCCCTAAGTCCAATAAAGATATATTGTATTGTATTGATGCAAGCGACATGCGCGTTACCACAGATATCAGAAACAAAGGAGATATGAAAAGGGGGCGTGGCCGGTGTCGCAGCAATATGCCCAGAAACAGAACACATTGCTCACGGCAGTAAAAGGTTCATTAAAAGTTAGATCTCTATGCGCATTACGCAACAAATCGACGCCTGCGCATGCCAAATAGATCATTACAATTAGTCTATAGCCCGCGGTATTGAATTAAAGTAATTACGTGCTCAGAATGCTTTTTTTTTGTTTATTTTAGTTGTTATGTCATCTTAGTTTCATATGTAAATTAAGTTAAATAGCCTAGAGCTTCACGGTTTGTCCAGAGACAACCCCGCTCTATACTAAACTTTATTTTAGTTTAAAACTTCTGAAACTATCATGGTTATTAACACTAAAGTCATTTAAAACGGGATATTTACCATGATTTGATTTTTGTTTATTTATTTCCACTGTAGGACCTACACATGTTACTCTTGATGTCGTTAAATACTATAAATTTGAAACCGGAGTTTCTAGTTATTTAGAGATCTAATGTCATGCTGGGGTAAACGTGTTCTTGAGTGGAGACCGCGACTCGGCATACGTAGTGTAGGACGCTCTCCGGGCAGGTGGGATGACGACCTGCGAAGGACTGCAGGTAGATGCTGGATGCGGCAAGCTGAAGACAGGGCGCTAGCGCTCATTGGGGGAGGCCTATGTCCAGCAGTGGACTGATATACGAGTAGGTTGATGATGACAGACATAATGTTAATGAAAACTTAAAACATTACGCTCCATCTTTTGCAGTCGGGTAAAAACCTTAATAAGAGACTATAATACCCTTTCCATAGAAACAGTTTTATAGAGCGAAGTATACAAAGAAAGAAAAGAAAAGAAAGCTGCATGAAAAAGGCAAATAATACTTCGAAATAAAAGTAATTAAGTCTATACGGTAGGGTACCGAGGCTATCCGAGTTAAAATATATATATATATTTGAGTATCTGGTGTATGCGACGCGTGCCCCGAGAGCTGGTGAGTATCTGCAGTTTGCTCAATTATTTGAATTGTAAATACTAGTTCTAATTAGTTTCAATTATTGATTGTAACTTTCTTTGTTAATAAAGTAAATACATAACTCATAAAAAAATAATTATAATAAACTAAAAGCCTTCAAAAGTGTACATATATAATAGTGTATATATAAAAGCATTTCAAATTATTTTATATATACACTATTTTTAAGTTTAGCAGGACCACCTTATAAAGTGAAAACCTGTTCACATTAAGATTTCTGTATTTCTCAATTAATAACTCGCTTACACGAATATTTAAAAAGTCGCAAATAAACCACTTTGTTCATCGCGCCATTTTGCTCATTTAAAGCATCAGTCAAAGATATTTTTAGCATTAAATTGTAATTTAAGGCTAAAAATAAAGCGACAAGGGCGTGTCGCAACATTCACAGTGAAGAGTTCCGTATATAATCTGGATTATAGTAGATTTTTTGTTCAAAGAACCTTTCGGAGTATGTATTTTGTAGATATACCTAGGCTCGTATACCACGAACCGACGGCCGCTGGGGAAAACGTCTTGATAGGAGACCACGACTCGGTAAACGTAGTGTAGGACGCCCTCCGACCAGGTGGGATGACGACCTGCGAAAGACTGCAGGTAGATGCGTCAAGCCGAAGACGGGCGCTATGGCGCTCATTGGAGGAGGCCTATGTCCAGCAGATGATGATGAGGCTAGTACCTATAGCTTTATTATATGTATACTACTATCACAACACAATGCTGAGTCGGACGCCATTTTGTAGCATTTAAGTTTTTTTTTTTTTTTTCAATTATATAGTAGTTATTTAGTATTTATGGTGTTGGGTAGTTAAGGAATTAGTTTAGTAAATTTGTTAACTACAAATCAAAGTTGTTTGCTACAAATAAAGAAAGATTATTCTATTCTATTATACCTATCATAATGCTTTTTATTGTGTTATATATAAGCTTCTGGTTTTCCTTTAAATAAATATAAATATATATAATAGCTGTATAGAGAGACATTTCTTGGACCAAGCACAGTTATAGCACAGGACAAATAAGGTGAGAATTATAGACTTAATACTTGAAAGTAGGAGGTATACACCGAACCTGCCCTCCCACCACAGGTGGGTATGGTATAGATTGAAAATTCATTCTGCCTTTTGGATTTGAATAAATAAATACATAATGCTGGACAAATCACACAGCATTATCTAGCCCCATGGTAAGCAGAGCTTGTGTTATTGGTACTAGATAACTGATATACATAATACAATACATTACATAGATCGATTTTTTTTTATTATATATAGAAAACGACCAGAACACCCGGAACAAATATCTGCAGATCGTACACACAATTGTTCCGAGGCGGGAATCGAACCCGCAACCTCCTGCGTCGCAGGTGGACCTTCGCCCACCGCGCCACATCGAATTATATCTATGTTTTTTTACTTTTACTTTATAAATAGACATTACGTGTTCGTGCTTAAATTTTAGTAATATCGCTACAAAACGACTTGACCATTCGGGTCAAGTCGAAGAAATCATAAGTTCCGTTTTTGCCATTGCACTGGATCCCTAAAAATAAAAATAAATAAAATATAGCCTAGGGCATAAAGGCGTCTTACACTGCACCAGGCAAATTGCTATAATTTTAGTCTCGTGTACGCGTGACCTTATTTCTGTCAGCTGGCTTGACGTTTTGCTCTCAAACTGTTTTGCTATAACTGCTATAATATCGCTAAAAGGTGCAAGTTACGTAATTATATGCACATGTGCCGAAGATATAGCATACTTTACATAGCAAATAATCATGTATTCGACACATAAGAGATATGAAGATACTAGTGGTTTCTTTTTCACTTATTCCACAAGTGGACAAAAAATTGAAATGAACAGTCAAATAATCTTATTTGATAATAAAGTATAACTATAAAGTATAACTTGTCTAAGTGCTTATTTTGTAAGCCTAAAGAAATAAAATATTTTGAATTATGAATTTTGTAATAAAGCTGTTGATACATTTTCTCGACAAAGAGGTCGATGCAGGCACCGACGACCTACAACGTTTTTCATTCGTACTTAATTTAGCAGGTAATATATTATAAAAAGAAAACTCTTATTCTAAAAACTCTCAATTAACACAATCCCCTGCGAAGGGTAAAACACGCACTTACATTAAAGTCATTTAAAACGGGATATTTACCATGATTTGATTTTTGAGTTATTCAATAAAAAATGTGGGTAGATATAAGGGTAAAAAGGCACTGCGAGTTTTTATGGGCAGACATACCAATGTCTGCCCATAAAAACTCGCAGTGCCTTCAGTTACTCCGTGATCATGGAGCATGAAACTGTGCCGAAATATTGGATAACTCAAAAATCAAATCATGGTAAATATCCCGTTTTAAATGGCTTTAGTGTTAATAACCATGATAGTATCAAACGCACTTACATGTGTTGAAAATAACTCACAGCACGTAGAAACAGGATTAATTTGCATTTGTTTGGTGTAAGATTTTAAATTTACTTTTTTTCGTGTAAGTTTTTCATTGTTACTTTATATTGTTCCCGAAAGCTGTGTAAAGAGGTCAATAGTAAGTACATACTCCTTTGTCCGAACCAAAAATTAGAGTGAGAAGCGAATGAACGATTTCTATGGCTTTTGCAGTTAAGGTATGCACTCAGTTAGACCAATTATTAATATAATACAATAATAATTTAATTAAGGGTAGACAATTCCATGACTTCCTCCTATTTAGTATCTTGTTAGATGAACCGGTGCGTTAGATTTTCTAAGTAGCCTGTTTCTTGTGATAAAAATGCTTGCGTAATTAAAAATGGCGACTCAAGCGCAGTTTTTATAATTTAATAGCCTCTGGTGTTACGTAATGATGGTTGATACCCATTACAGAATAAAAATAAACCGGGATGAGCAGGAATAAGTGGGGATCTTGGCTTTTTGCAATTTGATACGGACACTTTTCCTTGCAACAATCATAATGTTCCGAGTTACAACAGAAAAGGGTAAGGTTTTTTTTAAATTGTTGTAAAATCCGCTATCGTCTAGATTCTAGATAATCTGATATTTTGTAATAAGCCTTAAAACAAAGGATGTGTTTGAAAATTTGTATGAATTTATTTATTGATAATACGCGCTATTTATAAATTAAAGCCACGAGATTCTTTGAGGGAATTATTTAAAAAAATTAATATTCTGACTGTAATATCGCAATACATCTATGAAAATTCAATGTATACCCACAAAAATAAGGATAGCCTTATGAAAAAGTGTGATGTTCACAATAGAAATACAAGAAACAAGAACAAGTTACACATCCCATCATTTAGATTACACAAGGTAGGGAAATCATTTATGGGCAATAGCGTGCGCTTCTATAATAAGCTTCCATCTGAAGCAACTGAGCTCCTTATTCGTAAATTTAAAAATTACATATAACTAAATCTCATCAAGAAGGCCTTCTACTCCATAAATGATTATCTCAATGATGTTAATGCTTGGCCAGATGTCGCTCAGTTTCGCACCGACAATAGTATGTAGTAAGTAATTTGTTGTTGTGCATAGCTTTACTTAAATATTGACATGTATCGAATCATATTATATTTAGACTTAAATAGGCAAATAACCATGTATTAAACATATAAGAGATGAACATGCTAGTGGTTTCTTTTCACTTCTTCCACTAGTGGACAAAAAATTGAAGTGAACAGTAAAATAATTTTATTTGATAATAATTTATATATAAAATATGACTTGCCTAACAAGTGCTTATTTTGTAAGCCTAAAGAAATAAATGATTTTTTACTTTACTTTACTTTTACTTTAATTTTTGCAACTCACTTGGAGTTTTGTTGTTGAAGCGTATACATTTTTTCTTGTGTAGCCTGGTTGTGGAAACAAAAGTAAATACAGACTAGGTCTTTAATTCATGTTTCTGACTCAGCAACATAAAGTCGGTCGGTGACCTAGCAATGGCAATCTTCATGATCAGCGTTCTTTCTGTATGACCTCTATTTGGTTAGAAGAGATTGCTTGAGTCATCATGACTTGAAAGTAAGCATCCACTGTGCTTGACTGGGACTGTAAAAAGGTGTTTGCCGCTATTAAAGTTAGGTTATTTGAAATAAGGTTTTTGTTATTATAATGCGTAGGCTTTCGGACTCGGGTTAATCTCTTCGTGGCTTAACACTTTGATTGCTGAAATCACACGGTATGTGTTTTCTACAAGTGACTAATATGCGTAAATCCACACTAGCGCAGCGGCTGAGAAAATACAGATCTGTGTGACTCAGCACAGCCGTAATATTTTTCGAACGAAACGCATGTGCGGCGCAACACAGCCGCTGTGTAGAGCGGCAGCACGAATTTTTTAGGATAAAAAAAAGATCGCAGTCGTCGAAAAAAAATCGCAGTCAAAGTGTTAATTGTTTAGAGCGTTCCTTTAATTAGGCAAAGGTCACGGGGTTCAAGTCCCACCGAAATCGATCATTTTTGGAATATTATTTTTCATTTACTAGCTGCGCTCCGTGACTTCGCCCGCGTGGAAATCAATGTGTCAATTGGTTTATAAACATTTATATTAAATCACTCTATCTATAAAAAAAACCGCATCAAAATCCGTTGCGTAGTTTTAACATCTAAGCATACATAGGGACACTAAAGTCATTTAATACGGGATATTTACCATGATTTGATTTTTGAAATTGAATTGAAATGCCTTTAGTGTTAATAACCATGATGGTTTGAAAAGTTTTAAATAGGGACAGACAGACAGTGGAAAGCGACTTAGTTTTATATTATGTAGTGATTTGAGTGGGGTCGTGGCCTAAGAATATCGATCCTTCCAAATCAGCCCATGGATGACTTAAAAGTCGACTAAAAAATAATTGATGGTAAATATATCATCAAAATATTTCAGTATTAGATCTAGAATAATAACAAAACCCGTTTTGAAATGTACAAACTGACACCTTTCATTTGATACTCCACTTGACCTTGTAGATCTCTTATTAATTTTGGACATCTCAATTTGCACGTAGCATAATCCACACAGCATCATCTAGCCCCAAGCAAAGCAGAACTTGTGTTATGGGTAATCCTAACTCTTTTTAACTCAGCACGAATCCAAAATTTTTATTTCCCCACCGAAAGTGGCGTAGATAGGTATCCAAGTATAATCCATACTGAATACTTTCACAAAAACAAATAAGAACTAGTATTTCAATTGAAACAATAAAAGTAAAGTAAAAGTAAAAAATCATTTATTTCTTTAGGCTTACAAAATAAGCACTTAGACAAGTCATATTTTATATATAAATTATTATCAAATAAAATTATTTTACTGTTCACTTCAATTTTTTGTCCACTAGTGGAAGAAGTGAAAAGAAAAGAGCTAACTGCAGACTGTTGAACACAATCTACAGGCAGCTCAAATAACACGGCATTGTTTGATTCCCACAAGTTGAAAGTGATACCCATTACGAGAATACCATCAACATTCCATAAATAATGGTATACGGTTGATATAGGTCTCGTATGGGATCTTATTTGCTATTGGAAATTCAGACAAGAATGTGAAAACAAAGCGAAGCCTATTAGATTCAATAATATTGCTTATATATTGCTGTAGTTATTAAATATATTTGCCAATCGGCAAGACATAATGGAAAACAATCGGTAAACGTAGTTAAGGACGCCCTCAGACCAGGTAGAATGACGACCTGCGAGAGACTGTAGGTAGATGATGATTGCAGCAAGCTGAAGACAGGGCGCTATGGCGCTCATTGGGGGAGGCCTATGTCGTGGACTATCATAGGCTGATGATGATGATGAGGCAAAATATATAATCGATTATTCAACACCGTTATAGCGATTATAATCTACGAGTCGTCAGAATCAGGAAGAGTGAGTAGTAATCCGTGAAATAATTGCAACTTGCTGGGAAATAGAGATGCGCAGTGGATGATGGTCGATATCGATGATTTTATGCATATCTGATCAAATCATTTATGATCAAATTAGGGCAATAACGGGAATCACATTGCCTGCAGCCCTGAGACAGGCCGAAGGCAGAGTGGTGTGGAAGCGGTTCATCAGCGTCACCGTGAAAGCTTTCCAGGGCGGGCATGACCTTCAGGCACGACAGAGAAGAAGATGCATTTATGGGATGGGATGGGATTCTTGAATGGAAACAATTACGTATTTATGATTTGCATAATTTGCAAAAACATCATGCGTTAATGTTTTTGCATTGCATTTCAATGACGTATAAATGCGTGATGATTTTCATTCCTTTTATAAATAAAAGGCTCCTTGATATTTTTATCGCGTCAACAACTTTATACTTGCTCGCGCTAACAAATATGTTGCGGGCCGAAGTGAAACTAATCCGATCTATATTTTGCTAAATTCTAAATATAAATTATTGATATTGATTGAAGCACTAATTTTTCTCCTCTTGCCAGATTCTGTGATTGAATGTATGGCATAATTTAACAATTTGACTGCTGAAATCACACGGTATGTGTTTTCTACAAGTGACTAATATGCGTAAATCCACACTAGCGCAGCGGCTGAGAAAATACAGATCTTTGTGACTCAGCACAGCCGTAATATTTTTCGAACGAAACGCATGTCCTACGCAATACAACCGCTGTGTAGAGCGGCAGCACGAATTATTTAGGTTAAAAAAAAGATCGCAGTCGTCGAAAAAAAACCACAGTCAAAGTGTTAAGATAGATTTTACATATAATAAAGTAAAAAGTCTTTATTTTGAAACATACTTAGGTGCTAGAACAAAAATATGAAGCGATGCGACCTGCCTGATAATAAACCAAATTTAGCCAAAAAATAAATAAAAAATACAGAGAAGGGGAAAAAAGGAATTCCCACTAACCCAAGGGCCGAGGGGTCGTCACCCCTCGAATTGACGCCGGGGTAATGAGGCCAAGCCTCGAGGCTGGGCTGTGCCCCCACCAGGACCGGAAAGAAATCTATTGTACAGAGACATTGCATTGCCACATCTCTCAATTTGTACACCGTAATCCTTAAAACATGTTTGATACCTACGTGTCTTAATAACACAATATGTTTATGCAAATAATGATCTTTATCTTTATGTTTAATAATCGACAGTCGATAGAACGGGCGCGCACAACACTAGTGCAAATGTATGCGCTGGCGGCTATCGACCTAGCTAGGGCAAGCTAACGGGATAACTCTTCCGGTATGTTCGCAAGGTTTATTGGTATTTAGTTCTAACTTGGAACCTGGTTACACCAAGTATTCAAAGGTGCATTGTTTTTATTTTTGCATTTTGAAGCAATATTTATTTATTTATTTATTTACAAAAGTACCTCTATTTTTACGGGAACACCCAATATATAGGATAACGACCGAATACTGATTATCACAGCATTATCTAGCCTCAAAGGAAGCAATATGAGCTTGTGTTTTGGGTACTAAATTACTGATTATTATAATTTTGACGACCGATGTGGCGCGGTAGGCGAAGGTCCGCCTGCGACCCAGGAGGTTGCGGGTTCGATTCCCGCCTCGGAACAATTGTGTGTACGATCTGCAGATGTTTGTTCCGGGTGTTCTGGTTGTTTTCTATGTATAATAAAAAATATCTATCTATGTAATGTATTGTATTATGTATATCAGTTATCTAGTATCCATAACACAAGCTCTGCTTAGCTTGGGGCTAGATAATGCTGTGTGAATTGTCCAGCATTATTTATTATTATTTATTTATTTTGAGCCATTATTGTCTCACTGCTGGGCAAAGGCCTCCCTTTTCTCCTCCCACTCCTCTCCAACGCTGCAACAGGCCATGATGGAAGATGTGCCTCGAGCTCGTCACTACTTATATGTATACTATGATGAGATTACTGATATAAAAAAAAAGGAAAATGCCCTGATTTTACGGTAGCGTCTCCTCGCAGCTTCGTTCTCAAGTTCGAACAATGTCATTCTAAACCCTGTGTATTACACTGTAATGTATGAAAATAAAACTCTTAGTTTGTGGGCGAAGAACACCCAAACCACAGAACTTATTTGGCTAAAATCATATTTAGTTCTGATGGTATTGGTTAGATGCCTTTTCTCCAAAATACGTAAACAATTGTCGTTTCGTATGAGCTCGTATTTCGTTTTGTCCAATTGGTATTAAGAGTGAGAGCAATGAAACGAAACACGAAATTTCTGCAATGCTGGTACGTAATCTTGGAAAAAATCGTGCAGCGTGTGCTGATGGTAGCAGATACTTCATTGACGGTAGCAGATACTTAAGATCCGACTTGGAAAATCACTCCATATATTCAAAAAACTTCTGCATCAGCATTATTTATCCATATGAATACATTGATAGCTCTATCTTATGTCTATGTAAGTTTATTGTAATATTTGTAATGTAGGTATTATGGTATGTAGTGAATTGTAGTGTATGTATTTGTTTTCTTTTCTGTTATCTACATATATGTTTATGTATTTACTAAAGTACCACCGTCTTTTTTGTTCCTTCATGTCCTGTCCATCCAAAGGTTGCCTGGAAGAGATCGCTCTCAGCGATAAGGCCGCCCTTTATACTTCATTTATTCTATTGTTTTCCTGTATTGTTTTCGGTTTTGTGTGGTATAATAAAGTGTTTTCTATCTAGAATAATCAGAATAATCAATTTATTGGTAAAAAACGAATATTACAGGTAAAATAATAATTATAAATTAAAGTTAATTAAATAATTAGACAATAATCAAATAACTGATAATTAGATTATAATAAATGTATTATAACTAAGTAATAATA
This sequence comes from Eupithecia abbreviata, assembly GCA_943735965.1. Taxonomy (NCBI): domain Eukaryota; kingdom Metazoa; phylum Arthropoda; class Insecta; order Lepidoptera; family Geometridae; genus Eupithecia; species Eupithecia abbreviata. The sequence continues at coordinate 8,210,814 of OX030998.1, read as the reverse complement.
CTCAAGATATTATATAATTTTTCGCATATACTCGTCAATACTGTAGAACGCCTTCTCGACGAGCCACGATTGAAGTCTTTGTTTAAAGGAAGACAGACTCGGTGCTGTGACTACCTGATCGGTAGGTTGTTATACAACGCGGGTCCCAACACGTGCGTGAGTCTGTCCGACTTCGCCAGTCTGTGTGATACCGCAGATAGCTTGCCAGCTCCACGAGTGTTGTAGCATCGCGTGTGGTTATCTCCACGCGTCTTGAACCGCTCCAGGTTTTGCCTAACATACATCACTATCTGGAGGATGACAATGGAAGGCAACGTAAGGATCTGGAGCGATACAAAGAACTGCCGCGCCGGCGTGTCCCACGCTACTTTTGCGATCGCCCTCACAGCACGTTTTTGCATGCGGAAGACGCGCTCTCGATCAGCAGCGCGCCCCCACAGCTCTGCGCCGTACTGGAGCAGCGATTGGACAGTCGCAAAATAACAAGAGCGGACCACGTGGGCGGACACCACGCGCGATAGCCTCTACATATCTAACATTAGAGGTAGTTACTAACAGAATCCCCAATTGCCTCCGAAATATCGCAATCTATTCTGAACACGCATGAGCTGAGCTGAGCACATAACGATGATCATCAAGCAGCATCGAATTAAGGGAAACTCGGTGTTGCCACATCCCTAGACCTTGACTAGTCTATTGTCTACGGATGATTTGGAAATATCGTGTGTTTTCGGTAAATTGGATGTTCCGGCTGAGCCGCGATTAATCTACTTGAGCCCTTACTGTAGCCATCTATCTAATAACAAACTGGAGACACAATCACCTTCAATCACTACATAATATAAAACAAAATCTGTCCCTTTGTATGCTTAGATCTGTAAATCTTTATTTATTTTAATTAGTAGGTAAAGTACAATGATAATTCGCGGATATGGCGCGTTGACGACCGATGTGGCGCGGTGGGCGAAGGTCCGCCTGCGACGCAGAAGGATGCGGGTTCGATTCCCGCCTCGGAACAATTGTGTGTATGATCTGCAGATATTTGTTCCGGGTGTTCTGGTCGTTTTCTATGTATAATAAAAAATATCTATCTATGTAATGTATTGTATTATGTATATCAGTCATCTAGTACCCATAACAGAAGCTCTGCTTAGCTTGCGGCTAGATGATGCTGTGTGAATTGTCCAGCATTATTTATTTATTTTATATTCAGTGGGCGGCGAATAATAAAGATATTTCCCAACGAGCTAGATAATGCGGCTGCCACGGTCCGTTGGCCATTACTTGTGAAATTCGTAACCAGAAGAAAGATAGGTACCTTTCTCTTTGGTTTGTTTTATGGAGACACTTGGAGATTGCTGAGCTAGTTAAATCCTAATTGATTTCGTTTTATGTATCCGAGTATTTCAATTCAATTTTTTTATTTTTATTTATTATTTAATTAGAACGGCACAATCACCAATTACACTAATTATTTTACATATGAGAAAGACGAGTCACCCATCCCTCTCACAATAGATCAAACAAACTGACAATATTTTTTTTAGTTCTTATTATTACTTATTATTGTTCTTATTGTATTCAGTTATTCTTATTTGTAGTTTTTGACATTTTTAACATGCGTTTCGTTCGAAAAATATTACGGCTGTGCTGAGTCACAAAGATCTGTATTTTCTCAGCCGCTGCGCTAGTGTGGATTTACGCATATTAGTCACTTGTAGAAAACACACACCGTGTGATTTCAGCACTCAAAGTGTTAAAGGTAAACTAAACGTGTTGCTAATCATGTAAGTCCAGTAACAAAATGAAATATTAAATGTAAAATCCACTTCAGTTATCCAGTGATAAAAACAAAGACATTATAAACATTGGCAGTAGTGAGCAGTCTTCCGATACGACTAACAAAAGCGTTCACTCAACACATGTTACAAAATGAAAAAAAAAAGAAATACCAAATTGAATGGCACTCCAACAATGTCCGATGTCCAAGGAATGGCCAAACTTAGTAACTACAATAGACAACGGCTTGCAATCAGCCAATCAATTACAAAACAATGATTCAAAGCAAAACGATTGGGAGATGAATGAAGATGTTCCGGTAGTGAAATATTTGTGACAAAACTTGTTTTTTACGTAATTCTGTGGCCTCTTTTATTTGTTTGGTAGGTTTTTAGTGCAAACTGTCTTTATGAAAATAATAGAGATTTCGAGGTTGTTATTTGAGATAATTTTCAACCAGCTTGTCAAAAATTGTTGCATCTTAACAGGGTTTTTATGCATTGTATACCCACTATGATATAGGTATATCATCATCATTAGTCTATGGTAGTTCATTGCTGGACATAGGCCTCCCCCAATGAGCGCCACAGCGCCCTGTCTTCAGCTTGACGCATCCAGTATCTGCCTGCAGTCTTTCGAAAGTCGTTATTCCATCTGGTCGGAGGGCGTCCTACACTACGTTTACCGAGTCGTGGTCTCCACTCAAGAATACGTTTGCCCCAGCGACCGTCGGTTCTTCGCGAGATATATAATATCTAAGAATAATTAACTGTATGCATAAAAGCACAATATATATATATATATATAATTATGATCCATATCAGTGGTTTTTATCCAATTGTTAGTCTAGCCTCGAATTCAATACAATACAATACAAATACGCATTATTGCACATAAAACACAGAAAAAAAACAGTACAAACAAAGATACAGATGCACAATGGGCGGCCTTATCGCCAAGAGCGATTTCTTCCAGGCAACCTTTAAATAATGAATTCATTAAATAAAAATAAATAAATAATGCTGGACAATTCACACAGCATTATCTAGTCCCATGGTAAGCAGAGCTTGTGTTATGGGTACTAGATAACTGATATACGTAATACTATTATATTACATAGACAGATATTTTTTATTATACATAGAAAACGACCAGAACACCCGGAACAAATATCTGCAGATCGTACACACAATGGTTCCGAGACGGGAATCGAACCCGCAACCTCCTGCGTCGCAGGCGGACCTTCGCCCACCGCGCCACATCGGTCGTCAATTCATTAGCTTTCTCCTGAAATATTTTCAAAGACTTGTCTTAAAGATGCCATAGAAATCTTGTCCGTGAGAATCCCTCATCAGCAGGCTGGAAACACGTCGACTCCATAAATAACTTATCGTATCGTAGAAAGTAACGACATCAACAAGTCAGGTTATTTGCCAACAAGGTGTCCACTTACTAAACTAAAGGGGCGGACACAGTGGCTTTACTAAAGATATTAAATAAATATATAAATAATACTGGACAATCCTCACAGCATTAGCCCCAAGCTAAGCAGAGTTTGTGTTATAGAAACTCGATGTTTCATATACATAATACAATATAATATAGATAGATTTTTTTATTATACCAGATACAGATTCAGATTATTTATTAATAACGTTTATAATGTTACATGTCATTCCTTAAATTATAATTTAATTGTCAATTGATAATTAAAGTACATTATCATAAAATTGATTAATAATAAAATTGCAAAAAATTAATAAATTATAATATTTAAATTACAAAATATCAAATATTTCACTAAATTTATAGTGACATTCCTCAATGAGCCAGAATTTACCTATAGGAACACTTGAAAAAATATTTGCAGATCATACACACAATTGTCCCGATACTTGGACATTGTCCGTCTTGGAACAAATATTTATTTCGGGTGGTCTGGGTATTTTGATTTGCTAAATTCTGGAACATCTAGGCCCACCACACAAATGCGACCGACTTCAAGAGCTGTTCGCCATTTTGTTACAGTGTTGTCTTAGTCCTGTTAAAATCATGAAAATCATGAAATTTCTATGTATGTAACATTTTCAAGTGTTCCGGTTGTTTTCTATGTATAAGAAAATATATCTATCTATGTAATATATTATATCATGTACATATATGAGTCATCCACACACAAGTACCCATAACACAAGCTTTACTTAGCGGTGGGCTAAAGCTGTGATTGTCCAGCATTTTTATTTATTTATTATATTTTATAAAAAGTTTGTTCCATAAATAATGCACAACTTTCCTGTTCACATAATTATTATGCATTAATTATGTATACGTATATTGGATTCGCAACGAATACATCCGACAGAGCACATACAGACATAGCTCAAAGAATTAGCAAGCTGAAGTGGCAGTGGGCCGGCCATATCTCGCGAAGAACCCACGGCCGATGGGGCAAACGAGTTCTTGAGTGGAGACGACGACTCGGTAAACGTAGTGTAGGACGCCCTCCGACCAGGTGGAATGACGACCTGCGAAAGACTGCAGGTAGATGCTGGATGCGGCAAGCTGAAGACAGGGCGCTATGGCGCTCATTGGGGGAGGCCTATGTCCAGCAGTGGACTGCTATAGGCTGATGATGATGATATTGTGATCAATTTCTAATCACAAGGGTCAACATAATACCAGCGCTAAGTAGGTTTTTTTTTTATCTACCCAGCAACATGCTGAATTGACACCTTTTTGACTCGACACCAAATGGTTTGCCAGGCAGGTTGCGGACGTTATTGGTTGGGTACCTACCTACTCTTTCAATGTATTAATTTGGTGATAGGTTTTCTTCGTTTTGTTTTTTTAAGTAGATAACTTCTATTATTTTAGTAATAAGTTTGTAACTAGTTTTAGCTATGCTACATATATGTATGTTTTTAAATGTACCTAATGTGTCGTGTCAAATAAATTATTTTATTTCATTTTTATTTCATTTCATAATCACAACGATTGAATTATAACTATACAGTCTGCAAGCACCCTAAGCCTCGTCTAATATGGTCAAATGAAAGGGCTTTACTGTGGCCGACCACGGCCATTCATTTCCACACACTTTCTCTACGTAATCTCTTAATTGGCGCTACGCTGTGGTCGTTGCTTCTAATGGTCGATGACTACTGCCTATTGTTATTTTTATTCATCTTTTTTTATGCAACTTTTTCACACTTTAAGTTAGTTATTTTTAAACTAGCTGCGCCACGCGGCTTCGCCCGAATGGAAATCTATGAAAATCAAATCATGGTAAATATCCCGTTTTAAATGACTTTAATGTTAATAACCATGATAGTTTCAAAAGTTTTATAGGAAATCTATGTGTCAAAAAGTTTATAAACCATCTTGATGCATCAAAATCCGAAAAAAAGTAAAGTAAAAAATCATTTATTTCTTTAGGCTTACAAAATAAGCACTTAGACAAGTCATATTTTATATATAAATTATTAAGCATACATAGCGAAGCATATATAAGGACAGACAGACAGCGGGAAGCGACTTTTTTATACGATGTATGTAGTAAAGTCATTTAAAACGGGATATTTACCATGATTTGATTTTCATAGATTTCCATTCGGGCGAAGCCGTGGGGCGCAGCTAGTTTAAAAATAACTAAAAAAATGACTTTAGTGTTAATAACCATGATTCATAGGTACCTTCTACTTAACGATATGTTAGAACATTTGATCCAGACAAGACAGGTATATTTTTAATCGAAGAAAAACACAATAATAGTTAATTTCGTTGATTTCTCCATCAATTATGGACCGATGAGGAAAACTATTTCGCTATTGACGAATAATCCCGAGGCAGTCCCATAAATAAATAAAATATATACAATACAATCCAATTACAGACATAAACTAACAAATGGCTACATGCCTATTTATCTCATTATCATGATCTCGGGCTATAAAGTGTCCCGGTCCTTTGGAGGGCTTGCGTGGGGCCGAAGCCAACAGCACAGAGGCCCTTTGAGAAAGTTAATCTAAAGGCGATGGCTACACATAGCGGGTATCAGCCTCGGGTGCACAATATGATACACCCAAAGATGGTAACCTCCAGGTGTAGAGACTATTGCAAAGAAAATTGAAAGAAATAAAACCAGGTTATTGTGATGGATGGATGGACTGGGTAATCGGGATATTGGAGAGATTGCGGACGTCTGCCATAAACAAGTCAATCATAATGTTAAGAGTGGCAGACTGTGGCTTGCCGAATGCTGGATGGGTGCCATAATATTTACCTTATTATAATTATCAAAAGGTACGAGAACACCTACTTAACCACATTTTTAAAAATTCGTGTTATGTTCATATTTATTCTAGCTTATCTTTGGTACACCCCCTGCCTTTCTTAAATTCACATAATTCTTTCCATCCAAAGGTTGCCTGGAAGAGATCGCTTCTAAGCGATAAGGCCGACCATTGTACTTTTATCATGTGATGTGTTTTATAATGATCTGTAACGTTGTGTACAATAAAGTATTTTTGTATTTGTATTTGTAGAACACAGAAAGAAGCTGATGTGCTTTTCTCTGGTAAATTCACTTTAGTCGCCTATTACGACAACCACGAGCTGATTTGGGTGAATTCTTACGCCGCGACCGCGCGCCAAGCATTCAGTCATGTCCCTGTGTATAATAATATCCATTACCTAATTGATTTCAACGAATACCTACCTATTATCAGTAATTCAATGGCTAACCAGACACCACACGAACTTACAACAAGTAATACCGGCGATTTCTAATCGTCTAATCGGCTAGGCATGTAATTTGTACAAATTACCTACACGCGCCGAAACGGTAGAAACATACAGGCATATCCAAAATAATTGCATTAACTTGTGGCTACCCTCCTCCAATGAGCGCCATAGCGCCCTGTCTTCAGCTTGAGACCGCGACTCGGCAAACGTAGTGTAGGACGTCCACCGACCAGGTGGGATGACGACCTGCGAAGGACTGCAGGCAGATGCTGGATGCGTCAAGCTGAAGACAGGGCGCTATGGCTCTCATTAGGGGAGGCCTATGTCCAGCAGTGGACTGCTATAGGCTGATGATAATGATGATGATGATTCCGAATCGAATGACACCTCAATCATAATTTTCGGAGACTAAAGTTTTGACCTAAAAAGAAGACTAGATTACTAATGGTAGAATTAAAAGAAAAACATTAAAATTTGTCAATAAGCACCTTTACGTAAATAATCTTGCTTTATGTGTTTTGTCACGGCTCATCACTGCTCTACATAATGTAGAGCAGTTTTGAAATTAAACGACGGAATTTCTCATTGGCCTTGAGTATTGATTCTTTGGTTACCAAAATAAACAAAATGAGTGCTTCTTATTTTTTTGTATATCTATTCTAATATTATAAAGAGGAAACGTTAGATTTTTTGTTTGTTTGTAATGAATGGGCTCCGAAACTACTGGACCGGTTTGAACAATTCTTTCACCGTTGGGAAACTACACTATCCCCGGTGAACATAGGCTATATTTTATTTTCAAAATTGTTAGGGATCCGTACTAAAACCGTGCGAAGCCGGGAACGTCCGCTGGTTACTCATATGGTCCGAGAGCCAGTGACAGATTTTCATGGGTTCTGGAATATGCGAATTTTAATTTCATGTTAATTTCTAATTCCTTATTCCATGGGAATAATGTCGTCATCGCTGCCACTGCCCAACCCACCCACGGAATCACAGCTGACGGTCACGACTCGACTATTCATAATATTAATCCCTAATGCATTTTACGAATTTTTGCTCGGGAGGAAATAATTGACTAAATTTGTACCTGGCTCCTGGACCAATACTATTTTGGTCTCTCATTAGCTGCATTTTGATAACTAATAATATGATAAACGTGAAAGTTTGTAAGTATGGATGGATGGAGGGATGTTTGTTACTCTTACACGTAAAAACTACTGAATGGATTTTAATGAAACTTTACAATAATATAGCTTATACATCAGAATAACACATAGGCTACAATTTATAAAGATATATTGTATATTATTCAATATATCTATCACCACGCGGGTGAAACCACGGGGCGCAGCTAGTAACTATTAAAACAAAGAAAATGAACCAAATAAATAATAAATAAATAAATAAATAATGCTGGACAATTCACACAGCATTATCTAGCCCCATGGTAAGCAGAGCTTGTCTTATGGGTACTAGATAACTGATATACATAATACTATACATTACATAGATAGATATTTTTTATTATACATAGAAAACGACCAGAACACCCTAAACAAATATCTGCAGATCGTACACACATTTGTTCCGAGGTGGGAATCGAACCCGCAACCTCATGCGTCGCAGGCGGACCATCGCCCACCGCGCCACATCGGTCGTCAATGTACCAAGTAACCTGTCATAAACCCAACCTAGTGTGTTAATACAAAATTTATTAGACTGGTTTTCAAATGAATATTCTACTTCCTATTAATAAAAGTATGTGAATGAAATTAAGTTTGTTTGTAATGTTCGGTTTATTTCTATTTTACTGTCAAAAACGATCGTTGTTTGACTAATTCATTACGCATGTAGGTTAACTGCGAAACTTATGTGTTTGGAAGAAGATTATGTATTGATATGGATCTGTTGTGGAGACCACGATTCGGTAAACGTTAGTGTAGGACGCCCTCCGACCAGGTGGGATGGTGAACTGCGAAAGACTGCAGGTAGATGTTGGATGCGGCAAGTTGAAGACAGGGCGCTATGGCGCTCATTAGGGGAGGCCTATGTCCAACAGTGAATGCTATAGAATAGTGATATAGAAAATATATATGTATATAAATAAAATAAAATAATAATAGAAAATATTTATATATATATTTTCTATTCTATTCTATTCTATAGGCTGATAGATGATGATGGATCTGTTGTACTGTCTCTAGATTGTTTGCCTCAGACTGTCTGCAGCCAGATAGATAGAAAAACACTTTTTTTATTATACCACACAAAACAACAGTATATATTACTATGGACCGTAGAATAAGTTAAATAAGATCTGTTACTTTTCTATGGTCTGAAATAAATGATTTTATTTTTTATTATTATTATTAAAACAGAAATAAATACTTAGAATACAGGAAGTATCAAATAAACACGATAAATACTCATTAAATTTTAGTAGGTTCTTATAAATAATATATAATCATAACATTTGACGACCGATGTGGCGCGGTGGGCGAAGGTCCGCCTGCGACGCAGGAGGTTGCGGTTTCGATTCCCGTCTCGGAACAATTGTCTGTACGATCTGCAGATATTTGTTCCGGGTGTTCTGGTTGTTTTTTATGTATAATAAAAAATATCTATCTATGTAATGTATTGTATTATATATCAATTATCTAGTACCCATAACACAAGCTTTGCTTATCATGGGCTAGATCGTCATCATCACAATGGTACATGCTGAAAATGAGCGTTGTGGGGTTACTCGCAACATTCAGCTGAGCATGAACCTGTTCTGATAGCGCAGCAACACGGAACTGACCATCACACACGGCTTGATCTACACTAAATTAATTTAGATATGTCTATTAATAATAAAATATATTTATATAAATAAATGCATATTATCAATTATATACTTTAAGTCTTTTTAAGTCGTGTGCTGTATTCCTTTACTATAGTTAGATAATTAAGTTTTTTTGCTCTATCAGAATATATATATATTTTCATTTCATTTTTCATTTAGATAATGCTGTGTGGATTGTCCAGCATTATTTATTATGCTAGTGCATAATAAATAATGCTGGACAATCCAGTAGTGATGTATTCGTCATACTACAATCGTTTTGACTCGTATTAATTTAAAAATTTCTTACATTTGTTACCACATTAAGTCAGTATTCGACCGGCGGAAGTAACGACATAGTTTTCTGGGACAGCGGATCTCGTCGAATTTTGTTGATCGATAATTTTACATAATATCCGACACGTGTGTCTTGTGTGAACGTGGGCTAAGGTGGCCAGGAATATACGCTTCTACTGGGTATACTCTGAGAATTAGCAGGCTGAAGTGGCAGTGGGCCGGCCATATCTCGCGAAGAAACGACGGCCGCTGCTGTGGCAAACGTGTTCCTGAGACCACGACTCGGTGTATTTCTGTATTTCCGTAGTGTAGGACGCCCTCCGACCAGGTGGGATGACGATCTGCGAAAGACTGCTGGTAGATGCTGGATGCAGCAAGCTGAAGACAGGGCGCTATGGCGCTCATTGGGGGAGGCCTATATCCAGCAGTGGACTATCGTAGGCTGATGATTATGATGATAATTTTAGATAAAATCCGACACGTGTGTTTGGTGAGAACGTGGGCTAAGGTGGCCAGGAATATGCGCTTCTAGGGGAAACTTGTTGATACGCTTTTAGAGGGGGTCCGAAGGTTTGTGTTATAGGTACAAGTTGACACATACGTATGTACTAAGTTGAATGGGGGTAATTCTGAACTACAAGGGGGTGAATTTGTGATTATGTTTATCCAATATTTTTCTTGTTTAAAAAAAAGTATTTTATATCCATTATTTAACATTAAAAAATATTTAAAAAAATATGTTTGCTTGTTTTTCCAGCAACCCAGTGCTTTGACATGAAATTGTTACAAACATATATGTATACGTAAACCCTTTCATTTCATCGAATCCTGTATATCGCATCTATATAACTAGCTTCTTTCCACGACTTCACATGCATTTGACCGGAATTAAAAATTACTGCTCTACTATTTTGCGTGTTTTTGTTTATTATTTTGAATTATTTTCTACAATAAATATTTTTTACTTTACTATAACTAAGCTTGATGATGATGATGATGATAATCGCCAGAATCCAGCAGCAAATAACATTATCAACGTTGGAATAAAACTGAGCGACTCATTTGAAACCCTGTCCCTTAGGGCTAGTGATAAAATCATGCTGATTCTATATGCCAGGGCTGTCGCAGCTGCCCATCAAGATAGAGGAGGTGTTGCGTGGAATTTTAAAGGTTTTCGGACGAAAATAGAGTTTTTTTGTGAGATTCTTTAAGGAGTCGTACATGCCACCACTATGGAATGCATTACCTACCCCAATCATCATCAGCCTATATCTGCCCACTGCTGGACAAAGGCCTCCCCCAATGAGCACCATAGCGCCCTGTCTTCAGCTCGCCGCATCCAGCATCTACCTGCAGTCTTTCGCAGGTCGTCATCCCACCTGGTCGGAGGGCGTCCTACACTACGTTTACCTACCCCAATAAGACAAGCTAAATCTCTCCCTATATTTAAACTATGGTCTATAAACACTTTCTTTCGTCAAATTCAAATAGTTAATATTTTATGTATAATAGTGTCTATAATTCGTATTTATAATTCTACATATTCAGTAGTTTTTGCGTGAAAGAGCAAGAAACATCCTCACAAACTTTCGGGTTTATATTATTAGTAGGATTAATGATGATCAGACATATGACTGATTCTGAACTCTAGTCCCAAGCAGTTTAGAATTATATTAACTAAATCTAGTACCCATACTACAAGCTCTGCTTCGCTTGGGGCTAGTGATGCTGTGTGGATTGTCCAGGATTATTTTTTTTATTTCTGGCAACACGGGCTACCCCTAGTAAGGCTAACTGGCCAAGTAGGTATGTGTCAGGCCAATAAATCGATGGAGACCGGTCGGTTATGCAACCGGTCAACGACCCTGGAATAGGGGAAGTATGGAGTGGACTGGGTGCCTACAGGTTTTATTACTTACTTGCTGCGGGGCTTAGCCCGCGTGGAAATCTATGTGTCAAATGGTTTATAAACCATCCTCTTGAATCACTCTATCTATTTAAAAAACCGCATCAAAATTCGTTGCGTAGTTTTAAAGTTCTAAGCATATACGAGTAATAGGGACAAACCGAATGAATGAATGAATGAATGAATGAATGAATTAACACTTTATTGCACTTAAAACTATAAAATAACACCTTATATCTAAATGTAACACATAAAAAGTACAATAGGCGGCCTTATCGCTGACAGCGATTTCTCGCAGGCAACCTAGGCATGGAGAAAAAGATATAGCTTAACTAAGAGTTGGTAGAGCACAAACACAAACAGATACAGAAATATCAAAAACAAAAAATATATAAAAAATAAACAAACTATATACATAACAAGCTACTTAAATTAGAATCTAACCTAACAGATAAACAATAACTCTAATTAATACAAATAACAATAACTACATACAATAGAACCGACAGCGGGAAGCGACTTTATTTTATACCTACTATGTAGTGATGATTGTGATGATGATGAACATAGAATCTCCTTTGTTTTTCGTTTCATATGTTAAAAATAAGGTAGGCACCTTCTTAAAATGGCCCATTCTCTATATATTTAAAAAACTTCATAAACATCCGTCGCGTAGTTTTGTATAAAAGAAAGTCGCTTCCCGCTGTCTGTCTGTTTCTATCAATGCTTATAGATCTTTAAAACTACGCGACGGATTTTGATGCGGTTATTTGACATATAGATTTACACGCGGGCGAATCCGCGGGCGCATCTAGTATTAGATAAGTTGACAAATTAGTCGTTTTGTTCCGGAAGTATTGCAATAGAATTGCGGCTAATTTGCGGAGGACATTGAGTCTAGTAATCTTTGGCGATGTTGCAACGCAAATGTTAGTCGCCATTATGTCATTTGGAATAATTTTAGATTGCAACGTGATATGGCCAGATGCATTTCCGAAGCGAAAGTCGAAGTGGACTTAAACTGATATTTTAAAGGCTTCGAAAACAGAGGTTTTTTTATTTTCGGCTGTACCTTTGTATTATTTACCTACCGATTTCTCCGTCCTGGTATTTTACTATACTTATTATTATTTTACGGTATACTCATTAGTATTTTTGTATTGTAGTTTTAATTTTGACTATTTAATTGTGACCGAATGAACATATTTGACGACCGATGTGGCGCGGTGGGCGAAGGTCCACCTGCGACGCAGGAGGTTGCGGGTTCGATTCCCGCCTCGGAACAATTGTGTGTACGATCTGCAGATACTTGTTCCGGGTGTTCTGGTCGTTTTCCATGTATAATAAAAAATATCTATCTATTTAATGTATTGTATTATGTATATCAGTTATCTAGTACCCATAATACAAAGCTCTGCTTACCATGGGGCTAGATAATGCTGTGTGAAGTGTGTCCAGCATTATTTATTTATTTATTTTATATTTATTTGATAAAGGTACATAATGCTAAATTTATTTTTTTGCTAACTATACTCAAAACTTCTTGGAGCGCAGTGGAATCATGTGAACTTTAAAATTTTGAGAACGACGTTCCACTGCGCTCCGAAATAGGTTTCGGAGCGCAGTGGAACGTGGTGGAACTGCCCATTTTGATGACTTTTTTTTGGATTTGATAAAAATTGAATAGAATAGAAAAAAAAAACATTTATTTAGACACAGGTACAAAATACAGGCATAGAATAACAGACGGCAAATAAAGTAGTTTGACATGGGGGTAAGTGACACAAATAGGTGATATTAAGAATAAAATAAGACTACCTCCTCCGCCGAAATAGGGGTTGAAAAAAAATGATTGTCTTGAATACCCATTCAAAAAATATTTACTCGGGATTAATACTTGTATACTACTAATAGTCTTGAATAACGAAAATAAACAATTGTAATTCATAGGAATTTCAAGACGGTTTTGAGTTTCTGTAAAAAACTTCATTATTATTGTTATTTATTGGAACATAACATTTCTATGAATATTATATTTATTATTATTATAATGTTGGACAATTCACACAGCATTATCTAGCCCCATGGTAAGCAGAGCTTGTGTTATGGGTACTAGATAACTGATATACATAAAACAATACATTACATAGATAGATATTTTTTATTATACATAGAAAACGACCAGAACACCCGGAACAAATATCTGCAGATCGTACACACAGGTTAGAAGCTTTAGGACTACATCTCAATACGACTAGACAGCAGGTATGACTAGATCGCTTTAAGACTTAATCTAGATATGACTACATCGCGTTAAGGAAGCTTTTGGACTAAATAGCCAAAAGACCAGATAGCGTAGCGACTCAGTTGTCGTTGGTTTTCTCAATTGTTCCGAGGCGGGAATCGAACCTGCCTCCTGCGTCGCAGGCGGACCTTCGCCCACCGCGCCCACCGCGCCACATCGGTCGTCAAATATGAATTGTATCCCTTTACTTTATTCTATAATTCTTTTTTATTATTAATTCTCGAGAAAGTTTGCTTACGCACTTCAATATACAGTAAACGCTTTGAGTGTTAGCCATTTATAAGTTTTATAACTCGCGGAAATGAAGAAATTTTGAGTTCTTATTCGTCACGAGTTTTGCATAAATATTTTTATATGAAAAGATAACATCAAATTTTTTCATGATTCACATCTTTCCTTCGTTTTATAACTGGAGAAAATATGTTAAATTTACGCTATATGCAAAGCAGTACGTAGAAGTGCTGACGAGGCTTTTGTGGGTCAATTGGTTATAAGAAAAAACATGGTATAGCAATACCATGTTTTTTCTTATAGCCAATAGCCGTTTCAATTTTTATTTTATACTAGCGGGCCTTCCCGGTTTCGCACGGTTTTAGTATGGATCCCTAACTTTTTGAAAATATAATATAGCCTATGTTCACCAGGGATAGTGTAGCTTCCCAACATGAAAAAAATTTTCAAATCGGTCAAGTAGTTTCGGAGCCTATTCATTACAAACAAACAAACAATCAAACCTTTCCTCTTTATAATATTAGTAAAGATTTGATATTTTGCTCCAGTAAAAAGAAGCCTTATTAATACAAATATGTATTTCAATTAGATAATAGCGCTTGATTAACAACTACTAAATAAAATAGTTATGCCTCTTATTAAAAAGCAATTCAAATATTTTTTTTGCAAATCTAGCACATATTTGTCCCGAGGCAGGAATCAAAGCGGTAACCTACTGAGTCTCAGGCGGACCTTCACCCATCACGCCACAGAGGTCGTCAAGTTAATGGTGCTAAACATGTCGAGTAAAAAATGATTAGAATTCAAATAAGTAATGCTGGATATCCGTGTTGGACATAGGCCTCCCCTAATGAGCGCCATAGCGTCCTGTCTTCAGCTTGCCGCATCCAGCATCTGCCTGCAGTCCTTTGCAGGTCGTCATCCCACCTGACACTACGTTTGCCGAGTCGCGGTCTCCACTCACGAACACGTTTACCCCAGTGGCCGTCGGTTCTTCGAGAGATATGGCCGGCCCACTGCCACTTCAGCTTGCTAATTCTCAGAGCTATCTCGATAACTTTGGTTCTCTGTCGGATGAACCTATTCGTTACGAATCCTATCCTTCAGAGAAACTCCGAGCATAGCTCTTTCCATAGCTCGCTGAGCGACTTTGAACTGGTGGACCAGGTGAGACGTGGACACTCACGATAGGGCATCGTGAGTGTCCACGTCTCAGCTCCGTAGGTCATAACGGGTAGGACGCACTGGTTGAAAACTTTCGTTTTCAAGCATAAAGCTCCAAAGCACAGCTTGTGTTAAAAATCCAGTTAAGTAGTTTTAAGATATTATACTGAAACAGGACTTGAAAGAATTCATAGCCTTTTACAAGCAAATGAAATGTGTTCTTGCAGGCCGTAAATTACGGACGTCATTCGGCATATACCTACTAAATCATCTGAACCACGCATCGTATCGTTATGGGCATTATTTATAACTGTTTGACAGGTCGTCAGAAGGTACAGTCAGTCTCTCTCAGAGAAGATGGTAAGCACTGTCGAGAGATTTAGAGATCATCGGATTCAAAACTACTTCTATTGACATTCTGCACTCCTGTTACAGGAACAGGAGGTATTTACTACAAAGGTAGGATAACATTTTAAGAAATTAAGATCATACGTTTTGTATGATTCGAATTATATTTAAATCAATGCCTTTTATTTGAACCTTCTATATTAATATGATCGCCTGGTACTTTACAATACGAATTTGCTAAAGTTTGCATCAATAAATTTAAGAATAAGAATAAGAATAAGAATATATTTATTGTTAAATTGTGTAAAACATCCATAGGAAAGGTCTTAATTTAATAATTTAGTAACAACAATTTATCCATTTCGGACATACAATATTTAGACAATTACTAGAACTAACTACTACTAATTGTACAGGTAGGTTTATTTACATCTTAACTTATTTACAAATCTATTTGAGCATCACATCATAATCATCATCATCAGCCTATAGCAGTCCACTGCTGGACATAGGCCTCCCCCAATGAGCGCCATAGCGCCCTGTTTTCATTGACGCATCTAGCATCTACCTGCAGTCTTTCGTAGGACGTCATCCCACCTGGTCGGAGGGCGTCCTACACTACGTTTACCAAGTCGTGGTCTCCACTCAAGAACACGTTTGCCCCATGCGGCCGTCGGTTCTTCACATCATAATATAATTACGAACTTTCACACCACGAGAATGGAGACCTACGCCTACAATAAATTAACATATAATATATCTCTGTTATTTTCACATTCCGCCATTGCCCAACCTTACATACTACGCATGACAACACATTAACAAAACGGAGGTATTGTACGGCTTTACGTTCTAACATTTCGATCGATCGGTTTGTGGTAGCAATCTGATTGCAACCTACTTGTAGAGATATAGATTGTAGAGATCATAGACAGATTCTTCTATATAATTATAATAAAATCTATTTATTGCCTATAAATTTCCTAACCTAAACTAAAACACAAAAATAAATGACTGATAACAGACAAATGGGCTATATTTCAGCATTGTGCTGCCAAGATTTGCGGCGCTGGTTTTCAATACACTCCCGTCGGGCAGGTGGTCACCGAGGGGATGGGATAGCGGGCTATTGCTAACAGTAGGTTCCTATATTTATTAACACTTTGACTGCGGTTTTTTTTCGACGACTGCGATCTTTTTTTTTACCTAAAAAATTCGTGCTGCCGCTCTACACAGCGGTTGTGTTGCGTCGCACATGCGTTTCGTTCGAAAAATATTACAGCTCAATCAACAGTCACAAAGATCTGTATTTTCTCAGCCGCTGCGCTAGTGTGGATTTACGCATATTAGTCACTTGTAGAAAACTCATACCGTGCGTTTTCAGCACTCAAAGTTATTCGAAGCTTATTAATATAATTACATTTGTACATTTACAAAAACTCCGTCCGCAGGTGCATTCGGTTATATCCACTGAAGATTTACCAAACACACTATGAAACTTGCGTTACTTAAAGATAGATAATTCTTTTTTTTTTAATGCTGGAAAATTCACACAGCATTATCTAGCCCCATGGTAAGCAGAGCTTGTGTTATGGGTACTAGATAACTGATATACATAATACAATACATTACATAGATAGATATATTTTTTATTATACATAGAAAACAACCAGAACATTCGGAACAAATATCTGCAGATCGTACACACAATTGTTTCGAGGCGGGAATCGAACCCGCAACCTCCTGCGTGGCAGGCGGACCTTCGCCCATCGCGCCACATCGGTCGTCAAATTCTAAAACACATATCTAGAATAGGTTCGTAGAAAGCGTACCTACCGTTCAGGCAATAAGAAAACGAATTCCCGTTCAGGCAATAAGAAAACGAATTCGTGTTCAGTGACTTTCGCAGCTACCTGCTACATATTGACATCGGAATTTGTAATTTGCAACTTTGTTACATGTTAATAAAATCCAAGTTACTTAATCATAAGTTACTGACACGCTTTTACGAAATAATGCCGCAGTGGCGAAACTTGCGATTGTGGTTTTCATATTTGATCGAACAACTAGTAATTGACCGAAAAATATAGAAAAGGCATGAAATTATAGGTATGTACATTTCATCAACGTGTATGTTTGTTTGTTTATTTCTAAGATATGTACAAATTCCGACCACCATCAGGTGGGATGACGACCTGCGAAATACTGCAGGTAGATGCTGGATGCGGCAAGCTGAAGACAGGGCGCTATGGCGCTCATTGGGGGAGGCCTATGTCCAGGAGTGGACTGCTATAGGCTGATGATGATGTGTACAAACATTTCATCAACGTGATGTTTGTTTGTTTATTTCTAAGATGTATGTACAAATTCCGACCACCATCAGGTGGGATGACGACCTGCGAAAGACTGCAGGTAGATGCTGGATGCGGCAAGCTGAAGACAGGGCGCTATGGCGCTCATTGGGGGAGGCCTATGTCCAGGAGTGGACTGCTATAGGCTGATGATGATTATGTACAAACATTTCATTAACGTGATGTTTGTTTGTTTATTTCTAAGATGTATATGTACAAACATTTCATGAACGTGGATGTTTGTTTGTAATAAGTAGGTAAGGATGTTATTTCCGGATGTGGTCAGTATCTACGAATTGGTACACAATAATTTACAAACGTTAGGAACAGCCAGCAAGAACTATTTTAACCGACTTGCAAAGGAGCCGGTTCTAGACTGCAGGGCTATCATAATGTATGTTTATATTTTATGTTTGTTCGCCGTTGTTATTACCTTAGGGCTAGATGATGCTGTGTGGATTGTCCAGCATTATTTATTTTATTAATTTATAAACATTGTCATGTGTGGTACATCTCCGAGACCTGGGAGGAATCGCTCTCAGTGATAAGGCCGCCCATTGTACAACATATTTTGTATTTGTTTTTTTCTATTCCTGTCTTGTGTATCTGTTTTTATTTGGTGTGCAATAAAGAGTTGTAAATTCAAGATCGTTTGCGAAGCATGTAAAGAAGTAGAAGCATGTAGTATATAAAGAAGTCTAGGTTCATCATCAGCCTATAGTCCACTGCTGGACATAGGCCTCCTCCAATGAGCGCCATAGCGCCCTGTCTTCAGCTTGCCGTATCCAGCATCTACCTGCAGTCTTTCGCAGGTCGTCATCCCACCTGGTCGGAGGGCGTCCTACACTACGTTTACCGTTTAAGTCTAGGTTGCCTGGGAGAAATCGCTGTCAGCGATAAGGACTATTAATGTGTAACATTTAGATATAAGTATTTTATATTTTTCAGTACAATACAGTGTTCATTCATTCATTCATTCATTCAAAGAAATGATCTCCGAAGTAAGGCAGCGCCAGCAGCCATGAACTTTCATTTAATTTGATGCTCTCGATTATTTTATTTGCGTTACTTTCCACTTGTCGGATTAAAGCAGTTTTATACTTAAGTGTTATAATTATTGTAACTGGATTTGCTTTGGAATTGCGAATCGCAATTTTGGTTCATGACTTTCAAATTGTTTGTTTTTGGTATTTATTTTGATTTTACGATTATTTTTCTGTAGTTTTTAATTTTATTGTTTAAAGAAGTTTGATATATATTTATTGACACACAAAACAGAAAACAATCGTACGATATTATGGATTATTTAAATCTTTTTAACTAGTTTCTGCCCCCGGTTTCACGCGCGTTTGTATGGAAATATTTCAAGGTTATTTCTATACCATGGTGACCTACCCTGGGTAACTTATATTTACCTACTTCTTTCTGTTACCCACCCTGGGTAACTTATATTTACCTACTTCTTTCTGTTACCCACCCTGGGTCACTTATATTTACCTACTTCTTTCTGTTACCCACCCTGGGTAACTTATATTTGCCTACTTCTTTCTGTTACCTACCCTGGGTAACTTATATTTGCCTACTTCTTTCTGTTACCCACCCTGGGTAACTTATATTTACCTACTTCTTTCTGTTACCCACCCTGGGTCACTTATATTTACCTACTTCTTTCTGTTACCCACCCTGGGTAACTTATATTTGCCTACTTCTTTCTGTTACCTACCCTGGGTAACTTATATTTGCCTACTTCTTTCTGTTACCCACCCTGGGTAACTTATACTTACCTACTTCTTTCTTTATATTGTAGTTATGACAGAAAAAGTTTACTTGTAAAATGTGTTTTTTGTTGTGTTTTAATTAATTCATTGGTATTTTTATGTAAATTTATTTATTGTATCGTTTTATCCATAATGTTACTTGCTCATGATTGTTTGATGCATGCTGTCTTCACCTATAAATTATATCTACATGAATTTTATGAAGGTAGCTAAAAGCTAGATTTAGTGTAGGTAGTGTACTAACTACGGTACTACCTAAGGTAAGTATTCTATTTTCAGGATTTTTTATCTGCATCTGTAGGTAATACGTAGGTATACCTTTTCTTTCGCAAGAAAAAATCGGTACCTACGTAATTATATAATAATTATTTATATAGGTCTATATATATTACTGTTTAAGTATAATATAAGTAGCTTAGTATCATTATGAGTAGTATATTTTATTATCTCTATTATATAGCACTACCTACTAAACTGTTGTCCACACTACCCAAAGGTTAGCAGGTAGAGAATGCTATCTAGCATTATGCTCGCCTATGTACAACTTTTTGTCTAATAAAGTATATTCTATCTATCTATCTATACCTACGGAAATACGAAATGCAAGTAAAATTAGTCTAAAATCTAACAACTTCTTAGAAAAAAAATTAATATAGGTACAGAAAATTCCATATTGACTATATTTTCTCTACAAACCTCGATATAATCCACGCTCTTCATGAATAACACTGTATGTCACTTTAACAAATTTTTCAAAAAAAATTGCCACACATTTCGTTCACTCATTCACTCACAAAAATTTCGAACACTATTTGAATTCAAATGTCGAATACGTGCGCTCGGCGCGACGGTCGCGGGAGAGTGGCGGCCGGCGCGCGCGCACCAACGCTCATCGCTTAAGGTCAGGTGCATCGCGCGTCTTATTTACCTATGTTTTAGAACGATTAATAGGTTATATTGTATATATATCATGGCTTGTATTGTTAAATAATTTTAGACGTCTTTTCTATTTATATATTTTCATACACGGAATAAAATAGTTGAACTGTCCGCAAACAAATTAGATAAATTGGTAAACTAAACATGAGCCTCATTCGTAATTGATCAATATTGAAAAAATTTATCTGAAGGATAGGATGAACCAAAGTTATCGACATAGCTCTAAGAATTAGCAAGCTGAAGTGGCAGTGGGCCGGCCATATCTCGCGAAGAACCGACGACGGCCGCTCGCTGGGGCAAACGTGTTCTTGAGTGGAGACCACGACTCGGTAAACGTAGTGTAGGACGCCCTCCGACCAGGTGGGATAACGACCCGCGAAAGACTGCAGGTAGATGCTGGATGCGCCAGGCTGAAGACATGGTGCTATGGCGCTCATTGGGGGAGGCCTATGTCCAGCAGTGACCAACATAGGTTGATATTGAGTAATATCACTACATAGTATAAAACAAAGTCGCTTCCCGCTGTTTGTCTGTCCCGTTACACATAGATCTTTAAAACTACGCAACGGATTATAAAGCGGTTTTTTTAAATAAATAGAGTGATTCAAGAGGAATGTTTATGGACTATTTGAAGTATGCTTCTAATAGTTGATAAACCTTCCTCTGGTTTCCACGAGTGCGAAGCCGCGGGGCGCATTTTGTAATTATTATTATTATTATATCAGCCCGGGGTGTCCTACTGCAGGGCAAAGGCCTCCCTCCCCTTCTTCCATTGCATTTTGTAATAATATAAATATAATAGAAATGTAAAGTGTTCGCCTTAAGAAGATGCGCCTGAGTGGGTGAACGCGGAAGCGGGCGTCGCGCTGACCGCTCCGCGCAACTTGGTGCTATAACGGCACCTTTACTACGCTTAGCCACAGCATACTTAGCACTGCGGTGAGAATTGCTTTTATGATGCTTTCATTATATTTCGCAGGCACAAATAAACAGTGCAGGAAATTTTGTGCAGCACTCATGGTAGGCTCGCCGAAAACCGCTGGGGTAATCGTGTTCTAGAGTGGAGACCGTGACTCGGCTAACGGTGTTGAGGACGTCCTCCGGCCAGGTGGGCTGACGACCTGCGAAGGACTGCGGATGCTGGATGCGGCAAGTTAAAGACAGGGCGCTATGGCGCTCATTAGGGGAGGCCTATGTCCAGCTGTGGATTGCTATAGGTAGGCTGATGATGATGTATCATGGTAGGCACAGTTGTCAGGACATAATTTGAAGAGGAAAAATATTTATTATCAAATCAAATCACATTAATTTCAGACACAGTACATAAGCGAGACACATTTTAAAACATACAGAAAAAAATATAATATATATAATATTATCATCGTAAATATAAACATTGAGAGCTCTTGACTCAGAACAAAATATTTATAATACAAACATTCTGTTCTGATGGTTATACGGTTAGACCCTTTGCCTCAACAAAGCAAGCCGTTGAAGGGCTTATAAAATGTAGTGTATAAAATGTAAATCGCGACTCGCGACTCAAAACTAAGATTTCCTTCTTTAGAAACCCTCGTGTTCTACGATAAATTCTAAGCCTGACAGTATTATGTCCGCAACGTTATCAACAAAGCAGTTTGTCTCAGGCGATATAATGGACAGATTTTTATCAGGCGTCATTTCAATGCAATTTCATAAGTTTGCTTCTAGATTTTTAGTAGGCGCTTCTTTTCTATCTATTTATAATATAAAAATGAATCGCTGTATGTTTTGCTAAGCGCAAATCTCGAGAGCAGCAGAATCAATTTCGCTAATTCTTTTTTTAGAATATTCCTTGAAGTACGAGGACGGTTCTTACGGAGAGAAAAAAGAGAAAAATTGCCTGAAACAAATCTCACCTGATGGAAGGTGAAGATATGGCCAACGATGTATCACGAAGGTCTAGATCTCTTCAAGACTACTAAATAGGTATCTACCTATTGAAGAGATCCAGGTTCTTATTGACCGGAAAAACAGCAGCTGAGAGCGTGTTCCAAATCCCAGCGGTACAAATGATGAAGAATGATGACGAAAGGTGGAGGAAAAGGGATTAGTGCGAGTGTACCGTACATCCACCAGTAAGTAGGGGTGGTATTCATGGTAAAGGTAGTGGAAGGGGGTTGGTTTTGCAACTTATAGAGACTACTTTACTTAAATAAATAATGCTGAACAATCCACACATCATCAAGTTAAGCAGAGCTAGTGTTCTTATGGGTATATGACTGAGATACATAATCAATACATTATGTAAATAGACATTTTTTATTATACAATGTGTATTGTCGAACCTTGATCAAACGAGATGTGCGGATACATGACATATATTTATCGATAAAAAACAAAAAATTATATGTTACCTATCTCAAAAATAAAGCCGATTTAATATTTTTTTTTAATGAAAACTACTTCATCTGGTTTTTTCTTCGTGTCTTTTTCAGTAAACGGTGTATTTTATTCAAAGTAGCCTCATTTAAAAGCTGAAAGTACCTATTTTCAATGGTGAATAACATAACAAAACAACACGAAAAGAGATAGACCCATATTTTTTGGAGGATTTGTAGATCAAATTATGAAGTTTAATTTTTTTTTTTTTTTAATACGACATGCAAAAAAGTACACCTCAATAACCCAGTTTTAAAGTTACAGATCAAAAATAAAAACAAATTTGTTATTTTTTTGCAAATTTCAAAAAAAAATATTGATTTTACTAGGCTTATGTACCGAAATTGTATTTTTTTCTTATTTTCTTAGCTAGGTAGACTATCTAGCTTTCAAATGAGACTACTTTGAATAAAATACACCGTTTATTCAAAAAGAAACGAAGAAAAAACCAGATGAATTAGTTTTCATAAAAAATTTTATTAAATCGGCTTTATTTTTAAGATAGGTAACATATAATTTTTTATTTTTTGTTTTTTATCGATAAATATATATCGTGTATCCGCACATCTCGTTTGATCATGGTTCGACAATACACATTGTATATAGAAAACGAACAGAACACTCGGAAATAATATCTGCAGATCGTACAAACATTTGTCCCGAGGCGAGAATCGAACAACCTCCTGTGTCACAGGCGGGCCTTCGCCCACCGCGCCACTGAGGTCGTCATCTTGTTGACTTAGCGCTAGTTTAAAAACACATACATATTATAACATACGTATCATTTCATTTCTATATACCTAAGGCAGTTTAATGAGATATGAATACGATACCTATAGGTATTTTTATTTGAATAACGGTTTCGAATCGCCATCGAATAAAAAAGACAACCAATCCAAAACAAGCTACAAACAAAAAAACGTAGTAGCAAAAACTGAAGTTTTTTACTTGAAACAATGTCTAGTGTCTTGTTTATAATAAGGTCCTAATTACAGTTAGATAATCAAGCAAAATAAGACTTTAAGTGTAACTGCAAAAGTTGAATATGGCTCAAAGTTTCAGGGACAGTTTGATTATGATGCCATGTATTGGTCCAAGGTTCGGGTCTTCTCAAAAAGGAGTGATCTCTGAATGCTCCCATATTTAAGTTATTGAGAGTAACATTAATAAATTAGGAAACGAGTTTTATCAATTCCTTGCCTAATTTTAAAAATAGCGCAAGACTGCGTTAAATCGAAGGATTTGTTGATACGTTAATATATGTAAATAAACAGCTCATGTATTATAAAACCGAAAAAAACCTATTTGAACTTGAAGTACCTATGTTGCAATGAGTCAGTTGGTTGAACTGAGATATTACCAAATTAAACACTATATTATATACCTTTTATATTAAGTTCTCTTTATTTACCCTTCCTATGTCCTAACATTTCTAGCAAGATAACAAATAATGTAAAGTAAAGTAAAGTAAAAAAATCATTTATTTCTTTAGGCTTACAAAATAAGCACTTAGACAAGTCATATCGACGACCGATGTAGCGCGGTGGGCGAAGGTCCGCCTGCGACGCAGATGGTTGCGGGTTCGATTCCCGCCTCGGAACAATTGTGTGTACGATCTGCAGTTATTTGTTCCGGGTGTTCTGGTCGTTTTCTATGTATAATAAAAAAATATCTATCTATGTAATGTATTGTATTACGTATATCAGTTATCTAGTACCCATAACACAAGCTCAGCTTAACTTGCGGCTAGATATGCTGTGTGAATTGTCCAGCATTATTTATTTATTATTTATATTTTATACATTAAATTATTATCAAATAAAATTATTTTACTGTTCACTTAAATTTTTTGTCCACTAGTGGAAGAAGGCAGGTGACCCTGCAAGTGCATAGAAACTCAAAAATTATGACGATGTAAAACCAACTTCACACAACAAAATTATAATTAATGCGAAAAAAGTTAAAGTTATAGGTGTTTCCTTGAACCCAAGAGAGTTAAGACAAGACACGACGCCACTCGACAATTTAGGCCATTATTATACAAAAGTACGATCATTGTATAGGTCACGGATAACATGTCGTGTCTTGACGACCGATGTGGCGCGGTGGGCGAAGGTCCGCCTGCGACGCATGAGGTTGCGGGTTCCCGCCTCGGAACAAATGTGTGTACGATCTGCAGATATTTGTTTCGGGTGTTCTGGTCGTTTTCTATGTATAATAAAAAATATCTATCTATGTAATGTATTGTATTATGTATATCAGTTATCTAGTACCCATAACACAAGCTCTGCTTACCACGGGGCTAGATAATGCTGTGTGAATTGTCCAGCATTATTTATTATTTTTATTTTATTTATGTGTCTAAGTGCTTATTTTGTAAGCCTAAAGAAATAAATGATTTTTTACTTTACTTTACATGAAATACACAATTTTTAATCTTAGTTTGTATAAAAGGAACACTATTACTATTTTTATAAGTATTTTTAAATGGTGGGTAAACAAATATTTATGAAACATGTTTTCGAAATTTATTAATAGGTATATGTACCTCATCATCATCATCAGCCTATAGCAGTCCACTACTGGACATAGGCCTCCCCCAATGAGCGCCATAGCGCCCTGTCTTCAGCTTGCCTAACCTAACCTACCATCTACCAGCAGTCTTTCCCAGGTCGTCATCCCACCTGGTCGGAGGGCGTCCTACACTACGTTTACCGAGTCGTGGTCTCCACTCAAGAACACGTTTGCCCCAGCGGCCGTCGGTTCTTCGCGAGATATGGCCGGCCCACTGCCACTTCAGCTTGCTAATTCTCAGAGCTATGACGATAACCTTGGTTCTCTGTCGGATGTACCTATTCGTTACGAATCCTGTCCTTCAGAGCAACTCCGAGCATAGCTCTTTCCATAGCTCGCTGAGCGACTTTGAACTGGTGGATAAAAAGTGGTGCTAGTGGTGCTGGTAAGCTGGTGTTCCTATAAATAATAATAATATAATAATAATAATATAAGCTTTTGTTCAGATAACTAAAAATTTTCCTTAAATCTAACTTATTTTAGGACATATTATTATATTATACACATTATCTGTTTGCCCTAGTTTGGCAAAGGCCTCTTCGTTCCTATAAATAATCCAACTTAATGCGAAGATGAAAAGATCTGAATTCATTACATTTATAATAAAACAAGGTAGGTATGTAATAAATGACCTACATATATGCAACAATACTAATTTCATAAGTATTAATTTTAATGGAACTATCAGTGGACAACTGCAAACAGAAAATGTCTATCGAATACGATAAATAAGATCCCTAAAATAAATAAATGATGGACTACGTTCTCAATTGTAAATAAGTGCTCAAATACAGTCTAGTTCATCTCTCTATCTAGTTGATAGTAGAAAACTCCCTGACTAACTAGAAACTAGCAAGCAATAACTACTCTAACCTACGCCATATAACACATCATGCGAGAAACGTAAAGCCTAACTAACAGTCGTTCGACCTCGCGGCGACCTCGCGCGATGGGAATCCAACGACATTTCCACAGCTCGGCCGAGCCTCTGCCGGAATGCATCTGTAGGTCATTGGAACTTCATAAATGTAACTTTAGACTCTCTTCTTTAACACATAATAAACAAAATAAGAATTCAAAGAATTCATATTCATTTGACGACCTCTGTGGCGCGGTGGGCGAAGGTCCGCCTGCGACGCAAGAGGTTGCGAATTCGATTCCCGCTCGCAAATGTTTGGTACGACTACAGATATTTGTTCCGGGTGTTCTGGTCGTTTTCTATGTATAATAACAAATATCTATCTATGTAATGTATTGTATTATGTATATCAGTTATCTAGTACCCATAACACAAGCTCTGCTTACCATGGGGCTCGATAATGCTGTGTGAATTGTCGAGCACTACTTATTATTTATTTATTTATTCATAGAGGAAGCCAGTTTTCGAATAGTTGTGAAATACAAAGGTTCGATTTCATCTTTAATGCATCTTGAAGGTCAATGGGACTTCATAAATTTAACTTTAGACTCTCTTTTTCAATATATAATCTGTGTGAAATGTGAATGAATCTAAAGAATTTATATTCATAGAGGAAGCAAGTTTTCAAAGAGTTGTGAAATACTAAGCTTCGATTTCCTTGTTTATCATCTGTTATTAATTTTTATTTACATTTAAGACCACTTCTCTGTTAAGCAATCGAGCCCTAGAAATTTGGGCTTCGTTTGAAAGTGAAATATTTTCATCCAACACTTGAAATTTATAAATATCTACATTTAGATAGAGATCCACCGGGGGCAGCCAGCTGCGCCTCCTGTAGAACCACCATTTACCACCGAACTGCGTTCCCCCATCGGCATACGCAGCATGGGAATTATCGGCATTACCGCCATTGAGATAAAAACCAATAAGGCTTTTACCAGGGGGAGGCCTGCGCCCAGCAGAGGACCAATATAGGCTGTTGGGCTTCTTCCACTGGTGGACAAAAAATTGAAGTGAACATCAATCAATATAATAATGAATAGTATAAAATATGACTTTTCTAAGTGCTTATTTGTAAGCCTAAAGAAATAAACTTTCATCTCATCTCATTTAATTTAATTTAATTTCATTGGGGTTGAGGAGTTTGAAGGAGAGATCAATGAATAAAACTTTTAGTTAGGTACTAAAAGTACTTTAGTCAGGTTAAAGTTTTGCAATATTTAATGACAACTAGTACCTTTTTATGCACTAAAATGTCAGTCAGAAGCAGAACATTCACTCGTTCAATCATTCTCTAAGAAAGTGGCACAATGTCCTTACTTCCTATTCTCGTAGGGTGTAAGGGGGGCTCCAACATCTCGTCTCCCAAGCCAACCTACCCTGCACGTGGTACACCCTGCTAGATAACGAACTAGGCTCTGGTGAAAATATCAAACCATGTTCATAATTTAATAACTCATGAATTTTACAATTATTTTCCATTACACTAGCAGAAAAGTAACACAATTTACCATATTAATTAAATAATAAATAAATAATTTTAATTTTTTTACCAGACACAATTTTCTATTAACAAAGATTCATCATCCTTTTTCCCGTCGCGTCGATCCGTCAAAACGAAGTTACCAACTTATCTTCAGAAAGATCAGTTTGAAAGCACGTGGGTGGTTGACCATGACTCGGCAGCGAAAGTGGAGGAACCACAGACAGCTAACTGTTACCGAAACTGGTTCAAGCGGGTCCCAGTCAACCCATTACGGTTATCGGATACTAAAATGTTGGGTGCATCTTTTTGATGGAATTTCGGTGGTTTTTTTTGGGATTTTTTCTATAAAAAATAAACATCTAGCCCCACGCTAAACAGAGCTTCTGTTAGATGGATATTTTTTATTATTAATAGGTAAATAAATAATGCTGGACATTCACACAGCATCACCTAGCCTCTAGCTAAGCTGAGCTTGTGTTATGGGTACTAGATTACTGATAATGATACTATGTTTAGTACAATAAATAACATATATAGATATTTTTTATTATACATTGAAAACGAGCTGGACAAAAAATCTTAAAAAATAATTGGACGATTACATTTTAATGAACACAGAAGTTTTTATACATTTTACCTCAAAGTTAATCCACGAAGCTGCTCATGACCGGATTATATAAAAAAAACACAATCCTCACCCAAAGTCGCTCAGCGAGCTATGGAAACAGCTATGCTCGGAGTTTCTCTGAAGGATAGGATTCGTAACGAATACATCCGACAGAGAACCAAAGTTATCGACATAGCTCTAAGAATTAGCAAGCTGAAGTGGCAGTGGGCCGGCCATATCTCGTGAAGAACCGACGGCCGCTGGGGCAAACGTGATCATGAGTGGTGGGAAGACGACCTGCGAAAGACTGCAGGTAGATGCTGTATGCGGCAAGCTGAAGACTGGACGCTATGGCGCTCATTGGGGTAGGCCTATGTCCAGCAGTGGACTGCTATAGGCTGATGATGATGATGATGATGATGAACCCTCACCCATACTAAGCAGTTTCTTATTTATGTAATTCACCTCACGAAACCTCACCAACATTACCATTTACCTTGTAAATAAATCGTGTCCTAATTAAATCATTCGCGGAACGTTTAAGATACCATCGACTAATCCTCTTCCAGAAATCGAATCAGCGCCATTTCGACCTAGACTGAACAATTATATGGCTATTGTATGCAGATTGGTAAGCCCACCCACGACATTGTAGGCTTGGTAGGTTGGGTTGGTCCAGTAGGACTACTATGAAAGAGTACGAAGTTGACGGATTACGTCGATCGTACGAATCTAACCTTACCAGCAAGCTGATTCGGGCGCGTTATTATCGTCCTGCGCGAAGGCTGAATAAATTTACTGAAATGGTTATAAAGCAAAAAAGATATAAAATATTTTTATTTACCTCAAAACTACTAGTTATATACAACAGACAACAGACAACTACGCTAATTTATACTACATAATGTTACAAGTGTTTGTGTAGCAGTGTTTATGACAAAATATATATAAATCATCATACATCATACATCCTACATATTATAAACGCGAAAGTTTGTAAGTATGGATGGATGGATGTTTGTTACTCTTTCACGCAAAAACGACTGAATGGATTTTAATGCAACTTTACAATAATATAGCTCATACATCAGAATAATACATAGGCTACAATTTAAAAAGATATATTGTATATTATCCAAAATATCTATCACCACGCGGGTGAAACCGCAGGGCGCAGCTAGTCTATAATAATTTAGAACGGATCGGGCGTTTCGTTTCGTGCGGTTTGACGTCATCCGTCAACTTCGTTCGATTTTTAAGTAGACCTCCAAATTGACATGACATTAGATTTATTAACTTCGTGTACTTTGCTTGGTCTATGAGCTTATTTTTATTCCTTGTGGAGCATTCACGCAGAGAACCCGTTTAACACTTTGAGTGCTGAAAACGCACGGTATGATTTTTCTACAAGTGACTAATATGCGTAAATCCACACTAGCGCAGCGGCTGAGAAAATACAGATCTTTGTGACTCAGTAGAGCTGTAATATTTTTCGAACGAAACGCATGTGCGGTGCAACACAACCGCTGTGTAGAGCGGCAGCACGAATTTTTTAGGTAAAAAAAAGATCGCAGTCGTCGAAAAAAAACCGCAGTCAAAGTGTTAACAGAACCGTTGTAGCGCTGAATATAATAATGTTCAGCGCACGAAAATGAAAAATGAAAAGTAAAAGTTTTTATTTCTTTAAGCTATAAGCAAATAAGCACTTCATCATCATCATCAGCCTATAGCAGTCCACTGCTGGACATAGGCCTCCCGCAATGAGCGCCATAGCGCCCTGTCTTCAGCTTGTCGCATCCAGCATCTACCTGCAGTCTTTCGCAGGTCTTCATCCCACGTGGTCGGAGGGCGTCCTACACCACGTTTACCGAATCGAGTAATAAGCATTTAGCAGGTCATATTTTATACTATTCATTATTATCGATAAAATTATTTTAAGGTTTACTTGAATGTGCCAGCCCCTATTTCGGCGCAGGGTCATGGAGGTAGTCTTATTTTCTTAATATCACCTATTTGTGTCACTTACTACGAAACTACTTTATTTGCCGTTTGTTATTCTATGCCCCATCAATAAATAAATTTAAAAAAATTGTGAAGCATATTCTTTGTAAAAAGGCTTATTACAAAATATCAGATTATCTAGAAGATAAAAAAGCTTGGAACGAGTTTTGCTCCAACTCAAAATCTAACAAATTACAGATAAGCAAATCATATGTACTAGACACATAAGTTATGAACATAATAATAATAATAATAATAATAATAAGCGCTTCTTTTGTCGCCTCAAAAAAGTGCTTAATAGCCTTTTGTCAGGTGGCAACAAGGTGCGAGCCTTCAACGGCTGGGTTATGCCATTGCTCACGTATACGTTTGGCATACTAAGATGGACTCAGACTGAACTAGACGCCTTGGACTGTAGGGTTCGTCAACTTTTAATCACTCATCGCATGCGACACCCTCGATCTTCGGTAATGAGATTGTATATCCCACGGAAATGTGGTGGTCGAGGCTTTTTAAACGCCAAGACCCTACACAACCGTGAGGTATGCAATCTCAGAAATCACTTTTTACAAGTTGAATACCAGATGCATCGCGATGTGGTTGCAGTAGATAAGAACCTTACCCCTCTCTCCTTGGCTAACGAGAACTGGCGCAAACCTGTGGTGATGAGCATCCAGGACCGGAAGACTATATGGGAGAGCAAAGAGCTGCATGGGAGATTCTACAAGGTTCTCACAGGACCTGATGTAGATCTCCTAAGCTCAGTGAACTGGCTACGCTTTGGTGACCTCTTTGGGGAAACCGAAGGTTTTGTCTGTGCAATTATGGACGAGGTGGTAAAGACGAACAATTATCGAAAGTATATCATGAAAGACGGCACGATCGATATTTGTCGAGCGTGTCATCTTCCTGGGGAGACCCTCCGTCATATACTTTCGGGTTGTTCGCACCTTGCTAACTCTCAATACTTGCACAGACACAACCAAGTAGCCAAAATCATACACCAGCAACTTGCTCTCCGATATGGCCTTACTGGTCCTGAAGTTCCGTACTATAAGTACACACCGGCGCCAGTTCTTGAAAATGGCCGTGCCACGCTCTATTGGGACCGATCTATCATTACGGACAGGACTATTCTTGCTAATAAGCCTGATATTGTACTGATAGATCGGTTAGAACGGAGGGCGGTGCTCGCTGATGTCACCATACCACATGATGCTAACCTCGTCAGAGCTGAGAAAGATAAACTTAGCAAATATCTTGACTTGGCTAACGAGGTTGTCAGCATGTGGGATGTAGATTCAGCGACCATAGTCCCGATAGTCGTTTCGGTTAACGGCGTAATAGCGAAGAGCCTCGATCAACACCTGAAGAGACTCTCGCTAGGAAGTTGGATCAAGGGCCAGATCCAGAAGGCGGTACTCTTGGACTCGGCACGTATCGTCAGGAAGTTCCTTTCTCTGCAGCCCTAGTCACCGGCCGCTTGAGCCTAGCTTCGCGGTCGGTGATCTACCGTTTTGATATATTGATATATTTTTTACTGTAGAATAGTTTTATAATATTTTATTGTATTTTCTATAGTAAAAAATGTATTTTATACGAGAATTTAAATAAATGAGTGTATAATAATAAGATTGACTTGTTTATGGCAGACGTCCGCAATCTCCCCTATAGCCCGATTACCCAGTCCATCCATCCATCACAATAGCCTGGTTTTATTTCTTTCATTTTTCTTTGCAATAGTCTCTACACCTGGCGGATACCATCTTTGGGTGTATCATATTGTGCACCCGAGGATGATACCCGCTATGTGTAGCCATCGCCTTTAGATTAACTTCTCAAAGGGCCTCTGTGCTGTTGGCTTCGGCCCCACGCAAGCCTTCCAAAGGACCGGGTCACTTTATGGCCCGAGATCATGGTAAATGAGAGACATAATAATAATAATATTGTGCACCCGAGGATGATACCCGCTATGTGTAGCCATCGCCTTTAGATTAACTTCTCAAAGGGCCTCTGTGCTGTTGGCTTCGGCCCCACGCAAGCCTTCCAAAGGACCGGGTCACTTTATGGCCCGAGATCATGGTAAATGAGAGACATAATAATAACTAAATAATAATAACTCCGGCTTTTTAAGGAACCCATCCAGCATTCGGCAAGCCACCGTCTGCCGCTCTTCTTAACATTATGATTGACTTGTTTATGGCAGACGTCCGCAATCTCCCCTATAGCCCGATTACCCATCCATCCATCCATCACAATAGCCTGGTTTTACTTCTGTCATTTTTCTTTGCAATAGTCTCTACACCTGGCGGATACCATCTTTGGGTGTATCATATTGTGCACCCGAGGATGATACCCGCTATGTGTAGCCATCGCCTTTAGATTAACTTCTCAAAGGGCCTCTGTGCTGTTGGCTTCGGCCCCACGCAAGCCTTCCAAAGGACCGGGTCACTTTATGGCCCGAGATCATGGTAAATAATAATAATAAGCAAGCCTTCCAAAGGACCGGGTCACTTTATGGCCCGAGATCATGGTAAATGAGAGACATAATAATGCTGGACAATTCAACACACAGCATTATCTAGTCCCATGGTAAGCAGAGCTTGTGTTATGGGTACTAGATAACTGATATAAATAATACAATATATTACATAGATAGATATTTTATTTTTTTGATACATACTAGTGGTTTCTTCTCACTTCTTCCACTGGTGGACAAAAAATTTAAGTGAACAACAATACATATAATAATGAATGGTATAAAATATGACTTGTCTAAGTGCTTATTTGTAAGCCTAAAGAAATAAACTTTCATTTCATTTCATTTCCTGTATTTTGTACCTGTGTCCAAATAAATGTTTTTCTGTTCTATTCTATTAGTTATTGACGGATACTTCGCTAATAAAAGAAACATTCGTTTACTTGTTCCTGAATACTGTCTGGTGTATGAACTCGATCCTAAAAATACATATGTAAAAAACAGATCCCGTAGGACGGATGCTTTTTGAATGCGTCCTAACACCTCCACTGCGACTACGAATCCTATTCTACTAATATTATAAACGATAAAGTTTGTGAGGATGTCTGTTGGTCTTTCACGCAAAAACTACTGAATGGATTTTGATGAAACTTCACAATAATATAACTTACATATCAGAATAACACATACTTGTGCTGTGCATGTGCATACTTTGACGACCGATGTGGCGCGGTGGGCGAAGGTCCGCCTGCGACGCAGGAGGTTGCGGGTTCGATTCCCGCCTCGGAACAATTGTGTGTACGATCTGCAGATATTTGTTTCGGGTGTTCTGGTCGTTTTCTATGTATAATAAAAAATATTTATCTATGTAATGTATTGTATTATGTATATCAGTTATCTAGTAGGTACCCATAACACAAGCTCTGCTTACCTTGGGGCTAGATAATGCTGTGTGAATTGTCCAGTATTATTTATATTTATTTATATTTATAATATTATAAACGATAGTGTTTGTGAGGATGTCTGTTGGTCTTTCACGCAAAAACTACTGAATGGATTTTGATGAAACTTCACAATAATATAACTTACATATCAGAATAACACATACTACAATTCATAAACATATATTGTATATTATCCAAAATATCTATCCCCATGCGGGTGAAACCGCGGGGCGCAGCTAGTCGAATTCGTGAGTGTTTCACGCCCGAATACACAAACGCAACTCAGATTTGAGCACGTCTCAAGTTGCCTTTTTTGACAGTTTTCAATGAAAATCTGTCAAAAATTGATAACTTGACATGTGCATAATCTGAGTTCGTTTTGAGTTCAAGTTGGAAACAGGGCTGTTTCTAAATTGAACTCAAAGGTGTTGTCAGTTCTCCGCGAGATATGGCCGGTCCACTATCACTTCAGCTTGCTAATTAAATAAATAAATAATGCTGGACAAACCACACAGCATTATCTAGCCCCATGGTAAGCAGAGCTTGTGTTATGGGTACCTACCTACTAGATAACTGATATACATAATACAACATATTACATAGTTAGATATGTTTTATTATACACAGAAAATAACCAGAACACCCGGAACTAAAGATCGTACATACAATTGTTCCGAGGCTGGAATCGAACCCGCAACCTCCTGCGGCGGATCTTCGCCCACCGCGCCACATCGGTCGTCGAATTCTTAGAGCTATGTCGATAACGGTGTTAAAATGAGTAATTATCTCACATTCACAACAGAGTTATGCAAAAAGAGTCGGTACAATCGTGTAGCCATCGAACTTAACAGCAAGTTATAGAGTGTTGTTTATTGCTAGACAAAGAGCCACAGACGATTAGACTACCTTACAGAAATATAGATTTGTTTTTGGAATGTAATGGGAACGCGGTTTAAATTGATATTTTAGTTTTAAGACTTACACAAAACATAATAAACGTAAACTAAGAGGAAACGCGTAAGTGTGTTAGTAGGCATGTGTACTCGTAATAAGTAGCCATATTTAAATAATAATAAAACTCATTTTTCATAGGCAATGAGATGATGAAAAATTTATTCCAGCCGCATTTTTCTCGCATCTTGTTATGTCATGTATGCTTTTAATCATACATTTCATCATCATCATCATCAGCCTATAGCAGTCCACTGCTGGACGTAGGCCTCCCCCAATGAGCGCCATAACGCCCTATCTTCAGCTTGCCGCATCCAGCATCTACCTGCAGTCTTTCGCAGGTCGTCATCCCACCTGGTCGGAGGGCATCCTACACTACGTTTACCGAGTCGTGGTCTCCACTCAAGAACACGTTTGCCCCAGCGGCCGTCGGTTCTTCGCGAGATATGGCCGGCCCACTGCCACTTCAGCTTGCTAATTCTTTGAGCTATGTCAATAACCTTGGTTCTCTGTCGGATGTATTCGTTGCGAATCCTATCCTTCAGAGAAACTCCGAGCATAGCTCTTTCCATAGCTCGCTGAGCGACTTTGAACTGGTGGACCAGCCCTATCGTGAGTGTCCACGTCTCAGCTCCTTAAGTCATAACGGGTAGGACATTCATACAATTATCATACACTTAAATTACCTAAATTAAAAATTAGCTCCAGTTAGCTATGTAATGAAAATGTACGTCGCGTTCTAAAATTGCTAATGTTCTGAAAAACACGGTTCAGACATATTTTTTACATACGGCCTTACAAGTTCTAAAACTTTTGTATTATTATCACCAATTCAAGATTCAATTGGTAACAAGGGACTCGATAACGTAATTTTGAACACGCTACCTCCCAGACTAGCCGTAGAAAGTGACAAATAGAGGATTCCCATGGCTGATCCAACGCCGCCGCCTACAATAGGCCGTTCGCCAAATAAACTATTATTATACCGAATATCCCATGCGTGGCCGTTTGCTTTCACCACTTATAATATTAACACTTTGACTGCGACACTTTTTTTCGACGAATGCGATCTTTTTTTTAACCTAAGCCATTCGTGGTGCCGCTCTACACAGCGGTTGTGTTGCGCCGCACATGCGTTTCGTTCGAAAAATATTACGGCTGTGCTGAGTCACACAGATCTGTATTTTCTCAGCCGCTGCGCTAGTGTGGATTTACGCATATTAGTCACTTGTAGAAAACACATACCGTGTGATTTCAGCAGTCAAAGTGTTAACGAGATAGAGGAAATTTCGTTTGTTTTACCTTGTTTATATTATCTGTTCATACCAGATATATTATTTACCGGGTATTTATCGCATCATGATCATCATCATCAGCCTATAGCAGTCCACTGCTGGACATAGGCCTCCCCCCAATGAGCGCCATAGCGCCCTGTCTTCAGCTTGACGCATCCAGCATCTACCTGCAGTCTTTCGCAGGTCGTCATCCCACCTGGTCGGAGGGCGTCTACGTTTACCGAGTCGTGGTCTCCACTCGAGAATACGTTTGCCCTAGCGGCCGCGCCCGCGGTTGAAAATATGGCTGTATTTTATATTTATCGCATGTATTTTAGTAAAAAAAACAATGATAATTGAATGTATGAAGAAATGAGGAGCAAATGTATTATTTGTATATTTATATTGTTACTAGTTCTTTACTAGTTTAATATCCTGGAGCTGTACGAAGAATCAGCTGTCCGCGTAGTCCTGGAATGCGAGGGGGTAACAGCGCAACGACTAGAAATCCTCGACCATCGGAGGTCACTCCGCGAAGCCTGTGAAAATCCCAGGAGGATTCTGCGCTTCTGGTCGGAGTTAGGCTGGTTAAACAAGCAAACACACCACGCGCAAAGCACCAATCCGAGTCTAAGTGCGGAAACACCATACCATCCCTGGAGCTGAATTCTCTCACTGAGAAGCTAAAGATGTTGACGGCAATGATTTGAAATTGAAATTGGAATATCCGGTTTCATCAGTGTTATAAACAAAATGCAAGTCTTAGTCATTTTCGTCCAATTCATTCTTAAAACCGTCTTTAAAAGTAATTTTTTCTCTTTGTATTTCAAACTCTCCTTTCGAAGGTCCGCCTGCGACGCAGGAGGTTGCGGGTTCGATTCCCGCCTCGGAACAATTGTGTGCATGATCTGCAGATATTTGTTCCGGGTGTTCTGGTCGTTTTCTATGTATAATAAAAAAAAAAACTATCTATATAATATATTGTATTATGTATATCAGTTATCTAGTACCCATAACACAAGCTCTGCTTACCATGGGGCTAGATAATGCTGTGTGAATTGTCCAGCATTATTTATTATTATTTATTTATTTATTATTTAATTTTTTCTCTTTGTATTTCCAACTCGTGATTTCGACGAGTTAACAATCGAGTTGGCAAAAGCGAATCCGTATAAACTGAGGTCCGGTGAAGTCTTTACTGTATTATGTAAGTATCAAAGAACAAAATAAAAAAAAATTTATAGTATTGTATAGATACTAATAGTATAATAAAATTAGTTATGGTTATAACACAAACGGTCTTTGAAATATGTAGTTTTACTGCCTCTAAAATATTCTAGGAATGGCTACGTCGTTGTGAGTGGTTTGCCTTCAAATCTCCCATTCTTCGCTCAACTTAGCACTTGTTGTCTTACCTAGCTGAGCACTTTTTGAGACAATTTTTGATCTATTATTTTGAACCGACTTCGAAAAAAACGAGGCTCTACGTTCGGTTGTATGTATTTATTTATTGACGACCGATGTGGCGCGGTGGGCGAACGTCCGCCTGCGACCCAGGAGGTTGCGGGTTCGATTCCCGCCTCGGAACAATTGTGTGTACGATCTGCAGATAATTGTTCCGGGTGTTCTGGTCGTTTTCTATGTATAATAAAAAAAAATATAACTAAAATATATCTATCTATGTAATGTATTGTATTATGTATATCAGTTATCTAGTACCCATAACACAAGCTCTGCTTACCATGGGGCTAGATAATGCTGTGTGAATTGTCCAGCATTATTTATTTATTTATGTTTGTTCGTCGATTTTGACCGATTTTCAAAATTAATTTCGGTATGGTATTGAAAATATAACCCCAAACTGAATGAATTATAATTTGTTATAGTTTTTGCGTGAAAGAGTAACAAACATTTACATATATCGTCGTTGTAGAGCGAGAAGTAACTAATTGCAAAAAGCTAGTTCGGAGATAATCGCGATCAAAGTTTTTTTGATCTTGAAATCGGTGTAGCTCATTAAGGCTTATAGTTACAAACATGATTTCTATGAACAAAATATAGATAATTTTACCATACACCCTATCGTTCAATAAGTCCTGTAAATATTTTTACGGTTACTGAGATACATAGTAAAAAGTAAGTTAGTTAATTCTAGCAAACTCAATAAGATGTTATTAGGTTAGTTAATTAACTCTCCATGTTACTTAAGTAATTTTTCTAGATACAGCTTTGTTCCAGATAGTGATTATTGACTAATGTTAAATAATAACTAAGAGCCATTATGTAAGATCGTGTCAAATACAATTGTATGCAAATAGTCACTAAGTAACGTTAATGAGCAGTGCGGCCCCCAGTAGTTAAAAAAAGGTTATAGTAAACGATTGTGAAATAAATTACTTAAGTACTCTTAGTACTTTTTCGTAGACTGATTTTTGGCTCAACAAGTAGTTAAGTACTTCTGACATTCTTGTATTTCCCAAAATTAAAATAAAAACAGCTCTTTTACAATTTTTATAAGGTACATAATGTGTTTAAAAATACTTTGGCATCATTAAGTCATTTTGGCCAAAATTGTTAGTTAGTGACTTCTCGCACGACAACGACGATATATACTTACATATTTTCCCATTTATAATATAAGTAGGATTTGTTTACTTACTAAATATAGGAAACCAGTGAAGATTATATTACTACAGCAACACCATACCAGAGGGACAGGATATCTCACCAGTGAGAGTCGCGCAAATAACTTGCCCAACATGACAGATAAGGTGCGACAGGTTAACTTCTAGGTACAGTCAGCTGCAATGTTTAAAAATTATATTATTATTAATTATTTAGAAGACAGAATAACATTATAATAGGTTTTTCAACACTAAGGGACTTTGATATAACACAAGTTTTTCTATATTGTATTCTATTTATCTGTTTAATATTTATTTTTGTATCAAGTGTCGCTAGTCTAACAATTTAGTAATAATAACATGTGCACTTTGCGAAAAATTTCCGACACAATGTTAATTATTTGAGAAAAATAAATAAAATGAAATGAAATGGTTAGACAGAAGCACGGAGTGTGTTACAGCTACGAGTGTAATAAAACTTAGGAGTGTGTTATCGAAGCTGACTGTACCAGTTTGTTCTCAGATAATAAGCAGGTAGAATAAGTAGGTGAGGAAAGGGCAGGGAAAAACATAAGTGGGTGTGTACACACTGATGCAATATTTTTTAATCGTTGCGTGACTAGCATGAGTCACTGATTGAAAAACATAGATTACGGGGAAATTGTTACCATTTCTGCGTTGATTTCCGAATTTACGTGTTTTATATTGTACTAGCGCCCCGCGGCTTCGCACGAAATTTCTGCGCAATTTTACCATGTTTTCTCACCCTTCCCTGGACTACGACAAACGTGTCAAAACCAAAATCAGCTTTTTTTTATATATAAGACTAGTTTCGGCACGCGGCTTTTGCACGTGTGCAGCGAAATATGTTTACATTTAAATTCGAAAACGAACGATGGATCATTTGTATGATTAATGAAAGTTTTCAAAACCAAAAATTAATTCGAGCTTCTGCTTCGTTAATACCAACGTCGTTAAATATTTTTTCTTGAATTTTGTAACCCCGTTGTATACAAAAATATTTAGGTTTTTGAATCGGAGTATTACTTTTATATCGGAATCATTTGGCTACTCATTCAACTACACACATAAGGTAGACAAGACTAATTTATCATAAAATTTGGGGAATTTTTAGGGAAGGTTGCGAGTTTCAAGTCCCTTCAAAATCGAATCGTTTTTTGTGATATTATTTAATTTCTTAGAGATTACCCCGAGTGCGAGGACTTACGCACTATAATAACAAAAACCTTAGATAAAGATAAAGATACATTTATTTGGCCATAACTAGGTAAGACACTGATTTTGGGTCAACACTTAGATAAACACGAAGGTGTAGCGCCTAAGCTATTTGTCGAGAATGCACTTGCCAACCTCACATTCCAAACCTACGAATAGGAACCTAGGTCTTAGCTCGAGCATTGCCCAACTGGAAATACAGAATAAATAACTATCTAGGACAGGGGTCGGCAACCTTATCAAGCCTAAGAGCTAATTCTAAAATAATTTACTCCTGAAGGGTGCATGTATGGTTGACGCAAAAAAAAATGTTACATAAGGAACAAGGACAAGGAACAAGGACAAGATGTTAATTTATTACATGAGGCATAGGTACATTAAGACATTAAATTATTAGTGTGCTCCTTGGCCTTGCTTTTCTTCCGACAACTTGATGAAATCTGGCTCATAATTGGAAGTACCTGTCCTCATACAATGGTCCAAATTTACATCGGTCATTCTGCTTCTATATTTTGATTTCAAGTGCTCGATTCTAGGACATAATATAAGAATCACTTGGATTTTTTCAAAAACAGGTTTATACCTTTTTTGGTATTGTATTTAGTGTTGCCATTTAAAAAAAGCATTCTGAAAAGAAAAACAGGAATTTTTATCGCCTCAGAATGTCCGATACATTCTGAGGCGATAAAAATTCCTGTTTTTCTTGCCGCTGAGACGAAAGTCAAAAGTTTCATGTTAATTTTAACTTTATATGGAAGTATGTAATATAATAAGATATACATAATATTATACTTCTATTCCACTAACATCTTCTTAACTATTTGCAAACCTATTAGAGAAAAACCTTGTGCGTTGTTTCGGAGACAAGTGACCAAATTATTGACACAAAAATGCTATTACTCTTTTAATGAATTTATGACCGATAAATTGTAGATATGACATTTATTTTCTGTATTTTTTTTAATTGATTTTTTTTTATTATTTGTCTGTGAATTTTTTGTATTAATTTTAAGAATGTATAGTAGCTAATTATTGTAAATTTTATATCATTGCACGCCCAATAGGGCAGAATACATTGTGACCTATTCCATTATAAGAACTTTATAACATTTTTCAAGCAATAAACGAATTTTGAATTTTTAAAATTTTTAAGAAGATGCCTTCTTAAAAATTTAAAATAAATTCATTTCTAATAATTTGTCACACCTTCTTAAAAATTTAAAATAAATTCATTTATAATAATTTGTCACAATAAAACAGTTCGTCTGCTTTTCTTTGCACAATGCCGCTGTGTAGAGCGGCAGCACGAATTTTTTAGGTTAAAAAAAAGATCGCAGTCGTCGAAAAAAAATCGCAGTCAAAGTGTTAACAAATTAAATCTTCGTTGTTTTGCATTTTGTCCAAGCTTATTCAAGAATACTAAGAACTTCTGATTCTGACATCAAATTAGCTAAGTATGGCATGTCGGTTACGCGACATTTTTTACCCGCAAAAGTAGCAAATAGTTGCCAGCTGCATTTTTAAAATACCCTACAGTAATTAAAAGCTACCTTCTATGTATGTATTACCAACTTAATACCATAATGTCCAAGTGAAAGTGGTTTGAAAGGTGTCCCTTAGCTATAAGTAAAGATCGGAGAATTTAGAAAATGTACGTTTTCCTAGTGGATTTCTTTTCTTTTAGTTTCCTGATGAATAGGTGCACCTATTGGGAGCTATGAAGAAGAGTTATTTTCTAGTTCCAGTTGTTGGATCAGGTTAATAGGTAGGTATTTTTTTTAATAAGTATCATCACAATACTGGAAGAGGAATGTCAATTTAACTTTATGGTTTTTTTCAGATGACAGTGACAGAATCAAACATAGTGAGTGAACAACCGTTTATAAAATAAATATAAATATAAATAAATAATGCTGGACAATTCACACAGCATTATCTAGCCCCATGGTAAGCAGAGCTTGTGTTATGGGTACTAGATAACTGATATACATAATACAATACATTACATAGATAGATATTTTTTTTATTTTTTTATTATACATAGAAAACGACCAGAACACCCGAAACAAATATCTGCAGATCGTACACACATTTGTTCCGAGGCGGGAATCGAACCCGCAACCTCCTGCGACCATCGCCCACCGCGCCACATCGGTCGTCTATATGTTGATCTATATTATAACGTTATTATCTTATACATACATATAATTTGCATATAAAATGGGTATTTAAGTAAACCTCCTTCATTTAAATTTAATTTAAAGAATTAAAAAAATATATGTATGCCGAAAATAATGAAC
This sequence comes from Eupithecia abbreviata, assembly GCA_943735965.1. NCBI lineage: Eukaryota > Metazoa > Arthropoda > Insecta > Lepidoptera > Geometridae > Eupithecia > Eupithecia abbreviata. The sequence continues at coordinate 8,168,327 of OX030998.1, read as the reverse complement.
TGTTTCAATCCGAAATTTACCAAGCGAAGCGTCCTTTTCATAGTTTTTGTAAATTCCGTAGCATTACAAATGAATTATGACTTGACTTGAACTATGGTAGGAATCTAAAACTTTTGAAACTATCATGGTTGGCAACACTAAAGTCATTTAAAACGAAAAACAAAGAAAAAAAGAAAAGAAAAAAAAAAGTGAAAAGTCATTTAAATCAAATCATGGATAATATCCCGTTTTCGAATCGATTTTAATCCTCGAAATTCACTACGCGAAGCGTTCTTTTCATCATCAGCCTATATCAGTCCACTGCTGGACATAGGCCTCCCCCAATGAGCGCCATAGCGCCCTGTCTTCAGCTTGCCGCATCCAGCATCTACCTGCAGTCTTTCGCAAGTCGTCATCCCACCTGGTCGGAGGGCGTCCTACACTACGTTTGCCGAGTCGCGGTCTCCACTCAAGAACACGTTTGCCCCAGCGGCCGTCGGTTCTTCGCGAAATATTCTGCTGCCACTTCAGCTTGCTAATTCTTTGAGCTATGTCGATCACCTTGGTTCTCTGTCGGATGTATTCGTTACGAATCCTATTCTTTTCATAGTTATTGAAAATTCCGTAGCGTTAAAAATGAATTATGACTTTACTTGAATTGTGACTTGACTTGAACTACGATAGGAATCTATTTTAATTCCTTCACAATACACATCTGATTTCCTATTATGATAGTTAAACCGGAATGTGAAAATAAATGCCCCATGTCTGCAACAATCAGACTAGGCCAGTCAAATAAGAGTCGAGATAATCTGCGGCGCGGCTGCGCCGGCGCACGATTGTGTGTGTCAACAAAAACTGCTAACTGGGACGTCAACCTCGCGCCGATCGGCCGTTGCAAAATGTATTCAGCGTATTTGTTATTAGCTTGCTAAGAATTAGATACTACGATCGCAGAATTATTTTTCTTGATACAAGTAGGTAGGTTTTCTGTTTAAACTTTCGGGTACTTACTAAAATATTACCCAATTTCCAGTATAGGTTGTTTTTATTATAATATTATTTATTTCAGTTCAGCAATGAACCGAAAAATCACACTAAAATTATTGGTTGTTGGTGAACTTGTTATAAATAAATAGTTAATGTTATATATGTCGTCAAATTACACACAGACATAATGTTATTTTTAAGTATATAATAAATAAATAAATAATGCTGGACAATTCACACAGCATTACCTAGCCCCATGGTAAGCAGAGCTTGTGTTATGGGTGCTAGATAACTGATATACATAATACAATACAATACATAGATAGATATTATCATATTGTATATCTACGGAAACTTTTAATTCACCGTCAAAAAACATACACTGGACTGAGTATGTTCTATAACTATAATGTTTATCTGAAATTTGTAAAACTAGCTGTAAGTTTCACCAAATTTTTTAAAATAAATAAATCTATGTTTCGTAGTGTAGATACCGTTAGTAGTCGTCCATTAACTTTGTATAGATTTAGATTCAGTAGCTTTTTGTGGAAATTTTTAATTAGCCTTAAGTACTTAGTCCCATTATATTAATTAAGTTAGCTGTTAATTTCCCAAATATTGTTAAAATAAATAAAATACCTTACCGGTTGTCAATGAGTAAACCATGACAACACTTTTCTATTACCCTGTTTCGGTGATAAACATTCCACCAGGTCGTAACATAAGTCTTTCTAAACGATGGAGTATCTTAAGGGGCCTCCGGAGGGAGGAATTCTTCATACAAACATAATACCAAAATGATTTATAATTCAAGCATATTTCCACTATAATATTGCATTATTTGTATTAAAATAGTATTTATCTAGGTTCCCAAATAGTTTTTTTTTCAAAATACTTACCTAAAATGAAATGAAAGCCAATCTCATTTTGCACATTTTTATGCGAAAATGGACAAGTTTTCTTGCTATTTGTTTCGTATTAAAAACATCAATATCTTACGTTTTATTTATTAAGGAACATAGCTTATATTGTCTAGTTACAGAATAACAATACTTTGTGAAGAATACAAAAAGTTTTCAGTCATAATTTTTTTATTACGGAACAAACCAAATTTTGAACGGCTAATATTGCTATCGCGCATGCATGGGGCGCGGCGCAAGGGTTAAACAGGGACAGCGATATTCGGAGCGATTTTTGCAAGCGAGGGTCGCCGGACCCTTAAAGAGTATCTAGTTAGATCACAGAGCTGTGTGGCATGGAGCCTGTTTTGTCCTTTTCTTATGATTCTTCTAGTTTTTATAGTGCTACTTAGGGAAAATGCTACAATTTAAAAAAACGGTAGCGCTTGAGTCCGCAGAAGTCCCGAAGGTTTTCGAATAGTCGGTTATTTGACTTTAGCGCAATAAGTATAGCTCATTCCCGTACTGTCATTTACCTGTCTAATCGAGGTCGTAACATTTTAGGGATATAATTTAAAAAATAAATAATGCTGGACAATTCACACAGCATTATCTAGCCCCATGGTAAGCAGAGCTTGTGTTATGGGTACTAGATAACTGATATACATAATACAATACATTACATAGATAGGTATTTTTTATTATACATAGAAAACGACCAGAACACCCGGAACAAATATCTGCAGATCGTACACACAATTGTACCGAGGCGGGAATCGAACCCGCAACCTCCTGCGTCGCAGGCGGACCTTCGCCCACCGCGCCACAATGGTCGTCAAAAGTCCTTGATTTAATCAGTATTACGTATCTAACTAGACTTACCCGAACAAAAGGGTTCTTCTTCGGCAGGTCATAGTCCACCTCATCTCTAGACTCGTCATCCTCCCCCGAGCTCACTCGCACACACGTCTTGTGTATTGGCTCAACCATAATCACGCATTATACACTAAAACACACTCTTACACTGTTCCGGGGAAACTTCTCCTTCCTGGCAACACTGAACTTGAACTTCACGCGGTATAACTTTTGTCACGTTTCCGATGATTTCTGGATTTTTTTAACTGGCAGCACTATTTTTGAAATGTTATCGCTAAGCCCGCTCTGCCATTAATAGTGGAATAGGCACACTTCACTTGCACTTTTCACTTTCTGTTTTATCTCCATAAACTGAAACAACCATAAAATTTAATGATTACTCAGTAAGAAAATAATAATGTTAATGATAGACATCACTAATGATGTACAATCCCCAGAATCTTCTAGCCACAAGCTAAGCAGAGCTTGTGTTATGGGTACTAGATGACTGATATACATATACAATAAATAAATAAATAATAAATAAATAATGCTGGACAATCCACACAACATTATCTAGCCCCATGGTAAGCAGAGCTTGTGTTATGGGTACTAGATAACTGATATACATAATACAATACATTACATAGATAGATATTTTTTATTATACATAGAAAACGACCAGAGCACCCGGAACAAATATCTGCAGATCGTACACACAATTGTTCCGAGGCGGGAATCGAACCCGCAACCTTTAGCGTCGCAGGCGGACCTTCGCCCACCGCGCCACATCGGTCGTCAGTTATATTGTATAGTTAGGAAACAACACGGCAAGGCGTTCCACGTGTATATAAAGCGCGCGCTTGACGAGCGCCGCTCATTTGCTTGCGGAACTTCGAACGGATAAGACTGGTTGTTATTGACGCGATTTGTGAGTTGGTTAAAGTGTTGGTTATCAGTTCAGGGTAGTGTTAAACTGTGAGTACTGTGATTTATTTTGCTAAATGGTGTTTTACTTTATTTCTGTTCATTTTGAGGTTATAATTTTATTGTTTTTGTAAAATTATGAACGAATCGTGATTAGGTTGCTTTGATAATGTTTTTTTTATTAAATTTCCCAACTGGATGCTAAATTCAGAAGTGGAATAAGTTTTCCAATAGCCCATCAGGCCAGGAAGCTGTTCTGACTTCTATTTTCGTGTAAAATTACCCCTTTGTTGAGTAAAGTGAGGGTAGAGTAAAACACCATTTTTATTGGTTAAAATCTTCCTTTGCGGGTAGATTATCATGTCTGATAATCAGCACGGCTCACGCGACAGGTCGCGTCGATACAACGCTAGGGATAGGTCGCGGTACCGTTCTCGTTCACGGGATAGGTCTTCTCGTAGCAGGCCGCGTCCTCGCAGTAGGTCTCGTTCGCGTAGCTTTAGGCTTAGCTCGCACGCGAGATCCCGTTCACGTGTTCATTCTTACTAGAGGACTCGTAGTCCGCGTGGTCCAAACGTACTTCTTCAAAATACGTTATGAACAATTCTCACGCGACTAGAAGCTCTTGAGACTAAGAAGCGTATCGATGTTCCACGTGATGATGTGGTAGGGAATAACAATCCCCCCACGAACACGCACAAACGTGCACCCCCTTTCTTTCCAAAAATACGAGAAATGAGTCTCATACTACCGGTCTGATTAACCCTTCAGGCGCCACGACTGCACGAGTCAGCCAGCACAGTGTCCGATGACCCTCCGTCAGTAAGTGTGCCAACGCAACCTGAATCGGCGTCCGAGTCGATACTAGTACTTGCCGAAGCTATCAGGTCGTTACAGTCCACGGGTAGGTCGCAGTATTTTGTCTCGAACTTCGATCCAACTATTCAAGACATAGACGCGTGGTGCAAAGAAGTCGATAGGGCTAGGTTGGCTAATAACTGGGACGATTCAGAGTGTTTGTCCCGCGTGTCAGGCTGTCTCAAGGGAGACGCACGTACCTAGTTAAACGAATGGGTAACTACATACCGTACCTGGTCAAACTTTTGCCATGAGTTTAGGCCTTTGTGTCCACGGAGACTCGACTATGCGAACATTCTCTATGATGCTATGCAATCGACATCCGACAAGCATAGTACCTATGCGGAATATGCTAGGCGGACCCTGCTGCGCTTAAAAATTGTTAAGGGCCTGAGTGATGGATGAACTGAGGCTCTGATTGTGATTCGCGGTATAACTGACCCCCAGGTTAAAGCCACTGCCATCAACGCTCACTTGAAACCCAATGATCTAGTTAACTACTTATCTAGCTTTGTTAAACCAAGTAAAAGTTCTACCAGGGATACTCGCAGTAACAGTCAAGCGAATCAGAATAAAAATAACCACCATGGCAGATCACAGGGTTTCAAGAAGCCACTTAGAGCTGATACGGGTAAATGTTTTATTTGTGGTGAGACGGGGCACAAGCAGGCTGCGTGCCCTAAAAGGTCGGACACTAGCCAAACCCAGTCTAAACCGAGCAAAGTAGGTACAAAAAAATGTGACTTGCGCCTACTGCAAAAAACAGGGCCATGAAGTAAAGAATTGCTTTGCTAATCAGCTTGCGGACGCTGAACCACAAAACGATAAGCGAAATGTGAACTTTTGCTCCGCCCCTTTGCATAAGAGCAGCGATATCATGGTAGGTGTAGTACAGGGTATCCCAATCGACGTTTTAATTGACAGTGGTGCCATCGGTGTCTCTCTTATATCCTCCGCAGTGGTGAACCACATCTCATTGCGCTAAAAAACCAGCCGACTGCCAGATCAAGTGGGTAGTATTTCTAGCCGTCAAAGTAAAGTACACGCCGTTACAACTCCAAGTGTTTATGGTGATCTAATGCAGTGCGTGCAGTCGTTCGATATGACGCATGTTGTTTTTTTAAGGTGTGCCCTGTGTTGCGAATAAAGTTAGACGTAATATGACTTCTCATGCGTTCTTTTATTTTTCATATATGCAACTGCGGTTTGCGCGATGTCGGCGCGACCTGCGCGCTCATGCGCGCCTCAGCGCGGCCTACCACGTGTCGGCGCGACCTGCGCGCCTCTGCGCGGCCTGCGCACTAGCGCGGCTTGCGCGCTCTTGTGCTGTTTGCGCGCCCCAGAGTGGCCTGCGCACTCCAGCGCGGCTCGCGCGCTCGTGTGCAGCTTGCGCGCCCCAGTGCGGCCAGCGCGCTCGTGTGCGGCTTGCGCGCCCAAGTGCGGCCTGCGCACTCCAGCGTGGCTTGCGCGCTCGTGTGCTGCTTGCGCGCCCCAGTGTGGCCTGTGCACTCCAGCGTGGCTCGCGCGCTCGTGTGCAGCTAGCGCGCCCCAGTGCGGCCTGCGCCCTACAGCGCGGTTTGCGCGCCCCAGTGCGGCCTGCGCACTCCAGCGTGGCTTGCGCGCTCGTGTGCTGCTTGCGCGCCCCAGTGTGGCCTGCGCACTCAAGCGTGGCTCGCGCGCTCGTGTGCAGCTTTGCGCGCCCCAGTGCGGCCTGCGCACTCCAGCGCGGTTTGCGCGCCCCAGTGCGGCCTGCGCACTCCAGCGCGGTTTGCGCGCCCCAGTGCGGCCTGCGCACTCCAGCGTGGCTTGCGCGCTCGTGTGCTGCTTGCGCGCCCCAGTGTGGCCTGCGCACTCCAGCGTGGCTCGCGCGCTCGTGTGCAGCTTTGCGCGCCCCAGTGCGGCCTGCGCACTCCAGCGCGACCGGAGCGGCCTGTGTTGTTGGCGCGACCTATGTGCCCCAACTCTGCTGGTACTATACCTAGCGTGTAATCAGGTTCTCATCTTTTACAGAGACGTTTGACCCGTGATTGCGGCCCTACGATGTGGTCAGCATGTGGCCTACGCGTGTCGGCGTGGCGTGCGTGTTTCTGCGTGGTCTACGCGCTCCTGCGCAGCCTGCACATCATGGTGCGACCCGTGCGCTCATGTGCAACTTGCGCGCTCAAGTGCGGCTTGCGAGTTGGGTACACGCATCGGGTATTTAAAATGGCTACGGTATGTTTGTTCGACCTGGTTCGAAGTTTAATCCATTGGACATCGGCAGAAATTATCATTTTGTAAATCAATAAATTGAACATGGTCAGGTGGGGCCGAGCCCGGTTGTTGATTTGTGAATGTTTCATAAAGTGTTGATTTTTATTTTCATATCTGCAACTACGGCGTACACCTCGAGTGACCTGAACGCACCAGCGCGGCCTGTGCTCTATCGGCGGGATCTGTGCGCTGCGGACAAGATCTGCGCGCTGTCGGCGAGATCAGTGCCTAACCTATCCGTAGCCACGGTTAGGTGTCGGAAAACGACCTGGTTTTCGTGATCAAGTATGCTCAATCAACGGGCAAGCTTGACCATGGTATGCGCGGTCCGGATCGAGTGGTTCGGGTCCTGCCTCATGACCGATATGAGCTGAGGCTGATGTCTGGGTCGTATGGGAAGTCAACAGCGTCAAGCGGCGGCCCAGTATATGGTCATCATGGTGTTGAATCATGTTTGGCGTAGTTCCTCAAGTGTGTGTGGAGGCGTGGTCATCATGATGTTGAATCATGTTTGGCGTAGTTCCTCATATGTGTGTTGAGGCGTGGTCATCATGGTTTTGAATCATGTTTGGCGTAGCTCCTCATGTGTGGAGGCGTGGTCCTCACGGTTCTGCCGTGTTGGGCGTAGTCCTCATGCGACGGAGGGGACGCCTTCTGTCGCTTGGTGAGTTCACAGGTTCAAGTGTGAGCGGACGTAGAGTGCGGAGCGTGTCATCTCGTCTCTTCTCGTCGGAGGTTGCCACCACGGAGCCACTGAAACTCTTCAGGGTGGTAATGGGGAACGTAGAAATGAGAGCTCTCAGTAGATTATTTTGTAATGTTGTTCTGTACACGATATTTTGTGTGTGTCATGATCATTGCTGTGCTATGTCCTCAAATGCCTTAATGTTTCAGATGATGACGAACATGATGATGAGTCTGATCCTATGGCAGGGCCTTCAACAGCACCTCCAAACCCTGTTCTTGAGGTGCCTCGGACAACTGACAAGGATATGTCGCTGCTCTAGCCACAAACACATCGAGGGCGATGTGGAGTCAGGCAGGCCGAGTTAGGAAACAACACGGCAAGGCGTTCCACGTGTATATAAAGCGCGCGCTTGACGAGCGCCGCTCATTTGCTTGCGGAACTTCGAACGGATAAGACTGGTTGTTATTGACGCGATTTGTGAGTTGGTTAAAGTGTTGGTTATCAGTTCAGGGTAGTGTTAAACTGTGAGTACTGTGATTTATTTTGCTAAATGGTGTTTTACTTTATTTCTGTTCATTTTGAGGTTATAATTTTATTGTTTTTGTAAAATTATGAACGAATCGTGATTAGGTTGCTTTGATAATGTTTTTTTTATTAAATTTCCCAACTGGATGCTAAATGTATTGTATTGAATTGTTCTGCGACGCAATGCGAACGAGCTTTGTCTGCTTAGCTTGGGGCTAGATGATGCCGCGTTGATTGTCCAGCATTATTTATTTATTTATTATATTACAATATTTCTTCAAAATAATGTACGTACACTTATTCCGCAGTAGGTACCTTATATCTTGGCACAAGAATCTAAATTACCATCGCAAGGGTGAAAGCAGACATTTTAAAATGCATTCCTTGCGGGGTTGAATAATTCATTTATGAATCACTAAGTTGTTTTGGGGTGTGTCATTCAATATGAATCATTATTCATCATATTTATGTTCGCTGAGGTTATTAACATAGGAAAATAAGGGAATTTAGGTGTTGTTGAGTCACCCCCAACTGGGTTGCGAATTGCCCAAGGAGTCCGAGAGAGGAGAGCTTGAATTGGTCCTTTTGCGAAGGATTCTTGACTCTCACGAACATAGCGAGGGATCAATTATCTTAACACTTTGACTGCGATTTTTTTTCGACGACTGCGTTCTTTTTTTAACCTAAAAATTCGTGCTGCCGCTCTACACAGCGGTTGTGTTGCGATGCACATGCGTTTTGTTCGAAAAATATTACGGCTGTGCTGAGTCACACAGATCTGTATTTTCTCAGCCGCTGCGCTAGTGTGGATTTACGCATATTAGTCACTTGTAGAAAACACATACCGTGTGATTTCAGCAGTCAAAGTGTTAAATCCCGAGTGAAGAGATGAATTTTAATATCCTCGAGGAAAAAAGTATATTTTTCACACTCTCTGACTTTCTGCTATATCTAGTTGTAATGCAGTTTATATCTGTTATTTATTGTGCACATTATTGAATACATTGCGGTTATATAAATATGCAGTAGTTCTGCACCAGTGTTTAGTCACAGTGAGTGATTAGACAGAAGAAAGATGTTTATTATGTTACGTATGAAGTGGGAATGTGGGCAATATCTCACCGTACAATAACTAAATAACACCGCAGCGAGTAACCATTAATTGGCCACCCCGCTGTTGTTTCACTGTATAATCAGTTTTTACCTTCTGCCACTCTTTTACTGAACAATAATCAGATTATACACAAGTTTATATCCTCTATCTAAGTTTATCTTCCTCTATCTATTCCATCGCCACTCCTGTAAACCTAAGGTTTGCTGGAAGAAAACTCTAGCTCAGGGTTAAGCTCGCCTATGTACATATCTTTTTATATAAGATATTTTTAAGTTTTGTATGTGTATAATAAAGAATTAAAGAAGAAGAAGAAAAGAAGTTTATTTCAATCTTGAAAGAAAAACGTATAAAATTGTAATTTCATTGCAGCACATAATGATCCGACCAGGTGGGATAGACCTGCGAAAGACTGCAGGTAGATGCTGGATGCGGCAAGCTGAAGACAGGGCGCTATGGCGCTCATTGGGGGAGGCCTATGTCCAGCAGTGGACTGCTATAGGCTGATGATGACACATTGGTCACCTACTAACTTATTTTCTACATATAGTTATTTAGCTTATTTTCAACGTATTGCACCTAAGTTCTTTGAGTGTAATTAATGATTAGGCAATTCAGCATTTTATTTTTATTTCTAAATTGTTTGTTTATATTGTGTGTAAGTAATGATAAATTAATGATGTCTATGTCTAATTGAACGAACCAATTATTTTATTATTTCCCGGCCACTCTTCAATCTCCCCATTTACCCACTACCCCTGTTTATATTGTGTGTAAGTAATGACAAATAAATGATGTCTATGTCTAATTGAACGAACCAATTATTTTATTATTTCCCGGCCACTCTTCAATCTCCCCATTTACCCACTACCCCTGTTTATATTGTGTGTAAGTAATGACAAATAAATGATGTCTATGTCTAATTGAACGAACCAATTATTTTATTATTTCCCGGCCACTCTTCAATCTCCCCATTTACCCACTACCCCTGTTTATATTGTGTGTAAGTAATGACAAATAAATGATGTCTATGTCTAATTGAACGAACCAATTATTTTATTATTTCCCGGCCACTCTTCAATCTCCCCATTTACCCACTACCCCTGTTTATATTGTGTGTAAGTAATGACAAATAAATGATGTCTATGTCTAATTGAACGAACCAATTATTTTATTATTTCCCGGCCACTCTTCAATCTCCCCATTTACCCACTACCCCTGTGACTTGTCCACGCTCTGTTTCTCGTACATTTCCACGCGAGGTCGGCCGCTGGTTCAAGGTAGCTAAACAATATCAAGTGCAGTATGATCGTTTCATGATATCAATAGCCAGGGGGCTAGCTTCAGACCGAGGCCTCGTGTTTTACCGCGTCGAAAGTAGTCGTAAGTATTTTAACACGTTGAGTGCTGAAAACGCACGGTATGAGTTTTCTACAAGTGACTGATATGCGTAAATCCACACTAGCGCAGCGGCTGAGAAAATATAGATCTGTGTGACTCAGCACAGCCGTAATATTTTTCGAACGAAACGCATGTGCGGCGCAACACAACCGCTGTGTAGAGCGGCAGCACGAATTTTTTAGGTAAAAAAAAGAGATCGCAGTCGTCGAAAAAAAACTGCAGTCAAAGTGTTAAAACTACCAAATACTTTTCAAAATACTTCTTAATGTAAAGATTCATCATCATCCTATGTTAGTCCACTGCTGGACATAGGCCTCCCCCAAAGAGCGCCATAGCGCCCTGTCTTCGTCTTGCCGCATCCAGCATCTACCATTATCCCACCTGGTCGGAGGGCGTCCTACAGTACGTTTACCGAGTAGTGGTCTCCATTCAAGAACACGTAGAATGAATGAACGCGTAGAAATTTCTGTCTTTGTATTGTCTTTAAGTACCTATTTTGAAACTACCATGTTTATGTTTAAATGGTATATAATGAAGTCGCTTCCATAGCCAATACAATTTCCATATCATGAAATGTTACTACATATGTATATATAATAGCCTTTAAACTTTTAAATATTAAAAAAACTGCAGATCTCTGGGGCATTTCCGTTAAAATTATTAAACCTTTAATTGATACCATTGCACCAGATCTAGCTTTTATATTTAATGAATCCATTGATTGTGGCATATTTCCTGATCTAATGAAACATAGTAAAATAATCCCATTGTTTAAATCGGGTATTAGGTCTGACCCCACTAACTTTAGACCAATATCAGTACTGCCTACATTCAGTAAAGTTTTTGAAAAACTTATTTTACACCAATTGCTTAGACATTTTAATGGCAATGACCTGCTACACTGTAAGCAATTTGGTTTTACTCGTGGCAGGTCAACTACTGATGCCGGTGTAGAGTTGGTATCGCATATTTTTGATGCTTGGGAGAAGTCGCAAGATGCTTTAGGCGTTTTTTGTGACTTGTCAAAAGCATTCGATTGCGTTCATCACGAAACATTAATCAGGAAACTACATCATTATGGAATAAGGGACAGCTCTTTGGATCTTCTTACATCTTACTTGAGTGATAGGATACAAAGAGTTGACATTAATGGGAAACGATCTAAAGGGTCTGTGGTTACAATGGGTGTACCGCAGGGCTCTATCTTGGGTCCTTTCCTATTTTTAGTTTATATTAACGACCTGCCTCATCTTGTAAAGAATGATCATGAGATTGTATTGTTTTCTGATGATACTTCATTAATTTTTAAAATGAATCGACAAAAAACAAATTTCGACGATGTAAATACTGCAATCTCAAAGGTAGTCCATTGGTTTAGTATCAATAATCTTTTGCTTAATGAAACCAAAACAAAATGTTTAAGATTTATTCTACCTAATGTAAAACAAGTTAAGGCTGATGTAAACGTAAAAGGAGAAACGGTAGAAATTGTAGACAATACCGTATTCTTAGGAATAACCTTAGATAGTAAACTCCAATGGGGCCCACACATAGATAAGCTATCGAAGAGACTTAGTTCTGCAGCATATGCAGTTAAAAAAATCCGTCAACTTACAGACGTTGATACTTCTCGACTAGTCTATTTCAGCTACTTCCATAGTATTATGTCTTATGGCATACTATTGTGGGGGAACGCTGCAGATATAAACACCATTTTTGTGTTGCAGAAGAGGGCTGTTCGTGCGATCTATAATATGGGTCCCAGAGAATCCCTACGTAATAAATTCAAAGACATAAACATAATGACAGTACCATGTCAATATATTTATGAAAACTTGTTGTACACTCATAAAAACATCAATCGATTCATTAAAAAAAGCGATATACATAATGTAAATACTAGAAATAAGAATAAACTCGCTGTTCCCACAACTAGACTACATAAGATAAGTGCATCTTTTAAAGGGCAATGTATACGCTTCTACAACAAAACTCCAAGTGAGTTGCAAAAATTATCAATAAATAAATTTAAAAAAATTGTGAAGCATATTCTTTGTAAAAAGGCTTATTACAAAATATCAGATTATCTAGAAGATAAAAAAGCTTGGAACGAGTTTTGCTCCAACTCAAAATCTAACAAATTACAGATAAGCAAATCATATGTACTAGACACATAAGTTATGAACATACTAGTGGTTTCTTCTCACTTCTTCCACTGGTGGACAAAAAATTGAAGTGAACTATAAAATAATTTTAATTGATAATAATGAATAGTATAAAATATGACTTGTCTAAGTGCTTATTTGTAAGCCTAAAGAAATAAACTTTCATTTCATTTCATTTCATTTCATTTCAATAGAAAATATATTTATATCGTCATTTATATTAAATATAATTGCTCAATATAGTCGAAATTAATTTGCGAAATTTATTGAGGTTAGAGTCAAATATATCTATATCTTTATATATTTTGTCGTGGTAAATTGATAGTTTTTGTTTGTTTGATGATAGGACGGGTAATTGACGCCCTTGCACAACAGCTTCCTAAATAACGATCGATATGCGGGTAGAATTTTAAAATTGCCAGGAAAAACCTCATTGTAAAATCCTTACAATTTTCCTTTTAACCACGCACCCAATTTAAATTCCAATGACTTTACGATACGGTTGATATTCCAATGTCACCTTGTCGCGCCATAGATGTCACGAGGGAGACAGGTAGGGCCTTCAAATTATGGTCGTAATGTGAAACGAGTAAGGTCGAATATTGGCAATTATCTGTTTTTTTGAGTCTCTTTACTGAGGCCAATAATTTTGGTATTCTTTACAAAAAGTAAAAAATGACTTGTTATTGTATTTCATCATCATCATCATCATCATCATCAGCCTATACACCGCTGGACATAGGCCTCCCCCAATGAGCCCTGTTTTCGGCTTGACGCATCCAGGATCTACCTGCAGTCTTTCGTATTTTTCGTCATCCCCCTGGTCGGAGGGCATCCTACACTACCTTTACCGAGTCGTGGTCTCCGGTCAAGAATAGGTTTGCCCCAGCGGCCGTCGGTTCTTCGCGAGATATGGCCAGCCCACTGCCACTTCAGCTTGCTAATTCTTTGAGCTATGTCGATAACCTTGGTTCTCTGTCGGATGTATTCGTTGCGAATCCTATCCTTCAGAGAAACTCCGAGCATAGCTCTTTCCATAGCTCGCTGAGCGACTTTGAATTGGTAATTTTATTTACGGAATTTTATGTATCATCGGCAATAGTACATTGAAGGGGTTTGGGATACAATCATTAAAATCGAAGAAAAATGGGCAAAGATTTTCGGTTTATCTATGTATAATCTCTGCTTAGCTCGGGGCTAAATAATGCTGTGTGAATTGTCCGGCATTCTTTATAGTAAAAAAAATATATCTATGTATTGTATTATGTACCTATATCTGTCTTGTAGTACCCATAACACAAGCTCTAATGGATAGATGATGCTGTGTGAATAGTCTGGCATTATTATATTTTGTTAGTAAACGTAGTGTAGGACGCCCTCCGACCAGGTGGGATGACGACCTGTGAAAGACTGCAGGTAGATGCTAGATGCGGCAAGCTGAAGACAGGGCGCTATGGCGCTCATTGGGGGAGGCCTATGTCCAGCAGTGGACTAATATTATGATGATGATGATGTAGTGAAGATGAGCGACTCGTTTAACCTTAAGCTGTCGGCTCGGATTTCGATCTCTGACAGCGACCTGTGCATGCGAACTTGACCCCTGTCTAGCAAATATACCTGCCAGTACTGCTTCTCAGAAACAAATATGTTTATTGTGTATATAGCAACAGACATGCAAAAAATCTGAGTAAAATCTGAGTTAAACTCAGATTTTTTGTCTGTTAACGTGTTTGTAGACAAATCAATCAATTCTTTGACTCCCAATTTCTGAAAGACAACAAGCGAAACAAATATAATCATCATCATCAGCCTATGTTAATCCACTGCTGGACACAGGCCTCCTCCATGAATGCCATAGCGCCCTGTCTTCAGCTTGCCGCATCCAGCATCTACCTGCAGTCCTTCGCAGGTCGTCATCCCACCTGGCAAGGGGGCGTCCTGCACTACGTTAACCGACTCGCGGTCTCTACTCAAGAACACGTTTGCCCCAGCGGTTGTCGGTTCTTTGCGAGATATGGCCGGCCCACCCACTGCCACTTCAGCTTCTAATTCTTAGAGCTATGTCGATAACTTTGGTTCTCTGTCGGATGTATTCGTTCGTTCTTCACTACATGGTATAGAACAAAGTCGCTTCCCGTTGTCTGTCTGTCGCAACGGATTTTGATGCAGTTTTTTTAAATAGATATATTCAAGAAGGAAGGAAGGTTTAAAAACTATTTGACACATAGATTTCCACGAAGGCGAAGCCGCGCGGCGCAGCTTGTCTAACTATAATACAATATATCCAGTGTGTGTGTGTGTGTGTTATATATTCAGATCTCTTATGTTTAAAAATAGGTAGGTATATGTCTGACCCTGACAATGAATCCACCCCTTGACATTGCAACTGCTTCGCAATAGGACCTTTCTTTGGCTTCGGTCTAATAGCATCAGGAAAGTTTATATGCAAATAGTTGGCAGTCGGCTCTTAAGGTTACACGAGTCAACGGCGCGAACTCGGTGGTAGACCAAGCCTAAATGTATGCGATCTCATCCGACAGCTCCCGCTACTCGCATTAGGACGAAATGAATAAAGATTAATTCAGGGATTCAGGAATTAATTAGGGAATCGAACCCGCAACCTACTCCAACCGTAACCGCAGTGACTTGAGCGCCATAAAGTGCGAAATAAACTTGATAATTTTTGACAGAAGAGATGAATCAACGTTAAAATGTTTTTAACGATATTTCTACTTGTACAAAACATAAACAACTTATGGTGAACCTTATATGCTGACTCTATATTTTTACTTTTGGAGCGCTGTGGAATCATTTTGGTACTTTTAGTTTTTAAAATAAAATGGATAATAAAATAAAATCTTGGAGTCTGGAGGAACGCATTCTTCGAGCACGGTGTAACTATCTCCTAAATGTATGCTATATCATCCGATAACTACCACTACGCGCGTTAGGATGAAATGCATAATGATGAATTCAGCGATTCAGGAATTAATTAGGGAATCGAACCCGCAACCTCCTGCGTCACAGAGGTCATCTATGTTTCATGTTATGTCAGCTTTATCTAATACATATCACATTCGAATCCATTGTTAGTCTCCAGACCAACGTGTAACTGTAGTACCACAGTTAGGTGCGAGCGAGACAGGTAGATACGGTATTGTGAGTGAGAGAGAGCGATGCTATCAATTTGTGCATGAGCAAGTGGAGTGTGAAGCTTGCTAGGGTTGGCAGGTAGAGAAAACTAATTAACAGGAGCTTTAATACGCACCGATCCTATCCATCCAAATATTGCCTGGAAGAAATCGCTGTTACGAATTAACAGTAGCTTCAATACGCCAGGTACCGATCCTATCCTTCCAAAGGTTGCTTGGAAGAAATCGCTGTTAGCGATAAGGCCGCCGATGGTGCCACTCGATATAGTTAGTATTAAGTTTCTATTTTTTTTCGTTAATGGTGGTGTAATAACGTTATATGTACATTATGTATTCTATTTATATTCTAAGAGGTAAGCTTTAGTGTTTCACTGAAATTCTTGATTTTAAGGCGGTATTCTGTGCACACTAGCGCCGCCGGCCGCTGTGTTTTATCTTATTATTATGTTGAACAACAACATGTTCGATAGATTTATGTCTCATTTTTTTGAAGTAGTTTCAAAACTCATACAGCCGAACATAACATCTCCTGCTTATTTTTTATCGTTCCTTCGCTTAATAAAGGGTTCTAGCACTCGTGCCAACCCTAAACCAAATCGTGCATGACGCATAGCTCAGCACGGGACACGCACGCCACGCCGCTTCCTGCACTCGTAAGGTGTCCTGTATGTATAATCCATGTCCACTCTAACTGGGAACAGGACGCCAGGAGCTTTAGGGGATAGGGCTTCGGTCTTATTGGGGATTCCATTCCACGCGACCTTAATTGTTTGTTACCATAATCTAAGCCTTCGATACTGTCATGTGATTATTGGAGGAGTTTTGTTACAATCATAATTTATTAAATAGGAATTTACTCATTGAAATTGGAACACACCATCTTACAGAAAAAAACATTGTCATGTTTATTAATATTAAATTTAAATTGAGAACAACACAAATATATTATTTCTGTCACTATAACAACTAATTTAATACAAGTCGATAGTTACTCGTGGATCTCATTCCAACACCAAATTGGCGACCGATGTGGCGCGGTGGGCGAAGGTCCGCCTGCGACGCAGGAGGTTGCGGGTTCGATTCCCGCCTCGGAACAATTGTGTGTATGATCTGCAGATATTTGTTCCGGGTGTTCTGGTCGTTTTCTTTGTATAATAAAAAATATCTATCTATGTAATATATAGTATTATGTATATCAGTTATCTAGTACCCATAACACAAGATCTGCTTACCATGGGGCTAGATAATGCTGTGTGAATTGTCCAGCATTATTTATTTTATTTTATTTAAATTTTAATTCAAATCCAGAGTTATCGCAACACCATTATAACGACCTATGTGGCGCGGTGGGTGATGCTCCGCCTGCGACACAGGAAAGGTTCTTTGTAGGTCATTATCAACATCAACCAACAACCTAATTATGTCGGTCCACGGTATTTATCGCATCATCATCATCATCATTAGCCTATAGCAGTCTACTGCTGGACATAGGCCTCACCCAACGAGCGCAATAGCGCCCTGTCTTCAGCTTGCCGCATCCAGCATCTACCTGCAGTCTTTCGCAGGTCGACATCCCACCTGGTCGGAGGGCGGCCTACACTACGATTACAGAGTCGTCTCCATTCAAGAACACGTTTGCCCCAGCGCTCTTAGTAGGTTACTACTGTTATATGCTCAAAGGTAACTTGGTCAGAGTTCGACCTCGTCACGACCTTCGGAGTCGAGACGATCAATTGATTTCCGCTTTCCCGGCTGCGCAGGCGCCGGTAATGGTGTTTGGATTGTTTTGTTTCGATTTTTTTAGTAAAGTCATTTAAAACGGGATATTTGCCATGATATGATTTTTGAGTTATCCAATATTTCTGCACAGTTTCATGCAGTGCCTTCAGTTATTCCGTGATCATGGCGCATGAAACTTTGCCGAAATATTGGATAACTCAAAAATCATATCATGGTACTTAAATATCCCGTTTTAAATGACTTTAGTGTTGATAACCATGATAGTTTCGAAAGTTTTATAGATTTTTTTGTAGTTTTTTTCTGATTTCTAGAAGAAATAAAACTTATATAAAAATAAACGGCCTAGGTAAATACTACGCATGCTGAGGTGAAGACCTTATTTACGATATTTGTAGAATACAAAAATACTTTATTGTTCACAGATGTAGTGCAGACCAATACAAAAAGACATTATCGCTTATCGCTTAAAAGCGATCTCTTCCAGGATGGAAGAATTATGTGAATTTAAGAAAAGCAGGGAGGTGTAACAAAGAAAAGCTGAAACAAATATCAAAATAACATTATGAATACATATGAACTTACAGATAAATAATAAATTAATGTTTCAAATACCTAAATGTCTACTAACTTATTTTTGACGACCGATGTGGCGCGGTGGGCGAAGATCCGCCTGCGACGCAGTAGGTTGCGGTTTCGATTCCCGCCTCGGAACAATTGTGTGTACGATCTGCAGATATTTGTTCCGGGTGTTCTGGTCGTTTTCTATGTATAATAAAATATCTATATATGTAATGTATTGTATTATGTATATCAGTTATCTAGTACCCATAACACAAGCTCTGCTTACCATGGATCTAGATAATGCTGTGTGAATTGTCCAGCATTATTTATTTATTTTATTTATGTTTAGATTTTAGTATGACATCTAAATAAATATAATACCTAAGTATGGATAAAATCCCAACACTAAAATAGCCACTTATTTGACACCCATACTCGCCCACGAAACCTTAGACCACATAACAAACTTTCAATACCCTTTTCTAGACTTCACATGTATCATTCTGGCCCCCATGCCATGTGTGTAAAAATATATAACAATCTTACGAAAAACATTCGAGAAGAAGATAACTTGCTCCAATTTAAAAGCAAATTGAAGCATTTTTTACTACAAAAATGCTTTTATAGCCTCGAAGAATATTTTGAAAAATAGAAACCTACAATTAATTGATGTTCCTTGTTCTCTAGCCCTGTTTTAGTTGTAGTAGTTTTAGTTTTAGTAGGTATTAAGCTTTTAGTATATATAAGGTATAATCTTATGTTTCTTTTTTATGTGACTCTTCTGAGTGATTAGATATAATATAATTGGTTTATAATTTTAACTTGAAATGGTAAATTAAGCATATTATTAACTCTATTGTATATAGCCACCTAGCATTTAACTTTAAATTTATGTTGCAATACCCTTGCAGGGTGCATGTTGGACTTATATTATTTTTTAAGAACTTTTGTACACATGTAAGCAATAAATCATTGGGTATTGAGTATTAAGATGGCTCTAGAACAGATTGTAGGTACTTTTTTATTCTAAGTTCAACTCATGCGATATAAAACACCAAATTCTACTTAACACTTTGACTGCGATTTTTTTTAGACGACTGCGTTCTTTTTTGTAACCTAAAAAATTCGTGCTGCCGCTCTACACAGCGGTTGTGTTGCGCCGCACATGCGTTTCGTTCGAAAAATATTACGGCTGTGCTGAGTCACAAAGATCTGTATTTTCTTAGCCGCTGCGGTAGTGTGGATTTACGCATATTAGTCACTTGTAGAAAACACATATCGTGTGATTTCAGCACTCAAAGTGTAACAGAAACATATAACGTGCCATGGAAACGGCACAAAGCCTTATCACTTACATAACTACCATTACACCTGACCTTGACTCTTTCAAGTGTAAAATAACATATTTCCGCTTATATTTACCCACACATGAGTTCTGCAAACAGTTTTTTGGAATGGAAAAACCAATATCACGATGGATAAACAATCCTTTTTTGTACTTTGACGTACCTCACTGAGGCTCAGAAAAACATTAGGTACAGTGAGTAAAAAAATGGATTACTTAGGTCTCTAACTGACTAACCTATCCTTTTACTCAGCGAATAGTGAGTAAAAAATGGGTAACTTAGGTATCTACCTGAGTTACCCATTTTTTTACTCAAGGTTAAAAAAAAACCCAATATAATCCTAAGTTAATCCATAAGCTTGACCATCAAAAATGTTAAAAAAAACATTATTATTATAACCATCTCCAGAGACAATAATTGAGGTGACGTCAGGTAAATAAATAAATAAATAATGCTAAACAATCCAGACAACATCATCGGGCCAGATAATGCTAGACAAGCTAACTAAGCAGAGCTTGTGCTTGATTTAAAAAAAAAAGTTATAGATTTTCTCTTCACTTCATATTTTTGTCCAGTAGTGGAAGAAGTGATAAATAAGCCACTGGTACATATTTTCTCTCTTTAAATCAAAATATTATGCGATGTTCGATCCATGTCAATATTTATTTGTTAATAATAATTTATAGTATAAAATATGGCTTGTCTAAGTGCTTATTTTGTAAGCCTAAAGAAATAAAAAAAAATGAGTTTGTATTTGGCGGCGACAACTGCTTTAGATGATGCTTTTGATGCTGGATGCGTCAAGCTGAAGACAGGGAGCTATGGCGCTCATTGGAGGAGGTCTTTGTCCACTACTAATAAAGTCTGATGATGATGATGATGAACTGCTTTAGGTAGGTAGGTACATAATATTCTCTAGAATCGGGCGCCATTTTCAGCCCATCCGCAAACAATGGCTCCCACCGGTGCTTAAACAATGACTTATTTGTCAAAGCACTTTTGTTGCCCGCCATTTTGATGTGTAAACGGGCGGGTGTGGGAATTAACCTGGGGTCTAAGACGACAGTTCTATCGATTAGAAGAACCACGTGTAGAACGTTTCAAATTAGCTCAACATATAGAGGTAATAAAGGTAATAAGCAGGCGTCCGCAATCTCCCCTATAGCCCGATACCCAGTCCATCCATCCCTCACGATAGCCTGGTTTTATTTCTTTAATTTTTCTTTGCAATAGTCTCTACACCTGGCGGATACCATCTTTGGGTGTATCATATTGTGCACCCGAGGATGATACCCGCTATGTGTAGCCATCACCTTTAGATTAACTTTCTCAAAGGGCCTCTGTGCTGTTGGCTTCGGCCCCACAATTTGACACATAGATTTTCATGCGGGCGTAGCCCCGGGGTGTCTTATTACATTAACACATTAAATAAGTTAGGTAATATACGACCACAACATATGTATCTACCACATATACCTAACCTAAGAACCCAGTTCTCATGTAAGTGACGTTATATGATTTGTCTTTTTTTTTTAATTTACTTGATATTTAGCTAAATGCACACAAACAATCATAATAATAGCTCTTTCAAATTCAAATAATGCGAAAATTTAAGGAATTTTATTGCAAAAGGATAAATAAAATTTCCGCTCACAACTCAACGGAAACATTAGTTCCAAATGTTTTTTGCAAATCAACGAACCATGTAAGTTTTTGCTGCGACTTGAAGGTTGTTGGTCATAGCATCATCAACCGTGACGTCCATCTTGGATTATCACGTAGGTATATAAATACATAGGTACTTTTATTTAAATAGATCGGTTAGTCCTAGCTTCGTATCTATTCGCAAATGATAGATAAATTCTTTATTAACAACTTCAGACATCATCATCATTATCAGCCTATATTAGTCCACTGCTGAACATAGGCCTCCCCCAATGAGCGACATAGCGCCCTGTCTTCAGCTTGACGCATCCAGCATCTACCTGCAGTCTTTCGCAGGTCGTCATCCCACCTGGTCGGAGGGCGTCCTACACTACGTTTACCGAGTCGTGGTCTCCACTCAAGAACACGTTTGCCCTAGCGGCCGTCGGTTCTTCGCGAGATATGGCTGGCCCCCCGCCTCTTCAGCTTGCTAATTCTCAGAGCTATGTCGATAACCTTGGTTCTCTGTCGGATGTATTCGTTACGAATCCTATCCTTCAGAGAAACTCCGAGCATAGCTCTTTCCATAGCTCGCTGAGCGACCTTGAACTGGTTGACCAGCCCTATCGTGAGTGTCCACGTCTCAGCTCCGTAGGTCATAACGGGTAGGACGCACTGGTTGAAAACTTTCATTTTCAAGCATTGCGGTATGGATGAAGAGAAGACTCGAAGTAGTTTCAGACATACATATACAAAATACAATTATTATAACAGTACAAAGTAAAACAAAAAACATGAAGTTACATAGGCCTCCCCCAAAGAGCGCCATAGCGCCCTGTCTTCAGCTTGCCGCATCCAGCATCTACCTGAAGTCCTTCGCAGGTCGTCATCCCACCTGGTCGGAGGACGTCCTACACTACGTTTGCCGAGACGCGGTCTCCACAAGAACACGTTTGCCCCAGCGGCCATCGAATAAACCAGTTATTATTGAGTATTGAGCACTACTTTTCAGTTTATATAAAGTTAATAATATGCTTAATTTACCTTTTAAGTTTAAAGTTATGAATAAGATTAGATAAACCAATTCTATTATATCTAATCAAATCACTTATGGTGGCATTTCACATGGCTATTTGTATTTGTGTATTTGGCATATTTGGCAAACAATTACCATGTGTGGACAGTTTATTCGACAAAGTGTTCGCCTTATTTGCCTATTTGACAAATAAGGCCAATACCAAATACGCGTTACCATGCGCTTGTCGGTTTCTCGAGGCACATCAAAGCAGTCAAATAGGCAAATACGCAATAAGCCGTCCACACAATGGCCATATTGGCACCTTGCGCTCCGCTCAGTCGGCTGCTAAATGTTTGCGTGTTTGTTATTTGAGTGCCATGTGTGGATGGTCGTATTTGCCTCTTTTTGCATGTTCGTCTGAACGTCATATATTTTGCCAAATACAACAAACACCCAATAGCGAACACAAATAGCCATGTGAAGTGCCACCTATATAAAAATCACATACAAATAGTATGTGTGTGTGTGTGTCACAGAAAAGTAATGTGTAAAACTGCAGGCAGATGCTGGATGCGTCAAGCTGAAGACAGGGCGCTATGGCTCTCATTGGGGGAGGCATATGTCCGGCAGTGGACTAACATAGGCTGATGATGATGAAGGTGAATAATTTATTTATTTAATTAATTACCACGGTTATATAAACCAATTACATTAATTAATAGAAAACAAAATTACATTTTATATTAAATAGTACAATAGTTATCATTACATATTAATTCATCATCATCATCAGCCTATAGCAGTCCACTGCTGGACATAGGCCTCCCCCAATGAGCGCCATAGCGCCCTGTCTTCAGCTTGCCGCATCCAGCATCTACCTGCAGTCTTTCGCAGGTCGTCATCCCACCTGGTCGGAGGGCGTCCTACACTACGTTTACCGAGTCGTTGTCTCCACTCAAGAACACGTTTGCCCCATCGGCCGTCGGTTCTTCGCGAGATATGGCCGGCCCACTGCCACTTCAGCTTGCTAATTCTTTGAGCTATGTCGATAACCTTGGTTCTCTGTCGGATGTATTCGTTACGAATCCTATCCTTCAGAGAAACTCCGAGCATAGCTCTTTCCATAGCTCGCTGAGCGACTTTGAACTGGTGGACCAGCCCTATCGTGAGTGTCCACGTCTCAGCTCCGTAGGTCATAACGGGTAGGACGCACTGATTGAAAACTTAATTCATAAACACATAGAAAATTTTAATTAATTATGACGTTCACAAAATAAAAAACACGCTCTCAATAATTTAGTCCACCTATCAGCGAACAAGTCAATGTGTTACATATAAATGTGTATGTACCTTTAGATGCACTATGACATTTAGCAAGGTGACGTATGAAACCTACGTAAATCTGAATCCGTGAACAATAGCTAACCTATGACTAAGCCCCATTGTTATAATAACTTTTAGCGAAATTCCTCTACATGCATAGATTAACATATCTAAACTACGTGTTGTATGTATGACGTCATTGGTCTTAATTTTTTTATTCTAACCGGTGAAGCGTTTACATACCATCATATTAGGTATATATTATTAGTTATAAAGTATATATGTATTTAAAGTAGATAGGTTGTATGTAACATAATATGAAATTTCATGTTGTAATTAACATTTAATAACGCACACAGATCCCCTTTTTCAATCCAACGATCCTATCCATGCACGGCTGTCTGGTAGAGATCGCTCTTGAGCGATAAGACCTCCAAATTGTCACATTTCTTGTATTATTATTGTTTACCTTGTTTGTTTTATTTTTAAGTGTGCAATAAAAGTATTGTCTATCTATCTATCTATCTATATTTGAGATAGCGAAGAAATAATAAAAATAAAAAATAAAAATAAAAAAGCCTTTTATTTCCAACAAATTATTAAGTTTAAAGTACATTGTTTTTTAGAGTTCTTTTTAAACTAGTTGTTTATATAACTTAATTAATCTAACGTGTAATTTAGTTTCATACAATAATATCTGTAGGAACCCCTTATTGGGTGAAGGCCTCCTCCAAAGATGCCCATGTGTCTCTGTCCTGTGCGGTCTGTTTCCAGTTTGAGCCGGCTGCCCTTACAATATCCTCGTCCCAACGTGTCAGTTGTCTTCCTCTGCTCCTTTTACCTGGAGGACCTTTCCATAATGTCGCTTTTAGTGTCCATCTCTGATCCTTAAGCCTCGCGACATGCCCCGCCCATTTCCATTTGAGTTTTTGTGCATAATTCAATGCATTTGTTGCTTTGGTTATTGATCTAATTTTTGTGTGTCGTATTTTATATATTTTTTTTATTTTTAGCATGCTGCGCTCTAAACCTCGTTGGCAGGTTGTAATTTTACTTTTCAGTTTTGAGGTGAACTTCCACGTCTGGCATCCGTACGTCAAGCATGGCAAGAGGCTCGAGTTCATAACTTTTGTTTTGATGGTTATAGGGAGGTTACTTTTGAAGATTTCCTTTAAACTCCAGTATTTGTTCCATGTTTGTTGTACTCTTCTTTCAACTTCAAGTTCATTATTTTTTCTGTCAAAACTGATTTGCTTCCCTAGATAGATGTACTTATCTGTATATTCAAGGGGCTTTCCATTAATTGTTATAAGTCTTCTCTCCTTATTCGTCATTCCCATAGTTTTTGTAAGATTCATTTGTAAACCCACCTTGACACTAGCTAGATTTAGTGTTTCGATCATGAGCTGTAGCTGGGAGCTGGATTCCGATAACAACACTAGGTCGTCTGCGAATCTCAAGTGGCTTAGGTAATCGCCCTTTATACACAGTCCTGTCTTGCTCCAATCTAGCTTGTTGATTATACTCTCCAGGATGGCTATAAATATTTTTGGAGATAACGGGTCACCCTGTTTTACACCTCTTTCTATAGGAAAACTAGGACCGAGAGTTTCTAGCTTTATTCTGCCCTTGTTGTTGTTATATATGCTCTTGATGGTCTTAGAACTAGCGAAGAAATACACACATATAAACAATTTATTGACGACCGATGTGGCGCGGTGGGCGATGGTCCGCCTGCGACGCAGGAGGTTGCGGGTTCGATTCCCGCCTCGGAACAATTGTATGTACGATCTGCAGATATTTGTTCCGTGTGTTCTGGTCGTTTTATATGTATAATAAAAAATATCTATCTATGTAATGTATTGTATTATATATATCAGTTATATAGTATCCATAACACAAGCTCTGCTTATCACGGGGCTAGATAATGCTGTGTGAATTGTGTCCAGCATTATTTATTTATTTATTGATAAAACCAATTTTCAAGTCACATTTTCGGTGGGGTGCATTGGTTAAAAAAATATTAGTACACTATTTTATTACCCATTTTTAAAGCTCTGAGAATGGTGACGACCTCTGTGGCGCGGTGGGCGAAGGTCCGCCTGCGACGCAGGAGGTTGCGGGTTCGAATCCCGCCTCGGGACAAATGTTTGTACAATCTGCAGATCTGTTCCGGTTGTTCTGGTCTTTATCTATGTGTAATAAAAAATATCGATCTATGTAATGTATTGTATTAAGTATATCAGTCATTTAGTACCCATAACACAAGCTTTGCTTAGCGTGGGGCTAGATAATGCTGTGTGGATTGTCCAGCATTATTTATTTATTTATTATCTTTATGATATAAAAAAATAATAGAGACAGCGACGTGTTTTGCGCTGAAAAAAAAAATTGTTTATGTACCTACCGACAGAATCGGTCTATACTTTTTAGGTAGCTGGGGCCTAATTCTGCTATCCAATCGTTTTATTATGACAATGGGCATCGTCGCTGAATCGTCCATAGATGAAAGAAACTCTAAATAGTGGGTGCGGTGCTATTGGCATGAATCTAATTAATATCCTGGAAATAGAATGTAGTGGGTCGAATTTCACCGCTTGCTGCTATAACTTAATTCTACTAAACTTACTTCAGTTTCAAATATGTGTGATCTGACAGCTTTTGAAATCTCTTTAGCTAGGTTTAACACTTTGACTGCTGAAATCACACAGTATGTGTTTTCTACAAGTGACTTATATGCGTAAATCCACACTAGCGCAGCGGCTGAGAAAATACAGATCTGTGTGACTCAGCACAGCTGTAATATTTTTCGAACGAAACGCATGTGCGGCGCAACACAACCGCTGTGTAGAGAGAGCAGCAGCACGAATTTTTTAGGTTAAAAAAAAGATCGGAGTCGTCGAAAAAAAACCGCAATCAAAGTGTTAACGCCGAATATAAGTTCAGCTTGAA
The DNA here is from genome assembly GCA_943735965.1 of Eupithecia abbreviata. Lineage (NCBI taxonomy): Eukaryota > Metazoa > Arthropoda > Insecta > Lepidoptera > Geometridae > Eupithecia > Eupithecia abbreviata. The sequence goes on along the minus strand of OX030998.1, from coordinate 8,141,940 downwards.
CTGGATCAACTTTATGGCGCTGAACTCGTTTAAAGCGTCAGTTAACAGCGTTCAGTTTAACTTATTATGATCGCGTTCAATGACATCCAGTAATATAGGACCTTAGAAGTTTCCCTAACCTAAGGTAAGCACTACAAAAACCAAAAACTATTTATAATTCTAATGTTTTGAAGATTTTTCCGTCATGTGCCAAGTTGTTTTTCCACAAAGACTGTGTATGGTCAGTGTTTTTCCATGTTAGTAAACATGGAAAAACACTAGGAAGTATCCTTTGTTGATTTTATTGGTGTGAACATTTTACTCGACTGGGCTCATAGACTCGGTCTCTGATATCTCATTTTAAAACAGGCCAAGTGCTAGTCTGACTCGCGCACGAAGGGTTCGTACCATCTATAAAAACGGGCAAAAAAAATCACGTTTGTTGTATGGAAGCCCTCTTATATATTTACTTTATTCTGTTTATTACTTCAACTAGTTATTAAGGTCTTTGGCTGAAAAACAGCGCTGAATATAATAATGTTCAGCACACGCTGAGCCAACCCCTATTTCGGCGCGGGGTCATGGAGGTAGTCTTATTTTAGTCTTAATATCACCTATTTGTGTCGTTTACCCCCATGATAAACTTCTTTGTTTGTTTATTCTATGCCTGTATTTTGTACCTGTGTCTAAATAAATGTTTTTTTCTATTCTATTCTTTCTATTCTATTAGTAGTCGTTATAGCGGCAACATAAATACAAAATCTGTGAAAATTTCAACTGTCTTACTATCACGGTTCATGAGATACTGCCTGGTGACAGACGGACGGACAGCGGAGTCTTCTTAATAGGGTCCCTTTTTAAAATAAACATCTTTAAATTTTTAATCTTAATCTGTCATGGCCATCTTAGGTCAACAGTAGTTTAGTCCTTTTGAAAAAAAATACTTCGTAGCTACGATGCTACGTCGGAATAGCGTAGCATAACTACATACAAAAGACTTCAACGCGCTTGTTTTAATTATTTCTAGATAATACGCTGACACAAACTATAAGGAAACACCTTTGTATTTTTGTATTTATTTATTTTTAAAGAATATACATGATTTCTTATATTTAACACTCTTTAAACCCGTAGGGGTTTGACCCGAATGTTACATTCCTCGGGTTTCAATCTTAAGAGTGTACATAATTATGTAACTTTGTATGTAGGTACAAGCGAAATAGTTTACCTACATAGCCTGTCTGGTGTATGTAATACTATGAACCTACTTAAAAATTTACTTATTCTAGTACAGTAGAATCCAAGATATAATAAGTAAACAAATATTTATAAAGGAAAACTAAACAAAAACTGATAACGATAATACGCTTCAATTTCAAAAACTACAATAACGAGTGATTTGGCTACGCTTAGCGAAAAACATGGAAATTTTGGCTTAAAAACAAATGAAAGAGAAATGAAAATGATGAATGGCATCTGTCAAAGCCAAAACGTTTTTAGAACATCCGCGATTTGCTCAGATGATATCAGCAAAAGTTTTTATGGACGATGAATTTAACAATGCTAATATGTGATAGCTAAGGTAAAGACGGGGATACATAAAATTCCCTTTCGAAAGGGCTACAAAGAGGGTAATGATATCTACAGCTCCCGGCTCCGTTCGTCACTGTCAAATATTTTTTGACGACCGATGTGGCGCGGTGGGTGAAGGTCCGCCTGCGACGCAGGAGGTTGCGGGTTCGATTCCCGCCTCGGAACAATTGTGTGTACGATCTGCAGATATTTGTTCCGGGTGTTCTGGTTGTTTTCTATGTATAATAAAAAAAATCTATCTATGTAATGTATTGTATTATGTATATAAGTTATCTAGTACTGATAACACAAGCTCTGCTTACCATGGGGCTAGATAACGCTGTGTGAATCGTCCAGCATTATTTATTTAAAAAAAAAAAAAAAAAAAAAAAAACAATTTACAATGTTTTACGTTTTTTTTTTACTATGTTGTAAAATATTTTACACAAATATTTCCTTGCTTTTGTAAACCTTTTGTTTACAGAGATATCGAGTTTTCTTGTATTATACTCGATCCAAGAAAACACCTTAATACCTACTGACGTAAGTACGAACCTACTTATATGTAGGTAGTAAAACATAGCTCTGTTAATGAGACTAGCTGAACTCGTCGACCTTGGCTGTTCTACGTGTAAATAATTACATAGCGAGGTATTGTTTACTTGGTGACATAGATAATAGATTTTAACAGGCATGTGTATGATATCGCGGTTTGATGGCCGGTTCATCATCAGCCTATATTAGTCCACTGCTGGACATAGGCCTCCCCCAATGAGCGCCATAGCGCCCTGTCTTCAGCTTGACGCATCCAGCATCTACCTGCAGTCTTTCGCAGGTCGTCATCCCACCTAGTCGGAGGGCGTCCTACACTACGTTTACCGAGTCGTGGTCTCCACTCAAGAACACGTTTGCCCCATCGGCCGTCGGTTCTTCGCGAGATATGGCCGGCCCACTGCCACTTCAGCTTGCTAATTCTTTGAGCTATGTCGATAACCTTGGTTCTCTGTCGGATGTATTCGTTACGAATCCTATCCTTCAGAGAAACTCCGAGCATAGCTCTTTCCATAGCTCGCTGAGCGACTTTGAACTTTGATGGCCTTTGATGGCCGGTTATCGAATGGGAAATAGAGCATGTATATGCCTGAGTTTTATCAAATTATCTATCACTTTCACTTGGCAAAGTAAAACTGCTAACTCGCTAACGCCGTAGTAATTTCAATGAACCACAATAAATAAAATAAATAATTCTGGACAATTCACACAGCATTATCTAGCCCCAAGGTAAGCAGAGCTTATGTTATGGGTTACTAGATAACTGATATACATAACACAATACATTACATACATATTTTTTTTATACATAGAAAACGACCAGAGCACCCGGAACAAATATCTGTAGATTGTACAAACATTTGTCCCGAGGTGGGAATCGAACCCGCAACCTTCTGCGTCGCAGGCGGACCTTCGCCGACCGCGCCACAGAGGTCGTCAATAATGCAAGAAGGTGCCTGACTACTTGGAAAAAGAGCTGTAGTCTATATCATTTTTTTTTAATAAAACATTTTGTAATTCATAATTATTATTGATTGTATTATACATTAATTCGTAGTTAGATAACTTCGTTTAATATTTTGTTAAATGTTGGTTAGTGGATTTTTGTTTAATAAATAAAATATGAAAGAACACCGACGCGACGGGGACTTCCGGGTGAGTTCTTTTCTAGCATGTTTTCTTCAATAAAACTTCTGAAACTATCATGGTTATTAACACTGTACCAACCGCGCTGCGTTCTGATACTGTCAGTGTTGTGTGTCGTGATCGAGCTGGGGTCGATAATAATGAAACCAGTGGTAGTGGTAACGTTCGTAGCAAAAGACAGAAAATGAGGGTAGATCGGTATATCTGCTCATAAAAACAAACTCGCAGTGTCTTCAGTTATTCCGTGACCATGGCGCATGAAACTGTGCCGAAATATTGGAAAACTCAAAAATCAAATCATGGTAAATATCCCGTTTTAAATGACTTTAGTGTTTTCTTCAAGTCTTTTACAATTATTTATTGTAGTTCTAATCTATTTTGCAATTGAATACAATTTTAAATTTCTTCCAGTTGAAATCGTAGCATTTAATGGTCGAAAGCGATTCCACCCATACACGCATGTCATCGATTTCTTTGGCAATTTTCAATTATTACAAATGCTGCTGTGTCACGAACATTTTCCTATGGATTATTTAACCATATTTTTATAAAGAATAAAATAAATAAATAAACAGTAAGTTTTATAGGTATTTTATTTATCATTATCTCATAACCTACAAGCACACAGATCCCCTGATACTGTCCACGATCCTATCCATCCATGGTTGTCGGGTAGAAATTGAATAGGCGGTATTATCGCTCTTGAGCGATAAGACCGCCAATTGTAATTAATTGTTAAGTATTTTTTTGTACATAGTTTTCTATTTAAAGTGCAATAAAGAATTTTCTATCTATCTAAAATCAATATTTGGCGATCAACGACGACCTCTGTGGCGCGGTGGGCGAAGGTGAATGCGACGCACGATGTCGCAGTCGAAGACTAGACTGCACACAGGACATTAGTGCACAAGTGTGTGCACAAACACAGCTGCACTCTCATTTCCTCTCCAATGGGATGGCAGAACGATACGACCAGGGGAGGTCAGGTGCAGGTCCAACGGCTTCACGGAAACGTATGGTAGGATGTAGGTACCTGTGTCTACTAAATTACCGACAGTATTAAACTTGCATGATATTAAAATTGTCATGTCACGTCAAGAATTTCAATGACTTCCACCATTTTACTGAGTTTGAAGTTACTGAGAAAGTTTCTTTCGGAAATACTGAGTGACAAATATGGCCGACAATAATTATAATGTAATTAATTATTCTTATTTGTTATTTATACCTTTTGTCCCGACTTTTCGGCAGTTTTGCTGTTAACACTTTGACTGCGATTTTTTTTTCGACGACTGCGATCTTTTTTTTAAACCTAAAAAATTCGTGCTGCCGCTCTACACAGCGGTTGTGTTGCGCCGCACATGCGTTTCGTTCGAAAATATTACGGCTGTGCTGAGTCACAAGATCTGTATTTTCTCAGCCGCTGCGCTAGTGTGGATTTACGCATATTAGTCACTTGTAGAAAACACATACCGTGTGATTTCAGCACTCAAAGTGTTAAACAGTTTCACGGCAAATCAATAATAATTTACCTCAGATATTCATGTTTATATTAAAATATATAGTATAGTATAATGTGGTCAGATCGCGGATGTATTAGTATAGCTTTTATTACATAAAAATAAATAAATAATGCTGGACAACTCACACAGCATTATTTAGCCCCAAGGTAAGCAGAGCTTGTGTTATGGGTACTAGATAACTGATATACATAATACAATACATTACATAGATAGATATTTTTTATTATATATGTATAATAAAAATATTAACAAAAAATACATAGAAAACGACCAGAACACCCGGAACAAATATCTGCAGATCGTACACACATTTGTTCCGAGGCGGGAATCGAACCCGCAACCTTCTGCGTTGTAGGCGGACCTTCTCCCACCGCGCCACATCGGTCGACATTTGTGGCATACCTCCCTAGGTGGTAAAAACTTAGATATCCTTAATTGACGAAACGACAAAAAAAAAAAAGCATTTTTTATTGTCTTTTACTTCGCTAAAATCGCTTTTTGAATTTCAGCGTTTCTTAGGTTTGATTCTGCCAACCATACATATTATTCTTAATAATAATGGGTTAGGAGCTTTAGGACTACATATTGATTTTACTAGATAGCAGTTAGGACTTAATCGCTTTCTGACTAAATCTCGATATTACCCTACTTATGGCTAACGATTCGCAATGATGACGGTGATGATGAAGATTCTTCAAAATAATGTGACTCAAGGCTTACAAACACGGCATACCTAACTTACCTCCATCCACCTGTCATGTCACGTCTAACTCTTATCAAAACGCATTCAGCACTAATTACCGCCTTGACTCAGAAAAACAACAGATAACTCACGTTTTTAGTTTTTATAACGTAAGCATCTCCATTTTCCACATAACTGACTAATGAGGGTGGAAAGAATGCGGTCGACCCATATTTTATCGTTATTACTAACAAATTGCATTTAAATACCTTTAATGACAGAATAGCTTACCTTCGATTAAGATATTCTTATCGAGCAAACACCATGACAAAACTTCAGCCTTGACCGAAAACATAAAAACACTTCACTACATTTTGATTCACAAAGGCACTGGCAGAAAAAAAAACTACCCACATGGTACAGTAACAAAAAAATAAAAGGTTCGGAATTCGAAAATTTGACAGATCGGAAACTTCGGCGCGAAACGATACGTCAAAACGTTCGTCTTTCAACGCGTCGCGCGGTTAACTAAAGTTTTTATTTCATACCATTGCTTGCTTAGACAGCCACTCGATGCGGCCGCTATGTGCGTTCAACAATGCTTGTTTAGCTCTAAATCCCTAACGTAGTTTTCTAATCTATGACAAAAACCAGCAGTGTATCGAGAAGTCGTTTATTTTTTGTGGGTGTCTCAAAACATCAATTAAATCAGATCACACCCAAACGGTTTTGAATTGCGTCCCAGTCTTTTGTTAAAAGCAATGTGGTGTACCGGCGAAAAGGTGGGATTTTTGGAGGCCTAACATTTATTGGGAGATGTCGTCTATTATTTATTTATTTTTAGCCATTATTGTCCCATTGCTGGGCAAAGGCCTCCCTTTTCTCCTTCCACTCCTCGCGATCCAACGCTGCAACAGGCCACGATGGAAGATGTACCTCGAGCTCGTCACGCCATCTCATCCTGTGCCTTCCACGTCGCCTCTTAGCGTTTGGTGGATGTTTTGTTAGATGTCGTGTATAGATGATGATAATTCCCTATTCTTTATTTATTTATTTAAACTTTATTGCACTATTAAAGGTACAAAGGGTGGGCTTAATGCCGAGGCATTTTCTACCTGCCAACCAGGAAACACATGTTTTAAATAAATGGTTGGCGTGCTAACATTACATACAAATATAAGTAGTAGTAATTATTTTTATGACATTTTATAATTTATATATATATATATATATATACCTAAAATATATATAGGCCTTCACCCAATAAGGGGTTCCTACAGATATTATTGTATGAAACTGAATTACACGTTAGATTAATTAAGTTATATAAACAACTTTTCAAAATAACTCTAAAAAACAATGTACTTAAACTTAATAATTTGTTGGAAATAAAAGGCTTTTTATTTTTTATTTATTTTATACCTAAAATACATATTATATTATACATATCTATATACCTAAGAAAAATAGTTAAAACAATAAATATACAGTTCCAAATATAGCATAAGTATCAAATCAAATCAAAAGAAGAAAAAAAAAATAGAAACGTTTTATGAAGAGCTATGCTTGAGCTATGTGTATTCTTTAAGTAGATACTAAGCACAATTAAGAACGTTATATACATAGAATTGGTATAATATGATACATAGCCTTATATTTTGAATAAAAATTTAACAAAATTTGCTTATATCGAGAAAACAAAAAAACAAAATATAAAAAAAGACTGCTGTGTGTTACATTACAGCAGCAAAAAGGTTTCGGCTCAGCATAAATACTTACCATACTCAGGAGTAGAACATCATCATCATCAGCCTATAGCAGTCGCCATAGCGCCATAGCGCCCTGTCTTCAGCTTGCCGCCGCATCCATCCTTTCGCAGGTCGTCATCCCACCTGGTCGGAGGGCGTCCTACACTACGTAGGAGGAGATAGGGGTAGTACTTTGTTTTTTTATAAAAAATAAATAAATAAAATAAAATTCATTTATTTCGGACAACGACAAATCATAATTAAAATTAAATTTAGGTCCATATCATGTTAGTAGCAAATATTACTTAAGTGGCCACCGGAGGGACGAATTCTTCATACAAACGTAATACCAAAATTATTTCAAATTCAAGCATATTTCCACTATAATATTGCATTATTTGTATTAAAATAGTACCTATTTATCTAGGTTCCCAAATAGTTTTTTTTTCAAAATACTTACCTAAAATGAAATGAAAGCCAATCTCATTTTGCACATTTTTATGCGAAAATGGACAAGTTTTCTTGCTATAAATGAATGACTATGTATTTATGTCTGTCTATGACTAAAGGGTGAGAGAAGTCAGGTAAAAATGAAAAACGGTTGTATCTCTTAGATTTCTGTATTAATATTATTATTTTCGTAGCGGGACAGAATAATTACGAGTTCTTAGGATTTAGTTACGTCGTAGTTATGTAAAGGTAGATATTATCTATAGATTTAATTGTATGTTATTTAATTATGTTTTATCATTTTAAGATATGAGGATTTTTTGATATGTTTGATAATATTTGGAATTACAATAAGCATTAAAACTTCTGAAACTATCATGGTTATTAACACTAAAGTCATTTAAAACGGGATATTTACCATGATTTGATTTTTGAGTTTTCCAATATTTCCCGGAAACCGGTGGTAGTGGTAACGTTCGTAGCAAAAGACAGAAAATGAGGGTAGATCGGTATATCTGCTCATAAAAACGAACTCGCAGTGTCTTCAGTTATTCCGTGATCATGGCGCATGAAACTGTGCCGAAATATTGGAAAACTCAAAAATCAAATCATGGTAAATATCCCGTTTTAAATGACTTTAGAACAATAAGCATATTTGACTCACAAATGTATCAATGAAATGTTTTAGGGTTGTTAGTTTCACTTTGGCGCACGATTCTTATTTTCTTGGTGTTATTTTTTTTCTGCGTTCTACAAGGGATGTACCAAACTTTTAAACCACTTAAAAATATATGATGTGCCATCATCAAACGTTGTAACTTAAATATTTTTTTTTTATTGAATCGAATGAGGTAATTCCAATTAGGTATATTTTCCATAAATTGTCCAAATATTTGTGCGTAGCTTTGACATCTAGCAGTTAATCTAATTAAAAGTATTTTAGCAAGTTCAAATTAACATTTACTTATTTTTAATTAATTTATAATCTAGATTAATGTACTACGTAAATACTAATATTTATAGGAATACTCTATCTTCTTTGGCGAAGTTCGAAATTTTATTTACAAATTCCAACTTAAGGTAAGATTTAAATTTCCATTTGGCAATAGTTTTACCTATAATTAAACAGTCTTGAAATAAATTTAAAACGAACATTTAATTTACTTACTAACTAAATAAAAATTATGTAAGAACGACCTACTAAATAAGAAATTCAACAAAGTTCTAAATTCCTACATATCTCTCAATTTATTTTCTAATACATCATCAATTAGGAATATTACTATTCATTATCATATAAAACCATAATATAAGCTGACAATTCAATTATTTCAAATCCTTTATCAATTTCATTGATAGCTATTATTAAACAAATACCTAACCAAATAAATAACCGAGTAAAATATGTAGTTGTTGAAGTTCTCCCAAATAACTAATAACTGGTTATTTTCACTGATTATTACTATAAGCATTCAGATGAAGTAAAGATTCATAATTTCCCTTATAATTTTAATTACCAACATTTTTGCAACACTTCTACAAAAGATGATTTTATTTTTGGTAACAACTTATATGACCGAAACATTTAAACAATTCCTATAATAGGTGCATTAAAATTATCTCTCACCATCTCTTCTGAACACCCTATTGTACCTGAAAATCCGATTTTTATAATTCTCAATAGGTCCCCGACGAAGGAGTCTTGATACGGCCGCTCTAGTGACAGCCACTTTGTAGCTTTCTGGAGACAAGATGGCGGGCGTTTCCCGCGTTTTTAGCACATCCGGCAAGATGGCGGAGTCCGAAAGCATGGCGTCGATGTCACTTGTCAACATGGCGACTGAGTCTGCGCTTGTGTAGTTCGAAACTGGACTGCAGAGCGGAATTGCGTTTGACCATTTTCTGTTTCTGCAGAGAAAAAGAAATAAAAACTTTACAATATTAAAATATTTGAGCTTGCCCGGGTCATTTCGCTACAACATTTCAACGCCCCTAATCAGGGAGTACAGTTGCCTGTGATTTGCTACAATGAAAATTTTCTTTGACTTTGAAATCCTTTTGTTTTTAAACCATATTTAGGATTCTAGAACAAAGTCTACATGTGACTGATGAGGACTTACTTCAAGCATCGCAGCATAGGAGCTCCCTTTAGCTTGTAGCCGGGCTCGCAGGTGAAGGTGACCGTCTCTCCGATCTTATAGTAGAACTTGACACTGGACATCCTGCCGGATATCGTGGTGCCCGGGTATGTGCAGGCTTGGGCACCTGGGTAGAATGGATATTGATTAGCTTTAGTCATTATCATTACAATAGGGGGTTCGGATTTATGCAAAACTCTGTACAGGCCATTTGAACTGATTAGATGCGTAATGTGGCAGGTCTAATTTGACCGAATAGACGCGACCGATGATACGCTCGTCGCATTTTCCGTCAGATATGCACTGTCCCTTACGCACCACGGTCTCCACGGAAGACCAGCGCTATGGTATGATCTGCCATAGCACATGCTGAGTGGAGATCGATTTTGTCAGCTTCTCTGTTAATTTAAGGTTAATTTATACTTGCGGCGCCCTTTGTCCCCTTTGCCCTCTAAGCCAATATCACCTGAGCTAACATTATGTGACAATGTATGTATCTATGTGTATGCAATACATTAATTAATATGATAGTATATTTATTTATTTATGTATTTAAGTAGTGTATTATTTATTTTGGAATTTGTAATATTTATTATTTGTTTTTTTAGTATTCTTATTTAGATAAACTGTGGTACACCCCCTGCCTTTTCTTAAATTCATATAATTCTTTCCATCCAAAGGTTGCCTGGAAGAGATCGCTTCTAAGCGATAAGGCCGCCCATTGTACCTGTCGCATATAATGTATTTTTGTAATGATTAATTTGATTATGGAGTACAATAAAGAATGTTTGTATTGTATTGTAGTATATTTTATGGTATGTATGTAATGTATTTCCATATACCTAAGTATTATAAGAATTTTATTTTATAATATATAATCTACAAGCACACATATCCCCTGGTACTCTCCACGATCCTATCCATCCACGGTTGTCTGGTAGAGATCGCTCTTGAGCGATAAGACACCGCCAATTGTATCTAATTTTTATTTTACATATCTATATGTACGGTCCGTACACCATGTATAGTAACCAAGCTGGATATATCAGAAAAACTAGGAGATAAATTTTAACTGATATATTTAACGATAAACTGTAGTTACTAATGAGATGATAGAGAGACGCGTGTGTCGATTGGCAGGTGATCGCGAACTGAATATAATAAAAAGTATTGCTAAAATTGATGACTCGCGTAAACATAAAAAACATTTTTTATGTTTCTATTATTCTTCTTAGTCGTGAAAACCTCTTAATAGCCTTCTGTTTCTATTTTCTTATTTTTAATTTACTGTATGTGCTGCTGGTTTCCCTTGTAATAAATAAATAAATAAACGCGAGGTTGGCGTTAATTAGGGCAATGCACAATGTACGTGTTTTCAATCCAACGATCCTATCCATCCACGGTTGTCTGGTAGAGATCGCTCTTGAGCGATAAGACCGCCAAATTGTCACATATCTTGTATTATTATTGTTTACCTTGTTTGTTTTATTTTTAAGTGTGCAATAATAATAAATAAAAAATAAAAAAAATAAAAAATAAAATAAATAAAAGTATTGTCTATCTATCTATCTACGTGCTCGTACACTATATATGATTACTAATTAGTCTCTGTTCTATCAAAATATAAATCTTTTTACATTTCACAACGGGCTTAAGTATTACACTTACATCATCATCAGCCTATATTAGTCCACTGCTGGACATAGGCCTCCCCCAATGAGCGCCATAGCGCCCTGTCTTCGGCTTGACGCATCCAGCATCTAGCTGCAGTCTTTCGCAGGTCGTCATCCCACCTGGTCGGAGGGCGTCCTACACTACGTTTACCGAGTCGTGGTCTCCACTCAAGAAGACGTTTGCCCCAGCGGCCGTCGGGTCTTCGCGAGATATGGCCGGCCCACTGCCACTTCAGCTTGCTAATTCTCAGAGCTATGTCGATAACTTTGGTTCTCTGTCGGATGTATTCGTTGCGAATCCTATCCTTCAGAGATACTCCGAGCATAGCTCTTTCCATAGCTCGCTGAGCGACTTTGAACTGACTTTTTTTTTTACACTTACATGTAGGTGGTTTATCACTCCACCGTCCGCTGTCCTGGCACACGAGGATAGGCCGGCCGTGCAGGGTGTGCTCAGGGTTACAGTGGAACTGCAGAACGTCACCAGCTCGGAACGGAGCTCGGCCCAGCACGTAGCCAGCGGCTGGTGGGGCGAGAGCTGGGCAGGAGACCTCTGGAATTGGAAGCAAAGGTTTTAGTTGTTTCTTTAAATGATGACAGTATGTATAAAGCTGGTTTTATATAGCTGGTTGAGATCGCTCTTGAGCGATAAGACCGCCAATTGTATCTAGTTTTTTAAGTTTTTATTTTACATTGACATTTTATACTTAGTGTGCAATAAAGAATTATCTATCTACTAGCTGCTCCCCGCGGCTTCGCCCCCGTGGAAATCTATGTGTCAAATTGTTTAAATGATAAGTATCCTATGTTAGACTCCTGGTTCTAAGCTACCTCTCCACCAATTTTCAGCTAAATCGGTCCAGCCGTTCTCGAGTTATAAGTGTTGTAACAAACACGACTTTCTTTTATATATATAGATCTATAGTCACGCAGCTGGACGCGGCGCTGGGCAGCGCGCTGTTAACACTTTGACTGCGGTTTTTTTTCGACGACTGCGATCTTTTTTTTTACCTAAAAAATTCGTACTGCCGCTCTACACAGTTGTGTTGCGCCGCACATGCGTTTCGTTCGAAAAATATTACAGCTCAATCAACAGTCACAAAGATCTGTATTTTCTCAGCCGCTGCGCTAGTGTGGATTTACGCATTTTAGTCACTTGTAGAAAACTCATACCGTGCGTTTTCAGCAGTCGAAGTGTTAACGTTTACTGATCGACGCTGCACTAGCGCGCGACTTTGTAACGCAACGACTACCCCCATACATCTCCGAACGCGCGCGCTCCAACGGCGCTGCCTAAACGCGTAACAGTAAAACCAGCCAAAATATTTTATGATATCAAATATCAAAGCGCTTTATTTCCTTTACATGACTCTTGGACACGTAACAATTGACGACCGATGTGGCGTGGTGGCGAAGGTCCGCCTGCGACGCAGAAGGTTGCGGGTTCGATTCCCACCTCGGAACAATTGCGTGTACGATCTGCAGATATTGTTCCGGGTGTTCTGGTCGTTTTCTATGTATAATAAAAATATCTATGTAATTAATTGTATTATGTATATCAGTTATCTAGTACCCATAATACAAATAAAATACTCTGCTTACCTTGGGGCTAGATAATGCTGTGTGAATTGTCCAGCATTATTTATTTATTTATTTATATTTAATAGCATAAGTAAAACTAGGAAATAAGGTGATCATTTTGTATTTTGTTCACTTCAATCTTTTTGAGGTAAAGTAAAGAAGCGAACAAGCAACCTTTACCTTGTTAGTTTTTGAATTGGAGCAAAACTCGTCCCTAGCATTTTTATCGTCTAGATTATCTGATATTTTTTAATAAGCCTTTTTTTTGCATTAGTGTTTTTTTAACGTTTATAAATAGGACTGAACACCTTATAATGTAATTTGAAAAGTATCAGGTTGGAACTGATGATAGGACTGAAAAATGGACGAAACATGTGATAGAATGGTATCCTAGGAAAGGGAAAAGAAGAAAGGGACGTCAAATCAAGAGATGGGAAGATGACCTACCAAAAGGATGGAGAAGACTAGCTCGTGACAGAGATGATTGGAATAGAGTAGGTAACTATCGGTGATAATGCTACCTTTACAAACAGGGAACGGTTTAGCCCACTGCGCGCTGGGCAGGCAGACCGTCTCTGGCGCCCCGCGCAGCGCCCAGCCCCCGGTGCAACTGAATGCGGCCCTGCCGCCTACCCCCCGCGAAACGATCGACACGCGGGGGGGCCGCTCGCCCTCTTCCAGGGCCGTATCGAGGACTACGTCTCCGCATTCTACACCTGGAAGTAATATAGTGAAGATAACAAAGGTAATGTGGGAATAGAAAGACATTTTACACTTGGGTAAATGTATCATCATCATCATCAGCCCATAGCAGTCCACTGCTGGACATAGCCCAGTGAGCGCCATAGCGCCCTGTCTTCAGCTTGCCGCATCCAGCATCTACCTGCAGTCTTTCGCAGGTCGTCATCCCACCTGGTCAGAGGGCGTCCTACACTAGTTTTACCGAGTCGTGGTCTCCGCCCGAGAACACGTTTGCCCCAGCGGCCGTCGGTAAATGTATAGAGTTCATGAAACTTTTGAAACGATCATGGTTATTAACACTAAATTCATTTAAAACGGGATATTTACCATGATTTGATTTTTGAGATTTCCAATTTTTCGGCACAGTTTCATGCGCCATGGTCATGGAATAATTGGTCTATCACTATGTTATATGACCATCAGTTATTCCGTGGTAAATATCACGTTTTAAATTATTTGAATGTTTAGAGTTGTTATAAAAAGGCTGTAAAGGGTAGAGAACTTACTCTCACAAACAGGTAGCGGAGCACTCCAGTTCCCAGAAGCCTTGCAGACCAGGAGATGCGAGCCCAGCAGGGCATTCCCATTGGCGCACGAGAAGCGGATCTCCGTGCCCAGCTTAGTGCCCACCGCGCTGGGCACCAGGCCCCGCCGGATGGGCTGAGGTGGGCAGTGCACATCTGGGGATAGCAGCGACGGAATTTATTAACGAAATCCTACAAACATATATTTTTCGCAGGTGACTCTTAGCGAGTCAAGAGAAACGGGGTGCATGGACACAAACAGCAACAAATTCGGCTCGGGACGGTCGGGACTCCGACCAGTCGGTTAGACCAGTTTCAGTTTATTGTAAAGCCATACGAATAAATTAGACCTAGTTATGCAGAAAACAGCCATATGCCACTTTTTCCAAAAATAAGTTATAAACATATTAATTTTGAACTTGCGGATATTTTGCAAAGCAAGCCACGTCGATTGTCGATATCTTTATTAGTTAGAAGATAAAAGCTTTGCTGTAAAATGTTAAGAGATATCTGTTTTCTAGTTACCTACGTTAAACAGCCAATAGCATGATGGCATTTTTTTTTTCGAATTATTTATTTGCATATTAGTGGTAGTTGGCTGTTTTCAACACTTAATTGTCGGTTTTTGCAAATTTAGTGATACCTTCAACAATGATCTCTATCTGATGAATCTGCCTCGCCGGTGTCTCACACCGGAACACTCCCGAGTCTTCCTTCTTCGCGTCGAGGATGCTGAGTCGGTACTCGAGCTGACTATCCCGTCCAGGGTCCGTGGTCCAACCTTCAGCGTATTTACGATCTGGGCTGGAAGGTTACAAGTAAATGTTTGTATTAGCGCAGCATTTTTTTTAAGATTTTTATTTAGAATATTATTTAATTTCATCGTCTCAAAATCCGTTGCGTAGTTTTAAAGATGTAAGCATACATAGGGACAGACAGACAGCGGGAAGCGACTTTGTTTTATACTATGTAGTGATATAGCATTCGGTACTCTAATGAACCTATCCTATAGAAAGGCAAGGGAATTTGTGGCCTTATCGCTTAAAGCTATTTCTACCAGGAAACCAAGGTGTAAGGAGCAGGAATGGATGAGAACAGAATAGAAAAACAACTTCTAATTAGCATCTCCTGTCCAGAAAGTAAAAAAAATTATACACGCGACAGAGCGTTGTCGGAAAGAAACAAACATTGAGTCTGCACCTACCTGATAATTAAAACTAGCCGCGCACCGCGGCTTCACCCGCATGGAAACCTATGTGTCAAATGGTTTACAAACCATCCTCGTGAATCACTCTATCTATTAAAAAAAAGCGCATCAAAATACGTTGCGTAGTTTTAAAGATCTAAGCTTAAATAGAGACAGACAGAGAGAGGGAAGCGACTTTGTTTAATACTATGTAGTGATGAACAGGATCGGGGTGAGAATAGTTTATCCTCCGGTTTAAACCTACACTTCGTAAGCACTTACTCAGGTTCATTCAGCGTGAAGTTCCACTTGGGGTTTCCGAACCTCCTCATCCAGAGGCACTCCATGTGCAGGTTGGTGCCGGGGTAGACCAGCAGCTTGCCGTCGTTGGTCTGCGCTATGGGGCCGCTCGAGTACCGGAACAGGATTGTGGGGGGCTTGTCCACTGAAATGTTAATAGATTAAATAATGCTGGACACGCCACACAGCATCATCAAGACCCTAGTTAAGCAAAGCCTGTGTTATGGGTACTAGATGACGGATATACTAATACAATACATTACATAGTATTTTTAATATACATAGAAAACGACCAGAACACCCGGAACAAATATCTGCAGATCGCACACACAATTGACCCGAGGCGGGAATAGAATAAAGAATAAAGAATTTATTTATAGCCACACACAATAATAAACAATTACATAAAAAAGGTAAAGCACATAAAAAATACAAAACAACTTAAGTAGTAGGGATTTAAACTTTACATAATGTAGCGTGGTAGTAGAGTCCCAAGTATAAGAATAACTGGTCTTTCCCTATGTGCGCGGCTAATAAGGTCCAATCTCAGCTTGTTGTCATTATCGACCGAGGACGATAGTGAACAAAACCAGTGAATAGAACCCGCAACCTCCTGCGTCGCAGGCGAACCTTCACCCACAGCGCCACATCGGTCGTCAAAAAACGACTTTGATTCTTATTTTCTTCATAAGCTTTTATGTATCTAGAAATATCATCATTTATCATACAAAGTCTGCATGCCGATGTAGATAATGCTGTGGTGAATTGTCCAGCATTATTTATTTCTTATTTTATTTATTATTTATCTGAGTCTAGATACAGAAAACCTTATTAAGCATACAAGAATCAAAGTGTCTCTCACACTTACTAGCATAATCCTTCTCCTGGTTGAGTCCTATACAGGTGGGCACGGACCCGTCCCAGCTGCCTCCTATACAGCGCCGGGTCTGCGAGCCAGACATCTGGTACTTTCCGATGTCACTGCATCTGAACAAATACATACAGATTTTAGCTTGAGTTGTTTTGACTGAAGAATGGCCTAATATCCGTTCACACCGGTACATGGTGGTTGATCCATCTGCAAAATCTTAGGGGAATTATTTGTTGCTCGTAACGAATAGTTCCAAAAGCTTTCTGACAAGCTAGTGCTGAAGGCATCAACAGGCTCCAGCGGCTGCCGGGAGCTATTCATCATCATCAGCCTATGTTAGTCCACTGCTGAACACAGGCCTCCCCTAATGAGCCCTATAGCGCCCTGTCTTCAGCTTGACGCATCCAGCATCTTCCTGCAGTCTTTCGCAGGTCGTCATCCCACCTGGTCGGAGGGCGTCCTACACTACGTTTACCAAGTCGTGGTCTCCACTCAAGAACATTTTTACCCTAGCGGTTGTCAGTTCTTCGCGAGATATGGCCGGCCCACTGCCACTTCAACTTGCTTACTCTTAGATCTCTCATCTTAGATTTCTATCATATCAATACAAACCTTGAAATAATAACCGATCCCGGTGGAAAGTCGACATTCTCAGTGATCTCCATATCGTTGTAGAAGCTGACGACGTTTGGTTCTTCGTTCACGTATGTACAGGTGTTGTTGTTCATCAGCTCTTCGCTTTGTAGTTCCAGCTCATCTGGAATCGAACAACGCGAAGATTAAATACGAGTGATGGTCCATGCCAGCCCCGCCCAATGATGGCCCAACATAAACCTTCATATAAAGCGATAAATTAATACGAAACATAAAAGTTAGTACCTACCTTGATAGGTAGGAAAAGAATCCACTACTGAAGTATTTTTTCTTTTCATTATCATAAGTCCAAATATCCAAGCCCATATGTATAAGTCCACCGCTGAACATAGGCCTCCCTTAAACGATGCCACGGACTTTTATCTTTTTAATCAAAGCATTTGCCCGGTTTGTGATTTAGGTCCATATTTTTTTCAGTTTTCATAACAAAGTACCTACCTATTATTTTCATTAATAAGGTAAAGGTTTCATGTTCGCTTCTTTACTTTACCTCAAAAAATTGAAGTGATACCTTATTTTCTTGTTTTACTTATGCAATTTGTTACGTGTCCAAAAGTCCTGTATGTTCTAAAGGAAATAAAGAACTTTGTTGTTTGATTTATTAAGTGATGATACTTACCACAACTAAAGCTCTTCCCGACCCAGTCTCCCTGCTCACAGATTAGCTTCCACGTGGTCTTCTCCCCCATGATGGAGGCAATGCATCGGAACGTGATCTCGGTCCCATGAGGGTACCCTTCCAACCCATACGTGCCATTCACCTCCGCACCATCTTTGTAGATCAGGGTGCCTTGGACCCTTGAAGAAAGCAGTACTTTCAATCAGGTTTTGGAGAGAAAACAAGTCTCGTAAAAAGATCCTTGAAAAATTTGCTCTTATGTGAGCGATTGCAGAAAAATAATTTGCAAAGGACTAAATACATCACACAGCTATACAATTTATTTTTCTGGATAAAAAAGAAGAAATGTAAATTTTATTTGTTATTTACACGCCGTTTGTGTTCAAACTTCATGCACTAGTATTGCAAACATCGAGGAGCTTTGCAACTAAAAACGAAGCACGGCCAAGACATAAAAAGCAACAACCACGGCCATACAAATAGCACTCTTACCCATATAAACATAAAGTGTTGTTTCCTACACAACCTAGAACTCTAAGCCCTGTTGCCTGAGGATTTGGATAAAAACTCCGTTCGGAAAAAAGATCAAAATAGTGATGAAGTATTTATACAAATTGGACTTATCAAAATCGATGAAGATGGAGCTGTATTCGATGAACTTTCTGATGTGAGTGATAAGATTCAAAATGTGGAATTCAAATAAGCAAAAGTTCGAACCTATGCGGCTCTCACCAGGGTTTTGCATCCCTGTACGCCTGGGTTCCCTTCAGTCTTTCCAGCCGGCAAATAAGAAACGCAAACTCTTGGCAAAAACGTTATTTTTTATCGCGGTACAGATCATCCACTAATGGATGCCATGATTAAGTAGATAAAGAAGGTTGCACTAGACTCCATTACATTTAAAGATTTACAAATACAAAATATTTATTTCTTTAACCTCATGTACAAAAATAAATAGGATATTCCACAAAAAAGTTTCAATGGATATCAGTTATTAACAGTTGAGGCAAACAAGAATGGCAATTTTTTTTATAAATTTAGGACATGAACAGGTTAGGTTAGTACAACCTTCTTTTCAGACACCATACTGCAAAATAAAAATAAACGAAAAACAAAAATTGAAATCAAAGCAATTTTTGTGTTCAATGATGAACTTTTTGAAATAAATATCTCATTAGAAGCAATAAACAACATAACGAACTAAATGTTGACACAGAAGCTACAATGAAAGCATTCTTACATAATAATAATATCGACAACATAATTTTCTCAATAAATTTTCAGGTTTAATATCTTTACCAAACAATTAATGCTAAAAATATATTTTTATTATACTGGTAGTTTTAAATAATTTCTTCAAATAATCGCACCAAATTTTATGACAGATTCAAAGAAATTTTTTTTTTCTTATTGATTGGCTCCTTGGTGTTGCAATGCATAGAATTATATTTAACTCTATCTTTAATTTACTGATCTTACCAATAAAAACCTCGTCACTTGTTTATTCAAAGGTCTTTGTAATGTATTTATGTAACATGACAGTGCAGTTTTTTTTTGGCCATTGGACAAAAACTTTGCAACCTCTAATATTTCACCCTCGTACTCGTAAGCTAAGCTGTTTAGTAATATTTTATCGATTCATTTGCAATCTGAAATCTTTAAAGTGTTACTCTCTTATGCTAAGCTAGTTACTTTAGTAATATTATCGATTCATTTACAATCCTTAGTAAAATTATCATTTAAGAACTTGGTTTCATTGCAATCTTTGTGTGCGCGCCTTTATTTTGCTCTGCATAGTATTTTTGCCAATTATTAAAACCTACATAATTTTAATAATATGTATAGCTCGTACCGAACTACTAACAATAGATAGTAAGATTATTTTGTTTCTCACCAGTGATTTTAAATCTTTTGAGAAGTAAATAAATATATTAAACCCATATTTTAAAGTTTTACCCTTGTAGACTAAGCTAGTTATAGATATTATCGATTCATTAAGTAAAACTATCAATATATCTAAACAGTTACCTCGCCGGCGGTCCGCAGTCAGTGATGGTAGTTCCGTCCATATCAGGCTCCAGATCTGATATATCTTCTCTGACGATGTCAGAGCCACTCTGGTACTCTGAGGTTGGTCGTGGCCGGGAGAGGTTTGCTGTGGACGGTAAGTTGTTAATTTATTGCTAAGAATTTAGATAATATGACCTTACCCATGACCCCTTGAGATTCGACGGATATCATGATGATTCTTTGTCAATGGCAATTGTGTCTGGTTGGACACTTTTCTGCCAGTGTCAAGTAATGGAAAATAATTGTACAATTAATGAGTTATCAAATTATGAAGATGGTTTTATATTTTCACCAGAGCCTAGTTCGTTCGAAGGATATGATGATTCTTTGTTAATGGCAATTGTGTCTGGTTGGACACTTTTCTGCCAGTGTCAAGTAATGGAAAATTATGAAAATAATGAGTTATCAAATTAAGAAGAAAACTTGATATTTTCACAAGAGCCTAGATCGTTATCTAGCAGGGAGGGTGTACTGCGTGCAGGTTAGGTTGGCTAGGGAGATGAGATGTTGGAGTTCCCCTTTTTCACACACATTTCGAATCGACGTGTAAGGGGAACTCCATATGAATTGTTTCTAATAAGTAAAAATTTATATACGTCGAAAAGAACATAAATTGTTGACCATTCACATGACTACTTTGCACTTGCCTAAAGGTCTTGTAGGCCACTTACCGAAAGGTCTTGTAGGACACTTACCTAAAGGTCTTGTAGGCCACTTACCGAAAGGTCTTGTAGGACACTTACCTAAAGGTCTTGTAGGCCACTTACCTAAAGGTCTACAGAAGTCGTGCACCGTTGGCTGCAGCCTCCCTAGATGACAGTTGAGG
Source organism: Eupithecia abbreviata (assembly GCA_943735965.1). Taxonomy (NCBI): domain Eukaryota; kingdom Metazoa; phylum Arthropoda; class Insecta; order Lepidoptera; family Geometridae; genus Eupithecia; species Eupithecia abbreviata. Next base: position 8,121,105 of record OX030998.1, on the reverse strand, counting down.
GTCGCTGGTGGTGTACGTCCGGCTTCGCACGCTATGTTCACTGATGATGCGTGGGCTACCGTGAGACCGGCTCGGTAGCCAGCTTCGTAGGTCGCGCCGTGGAGGGTTGGGAGTTCGCAGGGAGCTGGAATGTCGATAAGGTTTTATTTGAGCTGGTCCGAAAGTGAAAGAACATTTCGGCATAAAAGCTTTTTCGTTTTTGGTGCATTTGATTATTTATATTTAATGCTCAAGCACCTTCAGGGCCTTGCAGACGTGGAGTCTTATTTTCAGGGTTTTCTACAGTATACCTGCGGATTTTTTATTGTTACCGAAATAAACAGAAGCGGGGCTAGAAATAACTAGCCCACACGTGAGGAGCAAATGTTATTTACAAAACTGTCAGTCAACATAACCGGAATAATCAAGTAACGTAACGATCTCATTAATTAGCCCAACCAGAGCCCAACTTCGACTGTTCCGAATACCTCATAGACCGAGGAAGTTTTAAAAGCCCTCTACAAAGAAGAGACGCTGAAAATAATAGGTGCTGGGATGGTCGTGCGTGATCACGGCCAAAACCGGAAAATATTTGGCAAGTCGTTATCAATAATTAGGGTGTCTACCTGCAACACATTCCGGCATGCTGGTCACCGCCCACTCGCCGAGCCAGCAGCGAAGGTTCGTGGGTCCTTGCACGTTGTACCTGGAGACAAATTAGTAACCATTTATAACTTGCCTGAGCCGAAAACGATGAGCTAATTACGTACCATAAGGTTTGAATTGTTAAAAAGCTAAATGTTTTCTCAGCAGAGACTCTTGTTTAAGATGGTTTATGGGCAGGGTTTGCCTTGTATCGGTCAAGTGTAAGATTTTAGGTATCGTCTTAAGAGATATATTTGAAAAAACGTGATTAGAAACAAAAAAAACTAAAACAGATTTAAACATTGTCATCGTGTCAGCAAAAAGAATGTATCTAAGTGGTGGCATCCTCTAAGCATTCAAACTGACTGACGGATCGGTCTGGAGTTCTGAGGTTCAAAACATAATAATGTGGAGATAAGACCTTACTCATAAGACTCTCCTCTACTCATAAGCTTCAAATTAACTACAGACAAATATTTTCACACATTTGATACAAGGGAAAATCACATATAACAGAGATAGAACTAGAAATAAATTGAATGTTTGAAAGGGTCATTTATTAGTCAACCGTATCGTATCCAAAAAACCAGTAGTGAATCGTAGTGTATTCTCTTTTCTAAACTCAAGAAGTAATTATATTAGGTATGTATAATTATTTCTTGAGATTCAAAAATTTATCCTTCTGGCGGAAAGTCAAAGGATAATAGGAATATGGGACTCACCCGTATTCACAGGAGAAGTGCACCACCTGCCCGTTAGGCACCGGATCCGTCTCGTTCAGCTCCTTCTCCTCCTGAGCTCCTGACAGCACCTGTGCAGCCGTGTGCACTGCTCCCTCCGCCATGGTGTAGATACCATACTCTGTTGACGGGACGTGGCACGGTTCTGGAGGGAAAGATTATAAATTCATCAATTATTAGTAGGTGCCTTTTTTAAAATATTTATTTACCGACTTAAAATAATTTTAAAAAAGAACACTAATAAAACCACAAAGGTTTGTAAAGGAGTGTTATTAGCGAGTCAGCCGAGTACCTATCACATAGGGTTTACAATATTATGCTTAGCATATTTTCTAAGTGTTAATGTGATAGTGTAACTTACTTTCTTATTAAGAAACTCATTAGAAGTGAAGTAGAATAAAAGTAACCCCAAAGTATTGTGTTCATACACTATCAATATAAATTCAGAAGTCACCAAAACAACACTCAACTACATCAGTTTTTTGACGACCGCTGTGACGCGGCGGACGGCGGACGAAGGGATGTCCTGATTATAAGTTTAGTTTTGGTGCCATTTGAATTACCACCACTGTAATTTTGTAAAGTTGTTCTGTAATAGTGCAGAGATATGGCTACATCCTACACATTCTAAAAAAGTCAAAACAGATAACAAAAGTAACAATACATAAAACGGACCCATTTCAGAACCAAACCAAGCGAAGAAAGAAATTTGAAGAATCGAATAAAAACAATCATCGCCTGAAGAAAATACAAGAGCAAGCAAGTAAAACGATGCCAAATTATTATAAGGAACAGAAATTAAGCACGTAAAATAATAAAAAAATATTCAAAGTTTAAGCAGGACTTACTTAGGCTGACGCAAATAAGTATGCAATACAAACCACTGCAAATAAGTTATATTGTTCATACAATGTATTATATTAAGACGTTTGACGTAAGTTTTTTGTTCTTTATTTAACTTACCTTTGTAAAAACGGAATTATTTTGTTATATCGTTATTATTAGTGTTATAATTTGTGATTTGCGTGTCAAATTATTATCATTAGTGATTTGTGTTGTGTGCTGCACTCAGCACCCTGGCGCCGCTGAAAACCAGCGCTGCACTGGCTTATGTCAATGTAGCATTTAATGCTGAGCCGGTAGCCTTTCTGTGTTCTCGTGTTTTAATTGTTTTTTGTTCCTAATTTGTTATCTTTATTATTATTAGTTCTTAAGTTGTATTATTTTATATGAAACGCAAATAAACATTTTTCTATTTCTATTTCTATTATATCAAATATCAAAGTGCTTAATTTCCTTAACAGGACTCTTGGACGTTTCACAAAATTGTAACACCCAAGTAAAATTAGGAAATAGCGTGATCATATTTGATTTTTTCTTAACATCAATCTTTTTATGGTAAAGTAAAGAAGCTAACAAGAAACCTTTACCTGGTTAGGTTGATAGTTATATGTTTAAGATGTATCTAGGTATGTACATAGGTACGACGCATTCAGCATCTACACGCAGGTAAATGCTGGATGCGTCAAGCTGAAGACAGAGCGCTATGGCGCTCATTAGCGGAGGCCTATATCCAGCAGTGGACTATCATAGGCCAATAATGAGGTATATATTTTTATCCAACTAGAGTTCATCGTTTTAAATTTTAAGTTCTCTGCTGTGTTTCTAAATTAAAATAAAAGACTTACGTATTTCACATTTTGGTTTCTCGGGCTTCCATCTCCCTCTAACGCATTTAGCTGTCGCGTTCAGTTCCAGGTTTAGTCCGTAGCCTTTCCCACAGGCTACTCTGACGATGGTTCCTGTAGGATCATCAATAGATATAAATAAAATGAAACCAAAAATGAACATGAATTTACTCTATCTATTAAAAATAGCATCAAAATCCGTTGCGTAGCTTTTAAGATCTAAGCATACATAGGGACAGACAGACAGCGGGAAGCGACGATGTTTTATACTTGTATGTGATAAATAATGCTGGATAATTCACATAGCATTATCTAGACCTAAGGTAAGGGCTTGTTTTATGGCTATTAGACAACTGATATAGAAAATAATACATTACATGGAAATATATGGTTAAGGTTAGTTTTCATTTATTTGGTTAGGTTAATTTTAATTATTGTTCATGCTATGAATGAAGATTTCTTTTTTATAGTTGTTATATAGTCATTATGGTGTTGGGTAATCAAGAAACATATAGTAAATTAATGCTATGAATAAAGTTTTTTTTTTTTTAATCATATTTATTTTTAAGGACTTTTACTTCGTAAAGTATGCCAATCCTATCATAACCTACACTTATAACTAACAAATAAAACAAAAGATACAGCAAAATTAAAACATATAAATTGTGGCTATTTTTAAAGGGATTCACTGATGCATAAAATTTTTAAATAATGAGACAGCCGCTGCTGAATCTGGTTCCGCTAAAATGTTAATAAATGTACCTAAATCAAATCTATTTAAATTACGTTCAATCATCAGTGCCTCCCTTCGATCTTTGAATTTAACGCAATCCATCAAGATGTGGTGCACATCATCTAGGACTCCGCAAACAAAAGATTTTCTTATTCTTATACGTTTTATGTTTACTTACCAGAACTAAAAGTGTTATTAGGATCTCTGCCATACTTTACAATCTCAATATTGACAAAAGGTTCACTTTCTATCGGTTCACAAGGACTTTTCGGTCGCCCCTTCTTGCCTCCACTATTTTCCGTCTTGTTTCCTCCTTCTGATCCATCTATTATTTGTCCTTTTTCGTCGCTGTCGGTGGTTTGCTGTCTTCGACCACCCTTTCCTTCTCTACCACTAAAATTGTTCAAAGTTTATATTTTTTTGTGTATAGTAATACCCCGCTTTATTCGACCCGATTCGCTTTAAAGCAAATTTCAAATATTGCTCATTACGCGAAAAGAAAGATAGTAGATGTATTTTTCCGTAAGAAAAACATGTAATACACACTGCATAAAGTGTTCTTTGAATTAAAGTAATTGATTCAAATTATTTGTATTTTTTTGTATATACCTTTGGCTATACAATTACAATTCAATCTAACTAATTTATTATTATTTTACTGTAATAAATATTATCTATGAATGTTGTATTAAATTTTTAAAGTCTGTCTGCTTTTTCTAAAACACAATCCCTTATGGTGTTTCCTATTTCTTATTACTTTATTTTTGTGCAAACCTACAGTAAAATAAAATAAAACTTACGTTTTCGGTATAGCAGCTGTAGTTTGATTCAGTCTGTCAGTTTTCCTACTAGTCCTTTTGTCTCTTCTATCTAAAATATTGTCAACTTCTGTCGAATTAGTCTTGTTATACTGTAAAGGTATAACAGCCATCTCATTACCACTGTGCGTATCATTTACAGCTTTTAGTGGTATCACTCTTAGTAAATCTTCAATTTCATTGCTCAATTCCGTATTAGGTTTAGAAGTCCAATTTTCTCTATCATATTCAAAATAAACATTCCTTTTTCGTCTTACTTTAGTAGTTAGTTCAATTGATGATATTGTAGCTTCAACAGCACTGTCGTCTTCTTTCAATTCTATGCTCAAATCCATTTTATCCTCTTCACTTTTATTTAGAAACCTTTTGCGTCTCTTTTCTAAATATCTTTCAAAGTATTGGTGCTTAAGTTTATCTATATTGTCCTCAACATCATTATTACCAGCAAAAACTCCGCCTTTCATTACTGTCACGTGGCTTAAAGGATCGCTGTCTGGGGAATCTTCATATTCCGTTATATCATCACTGCCTCCTATTTCTGGTTCATACACAGGTTGATACGAATATAGCCTATGACCAACTGGCTCCCCGTGAACATTAAAAACTGTGTAAACAGCTGTTGGGAAGTTTTCATTATCATCATCAGTGGTAGCTTCGTCCTCAAAATCCGTGTCGAATTTCTTCATGATTTTGTAGTTAGCGTGTCTAAGAGTTGGTTTTTGAGTCTTGTGGTTGTATTTTTCGTATAGCTGGTCAGCGAATTGGTGCTCTGTGTTGGGTTTGTGTCGCAGGTTGGAGTAGTATTGGTGGAGGTAGGCTGATCTCCTCTGTCTGATTTCTGGTTCAGGAATGGACCTTCGTCGTCGGCGACTCCATCTGATGCGCGGGTGTTGGTAGAGGGTGCATCTGGAAAACAGAATTTTTAATTAAATTAAAATAAACCTGAATTTTTATTCCGGGTCGAGCTTTTTGCACTTTGTTTAAGTTTTATTTTGTGCATTTATTTATGACAAGAATTTATTTAAATTCTCGTCATAAAACAATTTTTTACTAAAGAATTTAAAATAAAATATTATTAAACTATTCTACAGTTAAAAATATATCAAAACGGTAGATCACCGACCGCCAAGCTAGGCTCAAGCGGCCGGTGACTAGGGCTGCAGAGAGAAGAACTTCCTGACAATGCGTGCCGAGTCCAGGAGTACCGTCTTTTGGATCGGCCCTTGATCCAACTTCCTAGCAAGAGTCTCTTCAGATGTTGATCGAGGCTCTTCGCTATTATGCCGTTCACCGAAACGACTATCGGGACGATCGTCGCTGAATCTACATCCCACATGCTGACAACCTCGTTAGCCAAGTCAAGATATTTGCTAAGTTTATCTTTCTCAGCTCTAACGAGGTTAGCATCATGCGGTATGGTGACATCAGCGAGCACCGCCCTCCGTTCTAACCGATCTATCAGTACAATATCAGGCTTATTCGCAACAATAGTCCTGTCCGTAATGATAGATCGGTCCCAATAGAGCGTGGCACGGCCATTTTCGAGAACTGGCGGCGGTGTGTACTAATAGTATACGGAACTTCAGGACCAGTAAGGCCGTATCGGAGAGCAAGTTGCTGGTGTATAATTTTGGCTACTTGGTTGTGTCTGTGTAAGTACTGAGAGTTAGCAAGGTGCAAACAACTCGAAAGTATATAACGGAGGGTCTCCCCAGGAAGATGACAGCACAAGATATACTTTCGGTAATTGTTTGTCTTTACCACCTCGTCCGTTTATTATTATTACTATACTTACTTGGGCAGTTCCCTTGGGCTCCAGTGCCCGCCCACACAGGTCGCTCCCGGCGGTCCCTCAGACAGCACATACCCCTTCTCGCATTCGTACATGATCTGCTTGTTGTTGACTACCTTCTTGACATAAGGTCGATAGTCGTATAGCCCCATGTTACCGACGAGGAGGACCTTCCCGTTTTCTACGTAGCCGGGGAATGGGCAGAATACTGGAATTATAAGAAATTGAATTAATAATAGTCTTTTACTCAGCAAGGTAGAACTCACATTGATAGGAGCCAAACGCTGCAAGGAAGCTGAAGAATATAATTAGGTATTTAAGTCTTACTTAGGTCATTCAATTCAACAGTGCTGCGAGGTTTCCAAAGATTTCAAACAACGAATTCTAAAATTTGAGTTTCATAAACCTTATATTAGAAATACCTAGAACTTGCTAGCTAAGCTTGTTGATACAACAACGTAACACTAACTAAGCAGTCACCTTGATAGAGTCGCCTTGCGAGTTGATATACCTACAGGGTGTCCCATAGTGAGTGAACTTAATTAATACATAAAACATAACTCACCTTCAGCACACTTGGGTGTCTCCCCACTCCAGTTTCCAAAGGAACACACCACGATAGGGTTCCCCTGCAGTTCGAACCCATCTTTACAACGGAACCTCGCCTTCATCCCGTGCTCAGTCTTGGGCGCTATCACCATGCCGTTGCGAGGGAATTTTGGCATCTTTTTGCATCTGAAAAAGGTTGTTATTATGGCAAGGATATCAATTAAAACACATTGCAGCTAGGAAGCTGAATAGCAAAAGTGAAGAGGGTTCCTAGTAATATAATATGACAATTGAATAGGTTGCAAACCTGACACATTTATTTATTTATTTATTTACAAAAGTACCTCTATTTTTACGGGAACACCCAATGCAATAGAGTACATATTTAAATTTAATATTAAAATTAGAAATAATTATATAATACAGAAAAACAACACAAAAATCATAGAGTCAACCTTACATTACAAAATCATACATTAAAAATCACAAATCATATCCATTTCCATATACAACATAATTTCATTAAATAAGAATATTATCGATATTAAAAAATAAAAATTTCAGTCTAACTGTGATAATACGGATTTACACAACTAACGATTACATAAAATAAACAATGCAGCTTTTTGGAACTCGCTCTGGGAACAGGAGAAAAGATCTATTATCTCGGCAATCAGATTCAGCGTGCGGATGCTGCGTGACAAGTGTGAACAATTGAACATGTTAATAAGAGTTATCAATTGAGCACTCGTTTTTTGTGACACACACACATTTACACCCATATTCTTAGTCGTTTCCTCATAATGTTCCTCTAATCAATCTCAATTAAGGAGATTTGGAGGTTTCCTCGAGAGTTGCCTTGAAAATGGTATTCTTAGACAAAACGAAATCGAAATCTTTTCTGAAATTCTTGGTTTGAGGCGTCGTGTAATCTTCGGGCAGGATAAGCGTATGGATTGTCATGTAAATAATTTATAAACTCTTCAAAATCTAAAATTTCACTCATTTTTATCAAAATCAACACAAAAAAACAATCGTTTATCGTCTTGAGTGGTCTTGAGGGAGTTTCAAGGTTGGTTATGAGGTACCTTACGTTTGACAGTGCCCACCTTACCTCGAACTTGAGGTGAGCCAAAAAAAATCTCAAGTGAAGGACGTTTCTGTCAACTGAGAATACGTTTTTGTTGGAGTAAGGATGAGTCGAGTCGAAGAAATCTGGAGGAAACGACTAAGAATATGGGTGTTAGGGAGCTAAGTTGAGGCTAAGTTCTTCTAACATGGCAAATGAATAAAAGGGCGGCGAATAGTGAAATATCAAAACCAGCTTGCGGATATTGTTTAAGTGATGACAAAGTTGTTCTTTCAAGAGATGGGGAGCAGCACCCATCACAGCATCACATTAATATGGATTTCGCACGCTCCTTTCAAAGCCATCAAGTTTTAGATGGAGTTCAGATCCTCAAGTGAACGGTTGCGAGCTATTGATTTTGTTATTTTATGACATTTGATGGTAATTTTGTCACCAATGTAAAAAGTAATAAAATTTATAATGCTGGACAATCCACACAGCATCAGCCCCAAGCTAAGCAGAGCTTGTGTTATGCGTACTATTCAACTTGTATTACAATACGTAGATATATATTTTTATATATACATAGGAATAAATATCTGCAGATCGTAAAAACATTTGTTTCGAGGCATGAATCGAACTGGCGGCGGCATCCTCCTGCGTCGTTGCCGGACCTTCGACCACCGCGCCACAGAGGTCTTCAATGTTGAAAGAACAAGGTTACCTGGCTGGCTGGCACCTCGGTATCTGCGTCCAGGTTCCGTTATTGCAGGTCACAGCCGCGTTGTTGGACGGAAACTCGTAGTTCTTTTCGCAGTCCACCAGAATTATTTCACCTGGAAATAAAAGTATATTTGATTTTTGAGTTTTCCAATATTTCGGCACAGTTTCATGCGCAACGATCACGGAATAACTGAAGTCTCATTATTTCTACATACAATACAATACTTTATTGTACACAAGTAACAGATCATTATAAAATACATCACATGATACAAGTACAATGGGCGGCATTATCGCTTAGAAGCGATCTCTTCCAGGCAACCTATTTTTCTACATTATATGATTGTTTTTATAAATTTGCTTTAATTCTGTATACTTAAGTAGGTAGGCACCACAAATTGTTTGGTTGCTCAGGTTTTATTGCACGTACTTAACTTTAAGATGTTTTCACAGATAAGTGAAATGTAATTTCTTTTGAGAAATATTATAAATATTCTTAAAACCGAAATGCGCTCCCAGCTAATAATATAAAATGAAATACCTATGAGAGTTTATAAACTGACCATGTTGCACCATCGAAGAGCTGCCCACGATCTGCGTGTTCGCCTCGTAAGTGCTGTTTTCTGTCACTGTCCTGTTCTCCACCAGAACTACTCGGCCTTGAGACACGTGTGGCACCACGCAAGGAGCTGAAAAATATGAAAAAATATATTATTATCAAATATTGCACCTCATTACAATCTCCAATCTCCATTGGCATGTGACTAAGTACTCGCTAGACTATAAATGTTTTATTGTTAACTAGCTCCGCGCCGCGGCTTCGCCCGCTTGAAAATAAATGTTTCAAATGGTTTATAAACAGTCCGCTTGAATAACTTCATCTATTAAAAACTGCATCAAAATCAGTTGCGTAGTTTTAAAGATCTAAGCATACAAAGGGACAGACAGACAGGGAGAAGCGACTTCGTTTTATACAATGTAGTGATATATCTTTGTTTGTTTTCGAAAGGAAGCTTTGTTTCTAATGGTCGATATAATTCTAAAACCAAATAATTACAGTTTAAGCGAAACACGTCTGCACCTGTGAATGAATGACGACATAAATCCATTATTGATACTTCTAATGGTATCTTTTATTTTGCTCCTCGCTTACCCAAACACATCGGCAGGGGATGACTCCAAGACCCGTCATTCTGGCAGATGGCCGACCCGTTGCCCTCCATCTTCATGCCATCCTGGCAGCGGAAGATGATGGATGCTCCCAGCCCGGTGCCCGAGGATATGTTCTCCAGCCAGCCGTTCCAGAGCTGGCCAGGGTGGCCGCAGTTGATTTCTGAGGATTGATAGAGAAGATGTAAATTGTGTTTAGCTGAGGGCCTTTGAAGGTAGGCTTGTAGTTCTCGTGAATTATTATAATGAGATGCCCATCCATCTCGTGCCACAAATTTTGTTTTTTATTGTAAGTTTTATCGTATTTAGATACTTTTTTATCTACAGTTTGATGTGTATTATGGAGTGTTGTGACCACTGGGCTAGGTCATACATAAGTTATGACTCATCACATGTTTCACAATAAACAATTGTAACATTCAATAAATAAATAAATAATGCTGGACAATTCACACAGCATTATCTAGCCCCATGGTAAGCAGAGCTTGTGTTATGGGTACTAGATAACTGATATACATAATACAATACATTACATAGATAGATATTTTTTTATTATACATAGAAAACGACCAGAACACCCGGAACAAATATCTGCAGATCGTGCACATAATTGTTCCGAGGCGGGAATCGAACCCGCAACCTCCTGCGTCGCAGGCGGACTTCGTCCACCGCGCCACATCGGTCGTCAAATATATAATAAGCTTTCTAGTATTAATGAACTACATAGTTAGTATGTTATTTATAAGGTTTTCAGTTAAATAAATATAAACATTAAAAAGTGTTCCAGGCCAGAGGTGGCTGGTGTTCATTTAGCGGTAAAACCAATGAGGCCTTACGTAGGCCTCATTTGGGAATCTGAGTCTAAAGTCGAAATAGGTAGTACTAGGCTGCATTGAGGCCTCATTAAAGTCATTAATCACGATCAATGATGTTTTTTTGGCATTTTATTAAATCCCCCCACCCCCATGGTGATACGTTTAGGTACTATACCACTTTGTGATATTTCGTGATTTTTGCCGTCCCCCCCTCGAGCCTCACGTGATTAATGGGATGAGATTTATATAATTGAAAACTCACCTTTACACAAAGGCTGGGATCCACTCCACTTCTTATCAGCACCGCAGCGCCTCGTGGCGTCCCCGACGAGTCGATACCCGTACTTGCACTCATAAGACACGACAGAGTTGTATGCGCACGATGTGTACACGGCTTTACCGTGCCGCGGCGCTTCCGGCGGCGGGCACTGCACCTGCGTTACCACTAGATGGCGACACGTGTCGCTTTAACGTAACTCGCTCGATTAGATACAGATGGCGCTATATCAAACTTTAAAAAAAGCGTCGGTTAATCAATCAAGATGCAAAATAATAAGAAAATCATTCAGTCATGCAAGATTTTGATAAATGAAACCAACGATTATTTTTCGATTTTATTCCACTACAGCATAGTATAGAATAGAGATAAGAAATTCTTTCACAATAAATTCTTGTTAATTGTCAACATTTATTTTAAAGCTTCTACTATCAACTACATAGATAGCTAAATAACTATAGGCAGTAATATTATTGTTTAATCATGGCTTAAAACTCTTTAAGGAAGAAATTCTATAGAATTTGAATATTATAACAATTTCTATAATGCTGAAGACTACTTAATTTGTTTAGGCCCCCTTCGCTCCTTCTAGCAGCGGGAAAGGAGAAAAAATAATTTAATTTATTGTTTTAGAACTACAATTAGTGGGCATTTCACTTTAGATAGCAACGCTTCTAAATTCTAAATACAACGATAACTAAACTGATGAAATCATAAAAATACCTAAGCTATAAGATAATAACGTATCTTTCTAATTTACGATACTCTGATTACGCAAATGATTGAAGAAATAAAAGAGTATTTTTTGATGATGATAATTTTTTTTAACATTTACAGCACAACACAACGATTTGTCGTGGTGAAAACCTAGTTAGAAACCCAAAAGTGTTACAAGCTAGAAAAAGATAAAATATAAAGAAAAGACATAGACAAAATACATATAAATAGATATCGTAAAGTGAAACACCCATTACACTAATTGCGTCATGACAATGATATGCCTTAGCCATGATAATTATCGACGAAGCCTCATGCCACTATCCCATGAACTCAATGAAAACCATGGGCCCTCAAACGACAAACCTACAGACCACTCTTCACATTTAAATATAGATATTAAAAAGAATAGCAGCAAAGACAGTGCTAAATTGTCATTTCCAATTCACCTCAATTACTTTTGGTGTCAAAAACGGACCAGTCAAACTGTTGAAGCAAATCCTATAAAATTTTGAAGATATTGTATTGTTATTTGTGAAGAATGGAGAAGATAGATTTGGTCTAGGGCCCCATGCAGCATTCCGAAAATAGAACGACACTGAAAATCGGCAACTACATTGTCACGAAGCAATGCAAGAATTTCAAAAATTTCAAGTCAAAATAACTCTCGGTTTCGGCCGAAACGGAGAGATGTGTAAAAATAACCAAATATAGTAGTTATAAAGTAGTTATATATAAATATCCAGATATTTAAAGGTATATAGATCGCAATATTATGTTATTGGTTATATTTCCACATCTACGCTCATGTCCGCTACAGTAGAAACCGATTTTTAAGTTGGTGATAACTCTGGCTATTATAAATTATTTTTGTGTTAATAACCATGATAGTTTCAAAAGTTTTATGGCAATAAAAATGTTTGTATTTCAAATACGTCTTCAATTTCCTTAAGAACGGAAAAAAAACTATTAAAAATCGTATGTGGCAGGAACGGGTACGGAGTTTTCTTAGCAAAAACTAATTTGCAATTGAAAATTGGGTAATTTGGTCTACCTCTAGATTGTTTCAGAATAAGGTTCAATAACTTTATTTCTTTAGGCTTACAAAATAAGCACTTCGACAAATAAAATATTATACCTACTTTAACATTGCAACAATCTGCAGTTACATAGTTCAGCTGTTTAGACTGTAATTACTAGTTCTAATTTTGTTTCTATTCTTTGATTGTGTTTTGTTTGTTAATAAAAATGTTTTATTTACATATTATTAATAACTGAGTATTTCTTTTATTAAAGTGCCACCGTCTATATTGTTCCTTCATGTCCAGTCCATCCTAAAATTACCCAAAAGAGATCGCTCTTAGCGATAAGGCCGGATACTTCCTCTATTCTTAGTATTCATTTACGTTTTGTTTTCTTTTTGTGTGCTAGGTATAATAAAGCAATCCATCACGTAAGCGCCGTGATGCATGATACGATTTATCGAATAATTAGCAACATACCAAGTTAACCATTTACAAACGGAGTATTGTATTTCCTCGTTCATTGGCCTAATTCGTTTTAGATTTAACTTATACCACCTTATATAAATTTAACAGAATTTATGACACGATTATAATAACGAGTTTCTGCCCTGCGATTTCGCATTGTTTCTATGGAAACGTTTTAAGGTTATTTCTATCCCATGCAAACTGATTTATGGAACAAAGTAGCCTATGTTTTACTCTGGGCCTGAATCTAACCGTTCTGTCGGTCTAAAGTTCAGTCCGATGTATTCAGTAGTTGTTGCGTGTAAGAAAAACAAACAACATATACAAACTTTCGCGATTATAATATTATTAAAATTTAATTATGCCAAGATTTCAACCACTACTGGATATGTAGGTATATATCGATCTCCAACCCGCATGCCCAGGAAAATATGGGCACAACACCATGAGATAACAGCCATCAAAAAGGCGCTTATGGGGAAGGCCTGCGAACAGCAGTGGACCAGTATAGGCTGGTGAGGTGAGGTGAGGTTATGTATGTAGCCCTCCAGAATCTTTGTTCATGAAATCTACATAGGGATAGTTTTTTATAGATTTTAAGCTCATCCTACATCCAAATGTACATCATGAGCAATTAAAGTATTAGTAGGTACCTACTATAACTAAAACAGTCATAATACGTATTCCTTATATTTTTATGAAACTGGGAAATTCTCCTCAAAGTTTTCGATTCCCCTCTTTTGTCGTGTTTATTTTTACGGAAAAGATTACTTCAACAAATGCCGGAATCGGGAAACCAATTACTGGATTTCGTTCCGAAATTGAAAAGCGTTTACTTTTCTCAATTTACTTTGCGTAAAATATTTCTAATTTCTTCTGATATGATAGGAAATCACTTTAGCTGCTTATTTTCTCTTTCTCTATGTCAATTGGCATCATTATATCAAATTTAATTCCCGAAATTTGCGAAAAACTAAGCAGTTCTTGAAATATACCTACATATTTTGAGCTTGATTTATATTGTCGAAAACAATGTTTTCATTGTAAATGAAAGCGTAAACTACAATCTAGTCAATACAATCAGTTGGCATGGGTATTTCTATATATACAAGGTGCATTGTATAATGAAAAAAATACCTACCTCGAACCCTACTTCGAAACACTTCGGGATATATACTAATCCCTCGGATTCGTCCATTCGTCGCGCACATACTTAATGCAAGTTCAAGGCTTATATGGTTTTCTCATGGATGCCATTGTCAGAACTGGACCAAATTGAAATGGGACCACACGGGAAGCACCAACTTTTAAATAAAAAGAGAATCATCAAAATCGGTTCACCCAGGTAAATTTCTGAGATAACAAACATAAAGAATACAGTCGAGTTGAGAACCTCCTCCTTTTTTGAAGTGGGTTGAAAATAAATTCATAATTTCAATTGTATAACACAATGTTTGTCTGACTAGTTCAGATAACTAAATTCAGTAGTTATCCAATCCGATACGGGTACTTTAACAGAGCGTGCGCTGTGTATGTAATAGATTGTTAATAGCATTACATTGAAATAGATTTAAACCCGCGAATTGCAATTACAATGGGATTATTGGCATTCAATATGGATGTCATGAAGCCTGCAATTGTCGTTGGATCTGATAATGTTCGGTTTTAAGTACCTACGTATAACCAATGTTAATTTCGCTGTTAAAATACATGGTTCGTTTTTCGAATTTAATGGCATTGTTTGATTTTGAACCGTTTTTGTCTAACTTTCGTGTCATGATATGCGAATTTCAACTAACAAACTTTAAAATCTGAAACGTGAGTTCGCGAAAAGCTGTGAGAGAGTCATAACCGAATAAAGCAAAATCTGACTTACTCTAGTTAGGTTATTAGGGACGTTTAGCTGACTGGACTGTTTAGCTTTGAAATAATGGCGGTCAGCATTTATGATCTAATTCCAGAAAAAAAAATGCTGAACAATCATCTAGCACCAAGTGAAGCAGAGCTTGTTAATAAATAAGTCGCCACTTTTTGTAATTTTTTACTGAAACCTGTCTAATTATTGACAAATCTTGCTCTACATAAATAGTTTTAGTGAACCCGATCAGTTTCCTAACCACAGAACAGCCAGAGTCATCCCCAACACTATCCGCCCACCACCATCACTTACGGACACAGGTCGGCATCTCCTTGGGGGCCCACGCGCCGTCAGCCTGGCAGTAGCGCTCCAGCTTGCCGACCAGTTCGAAACCCTGTCCGCATTGGACCACGGCCCGGCAGCCGAAGGTGTGACAATCAGCGGTCACCCACCCGTGGGGAACGTCGCCTGGCTCGCCGCAGGAACGGGCTGGGTATTGAGAATGGAAATCAGATGAGCGAGATGAACAGAGAGAGAACGAGATGAGTTGGGGAATAAGATCGAGATGAGCTGATGAAGAAGTCATTTTGATTCTAAGACTGAGTCAAAAGTCAAATTGAACCGCCACCGCAGGAACGAGCTGGGTATTGAGAGTTAATATTAGATGGAGATGAGCTGATGAACAGGTCTTTAGACCCTTAAATTGAGTCAAAAGTATTAATAATCCACCGCAGAAACTGGCTATACCTATTCTGGCGATACTATATAATTTCTTAAAGATTAGAGTGCGAGAGCTCCACCATAATAACAAAGTCACAGAAGTCATTTGATTCTAGAACTGAGTTATAACTTATCTAATTACATATCTAATCCGTAATGAATGTCTAACTCAGTTCAAAATAAACAATCGAATCATCAATCTTACGAATTTATCTCATTTCATATCTTATCGTTTCCTCCTATAGTAGAAATTATTGGGTTTTACTTTCTGTTGAATGAAGTTCAAATACTTCACATCTGATATCCGATCGATACCACGACGCCTGCCCGTCGATAGCCAGACACTTGGCGTGTGGGAAGCCGTTTGTGACGTAGCCAGTATGACAGTTGTACTGGACGGTGGCATTCAAGAACACTCTCTAGATATCTACGATAGAGTCTACAGTTGCTTACGTTCACGGCTGATATCCGGTCCGTACCACGATGCCTGCCCGTCGATAGCCAGACACTTGGCGCGTGGGGAGCCGTTGGTGACGTAGCCAGTATGATAGTTGTACTGGACGGTGGCATTCAAGAACACTCTCTAGATATCTACGATAGAGTCTACAGTTGCTTACGTTCACGGCTGATATCCGGTCCGTACCACGACGCCTGCCCGTCGATAGCCAGACACTTGGCGCGTGGGAAGCCGTTGGTGACGTAGCCAGTATGATAGTTGTACTGGACGGTGGCATTCAAGAACACTCTCTAGATATCTACGATAGAGTCTACAGTTGCTTACGTTCACGGCTGATATCCGGTCCGTACCACGACGCCTGCCCGTCGATAGCCAGACACTTGGCGCGTGGGAAGCCGTTGGTAACGTAGCCAGTATGATAGTTGTACTGGACGGTGGCATTCAAGAACACTCTCTAGATATCTACGATAGAGTCTACAGTTGCTTACGTTCACGGCTGATATCCGGTCCGTACCACGACGCCTGCCCGTCGATAGCCAGACACTTGGCGCGTGGGAAGCCGTTGGTGACGTAGCCAGTATGATAGTTGTACTGGACGGTGGCATTCAAGAACACTCTCTAGATATCTACGATAGAGTCTACAGTTGCTTACGTTCACGGCTGATATCCGGTCCGTACCACGATGCCTGCCCGTCGATAGCCAGACACTTGGCGCGTGGGAAGCCGTTGGTGACGTAGCCAGTATGATAGTTGTACTGGACGGTGGCATTCAAGAACACTCTCTAGATATCTACGATAGAGTCTACAGTTGCTTACGTTCACGGCTGATATCCGGTCCGTACCACGACGCCTGCCCGTCGATAGCCAGACACTTGGCGCGTGGGAAGCCGTTGGTGACGTAGCCAGTATGATAGTTGTACTGGACGGTGGCATTCAAGAACACTCTCTATGATACCTACAATAGAGTCTACAGTTGCTTACGTTCACAGCCTATATCCGGTCCGTACCACGACGCCTGCCCGTCGATAGCCAGACACTTGGCGCGTGGGAAGCCGTTGGTGACGTAGCCAGTATGATAGTTGTACTGGACGGTGGCATTCAAGAACACTCTCTAGATATCTACGATAGAGTCTACAGTTGCTTACGTTCATGGCTGATATTCGGTCCGTACCACGACGCCTGCCCGTCGATAGCCAGACACTTGGCGCGTGGGAAGCCGTTGGTGACGTAGCCAGTATGATAGTTGTACTGGACGGTGGCATTCAAGAACACTCTCTAGATATCTACGATAGAGTCTACAGTTGCTTACGTTCACGGCTGATATCCGGTCCGTACCACGATGCCTGCCCGTCGATAACCAGACACTTGGCGCGTGGGATGCCGTTGGTGACGTAGCCAGTATGATAGTTGTACTGGACGGTGGCATTCAAGAACACTCTCTAGATATCTACGATAGAGTCTACAGTTGCTTACGTTCACGGCTGATATCCGGTCCGTACCACGACGCCTGCCCGTCGATAGCCAGACACTTGGCGCGTGGGAAGCCGTTGGTGACGTAGCCAGTATGATAGTTGTACTGGACGGTGGCATTCAAGAACACTCTCTATGATACCTACAATAGAGTCTACAGTTGCTTACGTTCACAGCTGATATCCGGTCCGTACCACGACGCCTGCCCGTCGATAGCCAGACACTTGGCGCGTGGGAAGCCGTTGGTGACGTAGCCAGTATGATAGTTGTACTGGACGGTGGCATTCAAGAACACTCTCTATGATACCTACAATAGAGTCTACAGTTGCTTACGTTCACAGCTGATATCCGGTCCGTACCACGACGCCTGCCCGTCGATAGCCAGACACTTGGCGCGTGGGAAGCCGTTGGTGACGTAGCCAGTATGATAGTTGTACTCGACGGTGGCATTCAAGAACACTCTCTATGATACCTACAATAGAGTCTACAGTTGCTTACGTTCACAGCTGATATCCGGTCCGTACCACGACGCCTGCCCATCGATAGCCAGACACTTGGCGCGTGGGAAGCCGTTGGTGACGTAGCCAGTATGACAGTTGTACTGGACGGTGGCATCCAGGTCAAAGGTAGCTTGTTCAGGGAGCGCGGAGTGGCGGGCATGCTCGATGGTGGGAGGCTGGAGGCAGTAGACTGGAGAGGAAATATACATTATAGAGTGTATACAAACAGAGGTACGTTTGTGAATAAAACAAAAAAATTGGCAAGAATTGGTCTTTGTTAAAATTATAAAGGCTTCCTCATCGATTTCGGTGACGGGGACCCTAGTCATCATGGATTTTTTCCATCATGAGCCCTAATAGACTAGATCTAGACGCTAGACCGAACTTGGTCCTGAAAACCCTACGGGACGCATGGCAGTAGAGTAAAGAAAAAATATTATTACAGTATGAGTAAAGAATCAAAAGAAAAAGGTGGGATAAAAACAACAGGCGGCCTTGGTATTCATCAGGCAGATAACATTTGGTTGGAGAACTGATCAGACAAATATCAATACCCATATTTTGCGAACTCCCAATAAACCTTGCAAGCAGGTATACACTGCTCTAAGGACAGTTTGACTGACATGACAAAGAATAGCATCAGCACAATACTCACTGTTCTCCTTGCAGGCCGGTGGCTGTCCAGCCCACTTGCCATCCGCCTGGCAGCTCCGGCTCTGCAGGCCGACCACGTGGTAGCCATGCGGGCACGAATACACGGCTCTGGGGATAATATGCTAACGTGAACTCAATATTTGATTATGCAATCATGTATCCTATTGACAGTCGATATGCAATCATGTTTCCTATTGACTGGCAGATTAGTATAATCCGCAAGGGTTCGTGACTGGCTTGTATTTAGCTAGTATTGGCAGCCTATTCTTCCCTTACGTGAGAATATTATGTACGGCCGCCGTTAAGAACGTACATCTAACATTGCACAGTACAAAAATAAACATTCAAATGATGGATATGTTTCACAATTTGTTTGACAATTTGTTTGAATTTATTTTTGCAACTCACTTGCAGTTTTGTTGTAGAAGCGTAAACATAAAATGTACCTATTAAAAGATACATTTAACTAACTTTTACGAATCCGAAACTTTGATTTTCCTTTTCTGTGTAAGCCCCCAGTAGAGGATTTAACGAACTTTACGAAATTTTACGAATCCGAAACTTTAATTTTTCCTTTTCCGAGTAGCCCCCCAGTACTGTATGTCGTACGGCTGAGATGATGATGATGTAATTCAACGAACTTTACGAAATTTTACGAATCCGAAACTTTGATTTTCCTTTTCTGTGTAACCCCCAGTAGTGGATTTAACGAGTTTAACAAAATTTTACGAATCAGAAACACTTATTTTCTTTTCTGTGTAAGCCCTCAGTACTATATGTCGTACGGCTGAGATGGAAGGTGATGATGTCATTTAAAGATTTAACGAAATTTACGAAATTTTACGAATCCGAAACTTTGATTTTCCTTTTCTGTGTAACCCCCCAGTAGTGGATTTAACGAATTTAACGAACTTTTACGAATCAGAAACATTTATTTTCTTTTCTGTGTAAGCCCTCAGTACTATATGTCGTACGGCTGAGATGGAAGGTGATGATGTCATTTAAAGATTTTACGAAATTTACGAAATTTTACGAATCCGAAACATTGATTTTCCTTTTCTGTGTAAGCCCCCAGTAGTGGAATTACCGAATTTTACGAATCAGAAACATTGACACTACTGTGACATTACTGTACTGTATGTCAAACAGCTGAGATGATGGTGATGATGTAATAATAAATAAAGCTGGACAATTCACACAGCATTATCTAGCCCCATGGTAAGCAGAGCTTGTGTTATGGGTACTAGATAACTGATATACATAATACATAGATATTTTTAATTATACATAGAAAACGACCAGAACACCCGGAACAAATATCTGCAGATCGTGCACACAATTGTTCCGAGGCGGGAATCGAACCCGCAACCTCCTGTGTCGCAGGTGGACCTTCGTCCACCGCGCCACATCGGTCGTCTCCAAACAGTACTCACTTGTCTCCAAACAGTCGTCCCGTGAGCGTTACTTTCGCGATGTCAGGAGGCTCTAACTCTGGGCACTCGCGATCTGAAGCAAGCAATAACACAAATTATCACACACTTGTGTCTCTATTGGACTTAATATATACCTGTACATCACTACATAGTATTAAAGAAAGTCGCTTCCCGCTGTCTGTCTGTCCCTATAGATCTTTAAAACTACGCAACGGATTTGATGTGTTTTTTTAATAGATATAGTGATTCGGATGTTTTATAAACCATTTGACAGATAGATTTCCACGCGGGTGAAGCCGCGGTTCGCAGCTAGTGTACATATACATATATTTTTTGACATAATTTTTTTTTTTAATAAATTTAAATAAAAATTGCTGGACAATTCACACAGTATTATCTAGCCCCATGGTAAGCAGAGCTTGTGTTATGGGAACTAGATAACTGATATACATAATACAATACATTACATACATAGTTTTGTTTTTTTATTATACATAGAAAACGACCAGAACACCCGGAACAAATATCTGCAGATCGTACACACAATTGTTCCGAGGCGGGAATCGAACCCGCAACCTCCTGCGTCGCAGGCGGACCTTCGTCCACCGCGCCACATCGGTCGTCAAATTATTATTCGGTCGACATAATTATTATAAAACATACATTGTATATAATTATTATACACATATATTGCTGATATTATATGGAGAAGCTGTTCCTAAAACACAGTTTTTAGTTCGTTCAGGATCTGGTCTCATTTATCTGCCTATTAATATGTCAAAAAATAAAAAAAAAATTCTGTTGGAATACCTAGCCTTAATACCTACATATTAAGTATTAAGGAGTACCTAGCCTTAATTAAGTGGAATTTATCCCTAGTACCAATGACTAAGTAGCGGGCAAACTCTGGCCCCGCACAGCGATAGACAGAGAGAAATGCAGTAACTTGGAGGAGGCTTTCACCGCTCTAGGCGGTCCTAACACTACCTAAGTATATAAGTTAGTATATAAGTAATTTAGGAAAGTTCTTTTTTATATAAACAATTAATAGTATACTAACTTAAGCCTTTATTACTTAATATTGTTAACATTAGTGTTTTTGGAACAATAAAGCTCTTTTTATTTTATTTTATTTATTTATTTATACCAATCACTAATAGGCACTCAAAAAAAGACACGCTGTTTTTTTCTAAGCCCGGTAAAAGGGTAAACAAGACTAAAAAGAAGTGGGTATAATTTTGCAAAATCATTATGATTCAGCTGACATCAGTACTTCACCCTAAATCTGATAATCTCTGGCCATTATCCGTTCTTCGTGATCTTGAGAGTTAAAAACGTCATTAATTTAATGCCTTCAGCTTATCTCAAACCCTCTTTAATGGGTCGTCGCCTGAAAAGCGGTCGGTGGCAGATGACGGCCGTATTTTCAACTAATGCACCTAAAAGGATATGGGTTTATTTATTGCTTATCGCTTATGAGAGTTTTTACGGCCGGGGTTTTGCACGCGTTGTTTCTATGGAAACTTTTTAAGGTTATATCCCATGGGAACTGATTTATAGATTAAAAAGTAAAAGCAGGTTTTATTTCAGGCCTGGAACTACCTGCATGCTAAATTTCAGGCATGAAGTAACAAATATCTATCTAGAGATCAAAACTTTCGTATTTATAATACAAGTTTCTACTTGCGGCTTCGCACGTGTTGTTAAGGTTATCTCTATTCTAATTTATGGGATAAAAAAACTATGTATGTTGTCTTCTAGGTCTACAACTACATGTATGCAAAATTTCAGCCCGGTCCGTTCAGTAGTTTTCGCGTGAAGAGGTAACAAACAATCAAACTTTCGCATTTATAATATTAGTGGGTTGTTTGTACTGCTTGCAAAAGAAGTCATAAATGTCTGAAAGGAAATAATTCAGCAACATTACACCTACGTAATCTACACAAAAACGATATTGTAGATATTGATTACGTCTCTGATTTCTATACTAATATTATAAGGAGGAAAGGTTTGATTGTTTGTTTGTTTGTATTGAATAGGCTCCGAAACTACTGGACCGGTTTGAAAAATTATTTTACCGTTGGGAAGCTACACTATCCCCGGTGAACATAGGCTATATTATTTCAAAAAAGTTACGGATCCGTACTAAAACCGTGCGAAGCCGGTAATGTAAGCTAGTATTTTAATAACTTCCTATTACAAATCCAACTAGTTTTATTTTTAAATAGTAAAAAGTAGATCGGTAAGTATGTACATCACCACCGGACTCTAGCGCCGCGTCAACGGCAAAAAGAGAATCCTAGTGGGCAGGGCATACTATAGATAGATAGATAGATAGATTATTTATTCATACAAATAGGTTACATCATTAAGTTAATAGTGCCTTAAAGCGTATGTTAGATTTGTCTTAGCACTATATTTCTCACTTAATTTAAAAATAAATTGATAATCTAGGTACTGTAGTTAACGAACGATCTGACGACAATACAAGTTAACCTATATTCATTATTATCCTAGATCGTACATTTAAAAAACTCATTTATACCCAATGATGTTATATATACGTAGATACGTTGTACCGAGGTCTGCCTAACAAGACGAAAATCAGGTACGTGCCTGAATTGAACTCAGTCCGTCTTGCTCCTGGCTGCGACGCGGACGTACGTTGAAGCGGGATTTTGGAGTATGAAAAATATTAAAATGCCATGTTGCGCGTTTAGAAAGTGCAATACTTACTATGGGACGGTTGTGAAAAGCAAGAAGGATGTGTCTTTTTATGTCTTCTATTTGTTTTGTACTGTTTGAAATGGAAAATCATAAAATAAATTCAATTTTACTCAAAAATCAAAGCCGCGCGGTTGCCGCTTTGCCACGTACACGAACGAGACAAGTAATTCGTGCGTTGCGTTTATGAGTGACAGAGATAAGGCCATATGCCGTGCGGCGTCAAGTCTGTTCGAACTAAAATCACTGCGGCGCTGTTGCCGCTTTGCCACCAACACGAACGAGACAAGCAATGCGTTACGTTTATGAGTGACAGACATAATGCCATGCGGCGTTGTATGTTCGAACGTCGACGCTAGGTATGTAGCTATAGTAAAATATCGCAATGTTTTTATTTCTTTACAATGAGTATGACGTCTCTATATGTAAAATCTCTTTGTTTATACCTAAGCATGATAAACACACTCACACTTACCTAATGCATAAAATGTTTGAAAGAATGCTGCTAATTGTTTAGAAGAGTTCCTAAATGACAAATTAGATAACGCCAATGTCGATCTACACTTATAATATTTATTATAATTTTGATTTGAATCAATAATTATTGGTAAAATTACCAAAGACATTATACAATTATTTATAAGAAACTCCTCTTAGATTTTAGAACTGGAATTTATATCATCTATTTTGTTTTTCGTGTATTTTTCTTTGTTACCCTATGTTTGATATATAAGAATCCGCCTGCGACGCAGGAGGTTGCGGGTTCGATTCCCGCCTCGGAACAATTGTGTGTACGATCTGCAGATATTTGTTCCGGGTGTTCTGTTTGTTTTCTATTTATAATAAAAAAATATCTATTTATGTAATGTATTGTATTATGTATATCAGTTATCTAGCACCCATAACACAAGCTCTGCTTACCATGGGGCTAGATAATGCTGTGTGAGTTGTGCAGCATTAATATTTTTATTAATAAAGAACTGAACTGAAATATCTTTACAATACTGTTAAATTGAGAACCTCCTCCTATTTTTTAAGTCGTTTTAAAATATTCCCATTAATCATTGACCCTTCTGGATTACATTACTCCCGGTATATTTCTGAGAAATTCCGCTAAAGTTGGATTTATCCTGGAAATTACTTATTTTTGGTAATGATTAAACGAGCTTTTGATATTTATTTCGGATTCTTGGAAAATGATTTAAATTGACTTCTAAAGGGGTTCTAAAGGTTAACTTATTTCTAAAAGCTATGTATTAATTATCTACTGGGGTTTGCGTTATTTATTAGTGTCATGATGTCAAAGGTCAAAGGATGTGTAAGTTTTAAGAGTAAGCTGTTTTTTATTTTTTATTTTTTCATTTTCATTTTTCATCCGCAAGCAAGCAATCCTTTAGCTTCTACATGCGAGGACACATAAATGGTTATAATTTATTAATTAAGTTATCTGTTAAGTGTGTCTTCCGTTCTGTTTGTCTTCCGAATAAAGTAAAATAAAATAAAGGTTGCTTAGCATTTTTTAATAACAAATCTAATCAAAATATGTACTCCCTGGAAACACAGTTGTAGGTTGGACACACTGACTTGAGCCGGGTGAAACCGCGGTCCGCAGCTAGTGCTATATAATATTATAGTAACCCGAAAGATGAAAAGACTTTTTCGTGCATAAAGATACATTTAGGTACTCTACGTTTGAACAAAACGTTTGTCTATTACTGTAAAAATTATTAAAAGTAAAATCAATGAAAATATAAAATCAAATGCTACGTGGACGATGTCGCGGGTAACTAGCAAAATTAAAAACGTAAAATCTTTTAGAAATGTGAAAATAATAATAAAAATAAATAAATAAATAAATAATGCTGGACAATTCACACAACATTATCTAGCCCCATGATAAGCAGAGCTTGTGTTATGGGTACTAGATAACTGATATACATAATACGATACATTAAATAGATAGATATTTTTTATTATACATAGAAAACGACCAGAACACCCGAAACAAATATCTGCAGATCGTACACACATTTGTTCCGAGGCGGGAATCGAACCCGCAACCTCCTGCGTCGCAGGCGGACCTTCGCCCACCGCGCCACATCGGTCGTCGTGAATAATTCACTTTAAATGCTGTTTCAAGTGTTTTCAGTGCACATTGACACTGAATGCACTTGAATGTGACTTTCAGTGAGACAGGGCGGTGTCGCCAGGGCCTTGGAGAGCTCTTCTGGGGCTCTTGTTGGTTCAAGGTTGTGAACTTGACATCGTTCTTCATAAAGGGTTGAAAAACTTGCGGAAATCTGTTTTATTTCAGGCTTTACATTTTTTTGCTCTTTATTATATTTGAGGACCTTTGAGTCATTTAATAACTATGTCATTCCCGTATTTTAACAACAAAGTAGAACTAAAAACGAAATGATATCTAAAACTAACCTAAATAATTTATTTGCCACATCACTCAGTGGTGTGGCTAATATAATTTGGATAACACCAATATCCATTAGGTTAAAAATAAATAATGCTGGACAATTCACACAGCATTATCTAGCCCCATGGTAAGCAGAACTTGTGTTATGGGTACTAGATAACTGATATACACAATACAATATATTACATAGATATATATTTTTTATCATACATAGAAAACGACCAGAACACCCGGAACAAATATCTGCAGATCGTACACACAATTGTTCCGAGGCGGGAATCGAACCCGCAACCTCCTGCGTCGCAGGCCGACCTTCGCCCACCTCGCCACATCGGTCGTCAAAGGTTTACTCTGTCAAGTGGTACAAGTCTCTAAGCTCTGCTCTGTGTCAAAGAGAAAGTCGCTGAATAGAGTGAACTTTTCAGAAGCAAAACGCTGAAAAAAAAGCAAGCGGCGCCAATACAAAAAAGAAGTTGAAGTTGAAGCTCAAGTAATGTTGTAGTATATTTATTGTTAGCTGACCTCCAAGTTACGTTTAAAGTCAACCTATATGAACACAGAACTATTTTGATACTAAACTCTTTGGTTCAAATGAAAATAATTCAATGGATAAAATGGAATTCTATTAATTCAATTATTATTTTAGCTACTGTCTCTGTTGCATGCGATTCTTACAACTTGTACACCGTAATCGGTAAAAAAATGAATAATTATAACTCATGTATTTCTTTAGGCTTACAAAGTAAGCACTACGCATGTTGATACCTACCTATTTGTAAAATCTTATTTACACATGCTTATGCAAATATATGATCTTTATCTTTAAGACAAATATTTATTTATTTTAAGCCGTTATTGTCCCACTGCTGGGCAAAGGCCTCCCTTTTCTCCTTCCACTCCTCGCGATCCAATGCTGCAACAGGCCATGGAAGACAAATATAGATTTTATATTTTATGAAATCGCCTCCATCCATTAATTTTTGTCATCCTCTAGCAAAGTAGCAAGTTAAATCGTTGATAGAAAAATAAATAACATTATTAAGCTTTAATACGTTTTCCTTAGAAATAACTGTTTTCCGGGAAAATAACAAAAATAAACGAAATGCTATATAATTCAAGGATTATTAGATAATCTCAAGTAAAGCTATTCAAATCATTCCCGGAAAGGTCATAACATGATAGAGCAGCCGTCGTTTACCCGAGTTTTTCATTTTACCTGAATTTCCCATTTTTCCCAGAATTGTACGAAGACAGATCCATTTACGTCCCTGGACTCAAAGGCTAATGAAATGCTAGATCGACCCCTCCCGCCGGGGTGAGGGGCGGGAAATCAAATAATATAAAACAGGTCATTGCTCAGGTGGGGTGCCCGTGATTTTGAAGGTATTTAGGACATTTTTTAGTAATTGTATTTGAACAAAATATATGGGAAATGGATGGAAGATCGATATTGTTGTGGTGAAAGTGTTGTATGCACATTTTTGTCCTAGCGGTGCGGCGCTGATCTGCGACAACCTTAAGAACTCATTGAAAGCTGTCGTAAATCGGACTCGCTGTCAGGTCTAGTCATTCCATAAATTATAAACATAAGGCCTCATTTAAAAAATAATAAAATAGACAACTTAATTTTTTTAAATTTATTTTTTGTTGCGCAATCCAAACGATATAAATTAGAACTAATCAATTAGTACCTGAAGACGTTAAAGGTGCTCTAACGTCTGGCGTGTTTAAAACCAAATTGCAAAGAAAAATTTTTTCTGAATAAAATATATCTAGTGTATTTAATATACTTGAGCATGTAACGCTACTGGACTAAGGCTCAACTCACACCAAAAGAGCGTCGAAGCGCAGCGAAGCGGAGCACAATTTCAGTGTCATATGAATTTATTTAACTTTATTTTCATTACAATAAAACTTATTATCGCATGAGAAACTCGAACGAGTCGCGCGGATGCCCGCGGCGCCGCGGGAATTCCGGCGAATTCGACTCGTTCGACGCTCTTTTGGTGTGAGTTGAGCCTAAACATGAATAGACGAAAAATAACATAATATTAATACTATTTGTGACCGCCAAATAGTCACATATCTTGTATTATTATTTTATACCTTGTTTATTTTATTTTTAAGTGTGCAATAAAAGTATTGTCTATCTATCTTAGCTTAAGTTTCTCATGTAAGTTCCACCTTATTATTGTTAAGAGAACTCTAGTGTCTAGATAAACTTATGTTAGGATTTAAGATGCTATCAACAATTAATTTAAATAATTTTAATTTAATTTAATATTAAAAAAAAGCCCCTTTGTAAGCAGAGCTTGTGTTATGGGTACTAGATAACTGATATACATAATACAATGCATTACATAGATAGATATTTTTTATTATACGATATAGAAAACGACCAGAACACCCGGAACAAATATCTGCAGATCGTACACACAATTGTTCCGAGGCGGGAATCGAACCCGCAACCTCCTGCGTCGCAGGCGGACCTTCGCCCACCGCGCCACATCGGTCGTCGAACCGTCAAATCGTCGAATCGTCGAATCGTCGGTCGTCATAATGACGCACACCATGTACAAAGTTATGTACACTTTATTTTGTAAGATGATTTGACCCAAGGAATGTAACATTCGGGTCAAATCCGGTCTACGGGTTTAAAGAGTGCTTATATAAATGTAATTATGTATATTCTTTACAAATAAATAAATAAACCATATTGCACAAAAATCAAAATAACATTTGAGAAAAAGGACCTCCTCCAAAGATCAAAGATCATTCTAAAATTTATATACGTATTTTATTTTAAATAATATTGTTTACTTAGTACATACAGTTTTATTTTCTGTTGATTCATTTATATTTTTTTTTGGTTCCTCACTATATTAGGCCACCTTGCGCACCACGGTCTCCACGGAAGACCGGCGCTATGGTATGATCTGCTCTACCACAGCACATGCTGAGTGGAGACCGAGTTTTGTCAGTCTCTGTCGTCTGTTAATCTAAGTTTAGTTTATAAGAGTCTCTGTTCTGTTCTGACAAAATAAAAATCTTTTTACTTTTTTTTTTTACTTAAAAACAGCTTGCTAAAAAATAAGACATGGTCACAGTACAAGATCTCACAGGCGATAAATACAGTGTATTTGTAACAATGGTACCGATAAAGCGTTGGTATTGTATTGGTACCCACTCGATATAGCTATAAGGTGTTACTCAGTTATAGAATCCAAGTACATTTTTGTAAACAAATACGTTTATCTGTAAAAACATAACAATTACTTAACACTTTGACTGCGATTTTTTTTCGACGACTGCGATCTTTTTTTTAACCTAAAAAATTCGTGCTGCCGCTCTACACAGCGGTTGTGTTGCGCCGCACATGCGTTTCGTTCGAAAAATATTACGGCTGTGCTGAGTCAAACAGATCTGTATTTACGCATATTAGTCACTTGTAGAAAACACATACCGTGTGGTTTCAGCAATCAAAGTGTTAATAACATCCAGGATAAAACAGCAACCACTAAAAACAAGAACAATAACTTCAACAAGGTATAATTGCGCAAATGTAACGATGTAGATGCAAATGAGAGTTCGAAACCGGAAGGATAAATGATAGAAAACTGTCAAAAGCAAAATGATTTTAATCTTCTCTGATTTGTTCCGATGATAACAGTGTCGAAAACTGTTTCCGAACAATATTTCTTCGAAATAAAAAGTTTATTTATATGTAAGTAACTGAAAATACTTAAAAGTACGTAGGTACATAAGTAAATAAAATAAAGATACACAAAAAACTACTTGGTAACAACACAAAATGGTATCTGTCTCAGCATATTATATTGATCTCATTCGGAACCAAAGATTTGGTTTTGAATTCCATCGTTACGATAAAAATTCATGTGTTTTTCAACTTTAATATGTTAACAATTCACGAAAGTTTAAAAAGTTTTTAACCACTTTGTTTAGAAAAAAATACTTGGATTCTGGAAAAAAGCTTACATACATAGGTCCCCCCGCATCCCGCCCTGGGCTATTGGCGTTCAATACATTTAAAGTAACATACAATAATAAAGAAATATATACAAACAAACAACTTGCTTGCGTAACAATATGTATCTGTCTTAGCATACGTTGATCTCCTTTGGAGCCAAAGCTTTGGTTTTGAATCCCTTTGTTTACAAAAGATGTCTTGTATTCTAGTACCAAGTTAACGTAGGTCCCCCCGCCAGCCCTACCCCGCCCCGGGCTATTGGCGTTCTGCTCTGAATGGGCTCTAAGTAAAAGGATTTCTCCGGATCACAATGGAAGATTTATTTGTGTTGTTGGTGAAGATTCATGTTTCTATGTTTAAGAAGAAACATTGAATAATCTATCTGCTAAAAATAATCATTTAGAAACATTTATTACTATAGAAGCACTTAACGATATAGGTATTTAATATACAGGGTGGAAAAAAATCAATGGGCCGCAGTTTATATCCTTAAGATACGAGTAGATTATTTTACTTAAAGGAAACATTCCTTTATTTTAGCTCTGCTTACCATGGGGCTAGATAATGTTGTGTGAATTTTCCGGCATTATTATTATTATTATTTTTAAAAAGACACTAAATTGCATACAATCTGTGTGTTTATTTTTTGAAATTTTAGCTGGTTTGATTCCCGGATGAAGCAAGCGAATTTAGGAAATTATTGAATGCAGTTTTATTTCATTTTTAAAAATAAAGGAATGTTTCCTGGAAAATAATCTAAAGTGGTTTCCCTTCAGGGCTCATTGATTTTTCCACCCTGTATAAAGAAAGATGGATACCTAGTTTTTTTTATTGCACGCTTAATATATTAGAAACGATGTAATATACCGAATCATTATTTTCAATACACTGAATCATTTTTTTCAACACAGCGAATCATTTTTGACACCTCTCTTTGGGACACATAAGTAGTAGTACAGTAACCGATGTCATCATCATCATAAGCCTATGTTAGTCCACAGCTGGACATAGGTCTCCCCAACGACGACGATAGATGTTGGTTTTGATTCCTGCATGGAACAATGTATGTACGTTTTTACAAGCTAAGCGGAGCTTGTGTTATGGGAACCAGATGACTGATATACTTAATACATTACATAGATAGATATTTTTATTAGGTATACATAGAACGGTATATTTAGACGACCGATGTGGCGCGGTGGGCGAAGGTCCGCCTGCGACGCAGGAGGTTGCGGGTTTCGGAACAATTGTGTGTACGATCTGCAGATATTTGTTCCGAGTGTTCCGGTCGTTTTCTATATATAATAAAAAATACCTATCTATGTAATGTATTGTATTATGTGTATCAGTTATCTAGTACCCATAACACAGGCTCTGCTTACCATGGGGCTAGATAATGATGTGTGAATTGTCCAGCATTATTTATTTATTTTATTTATAGAAAATACCCAGAACACCTGAAACAAATATTTGCAGATTGTAAAATATTTGTCCCGAGGCGGGAATCGAAACCGCAACCTCCCATCATGCTAGTACACAATCCTGAACTTACAAACAACTTTGTACTTAATAGTTCCAGTAGTCTTCGTATCTCTTCTGAAGAAGGCACTCGAAGTTTTTCGAGGAAGAAACATAGAACTTGGAGATCTGTATTTATAGGTCTGCTTTAGCTTCGTTGTTTATTGACGAACTAGTAACAAGATAAAACTTTTGAAACTATCATGGTTATTAATACTAAAGTCATTTAAAACGGGATATTTACCATGATTTGATTTTTGAAAAATCATGGTAAATATCCCGTTTTAAATGACTTTAGTAGTAACAAGATCTCTGATAGACTTCCTTGGAAACACAGATTCTGTAGACAAGTATCAAATTGGTCTGAATACAAGAACTTCGGTCTGATATGTTCAAAGTTCCTGAATGATTAAACGGAGGTACCTACTCAACTGTCAGCAAAGGGCTGACCCTTGCTGACAATTGAGTACCATCACACCAAGAAGCGCGCAGTTTGATTCAAATATATAACTTTAGTTGAACAAATGGATACAAATGTTATTGACATAATACGAAAACTCTGTCTGTCCACTGCCGAACGTAAAACAAATAAAATGACAAAAAAGTGCGAGTTAGGCTCAACTCACACGAGTCGAATTCGCCGGAATTCCCGCGGCGCCGCGGTCATCCGCGCGACTCGTTCGAGTTTCTCATGCGATAATAAGTTTTATTGTAATGAAAATAAAGTTAAAATTCATATGACACTGAAACTGCGCTCCGCTTCGCTGCGCTTCGACGCTCTTTTGGTGTGAGTTGCCTTACACTCGTCGACCAAACGAACGACGAAACCCTATAAGGTGAAATACGTCCCAAAACCCACGTTTTGACTTAACGGAAAATCAATTTTAAGCGACCAAACCACCTATTTTTCAAATATATTTTGATGAGAATCAAAAGCTTAGGATATTAGTTAGTATGTTATGGGAGTCGAAAATCGATTGACTAAATTTGACTCGATAGAAAAAATGGCAAAGTTACCTCTAAATCTTCATTTTTACAGAGATATCTCTACGGAAAAACCAGTTTGATTTGCTAGTTATTTAATATTATTGTAATGAAATTTCTTCTACGTGTTCCTTAATTAATACTTTAGACGATTATGGTTTTAGTTTTTTGCGGAACAGTATTACTTTAGAGAAATAACAAATTTAAAAGTAAAAACTAGCGAAATTGCGCGCGAGCCGGTCATTCCGCCGCTCTTGCCTCCCTTTCTCGCCTTCCTCGTTCGTTCTTGTCTCGAAAAAGCGAACGCACTTTGCCTTAAGACCTTGTTTCTTAAAAAATATCATAATTCTATGTCAACGGGAATAGGTACCCTTGGTTTTGAACCCTTGCGAGAATCTCTTATAAGGGGATGCCTGCGTCCAGCAGTGGACTTATATAGGCTTTTGAGGTTGGGGTTATTTTATAGCTATTTGTATACCTGACGATGACTTACCAGCTAACACCTTTTCTTGCATTATATTATTTATTCGAGGGAAAGCTATATTTGGGGCCACCTACTAATCAATTACAAAAACCTCTAATAAAACATAGATATTACTATAAAAACATAATAAAAGACTGGGCTGTTACAGTAGTATTATGAACTAGGTGCGCCCGCGGTTTCACCCGCGTGGTGATAGATATTTTGGATAATATACTATACATCTTTTTTAATTGTAGCCTATGTGTTACTCTGATATATAATCTATATTATTGTGAAATTTCATCAAAATCTATTCGGTAGTTTTTGCGTGAAAGAGCAACAAACATACATACATCCTCACAAACTTTCGCGTTTATAATATTAGTAGGATTTGGTTATCTCCATCTCTCTAGGTACATACTACTTACTGTAGACGAATGAAAACAAAATTTTTGAAACTATCATGGTTATTAGCACTAAAGTAATTTAAAACGGGATATTTACCATGAATTGGTTTTTGAGTTATCCAATATTTCGGCACAATTTCATGCGCCACGGAATAACTGAAAGCACTGCGAGTTTTTATGGGCAGACATACCGATCTACCCTCATATTATAACTCAAAAATCAAATCATGGTAAATATCCTGTTTTAAATGACTTTAGTGTGAATGAAAACAAGTTTCCTGTTCATATTCTGTTCTGTATATTCTGTTGTTTGACGACCCATGTGGCGCGGTGGGCGAAGGTCCGCCTGCGACGCAGGAGGTTGCGGGTTCGATTCTCGCCTCGGAACATTTGTGTGTACGTTCTGCAGATATTTGTTCCGGGTGTTCTGGTCGTTTTCTATGTATAATAAAAAATATCTATTTATGTAATGTATTGTATTATGTATATCAGTTATCTAGTACCCATAACACAAGCTCTGCTTACCATGGGGCTAGAGAATGCTGTGTGAATTGTCCAGCATTATTTATTTATTTATATTTTCAATTGCGTCTAACACAATACATCACCCAGTTTGACGTATAACATCACATCCGGTATTTCCGGCAAGTCTCTTCCGGAGCTTTGTTGTGATACAATAGCAGAGAATAATGTATCTTAATACAAGCGGATAGGCTTCCGTTTCCTCTGGCTGAGATAATTCTTAGTTTGTGCAAAGTTGAGGAGATACTTTAAGAGTTTGTAGAAATAACTACAAGAGTTGTTGTTACTTTTTTATAAGGCCATAAAAACGTAGTATTATTCACTTACCCCTTAAGTGAAAAATACTACGTTTTTATGGCCTCCGGAGGGACGAATTCTTCATACAAACGTAATACCAAAATTATTTCTAATTCAAGCATATTTCCACTATAATATTGCATTATTTGTGTTAAAATAGTATTTATCTAGGTTCCCAAATAGTTTTTCTTTCGAAATACTTACCTAAAATGAAATGACTTGTCAATTTTTTCAATTTTTTTCGCATAAAAATGTGCAAAATGAGATTGGCTTCTCATTTTGCACATTTTTATGCGAAAATGGACAAGTTTTCTTGCTATTTGTTTCGTATTAAAAACATCAATATCTTACGTTTTATTTATTAAGGAACATAGCTTATTATTGTCTAGTTACAGAATAACAATACTTTGTGAAGAATACAAAAAGTTTTCAGTCATAATTTTTGGTATTACGGAACAAACCAAATTTTTAACGGCTTATATTGCTATCGCGCACGCATGGGGTTAAACAGGGACAGCGATATTCAGAGCGATTTTTGCAAGCGAGGGTCGCCGGACCCTTAAGTTAGCTAGGTAATAAAAAGTTCTAAGTAATGTATTATTTCTTATTATAACATTATGTTACTTTTTCTCTGGTCTGGTACTTTTTCTCTGGATATTTAGACATTCTTATGATGTTCATCGATTAATTATACCAAATGTGTTGTAAACAATAACAGAAAACTACAAGGTACATAATTTCAAATGAGGAGGATTTGAAAACAAACGAGAGATCAATTAAACTGGGAATGAAAGCATTCAGAACTACAAATAGTTTCGAGCTTCTGCGTTTTGCTTCGATGATAACAATTAACAATATCGTTAAATATTTTCCTCCAGAAGTCAAATTGTAGTAAAAATATTTTTTGAGCCTTATGTAACCATGTAATACAACACTAAAAAGCCTACAAAAAAGCAACGACATTCTACACGAATACAAATTCCGTAACACTTTACATTTGTAACAACAAAAAGAATGCGACCCCATCAATAACAACCACTGCGTTAATCCACTTTTTACCCTATAAAAGTTTTATATTGCCGAGTGTGTTTGCTCGCGAGTGTACAAGAGGCGCTTATTGTGGGCATAAATCACGGCGTACACTGCAGTGTTTGAATTAAAGCGATTTTGTTAGAGATGGGAGGGGTGGGTGATTATCGGTCTTGATTTTGTTAGAGATTGGAGCGGTAGGTGATTATCGGTCTTGATTTTGTTAAAGACGGGAGCGGTAGGTGAATATCGGTCTTGATTTTGTTAGAGATGGGAGCGGTAGGTGATTATCAGTCTTGATTTTGTTAGAGATGGGAGTGGTAGGTGATTAACGGTCTTGATTTTGTTAGAGATGGGAGCGGTAGGTGATTATCGGTCTTGATTTTGTTAGAGATGGGAGCGGTAGGTGATTATCGGTCTTGATTTTGTTAGAGATGAGAGCGGTAGGTGATTATCGGTCTTGATTTTGTTAGAGATGGGAGCGGTAGGTGATTATCGGTCTTGATTTTGTTAGAGATGGGAGCGGTAGGTGATTATCGGTCTTGATTTTGTTAGAGATGGGAGTGGCAGGTGATTATCGGTCTTGATTTTGTCACAGTCCTGTAGAAAAGTGGAAATTGTAGACTACAGATACGTGCTCAACAATGAACAAAGAACAAAAGTCACTATACGAATTGATTTTAATATGGCCTCAATTGCTTGAACTCACTTTTTAGATTTTTTAATATAGTCGGGTCTAAATAGACTTTCACGTTCAAAATAATGACAGTCTATCGCACACTTGCTTATATTTAAAAAAAAAAATAATGCTGGACAATTCACACAGCGTTATCTAGCCCCATGGTAAGCAGAGCTTGTGTTATGGGTACTAGATATCTGATATACATAATACAATACATTACATAGATAGATATTTTTAATTATATATAGAAAACGACCAGAACACCCGAAACAAATATCTGCAGGTCGTACACACATTTGTTCCGAGGCGGGAATCGAACCCACAACCTCATGCGTCGCAGGCGGACCTTCGCCCACCGCGCCACATAGGTCGACGATTTGATTCTTTTCTCGGTAACATTTCTTGCCGCCTACCTACAGGAGCATTTGCTCTTGAGTGAGAACTATAGCTTTGGTTGCCTGGAAGGAAAGCAAAAAGGCCGTCAATTCATGTACGTTTTTTTTCAGATCGGTTTTAGATAATTAGAAGTATGAGTTTTATGAATTAAGAATTATCTGTCTATATATTTATAATGATTTGTTTGTTTTCCTAGTAATTTCTCATGGATATTGTGAAACAAAGACAATTATCGTTTCATCTGTAACACAGAAGAAACAGCATTAAATGCCTTTAATTCCTATTTGTAATTGATAAAAGATGTTGATAAAATGTTAGAAGTAAATCTTCAGTGTTCGTCAGCTTCAACTTCTTGATTCCGAGCTATAGGTAAGACTCTGGAGTTTACACTATAAAAAGTGACAGATCCCTTCTGCCATTCCAGTATATTACATAACGCAGCAAATACTAAATTAAGGATAAATCCTTACATATCTAATAATAAAACATTTTGGGACCGCTGGTCGTCCAACAAGTAATTTAATTAAAACATTAAAATCCGACTCAGTTCTCATCTTTTTTCGCCAATTGAGAAGGTTTTATGAATACCTTCAAATGTATGTACATAAGAAACATAAAATCAAATGAAATTCTTATTTTCAGTTATTCCGTGATCATGGCGCATAAAACTGTGCCGAAATATTGGAAAACTCAAAAACCTAATCATGGTAAATATCCCGTTATAAATTAATTTTGTGTAACCATAATAGTTTCAAGAGAGAAACATTAAGGTGACAAGACGAGTATTTAAACTTTTAAACAAACAAACAAAGTTTGATGCTTGAGGTAATAAGCAGTGTCCGTCAATCACATAGAACCCCTTGAAAAATATAACTCACGACTAGCAGGTACTAAAAACAATCAATGTCTTAACACTTTGACTGCGATCTTTTTTTTAACCTAAAAAATTCGTGCTGCCGCTCTACACAGCGGTTGTGTTGCGCCGCACATGCGTTTCGTTCGAAAAATATTACGGCTGTGCTGAGTCACACAGATCTGTATTTTCTCAGCCGCTGCGCTAGTGTGGATTTACGCATATTAGTCACTTGTAGAAAACACGTACCGTGTGATTTCAGCAATCAAAGTGTTAAGAAATCAAGACCGCCGTTTATCTCAATCAGTCACAGCCAAGCAAGTCCCCTCCCTAGTCCTGAATAGCTGACATTTAATAAAAGGCTACAAAAATTCATCGTCGTGTAGACAATGGCATCATGATAAAAATCTGCTGATTCCACCGCCATAAAGGCCTTTTTAAGAGTTATTGCAGCCTGAAACGTGGGTTTACCACTGTAGAGATTTTATTGCTATTTAAACTAACTAATGCCGATGGATTTGTCCGCGTAGAGAGAGCTCCATCGATAGGCAGTTTCTCTGGCAGTTTCTGATTCATTGTAGGTATTTAGTTTTGACGTGGAACGGCTGCTATTTTGGTCAGTATTAATTCACATGCAAAAAACATTAAAAACCTTACCTTATAAGTAATTACATCTTCTTTAAATCATTTCTTGGTATGGTTTTATATATTTTTATTGAGAACAACTGATAACTTCATTTAATCGAAATACTCTAGTTTTGACAACTGCGGGAGGCCTATTGATAGCGCTATCTGTGCTTTCTTAAACATATTCTGTTTTACTTTTTCCACTAGTGGACAAAAAATTTAAGTGAACATTAAAATATTGTTATTTGATAATAATCAATAGTATAAAATATGACTTTTCTAAGTGCTTATTTGTAAGCCTAAAGAAATAAAACTTTTTGATTTTGATTTTTGATTTTAGAATAGGTATTTTCGTTCTAAATGAAAATAGCACAGTTTTTAGTCTATGTACCTAAGTGTTTTGACGCCAAAATTGGCCGTTAGCTACGCCGTTGCACGTAGCGCCGTAGACTGCTACGCCGTAGCAAGTGGCGTAGCAGTCTTCATACTAACAGCTCATTGGCTACATGTTCATCGAATTAAAATAAAGTTAAATGAACCGATGACCGTCGATTATAGTATGAGTGATCCACTCGCACATACATCTAGATATACCTGCAGAAAGGGATGGAATGCAACCATTACAAACTAAATAGCTTTGGGTTTAGCGTGAATAGGTACAATACCATACAATACAAAAATATTTTATAACATTATTTTGATGTTCACTTCAATTTTTGTCCACCTGTGGAAGAAGTGAGAAGAAACCACTAGTATGTTCATAACTTATGTGTCTCATACATATGATTTGCTTATCTGTAAGTTGTTAGAATTTAATTTGAAAACTCGTTCCAAACTTTTTTATCTACTAGATAATCTGATATTTTGTAATAAGCCTTTTTACAAAGAATATGTTTCACATTTCTTTTAAATTTATTTATTGATAATTTTTGCAACTCACTTGGAGTTTTGTTGTAAAAGCGTATACATTGCCCTTTAAAAGATACACTCATCTTATGTAGTCTAGTTGTGGGAACAGCGAGTTTAAAACACATAAATAAATAAATAATGCTGGATATTTATCTAGCCCCATGGTAAGCAGAGCTTGTGTTATGGGTACTAGATAACTGATATACATAATACATTACATAGATAGATATTTTTTATTATACATAGAAAACGACCAGAACACCCAGAACAAATATCTGCAGATCGTGCACACAATTGTTCCGAGGCCGGGAATCGAAACAGCAACCTCCTGCGTCGCAGGCGGACCTTCGCCCACCGCGCCACAGAGGTCGTCAATGTTCATAACTTATATGTCTACAAAAAAAAAATCATCAATATCAGAAACAATCAAAGTCTTAAGAAATCAAGACCGCCGTTTGTCTCAATCTGTGTTCTCAATCTCCGGGACTGATTATTGCCAAGCAAGTCCCCTCCCTAGTCCTGAATAGCTGACATTTAATAAAAGGCTACAAAAATTCATCGTCGTGTAGACAATGGCAGCATGATAAAAATCTGCTGATTCCACCGCCATAAAGGCCTTTTTAAGAGTTATTGCAGCCTGAAACGTGGGTTTACCACTGTAGAGCTTTTATTGCTTTTAACTAACTAATGCCGATGGATTTGGTCGCGTAGTGCACACAATTGTTCCGAGGCGGGAATGGAAACCGCAACCTCCTGCGTCGCAGGCGGACCTTCGTCCACCGCGCCACATCGGTCGTCCATAATATCCATTTTGTTTCGTAAAATTAAGTTACCAGATGAAAACAATCCCCCAGCATTGTATCTGTATCTCCATTTATAAATATTAAATCAGTATAATCCGGTTCTTTGGAAGCCACTCTCGTTTTACATAAACCTTAGATAAGCTGACGTATGAATTATTCAAAATACCAACTGTTTGAATGAAAACTTTGTCTGTACGTTTAAAGAGATATTATTGTTTGTTAGTTTGTTGACTATACCAATTTTTTTAAATAGCTGCTGTTCTATGATCAATTTTTTTAGGGTTCCGTAACCAACTGCAGCACTCAGCACCCTGGCGCCGCTGAAAACCAGCGCTGCACTGGCTTATGTCAATGTAGCATTTAATGCTGAGCCGGTAGCCTTTCTGTGTTCTCGTGTTTTAATTATTTTATTCGTTCCTAATTTGTTATCTTTATTATTATTAAATACTTTTAAACATACGCGATCTGAACACATATTTATAAGTATTAATACAACGGGTATTTATCGCGTTTATTTACCTATTTTTCCCGACGTTTCAACAGGTTTACACACTGTCGTGGTCACGGGATGACTGGAGTACTGGAGTTACCGCCTCAGCGATGCGGGGGCTAGTTTATTTGAAACTACCCTCACTTGGTTTTTGAGACTAGTAGGCATATTATTAGTTCTTAAATAAATAAATAATAAATAATGCTGGACAATCCACGCAGCATTATCTAGCCCCATGGTAAGCAAAGCTTGTGTTATGGGTACTAGATAACTGATATACATACTACAATACATTACATAGATAGATATTTTTTATTATACATAGAAAACGACCAGAAAACCCGGAACAAATATCTGCAGATCGTGCACACAATTGTTCCGAGGCGGGAATCGAACCCGCAACCTCCTGCGTCGGCGGACCATCGCCCACCGCGCCACATCGGTCGTCGAAGTTCTTAAGTTGTATTATTTTATATGAAACACAAATAAACATTTTCTATTTCTATTTCAAATGGTAAAACGGGAACCTATGTATTACTCTGTCTGTCCGTCTGTCACCAGGCTGTATCTCATGAACCGTGGTAGTTAGACAGATGAATCTTTCACCGATGATGTATTTCTGTTGCCGCTATAAAGACAAATGCTAAAAACAGAATAAAATAAGTATTTAAGGGGGCTCCCATACAACAAACGGTTTTTTTTTGGCGTGTTATAGATAATGGTACGGAACCCTTCGTGCGCGAGTCCGACTCTTACTTGGCCGGTTTTTTTTAATAACCTAACTTCAAGAAGTTTCGTAGAATATTGCTTTTAGTTGAATCTATACATATATTTATATTCGAACTAGTATTTACAATTACAATAGTTCTTTTTTTAGTTTTATTGAAAAGTTTTTTTTATTTCTTTAAACTTACAAATTTATTGTGAAGATTTTATAGTGTCAGATAAACGATTTATCGCGACAAGCAAAACCGCGTGCATCAACTAAATATTCAAAGCCTACTGATAGCCTTCTGAATAATTCAGGATATTATCGACAGTCGCTTTAATAACGTTATGCTCAATATTACGAAATGAGGGTCTGAAAGGATCCATGGAATTAAGGTATCATCATCATCATCAGCCTATATCCACTGCTGGATATAGGCCTCCCCCAATGAGCGCCATAGCGCCCTGTCTTCAGCTTGCCGCATTCATTATCTCACTGTCTTTCGCAGGTCGTCATCCCACCTGGTCTGAGGGCGTCCTACACTACGTTTACCGAGTCGTGGTCTCTATAAATTATCCAGCATTATTTATTATTTAGCTATTTGTGTAAATCAGCAATTATTGACGGATTATATTTTTGAAGAACACATCCCTTAGCTAAGCAGTTTCATTATGAGAGCAAAGCCACGCATTTTCATCCCAACACATTCGACTTGACCATGCGCACGCTTGAATGCCAGCTTTGGTAGTCAGGCAAGAACTGGGTCACCTCCATTTCCCATTCACATTTCATTCACATCATCTTTCATTCATTCACCTGTATCGTTCACTCATACAGAGTAGTAATGCATATAGAGCGATATTTTACACCCTCGAGACCTTTCATGGTTGACCCGTATTATTAAGCCAGTAGGGTGGATATCATTTCTGTGGACCACGGGATATTATCGTATAAGTTATGACTCAATTCACTTCACACACTTGATCGACACTAAATTAATTTAGACATGTCTATTAATAATAATATATATATAAATCAATGCATATTATAAATTTAGGTATTTGGTTGAAAAACAGCGCTGAATAAAATAATTTTCAGCACACGCTGAGCCAACCCCTATTTCGGCGCAGGGTCATGGAGGTAGTCTTATTTTAGTCCTAATATCACCTATTTGTGTCGTTCAACCCCATGATAAACTTCTTTGTTTGTTTACTTCTATGCCTGTATTTTGTACCTGTGTCTAAATAAATGTTTTTTCTATTCTATTCTTTCAATTATATACTTTTAGTTTTTTTAAGTCGTGTGCTGTATTTTTTTACTATAGTTAGATAATTAAGTTTTTTTGCACTATCAGAATAAATATATTTTCATTTCATTTTCATTTGACGACCGATGTGGCGCGGTGGGCGAAGGTCCGCCTGCGACGCAGGAGGTTGCGGGTTCGATTCCCGCCTCGGAACAATTGTGTGTACGATCTGCAGATATTTGTTCCGGGTGTTTTGGTCGTTTTCTATGTATAATAAAAAATATCTATGTATGTAATGTATTGTATTATGTATATCAGTTATCTAGTACCCATAACACAAGCTTTGCTTATCATGGGGCTAGATAATGCTGTGTGGATTGTCTAGCATTATTTTTTTATTTTATTTCTTTTCATTTCAATTCTCAGTGAATAATGGGAGTGATTTTTTGTCAGGATTTCATGGAAATATCGCGCGTTGCGTGGGAGCATGGGAGAGCACAGAAAATAAATAAATATTACTGGACAGATTCACAAAGCCAAAAATTGCCAGAAAAAAAGATAATATGGCCCGAGAAAGCCTTCTAAAAGTCAAAAATCATTTATTCTTTAGGCTTACAAAATAAGCACTTAGACAAGTCATATTTTATACATTAAATTATTATCAAATAAAATTATTTTATGTTCACTTAAATTTTTTGTCCACTAGTGGAAGAAGTGAAATAGAAACCACTAGTATGTTCATCTCTTATATGTCTAATACATTCCAAAGGACCGGGTCACTTTATGGCCCGAGATCATGGTAATGAGATACATAATAATAATAAATATACTGGACAATTCACACAGCATTATCTAGCCCCATGGTAAGCAGAGTATAAAACAATTAAGGACATAAACAAGGAAATAAATAATGTTATCCTTATATGGAAAAGCGTCAAGAATACATGTATTATAATGTATCATGATCTAAAGATATGAACTGACTAGCTGCGCCCCGTTGTTTTACTCGCGTGGTGATAGATATTTTGGATAATATACTATATATCTTTGTGAATTGTAGCCTATGTGTTATTCTGATATGTAAGCTATATTATTGTGAAGTTTCATTAAAATCCATTCAGTAGTTTTTTCGTGAAAGAGTAACAAACATCCATCCATTCATCCATCCATACTTACAAACTTTGACGTTTATAATATTAGTAGGATATGCTTTAACTAGGATATATTATTTTTCATTATACCTGTGTATACTGAAAAATTAAAATCCCTTCTTCCATAATAAAAGCAATAACTCAAATAGTCCACGAAAAAGTCCAAATAATTCAGCTACGCATTAACCAACGCCCATCAAAGGTAGAGTCATCATTTTCATGCTCCCAAGCTTACCCTGCATTCTTTAGGCCGGTAGGGTCACCATCCGTCTCTTTGATGTGGGACACAGGGTGATACCGTAGTTTGAATTATGTATAGGGTGTAATGAGAAGGGTGATCTCCGGGTAATCTTGAAAACTTTTGAGTTAGGTATTTCTAATTATCTGGTGATGTCGGACAGGTAAGGCTTGGGCTTGAATAGTAAAATCGTGCTTTGTCTACAAATATTTGTGACGGGTATTTTGTGAGCAAATAACTTTTTATTTCTGTACAATATCTGTATTTTGGCATCTACCCTTAGCTCCACTTCTGCTAACTTTTAGGCTAGAGTGTAAAAGTGGAGTGAAGTGTAAAAGTGTTCGAAAACCCTAACTTTACCGAACAAAGATTTTTTTTTATGGTTAAGATTCCAAAATTATCTAAAAAAATACACTATAATAGGCTATTTCAGTCAAGAACCGTTCCTGAAGTGTAGTTTTTTTTTTGCGTAACGAAATCTCATTTTTTATTCCATGCGTAATGATAATGAATTCACATTTTAGAACATTAATATATAAATAAACATTTATCAGATGTTAGATGGCATTTTCGTCTTAATTAATTTATAGATGATATGAAGCAAGGCGAACTATTTTGGAACGTTTCCTATGAAATGGAATACAACCAGACTTATCCCTTACCACAAAGCAACGTGTGGTCACTACAATTTCTACTTCACGTGCAAAAATATTTTCAGCACGCCACGACCAGATAACCTACTTTCAAATACATTTGCATACGAGGCTGAATTACTGGGTTTTCTAATAAAATAAGAATTCTTTTTAATAAAAATTGTTGCATGTATTGCATAAAGTAGGTCAGGCTTAATGCTAGATCGCATTAGCTTATTATCGACGGCCGATGTGGCGCGGTGGGCGAAGGTCCGCCTGCGACGCAGGAGGTTGAGGATTCCATTCCCGCCTCGGAACAATTGTGTGTACGATCTGCAGATATTTGTTCCGGGTGTTCTGGTCGTTTTCTATGTATAATAAAAAATATCTATCTATGTAATATATTGTATTATGTATATCAGTTATATAGTACCCACAACACAAGCTCTGCTTACCATGGGGCTAGATAATGCTGTGTGAATTGTCTAGCATTTTTTTTTATAATCCAAGTAAATTTTTGCAAGAAATAAGCATTATTCACTTAATTTAGTATAGTCCAGTCTACATTATTTAGGTTTTCATTAGGTTTTCACCTAAATATTTGAGTTGACTAGCTGGAAATTCGTATACGCCATCATTTTGGTGTATAAACG
This sequence comes from Eupithecia abbreviata, assembly GCA_943735965.1. Taxonomy (NCBI): domain Eukaryota; kingdom Metazoa; phylum Arthropoda; class Insecta; order Lepidoptera; family Geometridae; genus Eupithecia; species Eupithecia abbreviata. The sequence continues at coordinate 8,077,059 of OX030998.1, read as the reverse complement.
TTGTCTCAAAAGTTTCATGAATTATCGTGTTCCCTTCGTTAGTTATTCATGGTCAATATTAGGTGATAAAGATGTCAACATCATTAGAGCTATAGACAATAGGCTTGTCTCCGCTAAAAATAAATCGGATGGCTTAGCACCAATAGCTTGCTAAGGGTTCTGGTGGACAGACATTGCAGTAGCCTGCGAAGGCACTGGATGTCAAGTCTAATGAACCCTTATGCTAAACAAATTTATTATTGAATTGTAGGTGTTAGTGTAAGGAATGTAATGTAATTTGAGTCAAATTGCATTGCATTCTTTACATTAACACTGATGATGTAATGTTTAAATGCCTTAACAAATCACAATATGGATATATCTTAAGGCTGAATCAATAAACGAATTTAATTTAATTTAATTTAATTTTAGAGTTTCTAATAATTAACCATGATAATTAGTAAACAAAAAAAAACTTTTTATTAAAAGATTAATAATATTTTTGGAAAATAAAATCAACAAAATGAGGCTTTTAATCACGTGACATTAAACAACAATCAGGGTAGCGTGACGTCACACCTCGCGAAACGCCATGTTGTAGCTTTCATTTTCGTATAAAGTGAACAGGTTGTTTCGCGAGGTGTGACGTCATTGAAGATGCCATGACAGTCTTGGCCTATTTGGGGTCAATTTCAAGTTAATTTCTAAAAACTCAATTTATTTTTCTTAAAATAATATATTTTTGGGGTGAAATAGATATAGTTTTAAACTTATTTCCAAATTTTGTTAACTAGCCTATTTGATCTAGAGTAACTTATTACTTATCCAACAACATTCACACAACACTTATACAACAACATTCTGCACAACAACACTTATCCAACAACATTCACACAACACTTCAACAACATTCTGCAAATGATAGCGGACAAGATTGATGGCCCGCTATACAGACACTGCATTGCTGTACTAACTAAATAACTACACCTACCTCTATTATACCTAACTAACATAGACCTAAAACTTAGATATACATTAACCTGATTATGGATCTGTGTTATCTGAAAATAAACGATTATTATTATTATTATGTCTCTCATTTACCATGATCTCGGGCCATAAAGTGACCCGGTCCTTTGGAAGGCTTGCGTGGGGCCGAAGCCAACAGCACAGAGACCCTTTGAGAAGTTAATCTAAAGGCGATGGCTACACATAGCGGGTATCATCCTCGGGTGCACAATATGATACACTCAAAGATGGTATCCGCCAGGTGTAGAGACTATTGCAAAGAAAAATGAAAGAAATAAAACCAGGTTATTGTGATGGATGGATGGACTGGGTAATCGGGCTATAGGGGAGATTGCGGACGTCTGCCATAAACAAGTCAATCATAATGTTAAGAAGAGTGGCAGACGGCGGCTTGCCGAATGCTGGATGGTTTTCTTAAAAAGCCGGAGTAAATTACCGGAGAGGAACAACATCGGCGCAAACGACTGAGGGGTGTCGAGAGGTGCGGCCCCGATTTCACCATCACGAAGACTGCTCGTGAGCGGGTTTCCTCGCTATTACGCCATTAGACACTTCCACCCCCGAGTCTACATCCTAAGATGCATCTCTCGCGACTCCACTCAGACCGGCCAATGAAGGCAAGCAAGAGGTGGGGGTCTGGTTCTCTTGGGATGCCACTCCGCTAGCGGAGACGAGAACCAGGAACTTCCCCGGGAGCACTCGGTACCCGTGGTGTCGCTACTCACCAACAGCTCGCCACAAGCTGCCCTGCGGGCCATTATTATTATTATTATTAATTTATGACACAAACACGATTTTTCATTCGACTTTTGAAGCAACGCTAGAATGAATGAATAGTTCATACAATTTTCAAATGACTAAAGTAGTAGTAAGTAGTAGTAGTAATAGCTTACTTTAATAATAATGGATAGTTGTTAAAACTTTAGTAAATGTTGAGAATAATATCAAGTTTCATAAATTAAAGTTCCTACTTCCTAACGGCCCTACACTCAGAACAGGAAAATAATACACCGGGACACCGCTGCACCGCCCGCGCCCGCGCCGTGCACCGACGTCAGCTGACACACTGATTTCGACATCTACACGCTGTAGGCGTTATCATAATAAGCGTGTTATTAATTATTTCCTTTACATTTTATGTATGCTAGTTTTAAGGTATATACATATTACTATGGACCGTAGAATAAGTTAAATAAGATCTGTTACTTTTCTATGGTCTGAAATAAATGATTTATTATTATTAATACTTCCTACATCTCAAACTATATAGGTTTTCGCTGTCTTTTTAGGCAATCTTGCAATGGGTAAATAAAAATATTCCCTGTAGATTATCCATAACAATTCTTAACAACCTCACAAATTTAATTATAAGAATCATGGCTAAAATTAATAACACTTGACCCAGTTCTAATCATATTTTTTTTTAGTTTGTCGTTATTTTCACGATTCTGGTAATTTATAAAAATTACTTATAAGCCTAGCGCGAACCGACGGCCGCTGGGGCAAACGTGTTCTTGAGAGGAGACCACGACTTGGTAAACGTAGGGTAGCCCTCCGACCAGCTGGGATGACGACCTGCGAAAGACTGCAGGTAGATGCTGGATGCGTCAAGCTGAAGACAGGGCGCTATGGCGCTCATTGGGGGAGGCCTATGTCCAGCAGTGTACTAATATAGGCTGATGATGATGATGATAATAAATGGCATAATTTTATAACATTTGGCCCAGTTTCAATTGTTTCTAGTTTATCAAGGTTCTTTTCATTTCTAGGAATTCTTCGAAAGACATGTTTTATCTGAAAAAAAATCAGTACAACCCAACTGAAAACAGAGCATTTTGAGGCCGTTATTGTGAAATCTGTCTCGTTTAAAGATCTATGCTTGAGTGCCGCTATTGTATAGGAAAGCTTTACTCATGCATAGATTCTTCTTGCTGTCCAAAGTTCTGACGTAGGTGTAGTAGATAGCGAGATATAACGATTTATGTAAAAAATGGGACGCGCTCGCGGCGCCCTGATTTTTGTCCGCGAAGCTCGGACATTTAGGGCTATGTAGTCTATTTGGACACTCACCATAGGGCTGGTCCACCAGTTCAAAGTCGCTCAGCGAGCTATGAAAAGAGCTATGCTCGGAGTTTCTCTGAAGGATAGGATTCGTAACGAATACATCCGACAGAGAACCAAGGTTATCGACATAGCTCAAAGAATTAGCAAGCTGAAGTGGCGGTGGGCCGGCCATATCTCGCGAAGAACCGACGGCCGATGGGGCAAACGTGTTCTTGAGTGGAGACCACGACGGTAAACGTATTGTAGGATGCCTTCCGACCAGGTGGGATGACGACCTGCGAAAGACTGCAGGATACGGCAAGCTGAAGACAGGGCGCTATGGCGCTCATTGGGGGAGGCCTATGTCGTAGGCTGATGATGATGATGATGATGAGTCGATTTGGCCGGGCGTGTGAGTGGTTATTTAACATGTAATATAAAGCACAATTTCCAAACACACATTACTAATAACAAACACTACTACAACACATTACTAATAAAATAACATTTACTTACGAATCTAAGGAATCTAATTACTAAACATTTACACACACCTTTATCGATTTTATCAGGTTAAAATACTTGTGGGATCGCTTATAATTAGTTTAGCCACAGTAATAAACGACATAATAAATTACTACATATGTATTACGCTCACTTTCTGCAGTGAATGTTTTTAATAATGCGCGTATATTGAGTAGTCAAGCATAGATTGATGACTGTGCAAACTTTCCTAATACGGAGTGTCGATGTCATGTCAAACTTTTCTTGTCCTTCCTGATCAAAGGTAGCAGTCGGCTTTTGTTTGACATGACGTACTCGTACGATACAGCGCCCTCTATTGAGTTGTATGATAAACATAACCAGGATTTTTGCGTCGTCGTGTAAGATCTCTTTTACTTTCAGCGCTCTACATTGAAAACGGTGACATGCTGCTTAAAAATAGTAAGTAAATTTGGTTTTTGCTCTCAAACAAAGGAAGTTCTTTACCTATAAGTTATAGCTATTAGACTGTTTCGCTGGATTAGGAATTTATATCGGCACGGTTACAAAAACAAATTAATCAATTTGCGATAGGATAACAAATACATGAATTAATGCTACCTGATCTAATGTGATAGCATTGATTTCCTATGATCTTCGCGCTAGGGTAGGTCTGTTTCGCGGGAGACCTAGTGAACTATGATTGCCGTGAAACTGACAGAGCGATAGATTTGCAAATAGTTACGATATATAATTTATGACAAACTAGCTGCACCCCGCGGTTTCACCCGCGTGGTAATAGATATTTTGGATAATATACAATATACATATCTTCATATGAACTATAAAATAATTTAATAGTATAAAATATGACCTATCTAAGTGCTTATTTGTAAGCTATACTCTATTTCTTTAAATAAAAACTTTTAATTTTAATTTTCATATAAATTGCGGCCTATGTGTTATTCTATTTATTTTATTTTTCTTTCTTAGGGATAACAAACAGTATCACTTACAAATTAACTATAAACTATTAAACTTAAATAAACGTAATTCTAGAAGTGAACCAGTATTCTGATGTATAAGCTATATTGTTGTAAGTAAAGTTTCATTAAAATCCTTTCAGTATTGTTTACGTGATAGAGTAACAAACATCCATCCATACTTACAAACTTTCGCGTTTATAATATTAATAGGTAGGATAATAGATAGGATTAATAGGTATGGTGTTAGCTTGCCTATACTAAAAAACACACAATGTTGAATACACCCCACACCTAGCGACCGGTTGACTTGCTCTTGTCATAATAACAAACATAAATAAACAATATTTATACTTTCTGGCTAGTCTTGTGTGTTACATAGAAACTATGCACCTAATCTGCAACCTAGGAATGCAGCATGCCACTGCATTTGTTGTCCATCCAGTATAATTGTCATTCTCCGAGTACTTACTTTGCCGACTCAGCGATGACGTCTTTCCCTCAGCGTGCCTGCCTTCGATCGCGGTCACGACATTCTACACCTGGTACTTGCATCGACCAAGCGTAGCTTCATTACTTTATTTTAGAATAATTATCTTACGATCTTTGTAAAAGTTTTAATAAATAGTTTAAAAGTTTTGGTTTTTTTTAAAACCGTCGCCGGTGGCTTCCGTAATTTGTGTAAATAATTTTCAACGATAATAATTTATTTAAACACACATCCTTTCTATTGAATTCTTGTGTAGAACTTTATACCACAACGTTAGAGCTATAACAGCTGTTTCGTAGCTTAAAGTCATGCAATATATATGTATTGTTTAGGTATATATAATAGAAACTTTAACTAAAACTTAAACTTTAACTTCAATAAAAACATTTAGTTATGCGGAAATTGTTTTGGCTATGTTTGCAACACTTTTCTAAACTTGTTATGTTTACATCTAGGTCTACAATCTGGTTCACTACTGTAACTCTATTATTTAATGCATAAATGTGATTGTAAACTGCTTTGTAAACTTATTACAATAAATAAATAAATAAAACGAATGAATAAAGAAATCGTTAAACGCTCTTGTTGAACAATTATAACATTGTTTTTTAAATGCATCATTACAAACACAATCTCAAAAATGTTCAAATCATGACCCAGTTTCAAACATTCCACTAGGTCGACGTGCAAACAAAGCTAACGTCCTCAAGCCCAAGGCCGATGGATTGGCTACTGTGCTTGGAGAGCTCTCCTGACGTAGCCCGGGTGAGGATCCTCGAATATGATGAGATTAGAAATGATAAAGAGACTTTATAAAGGGCGTATGCATTCGGATAAATCGAAGTTTTTTAAAACATCGTAGATATCGTCTATGTTTGTCAAAAATAACCCTGATTTATATTGTCAGCTTTCCAATGCTGTTCCTCGAAATCGACGTGATAAATACAAAGTCTGCATGCCGAATTCACGCACTGCTTTGATGCGCAAGAGTATCTTCTGCATGGCCCCTTCTATTTACAATAAACTGCCAAAATTACTGAGAGAACTACCTCTCACACTGTTTCGGAAAAATATAAAAGCCACTTTGGAAGCTAAATGCTACTATACATTAAATGATTTCATGACTGACAAACATTTTTTAGATTTAAGCAAATGACATCTCTAGCTTTTCATTATTTAACAGTTTTATTTAAATTTATTAATTATTATATTCGATTTATTTACTAAGTATGTGCAAATTTAATTTAAATTAAGTGACAATTATTGTAACCAGATTTTGCCCGCCACAAAGGTAGAAATACATCGTGTCTTATTTAAACATACACCACCTATGTACCCTATTTACATGTATTTGATGCAATAAATATTTACTTTACTTTAGAAAATGGTTGACGCTTTGTGGGACTACTTTCGACCTAGTCATATTCCTTGAACCCAGAAAATCACAATCACAGAATTCGTTTCAGGATGGCTTATCTTTGCACCACGAAAACGAAGTTTCGGGTGGCGATCGTACAAAATGACCTACATATCTTACCACCAATGGTCGCGTTACTAACAGCTTCGATTGAAAATGAAAAATGAAAATGAAAAGTTTTTATTTCTTTAAGCTTACAAATAAGCACTTACACAGGTCATATTTTATAGTTCACTTAAATTTTTTGTCCACCAGTGGAAGAAGTGAGAAGAAACCACTAGTATATTCATAACTTATGTGTCTAGTACATTTGATTTGCTTATCTGTAAGTTGGTAGATTTTGAGTGATTGAAGATTTTGTGAGATTTTGATTCGTTTTGGATCCCTAAGCAACAAATGTCAAAATCATTTTCATAGTGGGTTTATCGAACGAATTGATTTTCATTCGTATTTTGCACTTGCTCACCCATGAACTTCGTTATACGTTTTTCAAAGTAGACCTCCAGATTTCAATCTAGTCCAATCGAATCCCCTGCAGAATTAAGCTGCCCGAAAACAGTTTTGATTGTATTTATATATTATTATTTGACAAACAAAACAGAATTCTAGTTAATTATTCATTGAAATTAATCACCGATAAACACTTTTAACTGCCGCGTAAACCATTAATAGGTTATCGACAAAGCTCAAAGAATTAGCAAGCTCATGTGGCAGTGGGCCGGCCATATCTCGCGAAGAACCGACGGCCGCTGGGGTAAACGTGTTCTTGAGTGGAGACCGCGACTCGGTAAACGTAATGTAGGACGCCCTGCGACCAGGTGGGATGACGACCTGCGAAAGACTGCAGGTAGATGCTGGCAAGCTAAAGACAGGGCGCTATGGCGCTCATTGGGGGAGGCCTATGTCCAGCAGTGGACTGATATAGGCTGATGATGGAACCATTAATAGGAGTTTTCAAGTGTTTCTTCAGATCGGTATTTATTTAATGTCCGTGGTTAAACTTGAGGCAATCAGACTGAATAATAATTAAGTTTTTAGTGGCAATTCTCGCGGTTTCAGTACTTAGCCAACTTTGTTCGTAAACTTTGGTTGGACGTTGGCTAGGTAAAGTTCTGTAAAATTTGCTAGTGGGAGTTTTAAAACGATGTTTTTTAAGGACGGAGATTTAAAATATAACTAAAAACTTTTGCGTTGAGTTTTGGTTAGTTTCTTTGTTATAGTTAGTTATCACACTACTATTATATATATATATATATTTTATTATCTTCATAAAGTCGTCAACCTACTTAGCTTCATAAATTAAAATATTTAATTATCTATCAGCGGAAACTTTTAATTAGCCGTCAGCAAACATGCACTGGGTCTTTCCAGGCATGTTCTATATATATGTATGTACCTCATATGTAAACCTAGCTGTAAGTTTCGCCAAAATTTTGTAAAAAAATAAATGCTACACACACTACTATTATTATAATAGAATAGAAAAGAAAATGTTTATTTGTGTTTCAAATACAAAAATAATACAACTTAAGAACTAATAATAGGTAATAAAGATATAATATTATAATTACTACTATAATTCTTTCCATCCAAAGGTTGCCTGGAAGAGATCAATTCTAAGCGATAAGGCCGCCCATTGTACTTGTATCATGGGATGTCTTTTATAATGATCTGTAACTGGTGTACCATAAAGTATTTTTGTATTGTATTGTATTGTATGAATGCTCTGTTTCATCTCATCTTATCACAAGTGCCTATTTTTATTATATTTTGTATTTTATCTTTATTTTTATAGTGTGTTGTTAGTCAACATCTCGTGACATAAAGACTCATTGTTGTCTGAAATAAAATATTTTTATTTTATTTGTTGTAAAGTTTGGATGTTTAGATGGATGGATGTTTGTTACTTCTTCACGCCAAATTTACGGCACGAATCGGGCTGAAATTTCATAGGTGTAGCTATAGGCCTGGAATCAAACCTAGGCTAATCTTACCCCATAAATTAGTTTCGATGATCAATTTGGACGCCTACGAGCTTCTGCTCTATTGGGCGTCAAAACTGATTATCATAAATTGTGACATTCCATTACAGTATAACAACTTTTATAACATGTATTTCAAGCAATAAAACTTTTAAACATGTATTTCAAGCAATAAAACTTTTAAACGTGTTTCAAGCAATAAAACTTTTAAACATGTATTTCAAGCAATAAAACTTTTAAACGTGTTTCAAGCAATAAAACTTTTAAACATGTATTTCAAGCAATAAAACTTTTAAACATGTGTTTCAAGCAATAAAACTTTTATAACATGTATTTCAAGCAATAAAACTTTTAAACATGTATTTCAAGCAATAAAACTTTTAAACATGTATTTCAAGCAATAAAACTTTTAAACATGTATTTCAAGCAATAAAACTTTTAAACATGTATTTCAAGCAATAAAACTTTTATAACATGTATTTCAAGCAATAAAACTTTTAAACATGTATTTCAAGCAATAAAACTTTTAAACATGTATTTCAAGCAATAAAACTTTTAAACATGTATTTCAAGCAATAAAACTTTAAAACATGTATTTCAAGCAATAAAATTTTATAACATGTATTTCAAGCAATAAAACTTTTAAACATGCATTTCAAGCAATAAAACTTTTATAACATGTATTTCAAGCAATACAGTTATTTGATTTGAGGTATTTATGAGTATTCATAGCTCTAAGCTAATGAGTATTCTGGCTGTGTGGTGTCGGCCTAGATAGAATAGCACCAACCCAACTCTTCCCGTGGGTGTCGTAGAAGGCGACTAAGGGACATACACCGGGGGGCGGGCAGCAGCGTCCCTTGCAGCACACTCCCTACACTGCGATCCCCAACCCGCATGCCCAGCGTGGGGATTATGGGCATCAACCCCCCCTATGGATCCATACGCCAACAGAATGTGGCCCCCAGTTCCCGGCCGCCTCGCTATTCCTGGCCATGGTAGCGGCCAAGGTAACGGCGGGGCAGGGGGTGCTAGGAATCCCCGGGCTACATTAGGCTACCACACCCTATCTAAATTGACCCTGGCTACGTTTAACGGACGCACTCTGAGGCTTGACCATCATCTAGCGCAGTTGGAAGTGGAGTTAGAGAACATTAAATGGCATGTTCTGGGGTTATGTGAAGTCCGTAGAGAGGGGGAGGACACCGTAACCCTAGACTCGGGCCATCTTCTCTACTTTCGCGAGGGTGATAAAACATCCCAGGGTGAGGTAGGCTTCCTCGTCAATAAGGCCCTCTCTAACAACGTCCAAGAAATCTCCAGTGTGTCGACCAGGGTAGCGTACCTGATCCTTCGGCTGTCCAAGCGGTACAGCATGAGGTCATCCAGGTCTACGCACCGACCTCGGCACACTCGGATGATGAAGTGGAGGATATGTACGAAGACATATCCAAAGCCTTACACAACACCACTAAGGCCCACTTCAACGTTGTTATGGGGGACTTTAACGGCAAGGTGGGAATCCAGACTGGCAACGAATCCCGAATAGGCCCACATGGTTATGGAGTTAGGAATCACAGGGGGCAAATGCTTGTCAACTTCCTTGAGAAGGAGGGGCTGTTCCTAATGAACTCCTTCTTTAAGAAACAGCCTCAAAGGAAGTGGACATGGCAAAGCCCCGACACTGTGACTAAAAATGAGATCGACTTCATCATGACGGATAGCAAGCACATATTCAGAGATGTCTCAGTGATCAACAGGTTCAATACCGGATCTGATCACCGACTCCTTCGAGGCTCTCTGAATATCAACATTAAGCTTGAAAGAAACCGTCTGATGAAGTCCACGCTCCGACCTGACCTAATCCAAATCATGGCGGGCACCGAGAAGTTTCAGCAGCTTCTCGGGGATCGATTTGTTGCCTTGGAACCAACTGATGACGCTGACGAGACCCTACACAATCTGGTTGAAACGTTGAGGGACGAGGGCATTAAATTCTGTCGAAAGCAGCGTACAGGCAGGAAGTCCAAACTCTCGGATGAGACTCTTGGGCTGATGACAAAAAGACGGGAGACCACCCAAGCGACTTTGTCAGAGAGGTCAGACCTGAACAAGCGAATTGCGAAGATGGTACGGCACGACCTCCGGAGCTCCAACACGCGCCTCATTGAAGAGGCGATACAGCGAAACCGGGGGTCCAAAGTATTCACTCAGCAGCTTGGCAGGAGCCACCTGACAAAGCTTAAAACGCACGACGGAAGGACCGTATTGTCGAAGCCGGAGATCTCAGCCGAGATAGAAGACTTTTATGGCCGTCTATACGCTGCTCATGCCCCTCGTTCCCGACGAGTCAACCATGATTCCAGAGCCACCCTGACACGCCACTACACCGACGAACTACCTGACATCTGTCAAGACGAGATCGTGTTAGCTCTGAGGCAGCTTAAAAATGGAAAAGCCCCCGGTGAAGACGGTATAACATCCGAGCTCTTGAAAGCTGGAGGAGCTCCTGTTATACAGGAGCTACAGAACCTCTTCAACGGCGTCCTTCACAGTGGGAGAACTCCAAAGGCGTGGAGCGGGAGTTTGGTGGTGCTCTTTTTTAAGAAGGGAGATAAAACCCTTCTTAAAAACTACAGACCCATTTCACTCTTGAGCCACGTCTATAAGCTGTTCTCACGAGTAGTCACGAATCGTCTCGCTAGGAGACTCGACGAGTTTCAGCCACCAGAACAGGCTGGATTTCGCGGAGGATATGGCACCATAGACCACATACACACAGTGAGGCAGATTATACAGAAGTCCGAAGAGTATAATCAGCCCCTGTGTCTGGCTTTTGTGGACTATGAGAAGGCCTTTGACTCTGTCGAGACCTGGGCTGTTCTGGAATCCTTACAGCGATGCCAAGTGGACTATCGTTATATCGAGGTGCTGAGATGTCTCTACGAAGCCGCCACTATGAGTGTCCAAGTACAGGGCCAGCAGTCTAAACCTATCCAATTGCGCAGAGGAGTGAGACAGGGGGATGTCATATCCCCGAAACTGTTCACAAGCGCGTTGGAAGATTTGTTTAAGACGCTGGACTGGAAAGGTAAGGGCATAAACATAAAAGGCAACTACATCTCACACCTACGATTCGCTGATGACATAGTCCTATTGGCGGAGTCGCTAGAGGAGCTGAACCAGATGCTGGACGGCCTAGCTTCAGCCTCCCGATGTATCGGTCTTGGCATGAATTTGGATAAAACCAAAGTCATGATCAATGGTCACATTGATCCAAGGCCGGTGGTCGTACATGGTCACCTTCTCGAAACTGTTTCCGAGTACACTTACCTTGGGCAGATTCTGCAGTTGGGTAAAAACAGTTTCGAGAAGGAGGCCAAAAGGAGGATCCAGCTGGGCTGGGCAGCATTTGGGAAACTACGTCAAGTCTTCACGTCATCCATACCGCAATGCTTGAAAACGAAAGTTTTCAATCAGTGCGTCCTACCCGTTATGACCTACGGAGCTGAGACGTGGACACTCACGATAGGGCTGGTCCACCAGTTCAAAGTCGCTCAGCGAGCTATGGAAAGAGCTATGCTCGGAGTTTCTCTGAAGGATAGGATTCGCAACGAATACATCCGACAGAGAACCAAGGTTATCGACATAGCTCAAAGAATTAGCAAGCTGAAGTGGCAGTGGGCCGGCCATATCTCGCGAAGAACCGACGGCCGATGGGGCAAACGTGTTCTTGAGTGGAGACCACGACTCGGTAAACGTAGTGTAGGACGCCCTCCGACCAGGTGGGATGACGACCTGCGAAAGACTGCAGGTAGATGCTGGATGCGTCAAGCTGAAGACAGGGCGCTATGGCGCTCATTGGGGGAGGCCTATGTCCAGCAGTGGACTAACATAGGCTGATGATGATTTATTTAGCTTGCATGTACATTGATTCGTATCTAAAACATAGCACAAGCTCTGCATACTTTGGGGCTAGATGACGCTGTGTGTATTATCTAGCATTGAAAATGAAAAGTTTTTTATTTCTTTAAGCTTACAAATAAGCACAGACAGGTCATATTTTATACTATTCATTATTATCATTCATTATTCGTTATTCTATGCCTGTATTTTGTACCTGTGTCTAAATAAATGTTTTTTCTATTCTATACTATTCCCTTCTATTCCATTCTTTTCCATTCTATTCCATTCTTTTCCATTCTATTCCGTTCTATTCCGTTCTATTCCGTTCTATTCCGTTCTATTCCGTTCTATTCCGTTCTATTCCATTCTATTCCGTTCTATTCCATTCTATTCCATTCTATTCCATTCTATTCCATTCTATTCAATTCTATTCCATTCTATTCCATTCTATTCCATTCTATTCCATTCTATTCCATTCTATTCTAATATAAATATTCCATTCTATAATAATATAGTTTACCTTCTACCTTCTACTTAATTCCATTATTTTAGGCTTCCTCCTTTTTATGATAAAGGAGAATATTTCATTAGTAGGGATTTTGGCTCATTTACGAGATTATTTACAAGGAGAACTCATTTTCCTGTTGGATCAAAGTAGGCTGATGTGGGATAGCAAATGTAGGGTGTGTTATTAGATGGCTTTTTTTGCCTTTGAAAGAAAGAAAGAAAGAAAATTATTTTTATTAAACACTAACACAACACACAAACAAGGTTAATTACACATAATTATATTAGACTACAAAGTACCTACTTAGGTACCTATTATAAAACACGTAACATCGACAAAATAAAAAAAAAACAAGTGAAGATACAAAATGTAAGTAGTATTGCATATGGTACTAAGTAGCCCTCACAGAAAGTGGATAAGCGCGCGTGTATAGGTCTAATAGGTCCTGACTCAGCTTGTTGCTCTATCACAATAACCCAGGTCATTTGTGAAAGAGCGCTGGTTTTCAGTCAGAACCCGGTAGAGTGGCAGACACGATCTCAGATCAGATGATTGATGAATAAGTTTGTCCTTTGTTCTTTGGTTATAACATTGGTTGGAGATAAAATGGTTAAATAAAGACTCTCTAGCACATAGTGGGACAATACAATACAAAATGGCATCTTTACTTGTGAAAAAATTCCCCACACAAAAGATCCTACTTTGGGCGACAATATCGCAAAAATTACATCTTTAAAGCAATCAGGCAGGTTAAATTGGACCAGTTAGGAACATAATACCATCGGTACTTATCACTATTGGGCGATAAGACCGCCAATTGTAATTTATTAAGTTTTCTATTTAAAGTGCAATAAAGAATTTTCTATTATTTCCCTAGCCTATAGAGGTGACCCCTAAGGTTCGAAGCGATCGAGGTATGTTCTAAGTAGTCCGACGTATTGAACTTTCCATCTATTCTGACGATTTCCATTAAGATAACAAATAACTTTAAGTCGTCTTTGATAGTACTTCATTCTGCAGTTAAAGTTGTCTTAAGTGCGAGATTAGCTATAATTAAGTTGTTTTGGAGATAAAAGAACTTGTAATTATAAAAGTTATCATGTGTCCCGAAGAACCGACGACGGCCGCTGGGGTAAACGCATCGACTACGTACCCTAGACACCTAATACAGGGCGAATGATTTAAGACATCACATAAGGAAAAGAGATCCTTTAAAAATCCACGCCCACTAACGTTCGGTCAGTAACGACCAGACCAGTGACCCGTGACAATCTCTGCGTTCGCTTACTCAATGGTAGTATTACTACTACCATTGAGTACCATACTACCATACTACTATTATTATACGTAGTCGATGGGTAAACGTGTTCTTGAGTGGAGACCACGACTCGGGCGTCCTACGTAGTGCAGGACGCCCTCCGACCAGGTGGGATGACGACCTGCGAAAGACTGCAGGTAGATGCTGGATGAGGCAAGCTGAAGACAGGGCGCTGTGGCGCTCATTGGGGGAGGCCTATGTCTAGCAGTGGACTGCTGTAGGCTGATGATTCTGATGATAATGAGGTAAATTTATGACCTGCGTAAAGAATCGTAATCTTTTATGCTATCCGCTCTGTTTGATCTGGTATCGATCTGAACGCAGCAGCATGACAGATGTTTTCTCAATCCCCTTATTTCGGTACGCAGATTATGCCAAAGTTGAATATAGCCCCGGCTTCGTTTGTCTGTATGAGACTTATAACACTAGTGATTTGAAAGCGATTTCAAAACTATGCAATTGCATAGCGAGCACGGTGCTGCGCCAACTTTGATTCAAAATACAACTTTATTTACTACGTAAAAAGATACAAATTGACGCAAGCGCGACGCAGCGCGGTGCCATGCCGCTGAAGGGTGTTTTCGTATTATGTCAAAAAAAATCCCTTTCTGTAGTAAATAAAATGCCCCGCGGCTTCGCGTGGAAATAAATATGTAAATAAATAATGCTGGACAATTCACACAGCATTATCTAGCCCCATGGTAAGCAAAGCTTGTGTTATAAATCTATGTGTAATAGATAGAAGATAGAATTTTTTTTTATTGTAAACTTACAAAATAAAATAAACAAGACAGAAATACACATAGACAGTAATACACATAGACAGTAATGCCTAGTTTATAAACATTCCACTTGAATCGCACTTTCTATTAAAAAACCCGTATAAAAAACCCGTGCGTAGTTTTAAAGATATACGCATACATAGGGACCAGAGATAGGAATAGGTAGTGCAATTTGGGGTAAATGACCTCAAACATTATCAATAGTATGGATACGCCCCGGGATTCCGGGAAAAAGATCGGGAAAAATATGACGGAACAAATTTCCGATAAAAAACCTTATTTGAATTATGCTTTTATTATTTCTTTATAAAATATGACAATAATCAATAACAATTAAAATAAATATTCGCAACAGACATAAATAAAATTATTTCATATTTTAACCATAACTTAATACATATTAAAATTAGGTACAGTGATACCAATCTTCAAGGCGATATTAAATGGGATGATTGAAACTCATCGTGAATAAAACAATGGATATTGAACGTCAAGAGGTAACAAAAAGTTAAATTTGGTTCAATCTTCGCCTTCACCGTCACTTTCAAAATCTGAAATAGTTGGTTGATTTTCCATGAAATTGAAATAAGTTACAATTAGTTTTTCGATATTTTCTTCTTTTAATCTATTTCTTTTGACGTTCAATATCCATTTATAAGTTGAAAAACTCCTTTCAACTTCTACTGATGTTAACAGAGCATATTTAAATATTAAAATATCGTCACTAGCCGAGCCGTTTGCTATATGGTCTGAATACGTTCTAACAATATCTAATTCCGGATAACGATCCATGACCGCTTCTAATTTCTGTTCGATGGATAAACATTTACTCCAATTTATAACCATCCTGACTTCGTCGAATATTTCAAAAGAACCTACTATAGAAATATGTGTATTTTGTAATTTTTTAAGGCTTTTTGTATGGTCTTAAAATTATCGTTGATGAAGTCCAAATCAGTTTTTATGTTTTCTTTATTCAGTATATTTTTCGCATAATTGATACTGCTTCGGTTCTTCGTAGGTATGATAAAACAGTTTTTATTTCATCGAAATATTTGACATAATAAGATGTCGCTGCGAGCCTAGTGTCCCATTTTGTTATTAACTGGTTGTGGCGCCAATGGCAATGGCATGTATTTTCAAATATTATTTTACACAGTATGGAATAACATTTGCTTATTAAATTCCTGGAACTTGTGGCATGTCCATATTAAGATATCTTCATGAAGTCTCGGCAAATTGCACTACCTATTCCTATCACTGATAGGGACATACAGACAGCGGAAACCAACTTTGTTTTATACTATGTAGTGAAGAAAGTGCGCGCAGCGTTGCCTTGTGTGGTGTAGGTACCTAACGTATTAGTAGGTACCGAACGTAGACGTCACTCAATGACCTACTTTAGAGATAAGGAAAAATAGAATTATATTTTATTAAATGTCAAACATATCGGATTACATACGGAGAATCTTGAGATAAGAAAATAGAATATCATTTTATGTTACAAAAATAAGGAATTAATAAATACAAATTAGAGATAGAATTTTAGTATAAAAAGGCATGTTTTAACTCAATAAAGATTCAGTATTCAACCTACTACAGTCGTATTAATTACTCCTCCTGCTACCAACATTACACTTGTGTCCCGTCTTTGTGCAACCTGACCCTAAGGATTCTACGAGGCGATCTATATACCAGTGCCATAGTGAAGCGATTGGTGAGCAGAATTACATAGGTCCTAGTTTCGTCCCATAGGTATGTAGCTACGATCGTACCTACTACAGTTCAGCGCGGTGAGCCCTCATACGACCTCACTGCACGCCGTCTCCGAGGGAATGCGAGAAGCTCACAACTCGGCGAAATATTTATATGGCCATATATTTATAGATACCTCGTCCCGCACTGCCCGCGTTCCTCAGGTGTATTCCGATCAGCGCGCGCGCCTTCTTCTGATTGGCCGAAACGCGTACCTAGCTCTCCGGAGGCAAGCTCATGGATAGTGTTAAGTTAGTGCATAAATATGTTGACTTTCGTGAATAAATCATTCAGTTTTACCCACTCTTACATTGGAGTTTCTCTCTACCTTAGCAACCTCAATCCGCTAGGTAGGATCCCATAGGTACACCAACAACCATTACTACGTAATGTTTACAAGTAGTTCTAGGAGCGGGGACACAGTTACCCAAGCTCACATTAAAGTGCCAACATTGTACCGAATGTTTGCCCCATTCGGGTTAGGAATGTGCAGGGATGTAGTCAGTGTGGAAGCTGTGGGGGCTAAGGGGCTTGATATTTAAAAGTAGCTGTAGCAGTTCAATTTAACATGCCCGAACGGGATAAAAATTCGGTACAGTAGGTATTGTATTTTCGGTTTGAAACCGAATTGACAATATTGTACGTAATTACATTAATATTCATACGACCGATGTAGCGCGGTGGGCGAAGGTCCGCCTGCGACGCAGGAGGTTGCGGGTTCGATTCCCGCCTCGGAACAATTGTGTGTACGATCTGCAGATATTTGTTCCGGGTGTTCTGGTTGTTTTTCTATGTATAATAAAAAATATCTATCTATGAATGTAATATATTGTATTATGTATATCAGTTATCTAGTACCCATAGCTCTGCTTACCATGGGGCTAGATAATGCTGTGTGAATTGTCCAGCATTATTTATTTATTTATTATTTACATATGTATGTAATATTAAAGGTATACTAACTGTAGTATACGTTCCTACGTGCAGAGATGTAGTCAGTATAGGGCTAGACGGGCAGTGTGTTAGGGGCCGTTCAAGTATAACGTAAGCACTAATTCTTTGTTTTGCTTATTTTGGATGACATGGGGATAGGGGAGTCTAGATGATGATGACGTCATCGGTAGTTATTTACTTTTTTACACGAATGGCAACCCTCACATGGCTGTGTGGTGTGGCCGTGATAGAATAGCACCACCCCAACTCTTCCCGTGGGTGTCGTAGGAGGCGACTAAGGGACATACACCGAGGGGCGGGCAGCAGCGTCCCTTACAGCACACTCCCTATACTGCGATCCCCAACCCGCATGCCCAGCGTGGGGATTATGGGCATCAACCCCCCATGGATTTTATTGGGGGAGGCCTATGTCCAACCGTGGACTGCTGTAGGCTGATGATGATGATGAACCCTCACATTGTCTATGCTTGAAAACGAAACGCATTTTCGGGGATTCCCGCAAATAATGCATACGTTTAGGCACTCGCTTTAGAACCGATTAGGGGAATTACCGCGCGTGTGTTATGTTCGTAAGATTATGATATTTTTGTCCCTTACTCTATGTTGAATACAGTATCAGTAAAATCTAATCTCTATCCTAAATCTATTTTATTATTTTTATAATTATAATATAAAAAACACATTTATAATTGAAAAATGTTTACGTAAGCATGGGGGGAGGAGTAAGAGCTTTGTTTACTTTTGCTGACAAGGGTGATGGGGGGGGGGGGTAAATAATTGTAATAAATCTGCTTACGTAATATTTGAACGGTCCCTTACTTGTGAGCCAACCTCCCATAAAGTAAAATAGGAAAATAATTATTTGTCTTTCAATTCAACCTCCTATCCTGCATGGAGCATTTAATGCACCATTAGGCATACAAATACCTTAAGATATAAATGTAATATCAGTCTATGCTGAATTCTAGCCCCGATTGCTGGTCATCTACCTATTGTGCAATGCAAGAAACTTCTATAACTTACCTAAACAATCTAAAGATATTTAATGACTACTATTTAAGTAAGTAAATCGCGCTACGGTAAATCAACTTTCTCTTACTTCATCAGATTTTGTGAGTTATCTTTGTAGATACGTAAACACTATACAAACCATCTCTGTTTTCAGTGTCTTATAAATAGGAATATAATTCGTTTTTGATTAATAAAGTAACACAAAAAATTCAATACAAAAATACGCAAGTAGATTAGCCCCTTCCTGAATTAAATCCTTGCTCCAGCCCTGTACAAAAGTTTATTTGCCAGCCAAATTG
Organism: Eupithecia abbreviata; assembly: GCA_943735965.1. Classification (NCBI taxonomy): domain Eukaryota; kingdom Metazoa; phylum Arthropoda; class Insecta; order Lepidoptera; family Geometridae; genus Eupithecia; species Eupithecia abbreviata. The sequence continues at coordinate 8,058,120 of OX030998.1, read as the reverse complement.
CACATTGCAAGAATGTCACTGAAACAGCTTTATTGCATTTTTAGTTTTCAGTCCTGATGGAAACAGCTGTCTTCAAGGAGATGAAATAACATCTCAATGTTTTCGGGTGAAATGTACTTCTTTTGTTTAGTTTCTTAAGGCGGATTTTAACTTTTCTCATAGGGAATTTCGTCGAATTCAACCGACATCGAAAAAAGCCAATTTTATTCGATTGTATATTGCGAAAGACTGCAGGTAGATGCTGGATGCGTCAAGCTGAAGACAGAGTGCTATGGCGGTCATTGGGGTAGGCCTATGTCCAGCAGTGGACTACCATAGATGATGATGATATTTCGGACTTATGTGTACTAGCTGTAACGTTAAAATTATTACCAGCACCTAGCATAGCAAGGGTAGGTATCATTTTCAAAATTCCCGCCATCGCTTGGCGTAAGTTTTAAAATCAGGTAACAGACAAATATTATATGAATAACTAGCTGCGCCCCGCGGCTTCGCCCGCGTGGAAATCTATGTGTCAAATGGTTTAAAAACCTTCCTCTTGAATCACTCTATCTATTGCTGAAAACTGCATTAAAATCCGTTGAGTAGTTTAAAAGATTTAACTGATCAGAAAACGGAAGCGACTTCATTTTGTACTATGTAATAAAGATATGGCAAATAAGAAGTGACAATTTATAGTTCATTTTATCATTACCTCTAACATTAAAATATAATAATAATTTTATCTATATATAACATTAAAATATAATAATAATTTTAACACTTTGACTGCGGTTTTTTTTTGACGACTGCGATCTTTTTTTTTACCTAAAAAAATTCGTGCTGCCACTCTACACAGCGGTTGTGTTGCGCCGCACTTGCGTTTCGTTCGAAAAATATTACAGCTCTGCTGAGTCACAAAGATCTGTATTTTCTTAGCCGCTGCGCTAGTGTGGATTTTCGCAGATTAGTCACTTGTAGAAAACTCATACCGTGCGTTTTCAGCACTCAAAGTGTGAATAAATTGCCGCTCGAAATAAAGGAAGTCATACATAAAAGAACACTTCTAAAAAATAAACTAAAATGCAATCTTCTGGAAAAGTGTATCTACTCCATTGACGAACTACGACCTTGATTATATAATATATGTATAAACTTTGTGTATGTGATGATAATCGTTCAATCAGTTAATTTAATATGATACTTCTCTTTTAGTTAATATAATTTATTTTTAAGTTTCCGCACACAATGCATATTTTTTTATGGAATAAATAAATATGAAATACGCATAATAATAATTTAAGAAGGCGAAAGTTTTTTAAACTTTTGTTTGTACTTCAAATTATTTTTAAGATATAAACTGACCTGGTTTGATGCAGGACATGCCGCAGGCTCCGTCGCACAGGCATTTCTTCTTTTTACTCTTACAGTCCTCGTCAGACGAGCACTTCCGGAGACACTTCTGGCCCTGAGGACAATATGAGAGGTGGGTTAACAACAGACCATTAGGTGGACGAAAGCTTATACATAGAGATAGATATGGGCACTAAAAGCAACACAAAATAGATAGATAGATAGATAACACTTTATTACACCACACAAAACAGAAAATAATACAGAGATAAAAACATAGAATAAAGGTATAAAGGGCGGCCTTATCGCTGAGAGCGATCTCTTCCAGGCAACCTTGGGATGGACTGGACATGAACGAACAATATAGACGGTGGCACTTTAATAAATAATTGGTAACATATACACTAAATACCTACATTACAAACATTATAATAAACTTACATAGACATAAGATAAGGCTATCAATATTTCATATGGATAAATAATGCTGATGCAGCAGTTTTTTGAATATAGGGAGTGATTTCACAAGGTCTCTCTTAAAAGGTCATAATACATAAAAACCCTGTCAGGGCACATACATTTTTGGGTTCGTTCTTGTTTGATTGTTAGCCTTAAGTTACCTTTGTTCCACCTTCATATTTATAAAATTAATTATTATAGGAAGTCATTTTTAAATTAATAGTTATTAAATAATAATTAAATATATTGTCTAGATAATGCTGGACAATTCACACAGCATTATCTAGACCCATGGTAAGCAGAGCTTGTGTTATCGGTACTAGATAACTGATATACATAATACTATATATTACATAGATAGCTAATTTTTTAATTATTCATAGAAAACGACCAGAACACCCGGAACAAATATCTGCAGATCGTACACACAATTGTTCCGAGGCGGGAATCGAACCCGAAAACTCCTGCGTCGCAGGCGGACCTTCGCCCACCGCGCCACATCGGTCGTAAAATTAGATAGACGGTCGTTACAAAGAGAATTGTATTGGATAAGAATAAGTAGGTATTCAATCTAATAGCACGATCGCTAATTAATGTCAATTCAGAAATAGTGAGATTATGTGAATTTTATCTAAAGTTACCAGTAGTGTAGCTTGTTCTTCGTCCCTAGGACACTGCGCCGAGGGCGAGTTCCGCGGGTTCTTGTAGATGCGTCCGTCATCGTCGGCTTCGGGTCGGCTCTGCGCTGTCGGCTCGTCGTCGTCATCGTCGTCGTCGACTGATGTTGGGTTCGGGAAAGACGAGACTGTGGACAAGAGGTGGTAGTTGTGAATGGAAAGTTATGAAGAACTTCACTTAATGTCATATCATTTGACTCAGAATCATAAATTAACCCAAGGAAATGAAGCACTTTTTTTTATTTAAGAAGATAGGAGTTTAAAGTATAATTCAAAGCACTCACTATCTTATGGGACTAAAAACATTGTTCAAACTTAAATATATTAACAGATTATTTATAATATCATTGAGCTTGTCGTGAAATATATCATGCTGGAACTCGTGCACGAACTCATTCAGAAGTTGGAGTGCACGAACCGTTGGTGCGTTGTTTCCATGCTTTGTTCGGAGGGCTACGCCACAGAATAAGCGATGCCGCCGACGCGTACCCGCACGCACGTAATTATTTTATTTGGTACGAAGATATTGATTCTGCTGGATTATTTACTTTATTGTGTAATATAATATGTACTTCTTCCTTTCATTCTCCTAAGAATTTAAGGGTCCGGCGACCCTCGCTTGCAAAAATCGCTCCGAATATCGCTGTCCCTGTTTAACCTTTGCGCCGCGCCCCATGCGTGCGCGATTGCAATATTAGGCCGTTCAAAATTTGGTTTGTTCCGTAATACCAAAAATTATGTCTGAAAACTTTTTGTATTCTTCACAAAGTATTGTTATTCTGTTACTAGACAATATAAGCTATGTTCCTTAATAAATAAAACGTAAGATATTGATGTTTTTAATACGAAACAAATAGCAAGAAAACTTGTCCATTTTCGCATAAAAATGTGCAAAATGAGATTGGCTTTCATTTCATTTTAGGTAAGTATTTTGAAAATAGAACTATTTGGGAACCTAGATAAATACTATTTTAATACAAATAATGCAATATTATAGTGGAAATATGCTTGAATTAGAAATAATTTTGGTATTACGTTTGTATGAAGAATTCGTCCCTCCGGAGGCCCCTCAAATAATATTCATTTATTTATTGCATTGTCATATAATTTTTTTGGTGTTATTAGCTTAGAGGTCGATGTACCCTGTAAGGGCACAGCAATTTATTGACAAATTAATTATAATAATAGTAACTATGTAGTACTTAAAGGTGGTAACATAGTAATCGGATAATTTATACCATATCATGCAGTATAATCAAATTAAAAGAGGAAATTAAAGGAGGATCCAGCTAGGCTGGGCAGCATTTGGAAAACTACGTCAAGTCTTCACGTCATCCACACCGCAATGCTTGAAAACGAAAATTTTCAAGCAGTGCGTCCTACCCGTTATGACCTACGGAGCTCAGACGTGGATACTCACTTTACTACGGTTACTATTTGTTACGTTTACCCTGACAAGCGCTGGGGTAAACTTGTTCTTGAGAGACCCACGGTAAACGCAGTGTATAGGACGGCCTCCAACCAGGTGGATAGACAACCTGCGAAAGACTGCAGGCAGATGCTGGATGCGTCAAGGTGAAGACAGGGTGCTATGGCGCTCTTTAGGTGAGACCTATGTTCAGCAGTGTACTAACATAGGCTGACAATGATGACGTCACATAGGAGAAACCTCGCCAAATTAATTAGTGTCTAAATTCGACATTCTCTTTGTCTCTCTTGTAAGTTTTCCCTAATCTCCCTGTCTCATCCGCACCTTCAATAAAAGCCCGTTCTGTTACAATGTAATTACATACTCTATCTTGTCTGTCATCTAATTAACGCCTTTGAGAAGTTATCTTCTGTTTCCGCTTACTTAGTATTGTCTGAGGAGTTATAATTTACTTTATTATCCGACCGAAAGCAATTTTGAGGGACGATATTTTTTAACTTTCTATTTTTTAAAGAAACTCAAAGTTTAATTATGTAACGGGATATTTACCCAACGGAATACATCCGACAGAGAACCAAAGTTATCGATATAGCTCTAAGAATTAGCAAGCTGAAGTGGCAGTGGGCCGGCCATATCTCGCGAAGAACCGGCTGCCGCTGGGGCAAACGTGTTCTTGAGACCATGACTCGGTAAACGTAGTGTAGGATGCCCTCGGACCAGGTGGGAGGACGATCTGCGAAAGACTGCAGGTAGATGCTGGATGCGTCAAGCTGAAGACAGGGTGCTATGGCGCTCATTGGAGGAGGCCTATGTCCAGCAGTGGACTATCATAGGCTGATGATGATGATGATATTTACCATGATTTGATTTTTGAGTTTTCCAATCTTTTGACACAGTTTCATTATCACGAAATAACTGAAGGCACTTTCTTTATGTGAAATATATACTTTAATGTCAAATTACAATCAAAGAATATAAATAAGTTCGAACTAGTATTTACAATTGAAACAGTTGAGCTAACTGCATACTGTTGCAAACAATCTACAGGTAATTATTTCACCTGATCCATATCAATACCTACCGTTGATATTTTTTAGAGTTTACTAACTCTGTTAGCTACCATGCAAGTTTCCACCTATACTCCCTAAATATAGAGTTTATTTTCCATCAGTTAGGTAAGTCTGGCTTATCTCTCTACAGGGATGATTTCGAAACCACTGAATTATGTGCCTCATGATAAATAGCCTACACTTCCATTTTAGATAGGCCTTATTGCCTTATCCATTAGGTTCATTTTAAACAGGAAGGTTGTGGGGGAAAATGAATGGGCAGTGAAGATAAAATGTTTCATTTCCGACAGAAATGAGAGTGATAATGTCAAATTATTATTTTTTGGGAAGTTTTATATTGAAGCATGGAGCTTTCGTTCGATAAGGCAAGGTAATTTTATATATGGATCTATCATCATCATCATCAGCCTATAGCAGTCCACTCCTGGACATAGGCCTCCCCCAATGAGCGCCATAGCGCCCTGTCTTCAGCTTGCCGCATCCAGCATCTACCTGCAGTCTTTCGCAGGTCGTCATCCCACCTGGTCGGAGGGCGTCCTACACTACGTTTACCGATATGGATCTATACCACAGACAAATTCCAGAGACAATGTTTGATGATGATGATTCTTTGTTAATGGCAACAGTGGTTGGACACTTTTTTCGGCCAGTGTGAAGTAATGGAAATAATTGTAAAATTAATGAGTTATCAAATTATGAAGATTGTTTGATATTTTCACCAGAGCCTAGTTCGTTATCTAGCAGGGTGTACCACGTGCAGGTTGGGTTGGCTTGGGAGACGAGACGGAAGACCTCTGTGGCGCGGCGCAGGAAGTTGCGGGTTCGATTCCCGCCTTGGCTAATGTTTGTAAGATCTGCAGATATTTGTTTCGGGTGTTCTAGACATTTTATACGTATAATAAAAAATATCAATCTATGTAATGTATTGTATTATTTATATCAGTCATCTAGTACCCATAACACAAGCTCTGCATAGCTTCGGGCTAGATGATGCTGGGTGAATTGTCCGGTGTAAAAAAACTACATTAGCTCTTAGTGCTTCGTTGGTAGGTTCGACCCAAATACCACATTAACTAGTTAAAAATAAACTCAGTTATGTAAGTAACTTCCAAAAAGGATTTTACAGTAAAATGAGGTCGAGCGGGGGATTTTCCCCAATTACTTTCAAAACTGTCCCTCGAGACTTTTAGCGAGCCGTTGCATAGCAACTACGTGGGTTGTTTAGTTAGACAGAGTTTTTCAAGCATCACCACCATCTAAAACCCTACAAAAAAAACTGTGATTATGGTATTCTCCATTGGTGGAAATGTTGTGTGACAAAATTACTCCCATTTTTGTACTCGTCCAGTCTGCACGCTTTTACAAATAATAATGATATAAGTTTCAACATTGTTTAATAATTTTTGTAATTTTGTTTATTAATTTCTTTTTTATTTTTCCTTTCAATTACTTCATGTTTATTCTTAATTTTTTTGTAGATTTGTGACTTTTTAATTTTATTGTGTACCTACTTTAAAGTGAATATGGACCCATGAAGACTGAAATAAAGATTATTATTATTATTATTTGTCATATACCTCTGTATAAAAAAAATCGCGTATTTTCAAAACAATACTGGACAATCTGTACAATCCACACAGCATCGTCTGGCCCAATTTTTGACTGCTGCCCTGGAAACACCCAAGATTCACTTACATCATCATCATCATCATTATCAGCCTATAGCGGTCCACTGCTGGACATAGGCCTCCCCCAATGAGCGCCATAGCGCCCTGTCTTCAGCTTGCCGCATCCAGCATCTACCTGCAGTCTTTCGCAGGTCGTCATCCCACCTGGTCGGAGGGCGTCCTACACTACGTTTACCGAGTCGTGGTCTCCACTCAAGAACACGTTTGCCCCATCGGCCGTCGGTTCTTCGCGAGATATGGCCGGCCCACTGCCACTTCAGCTTGCTAATTCTTTGAGCTATGTCGATAACCTTGGTTCTCAGTCGGATGTATTCGTTACGAATCCTATCCTTCAGAGAAACTCCGAGCATAGCTCTTTCCATAGCTCGCTGAGCGACTTTGAACTGGTGGACCAGCCCTATCGTGATTGTCCACGTCTCAGCTCTGTAGGTCATAATGGGATCCACTTACACCTAATCTGAATTAGATCTGATTAGGCCAAGAGAATAATATCAGAAGTAAGACACCACAGTGCATGCAGTTAAGTTTCCGCATGATGAAGTGCAGCGTGAGAGTGTAATATCGTGTGTTCTTCCGGTAAAAGTGAGTTATAATGCGTACGTAATAGAATTGTAATAGTTGGGGCGCGGGCTGAGGGGAGCGGAGCGGGATTTTTTCAAGCGTTAGTAGTATTAGTTTCTTTTTATGTTTATTTTTTCAAGTGCCACTGTCTTAATTATTCTAACATGTCCAGTTATCCAGACGAGATAGCTCATAGCGATAAGGCCGCCTTTGTTTTGGCCGAAGGGTGTCAAGTTCCGAAGGTTCACTGGCCGCCTGCAACGGGACACCGCTGCACCGCCCGCGCCGTGCACCGACGTCAGTTGACACCCTGATTACAAAATCTACACGTAAATCCTTAATCAAAAAAGCGTGTCATTAATTTAGTCTTTATTATATTTTTATGTATACTAGTTTTAAGGTATATAGTACTATGGACCGTAGAATAAGTTAAATAAGATCTGTTACTTTTCTATGGTCTGAAATAAATGATTTATTATTATTATTTGTACTTTGTCTACTCTTAGCATTTATTTCTGTACCTTTTTTTATCTTTTTGTGGTACAATACAGTAGGTATTATAAATCTATTTAGAAAGCACGGTCCAAACTAAAGTCCAAGCGACTGTTTATAAAGTGATGCAATCTGGAACCATACGGCACGAGGTGAATTGTGTTTCTCATCACAAATTGTGTCTACTTTTAGCTCCGAAACAAAAGAATTGAATACAATTAGGCTTATTAGTGAATAAAGTTCTCATCACTTCATTCACATCAGTGGTCGAACCGGTCACAGCGTATGTCCCGTATAATCCCGTGAATAGAATGGAGTTCCACGGTCTCCACTGAAGGCCAGCGCTATGGTATGATCTGCTCTACCATAGCACATGCTGAGTGGAGACCGATTTCGTCAGTTTCTCTGTTAATTTATATGTACCTAGGTTTTATCTATTCGTCTATATTCTGACAAAAACTTTGAATGGCAGAGGAAGAGCAGCAGCTTTCTTCTGTGTACCTTCACTGTGACCACCAATCCGCCAGACATCCGTGGTGATTATGAACGCATCCCCTAGTTTGGGGGATGTATGTTCAGAGTGGACGTTGTTGCACCGGTTGCACTGATGAGGATTAAATCGCTTCGCATGAAGCTCAGCTGCTCGCTCCACTCACCGCTCTGCTTCTCGCTCTGCTCATCACAGCCCCGCGAACGCTCCGGAGCGTAAATAAATGACATCACCGCTGAACTGGATCCAGCCATCGCCATCGTTCCGCGATTTGTTCGGATGAATTGGATTCCGATGGATTTATTTATGGCTTGCTAAACTGCTTGTTTGAATTGCTGTTTGATTCGAATTACGTATCTTTACATACCTACCTAGTTGAAACGTTAATTATTATGCGTGGTTAAATATGTTCAATAATTAGTTACGGGCAAAGATTTTATCGGTTTAGCTTTAGAGTTTCAACCAAAATAATTGGGATTTTACATTTTAATTAATTTATTATTTGGTGCCGAAAGACTACGTTTTCTTTGTATAGGAATCTTTGTATTGTTTTTTCGAACCGCGCGATTTAAAATTCGCTTTCTGAACCTGAAGTAGGACCTACAGCTACCTCGATAGTCTAAAGAAAATATGCATTCCGAGCTGTAAACAATCGGTGAAAAAAAATCTTACATGTCGACAAAAATTTAAAAGTAACCGACACTGTAACCGTGTTCTTGAGTGAAGACTGCCACTCAGCAAACTTAGTAAAAACTAGTAGTAAACTGCTGCCCTGTTTACTAGTCTTGATTATTGGTGATTCTTTTTGTAATTCGGTTTCCCGCGATACAGGTTCTGAACCTAGTGCGGGGAACACCAGTAAAATGCAAGCATGTTTTGTATTTTGCTAAATAAATGTATATATTTTTTTGTATTTTTTGTAGTGTACGACGCCCTCCGGCCAGGTGGGATGACGAACTGCGAAAAACTGCAGGCGGATGCTGGATGCGGCTAGCTGAAGACAGGGCGCTATGGCGCTCATTAGGGGAGTCTATATCTATAGACTATCTTATTGGTTGATGGACTAACATAGGCTGAAGATGATGATGATTCTTATCAGCTCACTCTTGTAATACATCTGTATATACTTATCCTGTAGATGGTGGAATCCCCAGAGATCCCTACAAAGTCTACTCCAAACTGACATTACTGACACACTACAAATAGTCGACCTAAATATCTTGATCCTCAACCCGCTATTCCCAAGGACCTTGCCATGCTCAAGATTAACAGATTCATCCCTAGCGACAAATAGGGGGTAGGCAGCGGGCTTACAAGTAATTTATTAAGTTATAGGGTTGTGTAGAGGCTTAAGCCGGAAAATATAGCTAGGTTTTGGTCGTGTCTTCGCATGGTTATGAATAAAATCCGGATAAAAGTTACCTGGGTAAACTAATGTTATTCCAGATCTTTAGCTCCGTCTATTCAAAATTTCACCTTGATATGCGTAGTATTGACACATTCGCCAAGATATTTAGTTATTTTAAACGAACAAAAAATCAAAACTGAAGGAATTCATTCACTCTGGATTTTAAGACTTTGAGATTGTCATTCGTCAAACACTAAGGCCCTTTTCTCAGGCGGCTCTTCAATAATTACTCATAATACTTTAACGACGCGGCAGTGGCGCGGTGGGCTATGGTCCGCCTGCGACGCAGGAGGTTGCGGGTTCGATTCTCGCCTCGGAACAATTGTGTGTACGATCTGCAGATATTTTTCGGGTGTTCTAGTTGCTTTCTATGTATAATAAAAAATATGTATATTGTATTATGTATATCAGTTATCTAGTACCCATAACACAAGCTGTGCTTACCATGAGGCTAGATAATGCTGTGTGAAATGTCCAGCATTATTTATTTTATTTATTTATTAACTGAAACGCGTCAAGCCCGTTTTATATATTTGTGTCGTGATTCACAAACATACATCGAGCTAGGTTTGTATACAATCAATAAATCCGGCTTATCTACCCGGTTATATCTGCCGGATAAACCTTACCGGTTGAAAACTTGTGTTCTCCCGGGGTGTGTTAGAATATTACATCTTTGATGTTACAGTCGCGTTCGAAATGTTTCAAGACAGGATTGACTGCTTCAGGATTAGCTTTGAAATGAGATAGGTAGATGTTCATCAGAGAGAGGTTAGGTTAACATTAAGCAATAATCAATCGACCGATGTGGCGCGGTGGGCGAAGGTCCGCCTGCGACGCAGGAGGTTGCGGGTTCGATTCCCGCCTCGGAACAATTGTGTGTACGATCTGCAGATATTTGTTCCGGGTGTTCTGGTCGTTTTCTATGTATAATAAAAAATATCTATCGATGTAATGTATTGTATTATGTATATCAGTTACCTAGTACCCATAACACAAGCTCTGCTTACCATGGGGTTAGATAATGCTGTGTGAATTGTCCAGCATTATTTATTTATTTATTAATCATTTATCATTTAGTAAATGTGCCCCCGCGGCTTCGCCCGCGTGGTAATCTATGTGTCAAATGGTTTATAAACCTTCCTCTTGAATCACTCTATCTATTGCTGAAAATTGCATTAAAATCCGAGTAGTTTAAAAGATCTAAGCGAATAGACAGCGGAAGCGACGTCATTGTATATACTATATAAAGATTTGCAAGAATCCAACATTATTATACATGGCAGATATTAAACAATTTTAGTAAATTGTAAAAGTAAAAGTTTGGACGACCGATGTCGCGCGGTGGGCGAAGGTCCGCCTGCGACGCAGGAGGTTGCGGGTTCGATTCCCGCCTCGGAACAATTGTGTGTACGATCTGTAGATATATGTTCCGGGTGTTCTGGTTGTTTTCTATGTATAATAAAAAATATCTATCTATCTAATGTATTGTATTATGTATATCAGTTATCTAGTAACCATAACACAAGCTCTGCTTACCATGGGACTAGATAATGCTGTGTGAATTGTCCAGCATTATTTATTTATTTTATTAATTATTTTTTATTTTATATTTTTTTGTTCTTATTTATTTTATAAGTACTATATAGTAACAAGCTGTACCTACAGTGAATCAATAAATATATTTTCTTTCTTTTTCTTTCTTTCTAGGTGTCTCAGACCTAAGGTAGCGTTACAAACTTAGGCCTAACTTAAGAAACCACACAACTAAACCGCCGCCTCTTACTAAACTCATTCAACATCATCATCATCAGCCTATAGCAGTCCACTGCTGGACATAGGCCTCCCCCAATGAGTGCCATAGCGCCCTGTCTTCAGCTTGCCGCATCCAGCATCTACTTGCAGTCTTTCGCAGGTCGTCATCCCACCTGGTCGGAGGGCGTCCTACACTACGTTTACCGAGTCGTGGTCTCCACTCAAGAACACGTTTGCCCCATTGGCCGTCGGTTCTTCACGAGATATGGCAAGCCCACTGCCACTTCAGCTTGCTAATTCTTTGAGCTATGTCGATAACCTTGGTTCTCTGTCGGATGTATTCGTTGCGAATCCTATCCTTCAGAGAAACTCCGAGCATAGCTCTTTCCATATTTCCATCTACCTGCAGTCTTACTAAACTCATTAACTAAACCGAACAATGCCTGTTCCTGTACTAAAGGAAATAGAAAAACGAACAATGCACTAGAACGAGATATGGCGCGTGAGAGAACGGAGTGAAAGGAAACACGGAATAGCTGCAAGGCGCACGGTGTTTGTATTGTTTCAAAATTGACGCATTTTTGTGTACCTATATTACAAAAAATACATTTTTTTTTATTAAGTAATAATAATAATTTAGCCATTTATTATCAAAGAATAAATTACATAATAATTGAATTATAATCAAATTAAATTGAACATTGTTGAAAAAAATAAGAAAGCTTTAATTATTGAGCATTATTAAATAAGTATTTTTATAATTCTTTGATCTCTATTTGAGTAAAATTTAGTAATACAGGATAGTAATATTTTTTTAATATAGGTATATCAAATACATTTTTAAAAATAAGAAGTTATCGACATAGCTCTAAGAATTAGCAAGCTGAAGTGGCAGTGGGCCGGCCGTATCTCGCGAAGAACCGACGGCCGCTGGGGCAAAGGTGTTCTTGTGTGGAGACCACGACTCGGTAAACGTAGTGTAGGACGCCCTCCGACCAGGTGGGATGACGACCTGCGAAAGACTGCAGATAGATGCGGCTAGCTGAAGACAGGGCGCTATGGCGCTCATTGGGGGAGGCCTATGTCCAGCAGTGGACTGCTATAGGCTGATGATGATGAATAAAGGATACAGTTTTAAAATCATATTAGAAGCCACCTTTTAAGTACTATGGAAATAATTTTGTTAGGTGGCTTCGATCTTCCACGTTTAAATTTATGATGTATTAGTTTTTTGTAGGTTTAACTCTATATAAAACTAACAATAGTAATTATATTTTCAACCTATACCCCTTATCCTCGTGTGAACAGGGGCTTAATTCTGCTAACCAATGGCTTTACTATGTCTCGACTCGGTTACTTGATTTCATGGCTTAGTAGTACGTAGTTTCTTCCTTCACATGAAATGCCAAAATGTGTCATTCGAAGAGGATGCCATTGATTTGGTAAAGCGATTTATTTAGACGAATTAGAGCCCCGAAGGTTGTTCAGGCCTTTTGTATGGCATTTGGGCATTGGCGCATTGTTCATACAATCCCCTATTGTCAACATAGAGAGATCGAAGCCCTCCTACACGTATACATAACTATGTATAACACAGCGGGACATCTTTACTGTCCATACATGTCGTAGGGTATTTCAAGACCAAGTTCGGTCTAGCCTAGCGAGCCATATTAGGGCTCATGATATATACCTATGTGGCCGTCATCGAAATCAATGAGAAGGACTTTATACAGTATATATATGTATATTGTCAACATAGGATCGCACCTCGTCCACGTCACTGTAAATTCCCTCTTTAGTTTCAGTTCGAAAGGGTTCCATCCCATTCTGATCGCACACGACCCACTAACCTATTCTCCTCTACGTCCGTACCCACTGAAAGGCACTTAATTCAATTTTATCGCCGCCACGCAGGCCGAATATTCCAAGCAGAAAATATTCATATTAAATATGCTTTCCATAAAATATTTATTATAAAATACCTGCGTTCAAAAGATAATTATATCACGGGCTATACGGCTGCGGCGGACGGGAACACGCTGGTACAGTGGGGAGAAGTCAGCATGGAAATACGCTGAATTTTTTTAGGGTTTTTGATGATTTTGTTTATTAGGTGGTGACTGGAAGGGTTGATGATTCTTTGTTAATGGTAATTGTGTCTGGTCTTTCCATAACTTGACACTGAAAGCGTGACACGATAATGACTCTAATACGATTGTCTAAGAGTTCAAATTCAGTTATCTGAAATGCCTATCAATATGATGTGTCAAACTACCACGTAGTTTGACACATCATATTGATAGGCATTATCAATAAAAATGATAGGCATTATAAATAAATCATATTGATAGATATACAATAAATAAAATAGGAGAAAATTTACATTAGCTTATATCTCCATTACTTATATAATTGTATATTATCTGAGTTATCAAATTATGAAGAATGTTAATACCGGAGCCTACCGGAGCCTAATTCGTTATCTAGCAGGGTGTACCACATGCAGAGGTTCGCTTGGGAGACGAGATGTTGGAGTCCCCCTTACACCTCCGTTTGGAAGGGTCAATATATGCGACTTAGATGTAAATTCCAAAAAGAAGCCAACTTCAAAAAGGTTATCTTCAAAGATCATTAAAAATAAAACCTAAAAACGTGCCCACAAAGTTATTATGCTTACTCCAAGGATTTTATTGGGATTTGTTGTCATAATTCGCAGCTAAATGACAAATAGATCATAGCTTACTATAAGCAGAGATTATGAGGGTTCATTATACCTCTAATTTCTCGTGGCAAACAGTTTACGAAGCTAGTTTAAATAAAAACGTTTAACCCCACATTGCCTGGATCCTCATAAAGAGCATTTAGCATACAAATTGTTGAACTCCAAACACAGAAATGTAAATCGGGGCCATTTACTCTGTTTACATCATTTCATTGTCTGTGTCGTAAAGTGAACAAAACGTATTTGGTTTGTAAATTGAAAAATAAAACCTGCAATAAAGGGTTGGCCGTAATAAGTTGGGTGATATGAAACAGACAGATAAGAAGTCGATATTAAAATTAAGTAAAAGTTTTGAATGGGTAAAGCAAAATACGGGTTTCGATTATGAATGAGGAATGAGAATTTATGAATTTCTTGAAGATATATGTAAATGTGTTACTTAGAAGTTAGTACCTAGTGTTTTTTACTCTACTTTTTTACTCTTTACGCTAAATTACCACTGACTGACTCACTGATTGACTGATTGACATAATTGTTCGCCTTGATGGTGGATGGGAAGGTATGTTTTTTTTTACGGAATCGTATAGGGGAGGTAAAGAAGACCCCCAAGACCCCCAAGACACCCCCCAGAGCCATATTGCTTATTTTTTTTATGGTTTTGATTGCATAGAAAATTTTATTATAGAACCACTACTACTATTGTACTAGACGTATAACTTTGTGTAACGAATAAATTATTGTATTGTATTGTATTGTATTGTATTGTATTGTATTGTATTGTATTGTATTGTATTGTATTGTATTGTATTGTATTGTATTGTATTGTATTGAATTATATTTAATAACTGGTAGGTAGAAACAAACTTCTAAGATCTGAGATTGCGTCTTATTCTAATTAAAGATTTCATTTATCGCTTAGTACCTTGTCGCCCCGTGACAACGATCGCAGTAACGCGATAGAAACGTAGAGAACACTAAGTTACGCGATATCTATATCGAATTATCTATGAATCTAATAAATAAATAAATAATGCTGGACAATACACACAGCATTATCTAGCCCCATGGTAAGCAGAGCTTGTGTTATGGGTACTAGATAATTGATATACATAATACAATACATTACACAGATACGATATTTTTTATTATACATAGAAAACGACCAGAACACCCGAAACAAATATCTGCAGATCGTACATACATTTGTTCCGAGGCGGGAATCGAACCCGCAACCTCCTGCGTCGCAGGCGGACCTTCGCCCACCGCGCCACATCGGTCGTCAAATAATGTACATTTCTTGTAATAATTAAAACAATTTTTGATTTGATTTGATAACCAGATACTAAATAATAATCACTAATGTATCAAATCGTAAAAGTTTTAAAACTTTGAGTCTATGTAATTATTACGACATTAAGTAATATAAGTAGGTACATCGGGCACTTCACTACATACCTACTATTCAGTCAAGTGCGATCCTTTTCAGAGTAGTGTTACCACGAGTAAAAGAAATTACTCGTAGTTACACTGGTGTAACAAATCGGTGTGACCACGAGTCCGCCGTGGTTTTATCCAGGCACCTGCCTATCTAGGTATGAGAGCATAGTATATTAAGTATTATAATTCTTGCAGAATTACAAACTAGAAAAGAGCCTACTTAAATAATAAACTAAACTAAAATAATGCAACTTAAACTAAATCCACGCTAAACGAAGAATTTCCATTTATTTTACGAAAAATTCTTGGAGCGTTTAAAAGTCTTTCTGACAAAGCGCTTCTACGTGATTTTAAATTTGTTTATAAAGTATTTTATTCTTGAACTAGTAGTTACCGCCCGCGGCTTCGCACACGTTGTGTCTATGAACGAGTTTTACGTTTAAAGGTTATTTTCAAAGTCAAAGTCTATAGCATTTATTCTTTAGGTAGATAAAATAAGCACTTAGACAAGTCATATTTTACACAATACAATACAAATACGCTTTATTGCACACCAAACACAGAAAAAAAACAGTAAAGAACAAACAAACAAAGATACAGATGCACAATGGGCGGCCTTATCGCTAAGAGCGATTTCTTCCAGGCAACCTTTGGATGGACACGTAGCTATAGTATAGGTATAGACGGTACACTTAAATTTTTTGGAAGTTTTAGTGGAAGAAATGAAAAAGAAACCACTAGCACGTTCATCTCTTATATGTCTTATAGGTACATGGTTATTTGCCTATTTAAGTCTAAATATAATATGATTCGATACATATTTAAGTAAAGCTAATTATTATTTGTTGTGTTATTATTGTATTTTTTTTTGTGTAAATGACTTAAGTATTAATTGTGTATGACATTGTATATTATATTCAATAAGGTCCGCATGTGCATGTACAAAATTTCAGATACAATTATATTATTGTGATTGAATAAAGATTATGAATTATTATGAACTGACATAGGTACTATAATATAGTCGGTGCGAAACTGAGCGACATCTGGCCAAGCATCTTCATTGAGATAATCATTTAAGGAGTAGTAAGCCTTCTTGATGGGATTTTGTTTTATATTTCTGTCCCATGGGAACTGTTTTATAGGACTATGTTTGATTCCAGGATTAGAGCATCTATGCAGCCTCTATTTCAGCATAATCTCTTCTGTAGTTTTGGAGTGAAGGTAACAAACATCTAGGTATCTAAATTGACGACCGATGTGGCGCGGTGGGCGAAGGTCCGCTTGCGACGCAGGAGGTTGCTGGTTCGATTCCCGCCTAGGAACAATTGTGTGTACGATCTGCAGATATTTGTTTCGGGTGTTCTGGTCATTTTCTATATATAATAAAAAATATCTATCTATGTAACGTATTATGTAGGTATATCAGTTATTATCTAGTACCGATAACACAAGCTCTGCTTACCATGGGGCTAGATGATGTTGTGTGAATTGTCCAGCATTATTTATTATTATCTAAACATTCAAAATTTCACATTTATAATACTAGTTTCTGCCCCCGCGTCCTCGCACGCGTTTTTTCAATGGAAACGTAAAAAAAAAACTAAAATAACCAAGGGAGCTGAATTATGGTATAAACAGTAGCCTATGTAAGTATTATTTCAGGCCAAAATTTCAGCCCAATCCGTTCAGTAGACGTGAAGACATAACAAACATCCAATCATCCAAACTTTCGAATTTATAATATTAGTGTGTTTAGTGTGATGTGATCTCTTAATCAAAATCATTGAAAATGAAGAGATCCTCAGCACAAATTATGAAGACATTCCTTCATTCTTACTAACGTTATAATAAGAGTTGATGCAGTTTGAAGCAGTTTTTTACAAAAACCACAAGAAAAAGACCAAAAAGCTTATTAATATTTAAGAAGATTAAATAATGTGAAAAATGGCGATCACATTTTTAATTTAGTTCTTTTATCTCATTAGGATCTGCAGTGAGCTGACCGCAACCAAAGAGCATTTATACAGGCGCCGCCATTTTGTAAAAAGGATGGGCATAGGATTTCGCGTTCATAGGAGTAAGACAGAAAATACGTTTTTGGAACGGCGCGGCGTAAGCGCAAAAATCTAGTTTTTACTTATTTATAAGAGAACTATACAAGTTATGAAGAAACTGGTTCATGAAACCAAATACCTAGTAATAATAACCTACGAATTAAAACATCAGTCATTTCGATAACCGAAGGATTCTTTAAATCTCGAGAAAATTATACGCGAAACAATGCACTTTCATAATTTTTTTTAACGTATTATTAGGGTTCCGTACCCAAAGGGTAATGCGGGATCCTATTACCAAGACTCTGTCCGTCCGTCTGTCACCAGTCTGTATCTCATGAACCGTAAAATTTAAAACTAAAAAATTAAAACATGATAAAAAAACCACGTTTGTTGTAGGTATAGAAGCCCTCTTAAATATTTATTTTATAATGTTTTTTTTTATTTGTTTTTATAGCGGCAACAGAAATACATCATCTGTGAAAATAAAGTGGTTCATGAAATTACAGCCTGGTAACATACGGACGGACGGACGGAAAATTAATAAATAATGCTGTAAAATCCGCACAGTATCATCTATCAAGCAAAGCAGAGCTTATTTGATACGTAGGTACTAGATAATAATAACACAGTTAACTATTACTAGACAATAATTTGGCAGTAGAAATAAAGCAACTTGATGGAATGACGTGGACACTCACGATAGGGCTGGTCCACCAGTTCAAAGTCGCTCAGCGAGCTATGGAAAGAGCTATGCTCGGAGTTTCTCTGAAGGATAGGATTCGTAACGAATACATCCGACAGAGAACCAAGGTTATCGACATAGCTCAAAGAATTAGCAAGCTGAAGTGGCAGTGGGCCGGCCATATCTCGCGAAGAACCGACGGCCGATGGGGCAAACTTGTTCTTGAGTGGAGACCACTACTCGGTAAACGTAGTGTAGGACGCCCTCCGACCAGGTGGGATGACGACCTGCGAAAGACTGCGGGTAGATGCTGGATGCGGCAAGCTGAAGACAGGGCGCTATGGCGCTCATTGGGGGAGGCCTATGTCCAGCAGTGGACTGCTATAGGCTGATGATGATGATGATGATGATGATGGAATGATGTTTAAATGTAAGTTAAGGCAATGGCTAGTTGATAAAACTCACTATAATTTAAAGGAGTTTTTTGATAATTAGATTATGCCTAGATTAAGATTAATATAGGTTAAGATAACTATGCTGCTATAATATTTTGGTATAACTTTGAACCTATGTTAATATTATTTAAAAAATATTGTATGTCCGAATAGGATTAAATTGTTGATACTATATTTTAATTATAAGACCTTCATGTAACTATGATGATTCACACAATTTTACAATATTTTTTTCTTATTCTTATTCTTATACAAATGAGTTTCAAAAGTTGACACAATTGATCATAGAAATAAGCCATTGTCCTCCATTTACAAATATTAACCCTAAACAAAGCTAGAACATAATAATCCGAGCATAATATCCGGATTACAGCTTCAACACAGCTGAGCCAAACAATGTCTAAGCTAAATGTTGCCAGTCAATAATGGGCCACCCCGACTCAGTGGTCGAAACGACCCGGCGGCAGCGGCGCGGCGTGTACTGGGTACCAGGGCTTGGGATACCGGTATTTTCAAGTACCGGTAGGTCTGACCTTGACCCGGTAAAATTTATATCGATACCGATGATGGTATCCATATAAATTTTACCAGTACTTTTTAGTAGCGATACTTGTAATACCGGTACTTCATTCGTATCGGTATTTCCAATAAGAGCCGGTATAATTACCGGTATAATGCGCGTAAAACATCAATATCAACAAAGTTTGCAAGCACGCACGCGCGCCCGCCCGTCCCCGATCGGTACAATAGGACTGGAGAGCTGGCAACGTCGCGAGAACCGCTTTGAGTACCGGTACTTTTGGCAAAGTATCGATACTTGAAAGTATCGAAATGGAAATAGCTTACCGCTATAGTACCGGTATTATTGGTACCGGTAGCAAGCCCTGACTGGGACAAAACGACCCGATAAACCGGTCGGAAGGAATAGGTTGGTGAATTCAGTATTTTTCGCTGTAATAAAGTCGTGGAATATATACTCTTTGGCATTAAGGGGAGAAGTCACGACAATGTGTTACTTTCTTTATGATTGCAGGTATGCGGGCTTTGCCATAAAGTCATATAGACAGGGTAACTGTCTGCCGGCTTCTGTGACGTAGTGGATGAAGGATCTAGGGAGAAGATGACGGGTTCGATTATGTCGTGATCAGTATCAGATGAGATTGTGGTCAAACCAAGGTAAAATCTCGTAAAAAAGTAAAGGTGTCTACTTTTTTACGGGATTCTACCTTGATTTGAGCAATCTCACCTGATGGTAATAATTATAATTTATTAATTTCAGAGTAGTCTAGTACAAGATGGAAATACTTGAAAACTACGCCCATATAAAATATATAGGTACCTACATTAGTCTAACAAACATAAAATAACAATTATTAGTGCAACCGTCTATATTGTTCGTTCATGTCCATCCATCCCAAGGTTGCCTGGAAGAGATCGCTGTCAGCGATAAGGCCGCCCTTTATACCTTTATTCTAAGTTTTTTTTATTTCTGTATTGTTTTCTGTTATGTGTGGTATAATAAAGAATTTTCTATCTATCTAAATAAACCTATTTGAGTATCACAAACGCCTGACGTTTGTGTACAACAACTAATTACAGACAAAAAGAGTTCTCGCGACCGCGACCGCGTCTTATTAGGTTAAATTCACTCATTAAAATAACAAGAACCCTCTTCAAAATACTATTTCCCTCTTCAAGGCACTCTTGAAAAGCTTGAAATAAAAACTTGTAATCGAGACGTTGTCATCAAGATATATAATATATATATATATATGTGTATCTTGATGACAACCATCAAGATACATAACTGAACAATAAATTACCTCAAGTGCCAGTACTTGACAATTGATTGCAATATATAATATATATATATAATAGACGACCGATGTGGCGCGGTGGGCGAAGGTCCGCCTGCGACGCAGGAGGTTGCGGGTTCGATTCCCGCCTCGGAACAATTGTGTGTACGATCTGCAGATATTTGTTCCGGGTGTTCTGGTCGTTTTCTATGTATAAAAAAAATATCTATCTATGTAATATATAGTATTATGTATATCAGTTATCTAGTACCCATAACACAAGCTCTGCTTACCATGGGGCTAGATAATGCTGTGTGGATTGTCCATCATTATTTATATTTAATAGTTTGAATCACAACAGAACTACTCAACAGAACAAGTGAGAATTGTATTCCCATTTGTTTTGTGGACAGAACTAATCAGAAAAAAAAATCCCAGTAGTTCTGTCAACAGAACTACTCAACAGAACAGGTGGGAGTAAACGAATTGTTTAACTTATTAGTCAATGTGTAAGTAAGTTTAAACGCTTGCTTTTACGATTTATTGTGTTGTGTATTTTCTTTGTCCTTTGTTATTCTATAAACATTTTCTATTCCATTCCAGCCTAGGGCAATTCAATAAATTTCATTCCGGCCCTGGTGGGGGCACAGAGAGGGGCCTCGAGGCTTGGCCTCATTACCCCGGCGTCAACTCGAGGGGTGAAGACCCCTCGGTCCTGGGGTTTTGTGGGAAATTTTTTTTTCCCTGTTCTCAATGTTTTTTTTTTTTTTTTGCTTCATTTGGTTTGTAGGTATATTTTTTTTTTTGTGTGTTTTTTTTTTTTTTTTTCTAAACCCAAGGACTCTATGGTGGTTCTGCAGGGATTAGGTTCCATCCTAGGGCTGCCTTATCGCTATGACCAATAAAGTCACCTACATTTTCTCCTTATTTGAGAAATGAGGAGAAAATATCATCGGGCCAACTCTACTGCCATGCGTGCCGTAGGATATTTAAGACCAAGTTCGGTCTAGCGAGCCATATTAGAGCTCATGATAGAAAAAATCCGTGATTACTTAGGGTCGCCGTCATCGAAATCGATGAGGAGGCCTATACTATATTATATTTGAGAAAAATAACAACTCAGAAGAAACAATCTTTGAGGGAATTATTTAAAAACATTAATACCTATTCTGACTGTAATATCGCAATACATCTATGAAAATTTAATGTATACCCACAAAAATAAGGATAGCCTTATGAAAAAGTGTGATGTTCACAATAGAAATACAAGAAACAAGAACAAGTTACACATCCCATCATTTAGATTACACAAGGTAGGGAAATCATTTATGTGCAATAGCGTGCGCTTCTATAATAAGCTTCCATCTGAAGCAACTGAGCTCCCTATTCGTAAATTTAAAAATTACATAAAACTAAATCTCATCAAGAAGGCCTTCTACTCCATAAATGATTATCTCAGTGATGTTAATGCTTGGCCAGATGTCGCTCAGTTTCGCACCGACAATAGTATGTAGTAAGTAATTTGTTGTTGTGCATAGCTTTACTTAAATATTGACATGTATCGAATCATATTATATTTAGACCTAAATAGGCAAATAACCATGTATTAGACATATAAGAGATGAACATGCTAGTAGTTTCTTTTCACTTCTTCCACTAGTGGACAAAAAATTGAAGTGAACAGTAAAATAATTGTATTTGATAATAATTTATATATAAAATATGACTTGTCTAAGTGCTTATTTCGTAAGCCTAAAGAAATAAATGATTTTTTACTTTACTTTTACTAATCGTTGCACGAGAGTGAAAAGAGTACCTAGGGCTATTATTCCTAAAAGAACACAACACATAATTACAAGAACATACAGTTCTTGCACATAATTAATTATATTATATATAATTAAGTAGGATAGCGCATCAAAGACATCGTACGAGTATGTTGAGAGGACTGTAATGTTTCTGTGTAGGGTTGGCCCGCAATTAAAGGGGCAATGAAGCATTTAATGCCGAGCCGGTAGCCTATTTGTGCTCTCGCTGTTAATTTCGTAAGATAAATAATAAATAAATAAATAATGCTGGTCAATTCACACAGCATCATCTAAGCCCCAAGCTAAGCAGAGCTTGTGCTATGGGTACTAGATAACTGATATACATAATACAATACATTACATAGATAGATATTTTTTATTATACATAGAAAACGACCAGAACACCCGGAACAAATATCTGCAGATCGTACACACAATTGTTCCGAGGCGGGAATCGAACCTCCTGCGTCGCAGCGGACCTTCGCCCACCGCGCCACATCGGTCGACAAAGATTTGTACTGTTTCGTAAATTAATTGGTATTTTTTATTATGTAGTTCCTACTTTGTATTTTTTCATATTTTGAAACGCCAATAAATATTATATGTTTTATTCTATTCTTAATTAATCGAATATTTGACACTGAGAAGCTCACATTTTAAAAGAATGTTTAAAAATGAAAATGGTTTGCTGGAAGAGAACTCTTTTTAGGGTTAAGTTCGCCTTTGTAATAATTTTCTAGAATAAGTTTTGTATATACATTAGATAGAATTTAATCTAAGAATGTATTATGTATGACAACTCCCTACAGTACTGAAATAATTAGAAGATATAAAATAAAACTCGGATAACACATTAATATAATACATACGTAGTTAATTTTATTTATTTGTTTATGTTCTTGTTTACTTATAGATTATTATTATTTCGTAACAAGCTGTACCTACTTGTGAATCAAGAAATGTATTTTCTTTCTTTCTTTCTAAAAAATTCAAATATTGCAATAAAGCAAACAATTTTTTTCTAAATAATTTTTCCTTCTATACCATACATAACTTTTAAATATAAGTTTAGAAATGTATTGTTTATAGACTAAATTCTAAATAAATTAACTTTTCTTCAATATTTTATTTTATAAGTATAATAAATAATAAATAAATAATACTGGACAATTCACACAGCATTATCTAGCCCCATGGTAAGCAGAGCTTGTGTTATGGGTACTAGATAACTGATATACATAATACAATACATTACATAGATAGATATTTTGAAGATCAGAACACCCGGAACAAATATCTGCATCACCACACACCGTACACACAATTGTTCCGAGGCGGGAATCGAATCCGCAACCTTCAGCGTCGCAGGCGGACATACGCCCACCGCGCCACATCGGTCGTCAAAAGTATGATCCAACCTTAAAATATAGTACGAGTAAACCCGGGTAGATAGGACAGGGCGAGTGCTTGCATAAATTTCACAGCCTCTCTCGTGTTAAAAGCTGATTCTAGTCGGATCAGCGGAGCTTAGCTCGGTGCTTGATGCTGAAGAAGTGGTGCTACTCTCAAAAAATTATACAAATTGATATAATAATAATATAAAACAAAAAAATTATGCGGGACTATTCACACAGCATTATCTAGTCCCAAGCTAAGCAGAGCTTGTGTTATGGGTACCAGATATCTGATATACATAATATAATACACTAGCTGCGCCCCGCGGCTTCAACCGAGTGGAAATTGCTGCGCAATTTTACCATGTCTTCGCCGTTTAAACATTCCTGGACTACGACAAACATTTCAAAACCAAAATCTGCTAAATTGTCCCAGCCGTTCTCGAGTTTTAGCGAGACTAACGAACAGCAATAGATTTTTATATATATAAGATTACATAGATAGATATTATTTATTATACATATATGTACATACATAGAAAATGACCGGAACACCCGAAACAAATATTTGCAGATCGTACACAACATTTGTCTCGAGGCGGAACTCGAACCAGCAATCGTCAATGCGTCGCAGGATGGCAGGTATATTGTAGGTATATACCCAGCAATGGATAAATGTCAGCTTGATTCATAATTTATCAAAAATGCCATATTGAACGAGCAGAAGTTTCAGCCCGAAAGTTTCGGATCCCTAAACGTCACCTCCAATAAGGAAGTTGTATCAAATTATTGTACCGTAATTTGAAAGGCTTCGTTGGAAAACAGATACATTTTAAAAAACTTTCATTCATTTGAGGCAGCATATTTAAATAGCTTTTAGCAAGATCACGTATTTTCCACTAAAAGCTCCTCCGTCATTATGATCATCAGGGATCATCATGCTATGTCTACTAAAGACTTATCATAAGCCTTTAGTAGACAAAATGGTCCGGGAGCCAGGTACAAATTTGGTTAATTATTTCCTCCCGAGCGAAAATTCGTAAAATACATTAGGGATTAATATTATGAATACTCGAGTCGTGACCGTCAGCTGCGATTCCGTGGGTGGGTTGAGCAGTGGCAGCGATGACGACATTATTCCCATGGAAAAAGGTTCAAATCAGAAATAAAAATTCGCATTTTCCAGAATTTTGGTTTGAACCTTATTCCATGGGAATAATGTCTATAGCGCCTTAGGCTTGCCACATCCAGCATCTGCCAGCAACTTATGCGACGAAATATTTTGCATTATTTTTGGAAAGCTCGCCAACTACAAGTATTTATAAATATCTCGATAAAGTTATGTGATTTTTAAAAGTACCAGCACTTTCACAGTATTCCAAGCCGTTCAAATCTCATATATTGTACGAGACGGCATTTCCCGGAAAATGCAGGGCACACTCGAGTCTCGCTAATTCTTCTGTGTGCGTATTTTTAAGCTTCAATTATTTCGTATGTTTAAGAATATGCTTCGTTAGGCTGGGTTTGTCCTACCTGCCATTTTGAGAATGTTATCTCCAACTACCGGAATTTTAAGTAAGATAGATAGAAAACACTTTATTATGCCACACAAAACCGAAAACAATACAGGAAGAAACAATAGTATAAAGGGCGGACTTATTGCTGAGAGCGATCTCTTCGAGGCAACCTTTGAAAGGACTGGACATGAAGGAACAAAATAGACGGTGCTTTTTACTGCTAATGGCACGCACGCTGTAGTAGGGTAGTAGGGAAGCGACTATTATTGCGAAAAATAGCATGAAAGTCGTCGGAGATAGAAAATAACCATAATCGAACTGAATCATAGCGACCGAAAGACTGCTTTGACAATGTTCCTTTTCATTTCACTGTTCGACAAGCTTTGTATTTTCGAACACCACGTAACAAATCAACTTCTCTACAGTGTGACGTCACCCAATAACTTTATTTCACCGAACAGAGTCCATTTCGATGGAAATCGGCAATAATGAAGCCAGGAATAATACTGCGTTGTTTGTGCTGACCGTACCATTCCGGGTGATTGCTTTCTTTGCTGGTCGTATTCGAGCTTTGCCGATAATTTAGATAGAAATTGTAGGTAGATGGTGTACTAATGGCGTTTTTGTTTTTTCTTGTGTTGCGGTCGGTAGGTTAGGTACTGACAACTTTGGTTAGTTGAATTGGTAAATGGGCCTGGAAGATATTTCTTCTAAGCGACAAGACCGCTATTGTACTAGTGTCTCATGTAATAGATAGATAGATAATTATTTTATTGCACACTTAAAACATAAAACAAACAAGATAAAAATACAAAATAAGTGACAATTTGGCGGTCTTATCGCTCAAGAGTGATCTCTACCAGACAATGTAATGTCTTTTGTATTGTATTTTTGTCGGTGAATAATATTATTTTTTTGTGATTGTCACTCAACTCAGTACATATTCGTACTTAACTACTTCTTTAGTAGATAATTACTAATTCCATGCCCGAAATAAATCATAGGCTACTTTTTATACCATAAATCAGAACATTTCCATAGAAACAACGAAAATGAAAAATGAAAATGAAAATGAAAAGTTTTTATTTCTTTAAGCTTACAAATAAGCACTTAGACAGGTCATATTTAATAGTTCACTTCAATTTTTTGTCCACCAGTGGAAGAAGTGAGAAGAAACCACTAGTATGTTCATAACTTATGTATGTGTCTAGTCTAGTACATTCGATTTGCTTAATTGTAAGTTGGTAGATTTTGAGCTGGAGCAAAACTCGTTCCAAGCTTTTTTATCTTCTAAGCAATCTGATATTTTGTAATAAGCTTTTTTACAAAGAATGTGTTTAACAATTTTTTTAAATTTATTTATTGATAATTTTTGCAACTCACTTGGAGTTTTGTTGTAGACAACGCATGCGAAGCCGCGAGCAGAAACTAGTGCATAATAAAGGTTCGAGGAAGCCCCGCTTACGTCACAATAAAGAGTTACAGAGTCACTTGTTTTTGCTGGCCGTACCATTCCAGATGATTGCTTTCTTTGTTGACCCTTTGTCGAGTTTTTTTGTTTGTCGGTTAATTTGTGTTTGTTTGCTCTGGACCAATAGAAATGGAAACCGAATAAGTTAGATATTGTGTTATTAATTTATTTGTTGACCAGGTTTTGAAACAAATACTTAAATTTTCCCGATAGGCGTAGGTACCTACTAGGACTTCTTGACTGACATATATATTCTATATATCTACTTCAGTCTATATATATACTTCAGTATTAGGTTCATATTTGGCCTTCGCAAATATGACCACGTTTCCGAATATCGCGCAAAACTCAAGTGGTTACCCATCCGACTTCGCAGGAATACTCATATGTTATCCCTCTTGTACAGTATCTTATTCTATTCTCCAAGCCCTTCTTATCTCAAGGAGCGCTTCGAATTCCTCTCAAACTCTCACTCACTCTCTTTGCGTTCCTCTGAAACCCTCACCCTGAAAGTCCCTGCTCACTCTACCTCTTTCTATGACAAATCATTCACTGTACAAGCCACCCGTCTATGGAATGCTCTCCCTCTGGACATCAGATGTGCAAAATCACTCCCTATCTTCAAAAAACTGCTGCATCAGCATTATTTATCCATATAAAATATTGATAGCCTTATCTTATGTCTATGTAAGTTTATTATAATGTTTGTTATGTAGGTATTTAGTGTATTTGTTATCAATTATTTATTAAAGTGCCACCGTCTATATTGTTCGTTCATGTCCAGTCCATCCCAAGGTTGCCTGGAAGTGATCGCTCTCAGCGATAAGGCCGCCCTTTATACCTTTATTCTAAGTTTTTATCTCTGTATTATTTTCTGTTTTGTGTGGTGTAATAAAGTGTTATCTATCTATCTATCTATCTATCTATATATTTGTTATGGTTGTTAGTTATATTTTTTTGTACTTTAAATGTAGACACAATAAATACCTATTATTTATGTTTAGGTTATGATAGGACTGGCATAATATACGAACTAAAAGTCCTAAACAAAAAAATTGATTTAAAAAAAACCTATTACCTTGCCTTACTCTCTATACCTACCACGTTTTCGTTTTTTTTTTTTTTTTTTGTGCATGAACTTTTGTATATTAATACAAAATATTTTTTCTCTTTTCTTGCTCAAAAAGCGTGTAATTATTGCGTAGCTTAGCGGGCGTAAAAGTATGTCTTGTACCCAACTTGTACCCTGACTAAATCTTATTTTTTCTAATTTTTCTCTGAAATCATCAGAACAATAACTTTTTATTGAACATACATTTAATTTGTATTCTATTTTGAAAATGGAAATAAATGCGCCTTCTTGGTGATTGTTAAACGTTCGAGTGACTGTTCCTCCGTGGTATAATTTGGTACAATTTTTTTTTTTTATGTTATACGTTTAATTTTTAATAATACCGTCGTTTACTATTATCTACAATTGTTTACAAAGTTTTTTTAGTATAAAATTGTTGTTTGTAATGCATTAGCATGTCGAAGTCGAAGTCTCAAACTGATAAATGACATGACAGTGACAGCACATGGACATTGGACGTAAGTAGGCGGAACGAACTGCACGAACGTTCCAACATACGCAAAACTTTTTAAATTTTGTTTTTTTTTTATCTAATATTTATTGTTATCTGATGGTTATCTGTTCGTTTATTTGGTTACTATTCTTAATTTATTTTTTCTTTAATTTACTTTCTGGACCCTAAGCCGATTCGCTTAGTTATTTAGAAAATAATGTTGTTATGTTTGTTAGTTAAATTACTTAGTATTTATTTTTCTTTCCGGCAACTGGCGGGTGGATAGTGTACCTGGTATTATTTGATTTACAGGGTACATTGGTTGAGCGTAGTAAGTAGGTAATATTGTATTTTTGTTTTCTACCTTTTTTATCTATGAGTGATTCAGATGGTGATGAATTCATATCTTGTCCCTCCTCAGCCAGTAGGTCTTCGGATGATAGTTTCAGCAGCATCCCGTCCCTCCGTGATACCCTAGAAACCACGTTTAGTGATGTTTCTAGTAATTTCAATGTCGTTCATATTAATGCACAGAGCATTCCGGCCCACATAAATGAAATGCTTGCGTCTTTATCTTGTAGGAACATACATGCCATTCTCGTGTCTGAGTCCTGGATGAAACCTAACTTACCCACTACTCCTTATTCGCTTCCAGGTTTCCAACTCATCAGAAACGACCGCACAAGTAGCGGAGGTGGCGGCGTAGCGATATACTTACGTGCTCGCATTCCCTATACAATCATTAATATGTCAGCGCAGCCACCTCTCTCCTCTGCTGGTGAACATATCTTTCTCCAAGTAACTCTCGCACATCGTAAAATCCTTCTTGGTGTATACTACTCTCCTTCTATGCGTATAAATTTTTTCTCTTCTCTAGAAAAGCATTTCGAAGATCTTATTCCTCTCCATGACCACACTATAATAATGGGTGACTTTAATACCTGTCTTATGAGGCAGGACTCCCGCACGTCCGCTCTTGAGAATATTGTTCAGGCTAACAACCTGACCATTTTACCTCTGAGTGCTACTCATCATTTTCCCAATTGTCAACCTTCCCTTTTAGACTTAATCTTTGTTTCTTCCACAGCTCATGTTGCCAAGCACGGACAGTGTACGGCGGATGAGTTCTCTTATCATGACCTAGTTTTTCTATCTTATAAGATTCGACCTCCTAAAGACAAACCTAAAATTCTTCTACAGCGCAGTTTTGGTTCAATGGACTTGAAGGCCTTACGTGACGATGCTGAAAACATTGATTGGTCTGGGGTTCATGCAGCTAACAATATTGATGAAAAGGTAGATTCATTCAATAAGATACTAATTAGTTTGTACGACGTGCATGCTCCGGTCCGATCAGTGAAGATGAGGCATCTTCCTGCGCCCTGGCTCACTGATGAAATTCGTTCAGAAATGCATAGGAAGCTAGCAGCCAAAGTACGTTTTAGACGAACCCCGACAGAACATAACAAAAACAAGTATGCTGAGGCTAGAAATCACTGCAATAGAGTGTGTAGGGATGCACAACGCCGTTACATCCATGAATATGTTACAAAGACCAGGCGAAAGTTTGGAACTTTTTACGCACTCTCGGTATTGGAAAATCTCGTCAAGATGTACCCAAAGACCTTGATATAAATTCTTTAAACTCACATTTCTCTGCCTCTTCTAGCTTTGATGGCTTTACTAAACTCCAAACTTTGAACTATATCTCTTCTCTTTCAACTCCCGACTTTTCTCAATTTTCCTTCAGCCAATTTACTGATAGCGAGGTTAAAAAGAATATCTTGTCCATCACGTCTAATGCTGTTGGTAGCGACTGCATAAGTAACAAGATGATTATCCCGATTCTTGATGAAATCCTTCCCGTAATTACCTACCTTTTCAATTACTCTATTGACACTGAAACCTTCCCAAGGGTATGGAAGGAGGCTCAGGTCACCCCTCTTCCTAAAAAGCCCAATCCTGCTTCTTTTTCTGAGTTCCGTCCCATCTCTATTCTCCCTTTCCTCTCAAAAGTCTTAGAGCGTCTTGTGCACCAACAGCTTAGCGTTTTTCTTACTTCCAATAATCTCTTGAATCCTTTTCAGTCCGGTTTTCGTCCAGGCCATAGTACTGTCTCTGCTCTTGTAAAAATCACTGATGATATTAGACATGGCATGGACGACGGACTTGTTACTATTCTCTCACTTCTAGACTTCAGCAACGCTTTCAACAACGTTGACTTTGATATTCTTCTAGCTCTACTTCGCTCTTTTAACATATCGCCGTCGGTAATTGGCTGGTTTCGTAATTACCTGAATGGACGCCGGCAACGCATTCGCGTTGACAATTCCTTTTCAACATGGTGTCAACTTAATGCCGGTGTTCCTCAGGGCGGCGTTCTATCTCCTCTTCTCTTTGCAATCTTCATCAATTCTATCTCCAATCATCTATCTTCTCCCTACCACCTCTATGCAGATGATTTGCAAATCTACTCGCAGGCCCCTATTGAATGGCTAGGTGAATCCATTGCAGAGGTCAATAAAGACCTCGAAAATGTCAACAAATGGAGCAAATCGTTTGGGCTTAAGGTTAATCCTAGTAAAACCCAAGTGATTGTCATAGGTAGCTCTAGGATGATCGCTCGTATCGACTGGCCTGACTTGCCAAGGGTCACTTTCGATGGGGTTGCTATTGAGATCAGCGACACCGTTAAAAATCTGGGGTTACTTGTTGACCGACAGTTATCGTGGGGTCCACAACTTGCAGCGGTATCTAGGAAGACCTTTGGTAAAGGTGCTTCTCTAAAGCGGTTGCGTAACTTCCTTCCTACTTGTACCAAAACTGCGCTTGCACAATCCTTACTACTCCCCCTCTTAGACTATGCAGACGCCAGCTATCCTGACCTAACTGAAGACCAACTCAACAAGCTTGAGCGTCTTCAGAACTACTCCATTAGATTTATATTTGGCCTGCGTAAATTTGATCACATCTCTGTGTACCGTAATAGGCTCAAGTG
Source organism: Eupithecia abbreviata (assembly GCA_943735965.1). NCBI lineage: Eukaryota > Metazoa > Arthropoda > Insecta > Lepidoptera > Geometridae > Eupithecia > Eupithecia abbreviata. The sequence goes on along the minus strand of OX030998.1, from coordinate 8,026,854 downwards.
GTTACCCATTCGTCTTCGTCGGAATGCTCATGTTCTCAATCTTCTTTATTCTGTCCTTTTCCTTTCATCTTCACCGTCTTATCTAAAAGACCGTTTTGAGTTTCTCCATATGTCCCACCCACGATCCCTTCGCTCGTCTGATACCCTTCTCTTAAAAATCCCATCACACACTTCCCAATTCTATGGTGATTCCTTCACGTTGCAGGCCGCCAAACTCTGGAACGCCCTTCCCGTTTCTATCCGTCAAGCGAAATCCCTTCCTATCTTCAAAAGTATGGTTCATCAACACTATCTGACCACTCTTGATAAGTTTTCTTGACTTCTATTTTTATTTTCTATGTTAATTGTTCCTGCTTTATGTATATTTGTGCTCTATTTTTATATATGTACGTTCTTGATATAAATATTAATTATTTTATATATTACTCGTATATAATTATCCTAAATAATTACGCCACCGTCAGCTTTAGTACGTACCGATCCTATCCATCCAAAGGTTGCCTGGAAGAGATCGCTTTTAGCGATAAGGCCGCCGATTGTGCCACTAGATTTAATTAGTATTAAGATCCTATTTTTATTATTTTCTTTATATTTGATGGTGCAATAAAGGTATATTGTATTGTATTGTATTGTATTGTACAATGCCGTAGGTTGGCGTTGAGCGAACAAATAGACAGACAAAGTTTGTAGTAGCGCGAAATCAGAGAATTTTTTTGTTTCCGTTATTTCGTGTCATCCTCCCGCTAGTCGCTACGCTTGGGAGTAGGTATAACAACCTTGTCTATAATGGGGTGTTTTGGCCCCGTATTACACAATATACTATTATTATTTCGATTTGTTTCACCAGTAATATACATTATTTTATATCTGTCTTAATAGGTACCTAGAAATTTTCTATTTACTTGAACTCTCCCTTCAAAGTCGGAGCAATTTGCAGCGTTCATTGGTAGAATTGGGACTTTTCCAATTTTTATTGGGTAAATTTAAATAGTTTTTCCAACAGCACTACGTGATGGAAACTGGAATGGAATAAAAGTTAAATTGGAGGTGGTGCTGTATTCAGGACGTTGTGGGAGGGGCTGGTTTTGAAAGCAGAACGGATATCATGTTACTTTACATTTTAACCCCTGAGGGTGTTTCTAAACTAACGTAGGATAATATATTATTAAGTCTCTCATTTACCATGATAAGAAACTAGAGACTATTGCAAAGAAAAATTAAAGAAGTAAAACCAGGCTATTGTGATGGATGGATGGACTGGGTAATCGGGCTATAGTAGAGATTGCGGACGCCTGCCATAAACACAGTTCTCATAATGTTAAGAGTGGCAAACGGTGGCTTGCGAAAGCTGGATGGGTTCCTTAAAAAGCCGGCGTAAATACCGGAGAGGAACAACATCTATCTATCTATCTATGTATCTTTATACTAGTTTTAAGCTGGAGAACCTACAAATAATCACCATTGTATTGATATACAATGGTGATATACTACATACTCTGCATAGATACATATACAGCATAAATTTTCATCAATATAATCTCGATGGAGTCGGTTTTCTAAAGAAACCACTAATTAAGACAAAAACGGTTCATCGTCTCAACCAAACGTATGAATATGCTAGAACTGCGATGCTAAATAAACAGACGCAAAAATATACAGGTCACAAGACTTACTTAAGTACCTATAACATCCCTAAAATTAAAATAAACGTGCTCTAAAAAAGTTCCTTATTATAGCGTACGTGGGATGGAAAGCCTAAATGGCCGAACGTACATCGGTCGCCCGAGTTACTGTGCTAATCCGAAAAAGTTTGGACCTACAAGAATTTCGTGCCGTCGTCGTCGCGCGTCAACTGGACTGAAAAGGTAAAGGACCAAACAACTGGCGAACTTTGGATTCTCTAAAGATAACATTCACTTCGGGTTACTGCACCACACGCCGCGCCGCCGCCCGGTAAGCAAATATTCTTTAATCTGCCCCTTTTAATCCTGAATGCGTCCCTGTCCCGAGTCGTTTGTACAAGAGTTTTTAGCATTTCATTCGCAAAGCAAAGAGAAGTACTTTTGGTTCTATCGAGTTCGCTCGATACTCGATTGTAGCGATTTTGCTTCGGAAAATGTTGCAGGGAAATAAAAATGGATGAAAGTTTTATGCTATAATAATAATAAATGATTGACTTGTTTATGGCAGACGTATCTCAATCTCCCCTATAGCCCGATTACCCAGTCCATCCATCCATCAGAATAGCCTGGTTTTATTTCTTTCATTTTTTTTGCAATAGTCTCTACACCTGGTGGATAACATCTTTGGGTGTATCATGTTGTGCACCCGAGGATGATACCCGCTATGTGTAGCCATCGCCTTTAGATTAACTTCTCAAAGGGCCTCTGTGCTGTTGGCTTCGGCCCCACGCAAGCCTTCCAAAGGACCGGGTCACTTTATGGCCCGAGATCATGGTAAATGAGAGACATAATAATAATAATCGCTAGGAAGTTGGATCAAGGGCCAGATCCAGAAGGCGGTACTCTTGGACTCGGCACGTATCGTCAGGAAGTTCCTTTCTCTGCAGCCCTAGTCACCGGCCGCTTGAGCCTAGCTTCGGGGTCGGTGATCTACCGTTTTGATATATTTTTTACTGTAGAATAGTTTTATAATATTTTATTGCATTTTCTATAGTAAAAAATGTATTTTATACGAGAATTTAAATAAATGAGTGTATAATAATAATCATTTATTTCAGACCATAGAAAAGTAACAGATCTTAATCAACGTATTCTACGGTCCATAGTAATATATACCTTAAAACTAGCATACATAAAATATAAAAGGACTAAATTAATAATAACACGCTTTTTTTTTGATTACGCCGACAGCGTGTAGATGTACTCAGGGTGTCAGCTGTTTTCGGCTATACAATACACCGTACCTATATATTATAGCGATTATTGTTCTCTGTAAGTCTCATAGCACATAAAAGTAATTCATAATTAATTTTCGAAAATGGCCTTGTTACTCTCTCAGATCCTCGCTCCCACCATAAACGCAGCGTCAGACTAGACGAGTAGGTTCCTGTACTTACTCAATACTCAATATATTTATTTATTTATTTAAGAAACAAAATCCACAGCCTTTAAAACTAATATTAACATACTTAATTACTAAACTTAAAGAACAAAGGATTTACTTTGTATAAAATAAAAAATGACTATCACAATAAATCAAATTAATAAACGCTAAAACAGTTTGAATGACATAAGAAAAAAAGAGTAAAATTAAAACTAAAACTAAAATACTAAATACAAATCTCATTCATTATTCAAGTGTCTCAGCTATGTACCTAAACTTTTACAGCCTTACTGTTAACTATAAACACTATAAATTAGGTCATTGGGAATAACTAAATACATTACAATTACACTTTATGATAATAAAACCTGCAAGTTAACTGTGTACTATAAATCATATATGTTTATAATGTGTATTATAATATATATATTTATATATTATAATATATTAAATATAGTCTATGCAATAACAAGTATACTAATATAAAAACATGTGTCGACCTATAATGATCACACCACACTATTAATCCACCAACCTCGTACGCGCGTTTGACTCTACCCCGCCAACCGTACCCTGTTCTAGATTATATTATTTAAGACTAGTAGACCATCACGTTTGAACCCCGGCTTACCAATGTTGAAGATGTCTATATCATTAAATATTTTGTTATAGCTATTATGCAGAAGACATAATTACTTGTAAGATTCTATAGCTAAATTAGTAGAGGCTATTATCGGAACTTAAATGCGAGCTTATAATGACTGGCAACAGCTCCGATATCTCACTACGACTCAGTAAAGTAAGACAGGGGGACAGCTGGATAACTCATGGTATTTGATACCTATTGGGGTAAAACTGCGCATAGATTATGGATTCAACTTTGTTTCTTATCAATGGATTTTTCGTGGGGGTTATGGCATTACCCCTATGAGAACAAAATCACTCAAAATCAAATCATTTATTAGCTTATGTCACCGAAGGATATAATAATAATAATAATAAATATCCGCTATGTGTAGCCATCGCCTTTAGATTAACTTCTCAAAGGGCCTCTGTGCTGTTGGCTTCGGCCCCACGCAAGCCTTCCAAAGCACCGGGTCACTTTATGGCCCGAGATCATGGTAAATGAGAGACATAATAATAATAATAATGCTGGACAATTCACACATTCACCACATTATCTAGCGCCATGGTAAGCAGAGCTTGTGTTATGGGTACTAGATAACTGATACATTACATAGATAGATATTTTTTATTATACATAGAAAACGACCAGAACACCCGAAACAAATATCTGCAGATCGTACACACATTTGTTCCGAGGCGGGAATCGAACCCGCAACCTCATGCGTCGCAGGCGGACCTTCGCCCACCGCGCCACATCGGTCGTCATATAAAAACCACACAAGGATTTTTACCTATATCTTTACGATATAAAAATCCTAGTCACTTTATAATTTTCCGGAAAATAATCAACAGGACTATACTCAATAATCAACAGGACTATACTCAATAATCAACAGGACTATACTCAATAATCAACAGGACTATACTCAATAATCAACAGGACTATACTCAATAATCAACAGGACTATACTCAATAATCAACAGGACTATACTCAATAATCAACAGGACTATACTCAATAATCAACAGGACTATACTCAATAATCAACAGGACTATATTCAATAATCAACAGGACTATACTCAATAATCAACAGGACTATACTCAATAATCAACAGGACTATACTCAATAATCAACAGGACTATACTCTGCACTTACAATTTAACGCTTTCAACGTAAAGTTACTTTAATAATTTTACGGGTCTTACTATCTCACGGTGTCACTCATGAGGTGCTTATCAGAAGAGGCCTGCGTCCAGCAGTGGACCAATATAGGCTGTTGAGGTATGCATGAAGATGATATCTGTTTACTTTCATACATTATATTATCTATCCTAAGAACGTTTCCCCCACACTGTGACGCTAACTTACAGCAAACACTTTGCAAGTCGTTAATGGAGGCTGGCTGCCAACTCCTCCGTAATTCGCAACTTGCAAGTTTACATTGAAATCAAATCACAGACCGGGTCAATTTGACCCGGTTAGGCTTGACTTGGTAGGTTTGACCTGGGTCGGAATATGTGCTGAAATCTGTTAGATTAGTATAGACCTAGTACCTAAAGTAGGTGCCTAAATGTTAGTTACGTTTTAATATTTAGTTTTTGTTTGTTTCGAGATTCCTTCAAGATACGTCGTTCTTTTTTAGGTTTTTAGTTCAGATACTTAACAAAAATAAAAATAGGCTAGACTTAAGCTTATTAAATAAACCCCAATAACGTCGCGTCGCCCCCACCCGGACTACTACTCTAACGTGCGTCCAAACGGCACCGAGCTCTGGCGCGAGGCCAAATCCTGTAGTCCGCTGCACGGGGCTTATTAGCCGGGCCAGTGCGCGGGATATCCGGGTACACTAAGCTAGGGGTAGCACTTGCTGATTTATCTCTAGAGACTTTGTAAATAACTGGAAAATCTACGTAAATAACGTCCCACACGAAATTACACAAAGGCAAAAAGAGTAAGCGAGGGATTTTGTGGGTTATGATTGTTAGAGTAGACATTTTGTATTAAAAAAATAAAAATAAATAGTTTCTTGTAAATTTTCAATGAGTCACTCACTTGACTATTTTCCCAATAATTAGCTGCCTTCTGCATAGAAAATGAACAGATAAAGAACCAATGAGCGGCGAATATAATATTAGTGAGTGACCGATTGAATGCCTCTTATCTCGGCCACTAATCTAACGTGCGTCCAAACGGCACCCAGCCTGGCACACAGCCAAATCTTGTAGTCCGATGCACGGGACATATTAGCCGGGCCACTGCGCGGGATATCCGGGTAGGTTGAGCTAGGGGTGGCACTTGGTGGGTTATATCTTTTTTTTTATGTATACCAAATATGGAAAGAATAAACCTGGAGCCCTAAACGTGTTATGAGAAGACGCTCCTTGGTAATGTGTGGTGTTGTATTGTTGATTTATTGAATAAACTTATAGAAAATAACGCCTTTTCACGCGTTATTCTCGTTAAAATGCGCCTTTACACGCGTCATTCGGACTATTAGGGTATAAGGCTATTATTTTGTAACATATAAATTTTTAGGATCATACAATATAGTAATAAGTGTATTACGAACAAAGATATATATAAACCATTTGTAGCAAGTATTTGCAATTGAAACGATTGAGCTAGATGCAGATTGTTGCAAGCAATCTAGAATTCTAGAGGTAGCTCAACTGTAAGGCAAGTAATTTTATTTTCTCCAGCACCCACTCACACAACTCCACAAAATTAGAAGAAAGAAAATAAATATAATATTAAGTACATATATAAAAGAACATATCACCTTTCTAGATCTTTCTAAAGAACTTATATAATACAATTAATTCTGAGCCCCAATAACTTCTACCAAACGAAATCCCAGACTTTCATTACGCTCCAAATCCAGCACAAACCCAGCATGACCTAGAAAGCTAGCCCTTAATTGAAAAGACCCAAGGTGGAAGACTGCCAAAGGCGGTTGCATGTAAATTGATTCAAAGCGACCCAAAATGGCGGGCACTAGATCCAGAACACTGGTGCTTTGTTAAACTTTAAGGCAGGTTTAGACAGGGTCAGTGCACAAGTCAGTATCGGCGTCAGTGCCAGCCGCGCCGACTGACTTCAAAATATTCTTGTGCGAATCTCCAAGTCAGCACTGACTTACGTCCGCTGCACTGACTTTAAATCAATTTACATTGGGTTTTTTTCGGGTCAGCGCTGACTTGTCTCGAATTCGGAGTCAGTCACTGACCCAGTCTAAACCTGCCTTTAAGTTGACTGCCTTGTTGGTGTAGTGGTCGTGTGTTCAACCGATGATAATGAGGTCCCGGGTTCCATTCTCAGGATAGACCAAATAATGTAATATCAAATCTCAAAGTACCTATTTCCTTTAGACCATGCAGGACTGCATACGTCACAAAATTCAAATACAGTAAAACCAGGAAATAAAGCGATCACATTTTTAGTATACATAGATAACCAACAGAATACCCAGAACAAAATATCAGCTGATCATCCACACAATTGTCCCAAGGCGGGAATCGAACCCGCAACCACCTGCGTCGTCAGAGGTCGTCGTATTTGTATAATATTTGATTGTATTCTGTTTTGTATGCCAAATAAACAAATAAATATATCCTACTACTTTAGTCGAATCCACCGTCAGCGTACCTACAGACCATACTACGGCCCGAGTTGTTTTAGCTTTGAGATGACAGTTAGAGATAAAACTCTACTTTTAGCTTAGACGCTAATTAAAATACTATTTTATCATTATTTAATTTGCTTAGTAGCAGAGGTACATTCTATGAAGAATAGCTTCAGAGAATTAGTCGAAAAATACAGTGAAAATAAATAAATAAATAATGCTGGACAATTCACACAGCATTATCTAGCCCCATGGTAAGCAGAGCTTGTGTTATGGGTACTAGATAACTGATATACATAATACAATACATTACATAGATAGATATTTTTTATTATACATAGAAAACGACCAGAACACCCGGAACAAATATCTGCAGATCGTACACACAATTGTTCCGAGGCGGGAATCGAACCCGCAACCTCCTGCGTCGCAGGCGGATCTTCGCCCACCGCGCCACATCGGTCGTCAAAAATACTATAGATAAGTACCTATATGTATTTTTCAATAATTTAGTAGACTATATTTGTACGCCTAAGCGGCAGAATTCAGCGATGAAAAATAAGTCTTATGTACTGACTTTAAATTATGTGTTTCACAAACAATAAATGAATTATTTTTATTTTATTTTGCTTTATTCGGAAGACAAACAGTTTTACACACTTTGGCTGCGGTTTTTTTTCGACGACAGCGATCTTTTTTTTTACCTAAAAAATTCGTGCTGCCGCTCTACACAGCGGTTGTGTTGCGCCGCACATGCGTTTCGTTCGAAAAATATTACAGGTCTGCTGAGTCACAAAGATCTGTATTTTCTCAGCTGCTGCGCTAGTGTGGATTTACGGATATTAGTCACTTGTAGAAAACACATACCGTGTGATTTCAGCACTCGAAGTGTTAAAAGATAACTTAAATAATAACTTATAGCCATTTATGTGTCCTCGCATGAAGAGTTATAAATTCTCCGTCGTGCTACTAAGTCGCTAATAGTTTTTTTTACCGTTGTTCCAATCGATCTTATTAGGTAACATCGATTACCCTGCCATGACATAAAAGCCGATGAGGTGCTTATCCGAGGAAGGCCTGTGTCCAGATGTGGACTGATATAGGCAGGCTGTTGAGGATGAGGAGAACTTCTATGAGTGTTTATTCTGAGACAGGACCTTTTGGTTCGCTTGGTAGAGTCAGTTTGTGGCTTTTTTATAGATAGTTAATTTTTCTTTTATAATGGTAATTAGCAAGCTGATGTGGCAGTGGGGCGGCTATATCTCGAGAAGAACCGACGGCCGCTGGGGCAAACGTGTTCTTGAGTGGAGACCCACGACTCGGTAAACGTAGTGTAGGACGCCCTCCGACCAGGTGGGATGACGACCTGCGAAAGACTGCAGGTAGATTCTGGATGCGGCAAGCTGAAGATAGGGCGCTATGGCGCTCATTGGGGGAGGCCTCAGCAGTGGACTGCTATAGGCTGATGATGATGATGATGAATGGTAACAAGTTGTACCAACTTCATAGTGAGAAACGAATTATCTTTCTTTTTTCTGTTACAAAAATATCCGCTGTATTTTAGAAGTTAGTGATTTATGTTCCCAATAAAAAAACTAACTCAAATATCTCAGATTTGTTTCGTATTTCAATATATTCTTGGATTTGATCCATATATTTCCTTCCCTTAATACTTCCGAATGATCAAAATGATACAATGTAGTACAAATTATAGTAACTTATTTTAACACCTTCCGTGCCAACCCTATCCGGAATAAATCCGAGACCGTTTATATCCGGGTCGCGGCGCATACGCTCGTGATTGATGTAGCTTTCGAACAGCTACCTACATCCGGCTCATCCAGGATGCATGTCCGGGATATATCTGGAGGGAGTTCACCCGGATATCATTTTGTCGAACTGGATTGACAGTGCAGTGAGAGATTTAAGAGAATTTATTCCGGTTGATAAACCCTATTGAAATACTCAATACCTACACACTTTGACTGCGATTTTTTTTCTACGACTGCGATCTTTTTTTTAACCTAAAAAATTCGTGCCGCCGCTCTACACAGCGGTTGTGTTGCGCCGCACATGCGTTTCGTTCGAAAAATATTACAGCTCTGCTGAGTCACACAGATCTGTATTTTCTCAGCCGCTGCGCTAGTGTGGATTTACGCATATTAGTCACTTGTAGAAAACACATACCGTGTGATTTCAGCAGTCAAAGTGTTAAGTCCAGGTTTTCAAAATTTTTTAACATATACGAACTATTTTTTTTTTTTTAACTTTCTACACTTTCCACTGCAAAAAATTTATTCATTTTTTTCAATATTGACCGTCTCAATTGCAAAAAAAAATCTGGTTTGTCTTTTATTTTTAAATCATGTTTGTTTTGTTTTTTGTTGATTTAGTTGCAAATTAAATATTCTCATTCTCTCATCCTCATAATAGTTTCGACTCAGTGTCTAAACTATACATTATCTGTATTAGACAACGGAATAGTCAATGCACCGCACAAAGAAGCCATCACCGGAAATAATCACATAAATATGGTTTCGCGTGAATAGTACTTATTTCCGCGCCGACCGCTTGTTAGAAAGTGAAAGCGATTGTCGTTGTCTCTGATAAACGACGTAATGTTATGGTTTACTATTTTACAAGGTTTTCTATTTTCCTATCGGTGGTGTTGCCAGCTGTGACAGATGAGTACGAATATCCAGCGATCCGTACGAACCAGAGAATATATTTTTTTCATTCAAATTAGGGGTAGTTTTGTAAAAAGCAGTGATTAATTATTTACTTTGTAGTTTATTTATACCGAGTTTTGAGGGATTCGAACCAAGAAATAATAATTTTCCATAGAAACTTTACCACACGTTGTAGAGGTTAATTTATCAAAATATTATATGACTTATATTAACCTAGTATGTGTTATTCTAGAACCTAAATTATCATACCAAATTTCATCTAAATAAGTTAAGTAGTTACGAAGATTCGTGGTAACAAACATTCACATTTATTATATTATTAAGATTCTGTTTGAAAGCACATCAACTTTGAATATCCGATGTCCCATCAATTACATCTGAAAATCTCGTCATTAAAATGGGTTTATCCAGCCATATCATACAGCGCTTTGAGGTCTCAGCAGAAATAGGTTATGTGGGTAATATGCCGCGCTTTTGATTTATGTGAACGCTAAAGGTATTTATCTTTACTCCAGGTGTTTGCTTTATTTATTTATTTTCTAGCGGCGCCCCGTGGCTTTGCCCACGTGGAAATCTATGTCAGAAAACCAGCGTCGCTCTACTTCTTGAGGAGAAGTAGAGCAACATTATGCTGAGACAGGACCTATTGGTTCGCTTTATAGAGTCGCTTGTTGCTGTTTTTATAGATACGTAGTTAATTTTTATAGTTTCATGTTCTTATTAATTTTATAATAATGTAGTAACAAGTTGTACCTACTACAGTGAATCAATAAATATATTTTCTTTCTTCTTTCTTTCCGTGTGAAATACTTTATAAATCGCCCACTTGAGTCACTCTATCTCTATCATATCTAGGTACTGTATTGTATTAGGTCGATCAGTCATCTAGTATTAATTAATAAATAAATAAATAAATAATGCAGGACAATTCACACAGCATTATCTAGCCCCATGGTAAGCAGAGCTTGTGTTATGGGTACTAGATAACTGATATACATAATACAATACATTACATAGATAGATATTTTTTATTATACATAGAAAACGACCAGAACACCCGAAACAAATATCTGCAGATCGTACACACATTTGTTCCGAGGCGGGAATCGAACCCGCAACCTCCAGCGTCGCAGGCGGACCTTCGCCCACCGCGCCACATCGGTCGTCAATCATGTTCTTATAGTAACAAGTTGCACCTACTAAATAAATATATTTTTTCTTTCTTTCTGTGTGTCAAATGCTTTATAAATCGTCCACTTGAGTCTCTCATATCTATAAAATATAATATCTCAATATATAATCTCTATCATATCTAGGTAATGTATTGTATTAGGTCATCTAGTACACACATAACACAATTTCTGCTTAGCTTGGCGCTAGAAAATGCTGTGTGAATTGTCCAGCATTATTTATTATAATTTATTAAAGTTATTCAATAAAGGCTCACTCAAACACTTAATGTTGTCAGTTTTTGTAAATTTTTCATTTCATAAATACCTTTGTTGACATGAAATCTTGGATTCTCGAGACGAGTTTTGGTAGGTTTATGTTTGTCATTCGGAAACACTTCAAACAAGTTTCCAAACGCTTATTAAAGAAAATAAATACGTAAGCACTTCCAAAAGCGGGAAAGAGATTTAAAATAATATACCTATTACGCATTCGGTTTCCAAATGTTTTTCCTTATTTTCTTTCCACCTCATGCTAATTTTCAAAAACAACAGAACGAAATGTTAATGTTTTCAATTATTGCCGACTCAGTTCCACTGCCTTCGGAACGTAAAATCGTGCTATCAACGTGAGACCTTGTCAAAGTAAGTAATTCAAGTCTCATTTATGGTACAATCCGCGACCTGGCAAAATGGCATAGAATCGTGTCATATATCAAAGTGATTTATTTCCATTAGACCACAGGACGCGTCACAAAATACAAATTCATCATCATCATCATCAACCTATATTAGTCCACTGCTGGACACAGGCCTCCCCCAATGAGCGCCATAGAGCCCTGTCTTCAGCTTGCCTCGTTCATCATCTACCTGCAGTCTTTCGCAGGTCGTCATCCCATCTGGTCGGAGGGCGTCCTACACTATGTTTACCGAGTCGTGGTCTCCACTCAAGAACACTGCCACAGCAGTCGGTTCTTCGCGAGAGCCGGCCCACTGCAACTTCAGCTTGCTAATTCTTATTATATACAAATTACACAAGTAAAACTAAATAAAGAGATCAGTTAGTTTTCGAGTTCGAGCAAAACTCATCCCAATATTTTTTATCGTCTAGATAAACAGATATTTTGTAATAGCCTGTTTACAAAGGATATGTTAGACAATTTGTTAAATTCAAACAAATTGTCTAACATCTTATAATATAAAAATGAATCGCTGAATGTGTTGCTAAGCGCAAATCTCGAGAGCAGCTGAACCGATTTCGCTAATTCTTTTTTAGAATATTCCTTGAAGTACGAGGATGGTTCTTACGGAGAAAAAAGAATTTTTTTTTTAAATGCCTTTAACCAAAAATGACATCCCGGGCGAAGCCGGGACGGGCCGCTACTTATTGATAATTTTTGTAACTCACTTGGAGTTTCTTGTAGTGTCAAAGTAAATATCCGACCATGCTTGTTTCAGTTCGAAGTGGTTCCATCCCATTCACTTTGCGCTCGGATGACCTACCAGTCAATTCGATATGTCCCGGATAATTGCGAGCGTCGTCCGACATAATCCGGGCAATTTCGTTTAAAAACCGGCCCGTTTTATTGAGCCGTATTTCATGATAGGGTTGCCATATAAACTGATTTGTTCGTAAGTAGGTAGGATTATTTGTAGCAAGCATGGATGTGGGGAAATTTTATTAAACAAAATAAGCCTCGGATTTCCTGGTAAAATTGTGGTTCTGTATTGTATTTACAAGATAAGGTATTAATCACACACAGTTTTGATACTAATCTGCGTTATTTTATTCATATTTATCTGGTGACAAAACTGGCAACCCTATCACGGATAAAAAGTGTAACTGCGCGCAGTGTAAACCTATTCCGTTGTGTTCGATTTTTAAATTTAAATTCGGATTCGATTATGAACATTCAGTGAAAAGGTTTTGCATCGCTAGTCCCGTGTGCCCGTTTTTTGGCGGATGTAGGTAAAAGTGATTTGTGCGTTGGTTCGTTGTGATTTGTCATGGTAGATTTTGAATTTACAACTTGCGTTTTATTATTCTCCACTATGGCCTGTTGCAGCGTTGGATCGCGAGGATTGGAAGGAGAAAAGGGAGGCCTTTGCCCAGCAGTGGGACAGTAATGGCTTAAAATAAATAAATAATGGGCACAATGAGACAACCGTCAACCGTTGGGGTAAACGTGTTCTTGAGTGGAGACCGTGACTCGGCAAACGTAGTGTAGGACGCCCTCCGGCCAGGTGGGATAACGACCTCCGAAGGACTGCAGGCAGATGCTGAATGTGGCAAACTGAAGACAGAGCGCTATGGCGCTCATTAGTGGAGGCCTATGTCCAGCAGTGGATTACTATAGGCTGATGATGATGATGAACAGACCCTGCTCAACATTCAACCCACACCGAAATCTCATTTAACAGTTCAACCCGCAAAGATCGGTCCCGTCGCCTCAACGCACAAAAATCGCTCGTCATCGCTTCAACGCACAAGAATCACGTTTTACACCCTCGCTCCAAATCTGCAAGCCCATCAGTAAGGTCAGCAGCCCTACCATAGGTTACTAACGGTAACAATAATATTTTTTCCGAGGTAAGACTAGAAGATCCTCACTTCAGCTGTTCGATACAGACTTCTTCCACTTGTGGACAAAACATTTAAGTAGACAAAAATCACCTTATTTCTATTTGATAATAATTGATGGTATAAAAATTGAAAATTTTGAGATGTATTCGTATTTCGTGGGTCACTTAGCCACGCATCTGTTAATTTGTTTTTTGTCGTGATCAATATGCCACCATTTTTAAATAATTGGTAAATAAACGCGATAAATACCAGTTAAATAGCTAGTAGTTATCATTTATGAGTTCAGATCGCGTAAGTTTATATTTACAAAAAACATACACACAGCCAAACATAGAACCTCTTCCTTTTTGAGCTGCAGTAGGTTGCTGCATCTGATGATGTTTAGTTGTGTTGTAAAAAGGGTGTTAAAAATAGCTTTTTTGCGAACATAGAACCTCCACCTTTTTGAGGATGGTTAAAATCTAGATGCAACCAATGTTGTTAAATAATCGTGTTTGTAAAATGGGTGTTAAAAACTGCCCTTTTTTCACGGAAAAACCTATGGTAGGGCTACAGCGAGGGTCGGAGTTATCTTGACGCTGTATCGCAGAATCCGCAGAGGGCAGCAATTTGCACTTTTACCTCTAAAGACCTGAACACTAGATAAAAGGTAATAGGGAACGAAGAGCGGGGAGAGAAATACGCTCGTAACAATTTAATCCGAATTTAAGGACACTACTAATATTATAAATGTGAATGTGTGTGTTTATCACATTCACGCAAATATACTAATATTATAAAATCGAAAGTTTGTGTGTGTTTATTACTCTTTCACGCAAAAACTACTGAACGAATCGGGCTGTGATTTTACATCCAGGTAGTTCCAGGCCTGGAATAAAACATCAGCTACTTTTTATCCCATAAATCAGTTCCCATGTGATAGAAATAACCTTAAAACGTTTCCATAGAAATGGGTGTGAAGCCGCGGACAGAAGCTAGTTTAATATAAAGTAATACGAGATGTGTTAATCCTCCATAATAGGGTTTGGAACTTAACAACTATTTATAATATAATAATAAAACATTTATTTCGGTTGTTCACCATAATTGTTAGTAAAATTAGTAGTATAAACTATGTTAGTAACAATACATCAGATTTAAACAATTCAAATTAAAAATATAATTAAATTCATCATAATTAATTTATGTAGTGAGGTAGAAATTTAGCGAATTGTGAATTCTATAATAAATATTTACTTGAGAGAGATTATACTACACCAGTGTTACTAATCTATACTCGACAGATTACGTAAAGACTATGTATTTGCTTGAGTAAAACTTTTATAATAATTTGGGATTTTTTGTGAGAAAGAGAGAGATTAAAAATGTTGGAAAAGCGTATAGTCCCACGTTTTGTTAATATTACAATACAATACAATACAAATTATTGTACACCAGATCATAACAAAAATATAATTAACAAAAATATAATTGAATATTCATTGATAGGTTTGAGTTTTGGCACTATATGATAATGTGCCGCGCTGAGTCGTATTAAAGCGCTTTTTCACAACACTCTCTTTAATTCCCACACTTGTCTAGTATTGTTGGGTCTGTTTATCTTCTAAATGCGGGTAGGTAAGCATTTTTTAGGCAAGGACCGTTTTTCGTGAAACTTTTAAGTGGCAGGTTAATTAGCTTGGGTCCACTCCATAAATCTGGCGTGTTTAGAATTAAGGGTCTTGAGACTGATGTCCACTGAAACCAAATTAGGGATGAACACAGGGTTGTGGTTTTGCCTTGTTATGGGGTGAAGAAGCTTATTGTTTAATTGGGGTTTTAACCTAAAATTGAGGGAAAATAGTCCTATCTTTAAAAGCTGATTTGTTAAAGGTACGTTTTTAAAAATTAACGTCACACGATTATTTATTTATTTATTATATATATTATAAAGTTGTTTCTGTCCGCGGCTACGCACGCGTTGTTCCATGGAAACGGTTTTAGGTTATTTCTATCCCTTGGGAACTGATTTATGGAATAAAAAGTATCCTATGTATGAGTCAAGTGCGTATGACTCATACATAGGATAAATTATGATTATTTATGGTATTGTACTGTACGTAACCAATTTATGGTCAAATAAATTTAACATTATCTATATTTTATTTCATGCTCAGAGCTGAGCTCTGAATACAAACATTCAAACTTTCGAATTTTAATATTAGTGTGATTCGAAAGTTTAGATTTTTTGAATTAAATATATTTTGTTACTTCACATCGTAGTTCTTAAACGGATTTACACCCGGATTTAATTAGGTATATAAATACATAAATAATAATAATATAAGTAATTAGGTAGGCCAGGGGATGACGACCTCCGAAATACTGCAGGTAGATGCTGGATGCATCAAGCTGAAGATAGGGCACTACGACACTCATTAGGGGGAGGCCTATGTTCAGCAGTGGACTAACATAGGCTGATGATGATGATACGTAAGTAAATAGAAGCTAATTTTGCCGTCCGTAACTACAATTAGTATTTAGGTTTTTGGCTGAAAAACAGCGCTGATCACAAAACGTTCCCCACACGCTGAGCCAACCCCTATTTCGGCGCAGGGTCATGGAGGCTGTCTTATTTTTACCAAACTTTTGTGTCACTTACCACCATGTTAAACAGTTTTTGTTTTCCGTTTGTTTATCTATATAATTATAATATATTTTCTACTTTTTACTTGAACGAGTCGCGCGGATGCCCGCGGCGCCGCGGGAATTCCGGCGAATTCGACTCGTTAGAGTTTCTCATGCGATAATAAGTTTTATCGTTATGAAAATAAAGTTAAAATTCATATGACACTGAAACTGCGCTCCGCTTCGCTGCTCTTTTGGTGTGAGTTGAGCCTTAATAAGTACCAGGTAAGGATATAAAGAGAGTACATATTTTTTGTATCGGATGGTGTTATTTTTACTTGCGAAGTCTAGGCCAGAAGCTAGTTTTAGTAGAGAAGAAATAATCTTTATTTGTCTATTGGCTGGAGATCTCTCTGTACTCTATTATTAAAAGCCCCGACAACACGTCGTATTTTCGTATTTTCCTCCAATTTGCCAACACGTCCGCTGACAAGCCGCTGTGTCAGCGGACAGCGGATGATCGATGCTGGCGGCTCGCCAAGCGTTATTTACTATGCAGATGCTACGGTGGGCCGTGTACCGAATATTGTAATGCCTGACGTGGAGTTTAGAGAGTATCTGCATCATTATCATCATCATTATGTTGTCCTCTGCGGCGCGCCTTGGACGCAGGACGTTGTGGTTCGATTCTCGCCTCGGGACAATCAAATCATTTATTTTTGCAGGAATGTCGGTACAATAGATCTTCTTATTAAGGTTCCAATACATTCTGCCTCGTCAGGGCGTGCAAAATTATTACAAGTTGGGATAGTCAAAATTATTACAACTTAGGCACAATATTCTTAGGCTTTATAAATAATGTCAATTGTCAATTGAATCTACAGATATTTGTTCCGGGTGTACTGGTCGTTATCTATGTATAAAAAATATCAATCTGTGTAATCTATAGTATTTAGTGTTTATAGTTAACAGTAAGGCTGTAAAAGTTTAGGTACATAGCTGAGACACTTGAATAATTAGATTTGTATTTAGTATTTTAGTTTTAATTTTCATGTTTCTTTTTGTTTTAAATTTAGTTTATACTCTTTTTTTTCGTGTGTCATTCAAATTGTTTTAGCGTTTATTAATTTGATTTATAGTGATAGTGATTTTTTTATTTTATACAAAGTAAATCCTTTGTTACCCGTTATGACCTACGGAGCTGAGACGTGGACACTCACGATAGGGCTGGTCCACCAGCTCAAAGTTGCTCAGCGAGCTATGGAAAGAGCTATGCTCGGAGTTTCTCTGAAGGATAGGATTCGCAACGAATACATCCGACAGAAAACCAAGGTTATCGACATAGCTCAAAGAATTAGCAAGCTGAAGTGGCAGTGGGCCGGCCATATTTCGCGAAGAACCGACGGCCGCTGGGGCAAACGTGTTCTTGAGTGGAGACCACGACTCGGTAAACGTAGTGTAGGACGCCCTCCGACCAGGTGGGATGACGACTTGCGAAAGACTGCAGGTAGATGCTGGATGCGGCAAGCTGAAGACAGGGCGCAATGGCGCTCATCGGGGGAGGCCTATGTCCAGCAGTGGACTGATATAGGCTGATGATGATGATGAAATCCTTTGTTGGCCTAAAATTTAGTGATTAAGTATGTTAATATTAGTTTTAAAGGCTGTGGATTTTGTTTCTTAAATAAATAAATAAGTATATCGGTCATCTAGTTCCCATAACAAAAGTGCTGCTTAGCTTGTGGCTACATGATGCTGTGTGGATTGTCCAGCATTATTTATTTATCATACGAGTTTTCCTTAGGGAGGCGTTCAATAACCGTGTAGATGTTCTAGCGTCTACATACATACATATACATATCATAATATCTACCTAACCGAGAGCTATTACCATTGGGAATCAACTGTATGTCATACATAGAACGAGTTATATGTTACATTAAAGTCAATGATGACTGACTGATTTGACGACCGATGTGGCGCGGTGGGCGAAGGTCCGCCTGCGACGCTGGAGGTTGCGGGTTCGATTCCCGCCTCGGGACAATTGTGTGTATGATCTGCAGATATTTGTTCCGGGTGTTCTGGTCGTTTTCTATGTATATTAAAAAATATCAATCTATGTAATGTATATTGTATTATGTATATCAGTTATCTAGTACCCATAGCACAAGCTCTGCTTACCACGGGGCTAGATAATGCTGTGTGGATTGTCCAGCATTATTTATTTATTTATTTATAATGATGTTATATACGATTAATGTCATATTAAATCTAGTATAAAACTAGCTGTACCCCGCAGCTTCGCCCGCGTGGAAATCTATGTGTCAAATGCTTCCTTTTGAATCACTCTTTCTATTAAAAACAACCACATCAAAATCCGTAGCGTAGTTTTAAAGATCTAAGCTTACATAGGAACAGACAAACAGCGGGAGGCGACAATACAATACAATACAATATAACTTTATTGCACCATCAATACAAAAAAAATAAAAATACTAAAGGATCTTAATATTAATTATAACTAGTGGCACAATCGGCGGCCTTATCGCTAAAAGCGATCT
Source organism: Eupithecia abbreviata (assembly GCA_943735965.1). Lineage (NCBI taxonomy): Eukaryota > Metazoa > Arthropoda > Insecta > Lepidoptera > Geometridae > Eupithecia > Eupithecia abbreviata. The sequence goes on along the minus strand of OX030998.1, from coordinate 8,007,926 downwards.
CTTCCAGGCAACCTTTGGATGGATAGGATCGCTATGTTTTAAAGCTGACGGTGGCGTAATTATCAAAATAATTATATATAAAATAATTGATATTTATCTTAAGTACATATATATAATAGAACAAAAAAAAAACCGGAACAATTAATATAGAAAATAAAACTAAAAATAAAAATCAAGAAATCTTATCAAGAGTGGTCAGATAGTGTTGATGAACCATACTTTTGAAGATAGGAAGGGATTTCGCTTGACGGATAGAAACGGGAAGGGCGTTCCAGAGTCTGGCGGCCTGCAACGTGAAGGAATCACCATAGAACTAAATAAATAAATAAATAAAATAAATAATGCTGGACAATTCACACAGCATTATCTAGCCCCATGGTAAGCAGAGCTTGTGTTATGGGTACTAGATAACTGATGTACATAATACAATACATTACATAGATAGATATTTTTTATTATACATAGAAAACGACCAGAACACCCGAAACAAATATCTGCAGATCGTACACACATTTGTTCCGAGGCGGGAATCGAACCCGCAACCTCATGCGTCGCAGGCGGACCTTCGCCCACCGCGCCACATCGGTCGTCAGAACTGGGAAGTGTGTGATGGGATTTTTAAAAGAAGGGTATCAGACGAGCGAAGGGATCGTGGGTGGGACATATGGAGAAACTCAAAACGGTCTTTTAGATAAGACGGTGATGACGGCGGAGGCGACTTTGTTTTATACTATGTAGTGATGAGGTCGCTTCCACTGTCTGTTCGCTTAGATCTTTTAAACATCGCAACGGATTTTGATGTGTTTTTTTTTAATAGATAGAGTGATTCAAGAGGAAGGTTTATAAACCATTTGACACGGAAAATATTTGTACGATAAAACCTGTAGAGCATAGTGTACACTCAGCTTTATATCTGCGAAAGACAAGCAAAATAACAGGAACATTACTTAGAAAATACCCTCCAAGTTGGGAGCGGCCTTACTTAGCGAAAAAAGTAGGTTATTGAAATAGAACAAGTTCATCTAAGTAGCCCCCAGGGCGTACCTAACTATGCACGGTATAGTGGTACACAGTAGGAACAGATTTTCCCTGAGTTTTACACTATTTATGTATTACTACGTTACTACTATATATAGTAGTAACGTAGTAATTATCTCCTGAGAAAACAGATCGTGATTGATGCTAACTCTTAATTTTTTTGTTATTCTTTTTTAATTTAATTTTATGTTGTGCATTTTATTATCTGAAAATAAATAAATACAATACAATGATTTAAACATATACCGAGTACACGTTTGTATGGTACGACATCATTACTAATTTTTTATCTTTATGATTAATAATACCTAATTAAAGAATTATCGGATTTGTATGTAATTAATCGAAGCGTGACCCGAAAGCTGGTAAGTATCTGGCGTAGACCATCTGCATTGCCATACAGCCAGCGTCTCCGGGAAGCTTCCGGCTGGTATTGATTTGGATCAGTTTCGTCGTCATTCTAATGAAGGAATAAAAATACAAACGTATATATTCATAAAGATGTAGATCAGGTAAATAATATCGGGTCTTATCGATAAGTAGGTATTAGATTCACTGCAACTTACCCTAGGGGAAGACGAATATGTCTATTTAAAGGTATAATTAATTTAGCGAGGTATTTATAATCACAGCATAGTTTAAGGTCTACACAAAATGGGATATTATCGACACATCGTTATGAACTGAATTTTACGCCATGCCCCAGCGCGATTCAAAATGTTTCGGGCTGAAATGGAACTAATCCTTCGATATAGTATCACTACTGCCTACAACACATACTGTTCCGGTCTAGGTATACTCGGAACTATCCATTCTGCGATCCCCAAGGCAGGAGACGATGGACTTAGCTAACTCGTAGAGAAAGTCGAGTAACAATGTTATTAGATATTATGTCGGTGTTCTGTTTCATTAAGCGACTTCAAAAAAAAGAGGTTGTTAATTCGACTGTATTTTTTATTTTTTAGACGACCTCTGTGGCGCGCTGGGTGAAGGTCCGCCTGCGACGCTGTAGGTTGCGGGTTTGATTTCTGCCTCTGAGACAATTGTGTGCACGATCTGCAGACATTTGTACCGGGTGTTCTGGTTGTTATCGATGTATAATATAAAATTTGATCTGTGTAATGTATATCAGTCATCTAGTACCCATAACACAAGCTCTGCTTATCTTGGGGCTAGATGATGCTGTGTAGATTGTCCAGATATGACTTAATAACTAGGTACTTATTCACAATTGCCCCAACTGTATGGCGATGCTGATGCGCTGCGCCAGATACTAGCTCTCGGGTCAGAAAGTTACATACAATTAAAAAGTTTAAACCCTTTGAGCATGTTTCCATGAAATCGGGACATGGCAAGATTGGCAACTCAAACTCGTCAAACTAATCGAATCGGACTGGAACAAGTTTCAGTTGGACCCGGACAATTAATACGGGGTTACGGTTAGGGTTGCCAGACTATTTTAAAATGAAATTATTTAAAAAAAAAAACTATGTAGCTTATGTAGATATACCCGCTCTCCTTATGTTAGATCTGCTCTCTTTATGTTAGATCAGCAGTTGTTTTTCTTTTGCCTAGATTGTTTTCTTATGTTTATATATGTAAGCTAATATAACCTACCTTCTCACAAAATAATTCATCACCAACAGACTCAATAACTTACTCAACTTCATTCCAACACCCTGGCAACCCTCAGCCGCCCGGTCCATTCCGCCAAAATCAGGGTTGCCCGTTCAACCGTACTTCAGTAATACATTTTGTTTTCCCGGAAATGAATTCGCTTTTATCCGGGAAGGTTAGTTTCAGATCGTGATTCTGTGGTTAATAAATAGGCTTTTTGGGGCTATCCGGGAAACTATTAACTGGTTAGTCACCCTGTAGATATACCTATTTGTGGAGGATGGGAATGAGGCGTTTTGTATATCTAATCCAAAGATGATACCTAAGTATTTCTATACTAATTTTATAAAGAGGAAAGGTTTTATTTTTTTGTTTGTTTGTTTGTAATGAATAGGCTCCGAAACTACTGGACCGATTTGAAAAATTCTTTCACCGTTGGGAAGCTACACTATCCCCGGTAAACATACGCTATATTATATTTTCAAATAAGTTAGGGATCCGTACTAAAACCGCTAGTTACAATATAACAAAATATTACGTAGAACATATAGTTTTGTATTATCTGTGGTTGAAGTAAACGAACAACTTACCACCTCTTTATCGGTTTATTAATAGAAGGTGACACTAAATGGGTCTGCCTAGGGGAAAGGGGCATTCCAGACCCCGGATAAGCCAAGTTTCCGAGTATTTTTTTTTATTTTCACCCGAAACCAACCGATTGACATCTGCAGGTACCTCTAATTTTTCATAATTAATTGATAAACTGGTAGTTTTTGAATTACATTAAAGCTATGAATAAAACAATACCTACCGAAAGCGCTCCGAAACTTTTTTGTCAGTTTGGGTGACTTTCATTAACTCAAACCATCAAAACGGCTAAAGTGATTTTGATAAATGAGGAATTAAAATAGTCCTATATATCTAAGGTTTTGTAAGCTTTCTCTTGGTCATTTGGAGAAAAAAACTAAAAGGCTAAGCAAGGACTGAGACCTTTTGTTATAATTTCAAAATCACTTGTTTGACAAAATGATTGCTAAATCAACCTAGGCCGTTTTGCGCAACAACAGTGAGGTACATTATTATACAGGTTGTTACGAAACATTTGTAATCAGCCGAATATATTCTGAAACCCGAGAGGATACGATTTTTTGAATTTCAAACAGTTTTTAATATATAATATATGTTTTTTTAGATAAGGCCTTTTTCCATGTGCTTTTCCGTGTATTCTCACAATTCTTATTAGTTTAAAATTTTAAAGGATTTTTAATGATATGAATACTAATTTAATTTTTTAATAAAAAAAGCTAAATTTAAAAAAATATATACTATACTATAAATTAGCAAGTTGAACGTGGGGGTCGGGGTACAGATTCACCCCCTGTCGACTTGTATACATGTTACGGTTCACCCTGTACTGTTATGTATCAAACAGCCAGCAGTCTTTGTGCGCTGGGAACTCGGGTGGCATTGTATAACGTTTTGAATAATGCTAGAATAGATCGGGTATTTATTATAATAAAACAACAAATAGTAAGAAAATAGCTCTTTAAATAATTGTTACATAAATTAGCAAGTTGAACGTGGGAACAGCCGACAGAGAACCAAAGTTATCGACATAGCTCTGAAAATTAGCAAGCTGAAGTGGCGGCCATATCTCGCGAAGAACCGACGGCCGCTGGGGCAAACGTGTTCTTGAGTGGAGACCACGACTCGGTAAACGTAGTGTAGGACGCCCTCCGACCAGGTGGGATGACGATCTGCGAAAGCCTGCAGGTAGATGCTGGATTCGTCAAGCTGAAGACAGGGCTCTATGGCGCTCATTGGGGGAGGCCTATGTCCAGCAGTGGACTAATATAGGCTGATAATTATTATTATTCGTTTATTTCAGATTACATCCATATAAAAATTAAAAACACAAAACTTAAAAATAAACATAAAAATTAAACATTCATAGATTAGATACAGATAATGATGATGATGATCAACGCGGGGGTCGGGGTACAGATTCACCCCCTATGGACTTGTATACATGTTACGGTTCACCCTGTACTGTTATATACCGAACAGCCAGCAGTCTTTGTGCGCTGGGAACTCGGGCGGCATTGTATAACGTTTGATATAATGCTAGAATAGATCTGATATTTATTACAATAAAACAAAAAATAGTAAGAAAATAGCTCTTTAAATAATTTTTACATAAATTAGCAAGTTGAACGCGGGGGTCGGGGTACAGATTCACCCCCTATGGGCTTGTATACATGTTACGGTTCACCCTGTACTGTTATATACCGAACAGCCAGCAGTCTTTGTGCGCTGGGAACTCGGGCGGCATTGTATAACGGTTGATATAATGCTAGAATAGATCGGATATTTATTACAATAAAACAACAAATATAGTAAGAAAATAGATAAATTAGCAAGTTGAACGTGGGAACAGCCGACAGAGAACCAAAGTTATCGACATAGCTCTAAGAATTAGCAAGCTGAAGTGGCAGTGGGCCGGCCATATCTCGCGAAGAACCGACGGCCGCTGGGGCAAACGTGTTCTTGAGTGGAAACCACGACTCGGTAAACGTAGTGTAGGACGCCCTCCGACCAGGTGGGATGACGACCTGCGAAAGCCTGCATGTAGATGCTGGATGCGTCAAGCTGAAGACAGGGCTCAGCTGACAGCAGTGGACTAATATAGGCTGATGATGATGATGAACGCGGGGGTCGGGGTACATATTCACCCCCTATGGACTTGTATACATGTTACGGTTCACCCTGTACTGTTATATACCGAACAGCCAGCAGTCTTTGTGCGCTGGGAACTCGGGCGGCATTGTATAACGGTTGATATAATGCTAGAATAGATCGGATATTTATTACAATAAAACAAAAAATAGTAAGAAAATAGCTCTTTAAATAATTGTTACATAAATTAGCAAGTTGAACGCGGGGGTCGGGGTACAGATTCACCCCCTATGGACTTGTATACATGTTACGGTTCACGCTGTACTGTTATATACCGAACAGTCAGCAGTCTTTGTGCGCTGGGAACTCGGGCGGCATTGTATAACGGTTGATATAATGCTAGAATAGATCGGATATTTATTACAATAAAACAAAAATAGTAAGAAAATAGCTCTTTAAATAATTGTTACATAAATTAGCAAGTTGAACGCGGGGGTCGGGGTACAGATTCACCCCCTATGGACTTGTATACATGTTACGGTTCACGCTGTACTGTTATATACCGAACAGTCAGCAGTCTTTGTGCGCTGGGAACTCGGGCGGCATTGTATAACGGTTGATATAATGCTAGAATAGATCGGATATTTATTACAATAAAACAAAAATAGTAAGAAAATAGCTCTTTAAATAATTGTTACATAAATTAGCAAGTTGAACGCGGGGGTCGGGGTACAGATTCACCCCCTATGGACTTGTATACATGTTACGGTTCACGCTGTACTGTTATATACCGAACAGTCAGCAGTCTTTGTGCGCTGGGAACTCGGGCGGCATTGTATAACGGTTGATATAATGCTAGAATAGATCGGATATTTATTACAATGAATGGGACAACCTTTTTCTCAGGAAACCGGAGTTTTCTCAGGTTTGTGAATAAAGCTTTTGAGGTGTTATTTTTATCTTTTTAGGTTTTTGTAGATGGCTGAGAGCGGTGGATGAGTAGCGGAGCGAAACCAGCGCGGGTTTCGATTCTCCTGGTAGGATTTACTTATTTAACACTTTGACTGCGATTTTTTTTTTCGACGACTGCATCTTTTTTTTAAGCTAAAAAATTCGTGCTGCCGCTCTACACAGCGGTTGTGTTGCGCCGCACATGCGTTTCGTTCGAAAAATATTACGGCTGTGCTGAGTCACAAAGATCTGTATTTGCTCAGCCGCTGCGCTAGTGTGGATTTACGCATATTAGTCACTTGTAGAAAACACATACCGTGTGATTTCAGCACTCAAAGTGTTAATTAATTTGCTTAAAAATTCAAAAAAAAAATTCAAAATTCAAAATATTTTATTTTCTTTAGGCTTACAAAATAAGTACTTAGACAAGTCATACTTTATACATGATTTGAATTAAAGCTGATAATGCGTTATTGGTTTGGCAACCAGCGGACAAAATCTAATGGTAGTCTTATGACGACCTCCGTGGCGCGGTGGGCGAAGGTCATCAGGACAAAAAATATAATATTTATGTAATTATATTTAATAAATCAGTCATCTAGTATCCATAACACAAGCTCTGCTTAGCTTGGGACTAGATGATGCTGTGTGAATTGTCCAACACTATTTATCTATTTCATTATTTTATTAAATACTAACGACCTCTCTGGCGCGGTGGGCGAAGAACCGCCTGCGAAGCAGGAGGTTGCGGTTTCGATTCCCGCAACGGAACATTTGTGTGTACGATCTACATATGTTTGTTCCGGGTGTTCTGGTCGTTTTCTATGTATAATACAAAATATCTATCTATGTAATGTATTGTATTATGTATATCAGTTATCTAGCACCCATAACACAAGCTCTGCTTACCATGGGGCTAGATAATGCTGTGTGAATTGTCCAGCATTATTTATTTATTTATATCAGTCATCTACTACGCCAGAATCACTTCAGTCAAGTAAAGCTAAAACGTCTGACAAAGAAAGCTGATGCTAAAGTATCAAGATCGTTACAAGTTGTAAAGTTAAGGGTCTGTGACGGGGTGATTAAATATTGTAGCTTGATCATTACTTTAGATTAGATTAGAATTATTTAGTTTAGTAGGGTTCGCTTTTCAATAGTCAGCTTTTTCATTAGGCATATAAATAGGATTAAAGTTAATTAATAGAGTCTCCAGTTGGGATGACGACCTGCGAAAGACTGCAGGTAGATGCTGGATGCGTCAAGCTGAAGACAGGGCGCTATGGCGCTCGTTGGGGGAGGCCTATGTCTGCTGGACTGCTATTTATTTATTTATTTATTTAATTAGAACGGCACAATCACCTATTACACTAATTATTTTACATATGAGAAAGACGAGTCACCCATCCCTCTCACAATAGATCAAACAAACTGAATATATTTTTTTTAGTTCGTCTGCGAATATGTCGCAGTCAGGGAAGGCCTTAACACTTTGACCGCGGTTTTTTTTCGACGACTGCGATCTTTTTTTTTACCTAAAAAATTCGTGCTGCCGCTCTACACAGCGGCTGTGTTGCGCCGCACATGCGTTTCGTTCGAAAAATATTACAGCTCTGCTGAGTCACAAAGATCTGTATTTTCTCAGCCGCTGCGCTAGTGTGGATTTACGCATATTAGTCACTTGTAGAAAACTCATGCCGTGCGTTTTCAGCACTCAAAGTGTTAAGAGCGTGAGGCAGCGGCGACTGATGATGCCCTACAGTGCGGCTAGTTGGTGGAGCAAGGAGCCTGTGACTTCTACCGCGTATATAATTGTCCGGCACGTATAGGCGAAGCAACTCGTTGTGTAGATCGGGACCGTCAATAATAGTCCTATAGGCTGATGATGATGATGAATAGAGTCTCAATTGTTTCAACTGAAGTAGTTCTAATTGTTTGTATCGTCTAATTGTGATTTTCTTTGTTGATAAAGTAATATTATTTTTTTACGTAATTTGCGAAAAAAATGAAGTAACGACCTACAAAAAAATTAAGTTACTTTGTTTCTGTATTTATTCATGTTTTTATGAATTTTAAGCATTAGACATAAGTTAATTAATTAAATGCTAATGAATGGCTTAATATAAGCTAATAATTTTATCTTAATCACATTGTATACCATGGTTTATGCAATAAAAATATATTTTACCAGTAAGGAGACAAATTTAATGAAGACTTGAGAATTAAGATGCGACAATAAAAAACCAAACCAATATCTAATAGATAATGGAACCTATTTGTAGAATCCATTGTGTCTAGGCCAGTAAATCCAAAATTCCATTCCAAATCGATAACGTCGCCCTCAATAAACAATACAAAAGCAAATCCATCCCACCAAAAAACGTAAATAATAACTTATACTCCTCTACTTACCGACGGCCAGCGACACAGCAAGCAGGACCGCGAAAATCACGTTGTATTTTGTCATTTTTCCGACCAATCACGGAGCACTGTGTTTTTTAAATTGTCATATCGAATGACGTGCGGCCGCTTCGAGCGCCGAGCGCGATCTGACTGAATGGATGGATGGGGGTTGCCTTTCCCCGCGCCCCTCCGCGCAAGGGGCTGCGAAAATGCATGGAAAAGAGATTGGCGTTGTAAAAATAGAATAGAAAAATGGAGGAAAGATTGTTAACGGGTTTTTGATAGTCGGGCGGATTTTTGAGGCCTTTTGTGTTGCTTGTACCAAAGGTTTCTGAAGCTATGGGGTTTTATACTATACTAGCTGCACCACGCGGCTTCGCCCTTATGGAAATCTATGTTAGAAATCAAAAGTTTATAAACCTTCCTCTTGAATCACTATATTTATTAAAAATACCGCATCAAAATCCGTGGCGTAGTTTTAAAGATCTAAGCATGCATAGGGACAGACAGACAGCGGGAAGCGATTTGATTTTATACTATGTAGTGATTACTGATTATTATTATAATCAGAAAGGGATTTTTCGATTTGTCATTATGTACAGGCAACTGGTCCACTGCTGGACGCAGAACTCCCACGGTGGGATAGTCTCCCGTAGTCGCCTCTTACGACACCCGCGGGAAGAGTAAGGGTGGTGCCAATAGCCCGGCACCATACGGCCATAATTTTACTAATTAATAAATTATAAGGCCCAAGTGGCGAGATTGGCGAATATTCGCCTGCGACGCATGAGGTTGCGAGTTCGATTCCCACTTCGGGACAAATATTTGTCAATCTGCAGATTTTGGTGCTCTGGTCGTTTTCTACGTATATAATAAAAAATATCTACATATGTATGTAATGTATTGTATTACGTATATCGCAGTTATCTAGTACCCACAATAACACAAGCTTTGATAGATAGATAGATAGATAACACTTTATTACACCACACAAAACAGAAAATAATACAGAGATAAAAACTTAGAATAAAGGTATAAAGGGCGGCCTTATCGCTGAGAGCGATCTCTTCCAGGCAACCTTGGGATGGACTGGACATGAACGAACAATATAGACGGTGGCACTTTAATAAATAATTGATAACAAATACACTAAATACCTACATTACAAACATTATAATAAACTTACATAGACATAAGGCTATTAATATTTTATATGGATAAATAATAATGATGCAGCAGTTTTGCTTAGCTTGGGGCAAGATAATGTGTGAATTGTCCAGCAATATTTATTTGTTTATACTAGCTGCGCCCCGCGGCTTTGCCCGCGTGGAAATCTGTGTCAAATAGTTAACAAATTAACCATCCTCTTCAATCACTCTATCTATTGCTGAACTGCATTAAAATCCGTTGAGTAGTTTAAAAGATCTAAGCGAACAGACAGAGGAAGCGACTTCATTTTATATTATGAATATTTATTATATTTTAAATAAATAATGCTGGACAACTCACACAGCATCTAGCCCCATGGTAAGCATAGCTTATGTTATGGGTACTAAATAACTGATATACCTAATACAATACAATACATAAGATAGTTTTTTTATACATAGAAAATGACCAGAACACCCGGAACAAATATCTGCAGATCGTACACACAATTGTTCCGAGGCGGGAATCGAACCCGCAACCTTCTGCGTCGCAGGCGGACCTTCGTCCACCGCGCCACATCGGCCGTCTTATTGTTTCGATGTCTAAGAGAAATAGTTAAAATATTAATAAATATTTTTATACTTTTTGGAAGTTATAATTAAAGTTCAAGCAAACGACGACAATAACTAAAATAGTCGATTGTTTTACAAGGGACTAAACCATCCCATTATAAACGAGGTTGTTATACTCCCGAGCGTAGCGAGGGAGGATGACAAGACCGAGTTATAATGGGTGGTTTTGGCCCGAGTAAAACACTCTACTTTTCACTTCGATTGCGAGAAAATAAAACAATTCAAAATTAGACATTTTCGTAAAAGTTTGTGATTTGGAATGAAGAAAATTCTAGAGATTTAGCGCCAATACGATCTTTTTTTTTTAAATCTCTATTTAACCCGCAACGAAACAGTTCGCATTCTACCGTGAAGGGAAGAATCAATCTTCATAAAACATCACCAAGACGGTTCTATTTTAAAAAAAAAAGATTGACGGAGCACCAAGAAGTCGAGTTTTTATGTAAGAGAACGAATGCTTTGTACCGGCTGATGATTTTAGACAAAAATTAAAAAGAAAAAATACTTTTTAGCCCGAGGTGTTAAACTCGAGTTTTAGGCCCGCTAAGCTACACTATTATGATACACTTTTTGAGCAAGAGAAGTGAAAAAGTACTTACAATAAAAGTAAAAAGTTTGGAATGCATGATTGATAAATTAAGGGGCATTTTGGGACACCCTTTTTCCACTTTTTCCATCTTCCTTGAATTTTTTATAACTTTTAAAAACTTTTTAACACGCTTTCTCAATCAAAACTCTTGAGAGGACTTTTTTGAAGTGGCGATTATAAGTTATTTTCTTTCTAACATACTAGCTTCTATACATCCGACAGAGAACCAAAGTTATCGACATAGCTCTAAGAATTAGCAAGCTGAAGTGGCAGTGGGCCGGCCATAATCTCGCGAAGAATCGACGGCCGCTGGGGAAAACGTGTTCTTGATTGGAGACCACGACTCGGTAAACGTAGTGTAGGATGCCCTCCGACCAGGTTGGATGACAACCTGCGAAAGACGGTAGATTCTGGATGCGGCAAGCTGAAGACAGGGCGCAATGGCGTTCATTGGGGGAGGCATATGTCCAGCAGTGGACTGCTATAGGCTGATGATGATTGAAATTTCAGTGAGGATGTGATTGCTTACCTTTGGTCCAGCGTCATCAACAGTCTATCCGAAAAACCAATATTCCACCGAATATTCCAGAAAAATTCGTTCAGCTTAGTTTATGATTGTAAAGTGAAACTAAATTCAGATTCGGACATCTATTGGTGCAGTTGAGTGTGTATTGGACATAGGTTGGTCGGCATTGGTTTATTTAGATGTATGTACAGTCAGCGTCATCGATTAGGTATCTAACTCCCCTGAGCCCTGCATCTGGTTTCGATATATCTATCTATAGATATCTAGCAGCGAGATGTCATCAGATAGTCACATCCTCGACCTTAAAAAAGGAGAAGGTTCTTTTTTCGCATGTATATACGTCCTCCAGCCAGGTGGGATGACGTACTGCGAAGGACTGCAGACAGATGCTGGAGGCGGCTAGCTGAAGACCGGGCGTTTTGGCGCTCATAAGGGGAAGCCTATGCCCAGCAGTGGACTATTATAGGATGATGATGATGATGAGATACCATACTCCATCCTAGGCCACATCTATACTTTCTTATGTGAAACGGTGGTCAAACACTTTGGCATTTTCAATAAAAAAAACTTAAATTGACATAAATTAAGTATTAAAAAATAAATCAATAAAATAATAAAAGTATTAAAAAGTATTAAGAGTATTAAAAATCAACAACATCTAGATACGTTGTAGGGTAAAAACAATATTAATATAATAAAGAAGGCTTTGAAAAGAGGAGTAGGTACGTATCGATGGCGCTCTCTGTACTTTAGACAAATTGAACTATTCGGATGTACATTGTACATTCGGATGCACATTGGACATGTCCATGCGTCCATCTATCCTAGAGACGGATAGACTCCGGCTATAAGCTGGCATGTTTATAGCTTGAAATGGGAAAGGCCATTGCATTCCAGCTTGTATTGTTGTTTCCCAATGAAAGCTGAATAAGTATCACTACATAGTATAAAACAATGTCGCTTCCCGCTGTCTGTCTGTCACTTAGATCTTTAAAACTACGGCACGGGTTTTGATACGGTTTTTTTAATAGATTAGTGATTCAAGAGGAAGGTTTATAAACCATTTGACACTTAGATTTCTATGCAGGCGAAGCCGCGGGGCGTAACTAGTTTGTCTATAATATAGAATTTATATTTCAAACCATCCAGCAATATATAAATAGACTCTATATACATATTATATATTGCTGGATGATTTGAAACGCGCGGATTTATTTTGAGATAACTTCTATAGGGTTACAACAATTATATACTGAGATAATAATGTCTATTTCCACTAGTTTAATTGTCCAGTTCAGTTGACTAAACTAGTGAGATTTCTTTTCTCGTTTGTTCAATTGAAAATAAGACTAGCTTTTGCACCTTGTTCCATTTATTACTATTATAGATGAAGAAAACTCGTCCATGTTACTATTAATTTAATTTACACGAAGCTTTTCCAAAAATGTAGCCACATTAATTTCGCCAAAGCCCTGCTTTCGCATAGCCTCAAATAATCAGCAAATAATTATTTTACCACCACAACGCACTCTACCGTACCTACGAGTAAGAACATAACTAACTGGCATCCCCATAGGAACTAAGAAATCTAGAGTTTTCTCTACATACATCATTCACGTTTTACTTGATAGTGAGATTCTAGGAAATACCGCTAGCTGGCGTCGTTACTACGGAGGTTCGAGGAAAATTTGATAGATGGCGCTAGTAGCCACAAAACGCCTAACAAAATGGCAATTTATGAAGACCATGAATAGAACACACAGAGCTGTATCGAAATGAAAGTTAAAAATATAGAAATATAAAGGCATAATATTATCATTTATAGATATATTTTATGTAGCTGTTACACCAATCTCGATTTCCTTCAAAAAAGAGAATAACTTTCGCAGGAAAGCCTTTGTTATTAACCGACGAAACGAAATACAATAGACGAGGACGTTCTCTGTTCGGCTATAGATATTGACGACCGATGTGGCGCGGTGGGCGAAGGTCCGCCTGCGACGCAGAAGGTTGCGGGTTCGATTCCCGCCTCGGAACAATTGTGTGTACGATCTGCAGATATTTGTTCCGGGTGTTCTGGTCGTTTTCTATGTATAATAAAAAATATCTATCTATGTAATGTATTGTATTATGTATATCAGTCATCTAGTACCCATAACACAAGCTCTGCTTAGCTTGGGGCTAGATGATGCTGTGTGAGTTGTCCAGCATTATTATTATTATGTCTCTCATTTACCATGATCTCGGGCCATAAAGTGACCCGGTCCTTTGGAAGGCTTGCGTGGGGCCGAAGCCAACAGCACAGAGGCCCTTTGAGAAGTTAATCTAAAGGCGATGGCTACACATAGCGGGTATCATCCTCGGGTGCACAATATGATACACCCAAAGATGATATCCACCAGGTGTAGAGACTATTGCAAAGAAAAATGAAAGAAATAAAACCAGGCTATTGTAATGGATGGATGGACTGGGTAATCGGGCTATAGGGGAGATTGCGGACGTCTGCCATAAACAAGTAATCATAATGAGTTAAGATTTTAATTAATTTATTATTATTACATAAGTGTTATTTTGTATGTATGTTCGTCGATTCCTCCGTCAATAATGGACTGCTTTTGAAAATTGTTTCGCTAGTCTATGGAGAACGATTCTTTGTCTGTTTTTTATGTGCTTTATGAACGACTTAGCTGTAAATTCCTGAGCTGTAAATTCCTGTAATGATCGCTGGAATAATTGCTCTTGTACCTATGATTACTTACAATAAACTTAACTTAACACTTTGACTGCGGTTTTATTTCGACGACCGCGATCTTTTTTTTTACCTAAAAAATTCGTGATGCCGCTCTACACAGCGGTTGTGTTGCGCCGCACATGCGTTTCGTTCGAAAAATATTACAGCTCTGCTGAGTCACAAAGATCTGTATTTTCTTAGCCGCTGCGCTAGTGTGGATTTTCGCAGATTAGTCACTTGTAGAAAACTCATACCGTGCGTTCTCAGCACTCAAAGTGTTAACTCTAAGTACCTTCTCCCTAATTCATTCAGTTATGTTTGATTCTACCATCTTGAGGTGTACATATTTATAAATAAATATCTAAATAAATAATGCTGGACATAGGCTGGACAATCCACACAGCATGGCTTGTGTTATGGGTACAATTAATAATATATATATGATTAATATATTAATATATTATACATAAATTTATAAAAATAAATAAAATAAAATAAAATCTCTTTATTTCGGATATCCATGGATCCATATTTGTAAGTATTAGTAAACACACAAAAATATAATTATAGAGGGTTAGTAGAATCTTAAATTAAATTATAATATAATTAACTAAGTTATAGTATAACATAAGCATGTCTCTTTCCCAGAGTGATCCCTATAAGAAAGGTATACTTGCCTGCGGATCAGTCTGCGAACGAGACATGCCCACAGCGGGGATGAGTATCTATCCGCTATGGTTTTCAGGATGCTGTTGTGGCTGTCCCGCACTCTGCGGATCAGGGATGCAGTTTTTTTGCGAAAGATGGCTTCAAAGCCATCTGTTTGATACTCTGCAAACAACCCCGATGCACTGCAGAAGCGGGGCAGCCCCAACATCATCCTGAAAATATTATTATATTGGATACGTAGGGTCGCTAATGAGTTTTTGGTGTGACTAACCCACAAGCTGCCCGTGTACAGGTTTTGGCAGTAGGCTTTGAAAAGAGTTACCTTTACTTGCTCTTGCATTTATGATAAAATTATAATAATTATATTAATAATATAGATCCAGAAGGCGGTACTCTGGGACTCGGCACGTATCGTCAGGAATTTCCTTTCTCTGCAGCCCTAGTCACCGGCCGCTTGAGCCTAGCTTCGCGGTCGGTGATCTACCGTTTTGATATATTTTTTACTGTAGAATAGTTTTATAATATTTTATTGTATTTTCTATAGTAAAAAATGTATTTTATACGAGAATTTAAATAAATGAGTGTTTATTAATAATAATTAATTACAACAAACTAAACTATACTGAACTGTAAGTACCTACCTACCTAGCTAATTCAGTTTTTTCTGTACATAGTTTTCTATTTCAAGTGTAATACATAATTAATTTCTATCTATCTAATTCATTCAGTTCCGTTTGATTCTATATAACAATTAATATTCTATATCAGGTAGGTACCTATATCTTGATTACGCGCAGCAAAGGCCGCGGGCACCAACTAGTTATTTTAGAAGGTAGTAAATATACGGTATACCTGTGAGAACCACAGTAATTCCACTAATGGGCATATTTCCTAATAAATACATAGATTACGGTTTTGTAAACCATTCTTGGCTAGCAATTCGTCCTTGGGCTTAGACACGCTAACTTCAATGAGATCTGACCTATGGATAACCTGGGTTAATACTAGGTGAGAACTTGGTAGCTATTTATTAGACTTTTTCTTCTTCATGTATATCATCATCATCAGCCTGTGATAGTCCACTGCTGGACATAGGCATCCCCTAATGAGCGCCATAGCGCCCTGTCTTCAGCTTGCCGCATCCAGCATCTGCCTGCAGTCTTTTGCGTCATCCCATCTGGCCGGAGGGCGTCTGTTTTGCACTTACACTACGTTTACCGAGTCGCATATACAAATACATTACATTGTATAATGTATAACAGATATCTAGTACCCATAACACAAGCTCTGCTTAGCTTGGGGCTAGATAATGCTGTGTGAATTGTCCAGCATTATTAATTTTTTTATTCCTTGGTAGGGATCCGGGCCTACCTACTGGTACAGTGAGTAGGTATAACGCAAGAGTTGCTCCATCCATAACGTCACGTCGCCTCTCTGATGCAGCTTCTGATATCAAAGTTATTACAACTACCGAGATAGCATCGCCAGTGAAGAATCTGGCCGCTTAAATTGTTACCAGACAATGCGGCTTACCCCAGCGGTGGTCGGTCCTTCGCGAGATATGGCTGGCCCACTGCCACTTCACCGCTGGGGTAAACGTGTGTGGAGACCGCGACTCGGCAAACGTAGTGCTGCGAAAGTTTGCAGGCAGATGCTGGATGAAGTCGAAGACAGCGCGCTGTGGCGTTTATAAGGGGAGGCTATGTCCAACAGTGGGCTACTATAGGCTCATGATGATGATATGATGATAATGATGAATGTGGCTTGCCCGTGCTCGCGGTAAGAATCGACCCCCTATCTTAGGATGTCGTAAGAGCCGGCTAAGGGGAGCTTACAGAGGAAAAACAAACACAGGCTATATTGGCTGTATTCTATTTTCAAAAAAGTTAGGGATCCTTACTAAAACCGTGCGAAGCCGGGGAGGCCCGCTAGTACTTTCTAAAATAATGACAAGAATTATTTATGTTGCTGTGTTTACCTTTTTCCAAGTTCGTAAATGGGGCCCAACCCAAACTCAACTCTCCAAAAATGGTTGTCTGTTGAGTCAGACACGACAAAGAGGGCTTTGTTCGATTGAATGAATCATAGAAGGAAAATAACTAATTGATTTCACATGTATAACCGATAGAAATAGCATAATACTGACGACCTCTGTGGCGCGGTGGGCGAAGGTCCACCCGTGACGCAGGAGATTCCCGCCTCGAGACAAATCTTTGTACGACAGACATTTGTCTCGGGCAGAAATATACAGACGGGCTTGGGCAGTGAATGCATTAACTCATTAACACTTTGACTGCGATTTTTTTCGACGACTGCGATCTTTTTTTTAACCTAAAAAATTCGTGCCGCCGCTCTACACAGCGGTTGTGTTGCGCCGCACATGCGTTTCGTTCGAAAAATATTACGGCTGTGCTGAGTCACACAGATCTGTATTTTCTCAGCCACGCTGCGCTAGTGTGGATTTACGCATATTAGTCACTTGTAGAAAACACATACCGTGTGATTTCAGCAATCAAAGTGTTAAAACAATATACAATTGTACGAGCACATACATAGTACATCGTGCCAAGCTCGCATTTACGCCAGTCATACATTTTAGCAATACTGAACTGAATATAATAATTGTATTATTATATTCAGTTCGCGATCACCTGTCAATCGAGACACGCGTGTCACTATCATCTCATTAGTAACCACAGTTAATCTATGCTAAAAGCTGCTATACTAAAGAGGAAAAGTTTGATTTTTTGTTTGTTTGTATTGAATAGGTTCCGAAACTACTGTCCAGTAGTTTCGGAACCTATTCAATACAAAAAAATACGATTTGAAAAATTCTTTCACCGTTGGAAACATAGGCTATATTATATTTTTTATAAAATTATCCGTACTTACTAAAACCGTGCAAAGTCGGGAAGGTTCGCTAGTCAGATATATGTATATCCAGCTTAGTTACTATACGGGTACCGTACAACAATGTTCTTCTATCCTTCATCATCATCATCAGCCTATAGCAGTCCCCCAATGAGCGCCATAACGCCCTGTCTTCAGCTTGTCGCATCCAGCATCTACCTGCAGTCTTTCGCAGGTCGTCATCCCACCTGGTCGGAGGGCGTACTACACTACGTTTACCGAGTCGTGGTCTCCACTCAAGAACACGTTCGTACTTCTATCATTAAATTACCTCATCATGCTTATTGACCTATAAGGACAATAACAACAGTCTTGGATTTTTAAAAGATTTCTTTATCCTCGTTCATGCCAGTCGGTCTCAGAGGTCATTAGAGTATATAGCCTTAGTGGTTTCGGCGTAAATATTGGTCTTCGAGACTAGCACACTTTGCACAGGCTTTTCTAACTGTGTATATAACTTTATGTGTACGTTTTGGTGAACAAAAAGCGTGAAACTCGCGTCATCTTCCCCGCACGCTTCTCAGTCTAGTTCAAAGACAGTAGAACTCTTTTGATTTCGCTTTTAAAATTTTCTTAATAAGATTTCAGTATAAAAATATATAGTAGTAAAATAGTTTGTCTCTTTCCTGTATTGTGTATCGTTTTTATTTGGAGTGTAAGAAAGAGTATATTGTATTGTATTGTAAAAAACATTGACAGTGGATATATAGCACTTATACGAGTAAGCACCAAAATATCGACCTAACTTCTACAGCTGTTTGCTCTAGTGAATTTGTACCTACATTATTAGGTATTTTTTCCTATATAGGTACGGTACGGACGACTCATGCCGACAGCTCAACATCCGTGCCGATTTACAAATTAGATTAGCTGTAATTTCTCATGTACCTAATCATTTAGTTCCAAATTAGTACGAAACGGTAAAATTTGTTGTTTTCGTTCGAGTGCATTACGGTATTTGGCCACCATTTCTGGTGTATATAAGACGTGTTGAACGAAAATAAAGTTTGTGGATTTTTTTTTTAAGCAGGGATTGTTAACGTGCAACAAAATGAAACTTTTGGTGAGTGGAACTAAACGGAACCTCAGCTATTTAAACTTTCGCGATTTGTTGCCATATTAAAGATTTACCGTATAATGTTACCATATTTGATATTTATCGCAGGGGGGAAATAAAACGAAAAATAAGCGATAAATACCCCATACATAATCTTATATAAACCTCAACTAAGTTATTAAAAACTAGTTTCTGCCTGCGGTTTTGCACGCATTCTATAGAAAAGTACAAATAGAGAGTTAGGAAATCATTGCAAGAAATGGTGAGGCCTACGCCCACGGAGTCGTGCCTACACCGAACAGGCGACTTCTACCTTATTGACATAATACATATTTTGACACAGATATACCTGCCTATAAATTAATGGAAATTTGACAAATGCCCAATTTTTTTGAAATTTCTAATGGAATCACATGTACCAAAACCTATGTATATAGGTGACCTAGAATCTTGACATTTGGCAAGAAGTGGTGTCCTTATAGTAAAAGTAAGGAAAAAAAATACATTTGATTTGCTTATCTTAAGTTAAATAATTATATTAAAAAAAAACATAAATCATGATATTTGGCAAGAAACTAGGACTATTATACCTAATACGGAACCCTCAGTGCGCGAGACATTTAATTTTTATAAATTCGAATCCACATTATAAAATGCTTCGTATTACCGTACGCTAGTCAAATCTTCAATGAAATGAAATGCAAATATTTATTGAAAAATAAATACACAATAACAACGCTATGTTAAGCTAAGGTCAGCTGTTATCAGTTTCTCGTGAATTAAAATAATTACAATTACATAAGTTCGTTTGAATTAGGCATGTAGAGATCAGGAAAGGTTCGTCTTTGCAAATTTTGTATAATCATTGTCAAGGAATTCGCTTAAAGTATATGGTTTTATCTAATAGAAGAAGTTTCACATTACATAAAAATGATTTTTCACATGTTATGAGTCTAATACATAAAGGAAGTTTGTTAAAAAGTTTAGGACCAATTACTTCTGGTTGCTTTTTAGACATGTATCTGAGTCTATGAGCAGTTGACTCTAGATACTTTTGATGCCTATTGCTGTATCTGCTTTGACTTCCTCGTACATTACACATTATTTACATTACAATGGTGATGATGATGATTGTTTGTTAATGGCAACTGTGTCTGATTGGACACTCTTCTGCCAGTGTCAAGTAATGGAAATAATTGTAAATTAATGAGTTATCAAATTATAAAATTGTTTGATATTTTTAGTTTGTTATCTAGCAGGGTGTACCACGTGCAGGGTAGGTTGGCTTGGGAGACGAGATGTTGGAGTCCCCCTTACATCCCAACTCCATATTTTAATGCTTTGATGCGTAGGGTTGTCATAACTACAATGTTATTCAAAACCTACTGTTATTTCTTTACACTGTTATTATAATTAGATTGTAGGAATGTTTTGTATATACATTTTTATATTATGTTTGAGTTTGGAAGTTTTAACCTTTTTATGTCATTTTTTCATTTTCTAGTGTGTTATTTCATTATTTCTTGTAGTCTTTAAAATGGTAAAATTATTAAATGTACTAGGCATAACGATTTGGAGTTATCTGTAATTGGTCCTATGTAAATAAATAATTTGAATGTGAATCTACTGCGCATGGTTAGACAGACAAACATAGGTTACTAAGTAAACACACGACATTACGACAGGAAGCAATGTAACGTCAAATTACTATGTGGAACATTGTGAATCCCCATAGGAAATCAGTAATGTTGATGACCGATATTCTAAGTATATACATTACGCACATAGGTATTCGGTATGGTTTTAAATTTCGCAAGAAAACCAGCCTAGTACCTACCTATATTTTGGCCAAAAATTGATAATTTGACGACCTCTGTGGCGCGGTGGGCGAAGGTCCGCCTGCGAGGGTTGCGGGCACGGGAGAAATATTTGTACGTTCTGCAGATATTTGTTCAGGGTGTTCTGTTATCATTATTGATTTTATTTTTACCAAAATCACAAAATCATGCAATCCTACATTTGGATTCACTTTTTTGTTTTGTCTGTGTTACGTATTACCTAGTAGGTACTGAGTTTGTTTGTGTGTTGCGTCTACTAAATACATTTTCTTTCTTTCATTCTTCTAACATGACATTTCCTTCCTTGCAGATTCTTCTCACCCTAGCTTCATCAATCTACCTCACTTCATCAGCACCATACAAAGGTCGGCTCCAGAAGCTGCTACCCCAGGAACAAGCCATGATGAGCAGCCTCCACAAACCCTGGTACAAGCCGGACAAAGTCCCGGAACACCCTAGAAAAGGGGAAGTGGTGTGTTTAGGGGGGATTTGTCGACCTAAGAAGGGGTGTATAGACTGTCAGTACGCTAAGCCTTTAGAGTTTTAGAACTAGATTTAAAGTTTACATAAATAAAAACTTTATTTTTTTTTATTTATTTAAAGGAGTTTAGTCAACATGACTATGATGATATATTGACACTCCCGTAGACAATAATTACACGTAAAACAATTGACAAAACTAATACTTTTGAAACCTTATGAAATTATCATGTTAGTAAAACAAGTCATAATTTTTTGTTAGGTCAAAAATCAAAGTCGTAAGTTTTTTTTAGGAGAACTCAAAAATATAATCATGGTTAAACTTAGATTTTTTGTCGAATAAAATAAATCTTATACCTACTTTATTTGATTGTTTCGACTTTGCGCACAGATATGCCCGAAATTAAATAAAATATGAAATGAAATGGGAGTTTATTTCTTTAGGCTTACAAATAAATAATAAATAAATAATGCTGGACAATTCACACAGCATTATCTAGCCCCATGGTAAGCAGAGCTTGTGTTATGGGTACTAGATAACTGATATACATAATACAATATATTACATAGATAGATATTTTTTATTATACATAGAAAACGACCAGAACACCCGGAACAAATATCTGCAGATCGTACACACAATTGTTCCAAGGCGGGAATCGAACCCCACCGAGCGCCACATCGTTCGTCAAATAAGCACATAGACAGGTCATATTTTATACTATTCATTATTATATTGATGTTCAATTAATTACTCTATGAAATGAAAATCAATAATACATTATATAGGGTGCCAATAGTAATGAATGACTATGAACCTGAAAACAGATCAAGTTTTATATTAAAATAAAGGCGAACCTTTGGATGTTAAGATGCTTGGTAACTCGAATTGAACTGAAATTTTGCTTTCAAGTTTTTCTAAACCTAGAATAACAAATAGGCTAATTTTTAAATAATGCTGAAACATTCACACAGCATTATCTAGCCCCAAGGTAAGCAGAAGTTCTGTTATGGGTAGATTCAATAGATTTCTTTCCGGCCCTGGTGGGGGCACAGAGAGGGGCCTCGAGGCTTGGCCTCATTACCCCGGCGTCAACTCGAGGGGTGACGACCCCTCGGTCCTTGGGTTTTGTGGGAATCTTCTTTTTTCCCTTATTCTCAATGTTTTTTTTTGGCATCATTCCGTTTATAATCTTTTTTTTTAAATAAACCCAAGGACTCTATGGTGGTTCCGCAGGGATCAGATCCCGCGGAAGGGGTCGCCATGGGCGGTTGTCTTCCTGAGGCCGGGGCTGGGGCGGTGCGATGTTGTGGAGGTGCTCGTGGTACCCGTTGTCGGCGCGATCGTACATGGGTAGATGCTAGATACCTAACTGATATAAATAATACTTGTACTACCTATTTATATATAGAAGTTACTGAATTTAACGATAATACAATACATTACTTTGACGACCGATGTGGCGCGGTGGGCGAAGGTCCGCCTGCGACGCTGAAGATTGCGGGTTCGATTTCCGCCTCGGAACAATTGCGTGTACGATCTGCAGATATTTGTTCCGGGTGTTCTGGACGTTTTCTATGTATAATAAAAAATATCTATCTAATTAATATATTGTATTATGTATTTCAGTTATCTAGTATCCATAACACAAGCTCTGCTTACCATGGGGCTAGATAATGCTGTGTGAATTGTCCAGCATTATTTATTTATTATAAAAGTCGCTTCCCGCTGTCTGTCCGTCCCTATGTATGCTTAGATCTTTTAAACTACGCAACGAATTTTGATGCGGTCTTTTTTAATAGAGTGATTCAAGGGGAAGATTTATAAACCATTTGACACATAGATTTCCTATATTGTATTATGTATTTCAGTTATCTAGTACCCATAACACAAGCTCTGCTTACCATGGGGCTAGATAATGCTGTGTGAATTGTCCAGCATTATTTATTTATTTATTATTATAACATAGATAGATATTTTGATTATACATAGGAAACGACCAGAAAACCTTGAACATATCTGCAGATCGTACAAACATTTGTCCCGAGGAATCCAAACCGCAACCTCCTGCGTCGCAGACGGACTTTTTATCCGGAAAACCGAAGCCACGGGCAAAAACTTGTTCATAATAATGAAAAAAACGACTAACATCAAAAGTTACTTAAAATAGACATAAAATAGATAAGGTAGGTATTTAATTAACAAATTAAATGTACTTACTGTAATAAGAACTTACAGTTACTTAAATGTAATAACATGTCCCTTCTGTATAAGGAATTTAGATAACATCTTTCCATACTATACACTAGTCAAACTCGATGTATAATGTTTGTAAACAAACCATGACACAAATAACTAAAATTCACTTGCTTGGCGTTGAGTTTCAGAGATAAAGCAAAATTTATGAGTATTGAAGGAAATATCTCAAATCGAGAGATAATGTAAATTGCGTATAAAAAGACGCAGTAACAGAGTGAATTTTAGGTTAAGTATCGTCGTCATCAGCCTATTTTAGTCCACGGCTGGACATAGGCCTCCCCTGAACGCCATAGCGCCCTGCCTTCAGCTTGCCGCATCCAGCATCTCCCTGCAGTCCTTCGCAGGTCGTCATTCCTAATAGGAAGGCGTCCTACACTATATTTACCGAGTCGTAGTCTCAACTCAAGAACACGTTTACCCCAGCAATTGTCGGTTCTTCGCGAGATATGGCCAGCCCACTGCCGCTTGCTAATTTCTAGAGCTATGTCGATAACATTTGTTTGGTTGTGTATGGACGGTTTGTTTACAAACTTTCTACAAAGAGTTTAGCTAGTTTTTAAGTATAAATATAGTATCTGCACTTATTATGTTAAATGTCATGTCCCTTCATCATCATCAGCCTATAGCAGTCCACTGCTGGACATAGGCCTCCCCCAAAGAGCGCCATAGCGCCCTGTCTTCAGCTTGCCGCATCCGGCATCTACCTGCAGTCTTTCTTAGGTCGTCATCATGTCCCTTAGTAAACCCATAAACAAAAACATAGCTTACAGTATAAGTACGGTTTCTGCACTTATTATGTTAAATGTCATGTCCCGAAGCAGTAAAACATCATAAACAAAAACAGTTTTGAAACCCAATCTAGCATCTAATGAGCAGAATTCCGCCATAACCGACAGCTAACCTTCACTGGCGTCTAAATTTACGTTCGTAAGAAAACCTCACTACTATGTATTCAAAGTGAAGACTCGTTCAAGAGCGCACGTTGACAATAACATAAAAAATTGCCGCCATTTTCCGTGCTCGTTAAAAAGTTGTAAAAAGAGTTGAGACTGTGAAAATAGTGAATAATTCGTCTAATTATCAGGGAAACTTTTTTTATAACTTATTTCTGTTAATTTCAAAAGTCTATGTGTCGCACGTTGACAATAACAAAAAAATTGCCGCCATTTTCCGTGCTCGTTAAAAAGTTATTTTAAAAAGAGTTAGGACTGTGAAAATTAAGAAAAATTAGTCTAATTAATAGGAAAACTTTTTTGTTAATTTCAATAGTCAAAGTATTATATTTTCGTGAATATTCAGAACGTTTGTTTATTGATTGATTCGTAAATAAATAATTTTGAGAGTGCGTTTAATTCATCGAAGCAATAACTTTATAATGTGTTTTAAAGAAAAATGGTGACCATGGAACTGTGTTTGATTTTGTGCTGCCTGTTCGCAATGGCTGTTCCTGTGAACCTGGAGTCCAGAGGGGACCTCGGCTTTCCAGCTGGATTCATGTCAGTTTGTATGTGTTCTATTATTTAAGTTGTTATTAAAAATAATAGAATAGAATATACTTTCTCTACCTGCTAACCTTTGGGTAGTGTGGACAACAGTTTAATATTAGTAGGTAGTGCTATTTAATAGAGATAATAAAATATACTAATCATAATGATACTAAGCTACTTATATTATACTTAAACAGTAATATATATACCTATATAAATAATTAATATATGATTATAATTACGTACCGAATTATTCTTGCGAAATAAAATAGTTAACTTCAACTTCTTATTTTTATGGCTCGCTGTGTCTGTGTTGCCAGAACTCCGCCAGTGTCCGTGTGAAGAGTCATAAAAAGAAAATAGTAGACTATGAGTAGACTCTAGATCATGACATTTATCGAGGAATAGTAGTTTGTTTGATGGTGTCAATGTCAATGTGTCAACAACACTACCGTAATAATAATAACAACGTTGAAAAAAAAGGCGGGAAGCATCAAACAGGGCGGTTATTATAAGTTTTAAATTATTCCCAATTTTTTTTTAAAAATCACAAATTATATATGGCAAATGCTAAAACTAGCGAGTCCAATAAAAAAAAAAAAAAAAAAAACCTTATTTGATAGATCCTACTAATATTATAAACGCGAAAGTTTGTAAGAATGTAGTTTGTAGTGTATAACATACTGGTAATAAAGAAATTATCTGACTGTCTGTCTCATAAAATATTTAAAAAAGTCAGTCCGTTTTTAGTTAGTCCGCCTTAAGTTTAGATTTATAGCATGTTTTTATGTCTGTAATAATGAAGGGCTGTGGATTTTCGTAATAAATAAATAAATTATAATTTTTACAATCACTGGTGGTAACAGATCGTTGTCATGGCAACGGGCGTAAACAAAAGGTCTAAGTACCTTACCTACATTGAAAAACAAATAGTTATAATTGACGGATTGCAGATCGCATAACACGAAGGACAACCGATTCGTTCCGTCAATGACCTTACTAAGACAATGATTTTGGCATTTATTTCTTAGAGATTCGAAACACAAGGTGTCATGTCAGCAGTAAGATTAACACTTTGACTGCGGTTTTTTTCGACGACAGCGATCTTTTTTTTAACCTAAAAAATTCGCGCCGCCGCTCTACACAGCGGTTGCGTTGCGCCGCACAAGCGTTTCGTTCGAAATATATTACCGCTGTGCTGAGTCGCAAAGATCTGTATTGTCTCAGCCGCTGCGCTAGTGTGGATTTACGCATATTAGTCACTTGTAGAAAACACATACCGTGTGATTTCAGCACTCAAAGTGTTAAAGAATGCTGGACAAACCACAAAGTATCATCTAGCCCCGAGCTAAGCAGAGCTTCTGTTGTGGGTACTATTTATAGATGACTAATATACATTACCGTAGGTAGATATTTTTTAATCTACATAGAAAACGACCAGAACACCCGGAACAACTGCAGTTCGAACAAACATTTTTCTCGAGGCGGGAATTCCCGCAACCTCCTGCGTCGCAGGCAGACCTTCGCCCACCGTATAAGAATAAGATTTTTTTTTTTGTAAAATTGTGTGAATCATAGTTACATGAAGGTCTTATAATTAAAATATAGTATCAACAATTTAATCCTATTCGGACATACAATATTTTTTAAATAATATTAACATAGGTTCAAAGTTATACCAAAATATTATAGCAGCATAGTTATCTTAACCTATATTAATCTTAATCTAGGCATAATCTAATTATGCCGTGCCACGGAGGTCGTCGAGATTGTTCGTTTCGTGCGATCCGTGACATAAAACTTCTAAAAAAAGTTAAAGTATATTATATTTATATATATAATTATGATATTTTAATAATAATAAATAATGCTCGACAATTCACACAGCATTATCTAGCCCCATGGTAAGCAGAGCTTGTGTTATGGGTACTAGATAACTGATATACATAATACAATACATTACTTATATAGATATTTTTTATTATACATAGAAAACGACCAGAACACCCGGAACAAATATATGCCGATCGTACACACAATTGTTCCAAGGCGGGAATCGAACCCGCAACCTCCTGCGTCGCAGGCGGACCTTCGCCCACCGCGCCACATCGGTCGTCAATAATATGTAGTGATATATTATTATTATTAAATACTTAGATTTCGCTACTTGAATTTGATCGTTGTATCTAAGTGTTCCAAGTGCAAAACTACCTACAAACCCATTTACATTATTTAGTTATTTTAATTCGGTACTCGTAAATGTTTGTACGATCTGCAGACATTTGTTCCGGGAGTTCTGGGCGTTATCTAGGTATGTATAATAAAAAATATCTATCTATGTAATGATAAGTATCTCATCTAGTACCTATACCTACCCATAAAACAAGCTCTGCTTTGCTTGGGGCTAGATGATGCTGTGTAGATAGTCCAGCATTATTTATTTATAATTTATTTAATGGTGCCACTTCACATGGCTATTTGTATTAGTGTATTTGGCATATTGGGCAAACAATTACCATGTGTGGACTGTTTATTTGATAAAGTCTTCGCCTTATTTGCCTATTTGACAAATAAGGCCAATACCAAATACGCATTACCGTGCGCTTGTCGGTTTCTCGAGGCCCATCAAAGCAGTCAAATAGGCAAATACGCAATAAGCCGTCCACACAATGGCCGTATTGGCACCTTGCGCTCTGCTCAGCCTGCTGCCAAATGTTTGTGTGTTTGTTATTTGTGTGCCATGTGTGGATGGTCGTATTTGCCTATTTTTGCATGTTCGTCGTAACGTCATATATTTTGCCAAATACAACAAACACCCAATAACGACCAATGACGACCGATGTGGCGCGGTGGGCGAAGGTCCGCCTGCGACGCATGAGGTTGCGGGTTCGATTCCCGCCTCGGAACAATTGTGTGTACGATCTGCAGATATTTGTTCCGGGTGTTCTGGTCGTTTTCTATGTATAATAAAAAAATATCTATCTATGTAATATATAGTATTATGTATATCAGTTATCTAGTACCCATAACACAAGCTCTGCTTACCATGGGGCTAGATAATGCTGTGTGAATTGTCCAGCATTATTTATTTATTTATTTATTTATTATAATGACATTAAGTTAACTTCGATTCTAGAGTCAAGAGTGCTTGATGATGATAATGATTTAACTCTAGGTTACTTTGTCTAACCACACCACAACTCCGGCGCCTAAAGAATGTAATCTAACATCACCTTACAACATTATGAAAAGTTGTGATGCCATTACTGCAGTTAATATGTACTTGCGTTAGGTTAGGTACCTTAGGTTTAATTACCTCTCTAAAACCTCTGTTTAGTTTGTACATTTAAATTTATTTATTTAGAACTAGCTGCGCCTCGCGGCTTCACGAGCGTGGAAAATTCTGCGCAATTTTACCATTTTTCTCACCGTTTAAACCTTCCATGGACTACGACAAACATTTTAAAACCAAAATCAATGAAATCAGCCCAGCCGTTCTCGAGTTTAAGCGAGACTAAATAAATAAATAAATAATGCTGGACAATTCACACAGCATTATCTAGCCCCGTGGTAAGCAGAGCTTGTGTTATGGGTACTAGATAACTGATATACATAATACAATACATTACATAGATAGATATTTTTATTATACATGGAAAATGACCAGAACACCCGGAACAAATATCTGCAGATCGTGCACACAATTGTTCCGAGGCGGGAATCGAACCCGCAACCTCCTGCGTCGCAGGCGGACCTTCGTCCACCGCGCCACATCGGTCGACTAACGAACAGCAATAGATTTTTATACAGGGTGAATTTGCGTTGTATTAGTTCCAATGATTTAGGTATCATTAGTGGTGTCTTGGTTTAAAAGGATTCCAACGAATTCAAAATCACTCTGTATATGTATAAGAAAGATGAACAAAGACATAATATCACTAAATATGTACAACGGAACACTGGAAAGCGCATTAGTTTAAAACTGTGTCGCACCTCCCGCTCAAACTCAGGATAAGGTGAAGGCCGATTTCACCAAACAGAAAGCATGGTTTAATATTGCTTTAATTTTTTATTGATCAATTAGCTAATATATGGCTTATGGCACTTTATTTGGCGAAATCGGGTTCTAGTAGATCTGACGTATACAAAATAATATTATTTAAAACTAATATAAGACACGAAATATGGAAACAAAAAATTAACTAAGGAAGGGAAAGCAAAATTTGAAGGCGAAAGAAATCAGGTAAAATCAGAAGCCTCGAAAACGATCCAGTTCATTTTCGGGGCATCTGATTTGATCTGCTCCTCGCTCGGTGTCAATGTTGGCTGATGATGTATATGATATATTAGTCCACTGCTGGACATAGGCCTCCCCCAATGAGCGCCATAGCGCCCTGTCTTCAGCTTGACGCATCCAGCATCTACCCTGCATATATACATCTATACTGCTATATATTGCTTAGTAAGGTTCTTGCTGATAATTTGCTGAGCAACCTGGCAGCAATCAACTCGATCGTACGAAAAGGCTTGTTGATGAACGAGGACACAAAAAAACAAAATATTGATGTATAATTTGTAATTCTTAAAGAATCAAGAAAAGGAGGGCAGTCATAGTTGTATAAGTTGCATTTACCTTCCAGCATCTGCCTGCAGTCTTTCGCAGGCCGTCAGCCCACCTGGCCTAAGGGCGGCCTACACTACGTTTCTGTCTCCGCTCATAACAAAACGATAGTGTCATAAAGCTCCTGTTCAGCACTTTGGTCCGTAGCAAGCTTGAAGCCAGTTCCTGCGTATGGCGTCCGCATGAAAAGAAATATGATCTTCTCTTGGAAAAGGTCCAAAAGGCATTCCTAAGATACCTTTACAAGCGCCTGGCAGGATATTACCCATTTATGTATCCGACCAAATATCTGCAAGGCTTCCTTGGTTATAACTCGCTGAAAACACGACGTGCGTACGACCAGATAGCAAACGTAATTAAAATCCTTAGGAATATTATTGACGGTCCCGATCTACACAACGAGTTGCTTCGCCTATACGTGCCGGACAATTATATTTGCGGTATAAGTCACAGGCTCCTTGCTCCACCAACTAGCCGCACTGTAGGGCATCATCAGTCGCCGCTGCCTCACGCTCTTAACGCTCTCAACGGATTACTTAAGGCCTTCCCTGACTGCGACATATTCGCAGACGAACTAAAAAAAATATTGTCAGTTTGTTTGATCTATTGTGAGAGGGATGGGTGACTCGTCTTTCTCATATGTAAAATAATTAGTGTAATTGGTGATTGTGCCGTTCTAATTAAATAAATAAATAAATAAATAAAAATAACACATTGTAGCTACCTGCCAAACATCAAATGGACAAATTACCCTTGTTTCATCTTAATTTATAAATAAAAAGGGTACACCTAAAAACTCTACTACTAATAAAGGTAATATAACATACAATATACATATATTTAAGTGGGTAACTTACGGTTGATGATGTGTTTCATTGTCATCATTGTAACGTGATCATAACCAAGTTAATCGACCGACGGAAGTCCGCCTGCGACGTACCAGGTTGCGGGTTCGATTCCCGCCTCGGAACAATTGTGTGTACGATCTGCAGATATTTGTTCTGGGTGTTCTGGTCGTTATCTATGTATAATAAATAATAATCTATGTAATATATTGTATTAATTATATCAGTAATCTAGTACCTCATAACACAAGCTCTGCTTACCTTGGGGCTAGATGATGCTGTGTGAATTGTCCAGCATTCTTAATTATTTATGTATTTATAATAAATCAACTTCAGCTAAATCCACGTCGTGTAGTTACTGTATCCAATTTATAAATAACAGTGTATTTTATTTAGAATCGCAACAGTTTTTTTCATTTGTGAAAATCTCAGAAACCTAACACTTTAGGATATTATACCTATCATTGGCCCTTTTTTGTATCAGTGTCCTCTAATCTAAATCTGTTATAGTAAGGACATAATGTTATTGCTCTGTCGGATGATTTTGTTACGAATCCTATCCTTCAGAGAGACCCCGAGCAAAACTTTGCTGAGCGACTATTTATGCACCTTTGCAATAGATTGATGTTCCCAAGTACTTCCTTAAATAAATAATGCTGGACAATTCACAAAGCATTATCTAGCCCCATGGTAAGCAGAGCTTGTGTTATGGGTACTAGATAACTGATATACATAATACAATACATTACATAGATAGATATTTTTTATTATACATACAAAACGACCAGAACACTCGGAATAAATATCTGAAGATCGTACACACAATTGTTCCGAGGCGGGAATCGAACCCGCAACCTCTTGCGTCGGACCTTCGCCCACCGCGCCACATCGGTCGTCATTATCACCAATAAGCGATCTCCGCTGACCTTTTGTCTACGCCCCTGCAAAAACTGTGACTCCAAGCTTCTGAATGAACTTGGGAGCCGAACACAATAGGTAATATACCTACGTAGTTATTAGTACACGAGTACTGTGAGGAATATTAATTATCTGCCAATCGCAGGTAAACAAAAAATTCCATTGAACTGTTGTAAATAGACATTGATAAATAATTTTTTTAGTCGTAACTCGTAATGCGTCATTGACGCAGCGTCAGTAAGTCAAATGAAGCGTTAGGTGAATGAGGGGTCACTCTTTGTCAGTCTATTTATGTTGTATTTATGTGTGTATCCTTTTATTTTATTTTCACCTGAGTTTGTGTGTCGTGATTCGGTTGTACTGCAGTCGGACATGGTCAATGTCAATTAAGTGTGTCGTATTGTGCTCTGTGCTGAAGTGGCAATGCATGGGCCGGCCATATCTCGCTAAGAACCGACGGCCGCTGCTGTGGCAAACGTGTTCTCGAGTGGAGACCACGACTCTAGTGTTGGACGCCCTCCGACCAGGTGGGATGACGACCTGCGAAAGACTGCAGGTAGATGCTGGATACGGCAAGCTGAATACAGGGGGACCTCACTGGGAGAGGCCATAGAGCCCTGTCTTACCGAGTCGTGGTCTCCATTCAAGAACACGTTTGCCCCAGCAGCGGCCGTCGGTTCTTCGCGAGATCTGGTCGGCCCAATGCCACTTCAGCTTGCTAATTCTCAGAGCTATGTCGATAAGTTTAGTTCTCTGTCGGATGTATTCGTTCCGAATCCTATCCCTTCAGAGAAAATCCGAGCATAGCTCTTTCCATAGCTCGCTGAGCGACTTTGAACTGGTGAACCAGCCCTATCGTGAGTGTCCGTCCACGTCTCAGCTCCGTAGGTCATAACGGGTAGGACGCTCTATCTATAGTACCTATAAACTATATACCTCATTTACATGCAGCCCCTGCCGCTGCCCCTCGCGCTGCCGGCGATAAATCCCTAAATACTGCTGCAGCAGGATCGAGAGGAGTGTGTGTTTACATACTGCCCTACCACTCACTTCGCTTTCAAGTTTCGGCAATGGCAGACGTCGAAATAGTTACAGCGGCTGCGTCTCTTTTTGCGATACCTACATAATTATGTTCGATATTTAAAAAGATATCGAATACAAAAAAAGAATGTTCGTCGTAGACGATGGTGGATGATATATATATATAAACGAACGTCTTTCTCCTCCAGGCGCTCGGCGAGTACTGAGCGTCGGAGCAGAATGTAAACCCGCACTGCCGCTCGCGCTGCCGATCCTTTGACTTCTGCACAAAAAACCGCCATTTTGGGGAGCGCCGGGCAGCGCGAGTGGCAATGGCAGTGGCATGAGAAGTATCGCGTTTACACACTCGTCCTGCCCACTTCCCTGCTCACTACGGCTGAATGTAAATGCGACAATAGGGGGTCCGGTACGTCATGCGGTCAGCCAGCCATATAGTCAAGCTGGGTTATTTTGACTATCATACAGACGTTCCTCTTTGGTTTTTTCCACATATATACATATATGCAAATGCCTACTATCCCACCGGGCAAAAGGAAGGTGATTACGAAAAAAAAATCATCATCATCATCAGCCTATATTAGTCCACAGCTGGACATAGGCCTCCCCCAATGAGCGCCATAGCGCTCTGTCTTCAGCTTGCCGCATCCAGCATCTAACCTGCAGTCTTTCGCAGGTCGTCATCCCACCTGGTCGGAGGGCGTCCTACACTATGTTTACCGATGAAAAAAAAAATAGTCACAGAGAATTGGCATGCAGCAATGGTAGGAAAAGGGAGTAAAGTGTGCCAAGGACAGGCCTTGTAAATACCTGCCCGGTGATTATTTTATTTGGACACTTAGGTGGTTCAGAATTATCTTTGTGAAGTTAGAACCTTTACAAACTTAGCTCACTTTGTAAGGAAATAGTTCAAGGTTGAAGACAGGGCGCTATGGCGCTCATTGGGGGAGGCCTATGTCCAGCAGTGGACTTATATAGGCTGATGATGATGATGATGATGATGAGTTCAAGGTTAGAGAGAGCGGACGTGGTTTATTTATTATTATACACTCATTTATTTAAATTCTCGTATAAAATACATTTTTTACTATAGCAAATACAATAAAATATTATAAAACTATTCTACAGTAAAAAATATATCAAAACGGTAGATCACCGACCGCGAAGCTAGGCTCAAGCGGTCGGTGACTAGGGCTGCAGAGAGAGGAACTTCCTGACGATACGTGCCGAGTCCAAGAGTACCGCCTTCTGGATCTGGCCCTTGATCCAACTTCCTAGCGAGAGTCTCTTCAGGTGTTGATCGAGGCTCTTCGCTATTACGCCGTTAACCGAAACGACTGTCGGGACTATGGTCGCTGAATCTACATCCCACATGCTGACAACCTCGTTAGCCAAGTCAAGATATTTGCTAAGTTTATCTTTCTCAGCTCTAACGAGGTTAGCATCATGCGGTATGGTGACATCAGCGAGCACCGCCCTCCGTTCTAACCGATCTATCAGTACAATATCAGGCTTATTCGCAAGAATAGTCCTGTCCGTAATAATCTAATAATAGATCGGTCCCAACAAATTATTATTATTATTTTATTAGCCCGGAGTGTCCCACTGCAGGGCAAAGGCCTCCCTCCCCTTCTTCCACTCATCTCGGTCCTCAGCAAGGTGAACCCACTCATTGTATAGGTCGAGCTCATCCCGCCATCTCCGCCTAGGCCTTCCACGTGGCCGTTGTCCGTCCGGGATAACTTATTTACTTAATTTATTAAAGTTTATGGCGAAATATAACAAAACAAGTACCTAATTAAGTAGGTATAAATATAATGTTGTTAATGATCTGTCTAAGAAGAAAAGGAGGAAGACTACAATGTATTTTTTTCGCTAAAGTCATTTAAAACGGGATATTTACCATGATTTGATTTTTGAGTTATCCAATATTTCGGCACAGTTTCATGGTAAATATCCCGTTTGAATGACTTTAGTGTTAATAACCATGATAGTTTCAAAAGTTGTATTTTTTTCGATTCCAATTACCCCGAAAAGTGGATTTGTCGAGTGGAAAACTGTTTTTTTTCTGAAGTTTGTATGTTTATGAAGCTTCACTATCCCTGGTGAACACAGGCTATTATATCTTAGAAATGTGAATTTCGAATTGAACTCGGGTGAAACCGCGGGAAACAGCTAGTAATAATTATAATAAAATAATCTAATATTATATAATATTACCTCTACTGTAACCTTAAAAAACACATGTCTTTGGCAAATAAAAATCTTTATCTTATCTTTATCTCTTCCAGGCGTAGGATCCACGAAGCCAGCAGAGATCCCCCGCAGCCAGCTGAAGTACCTCTCCTTCGTGGTGCAAGGCAATGGTCGCAGCCGCATGAAGTATTCCTACTGGAACGCACGGAGTATTGCCAGGGATCCTAGGATCAACTTTAAAAGGTACTTACCTAAGGTTCTTAGATTACTTTCGTCTCTGCTTGACTTGATGTGAGTTCGAACGCATACTAAGAGGCTTTTCCCACTGTGGAGGAAAATTAACCTATTCTCTTCTATAGTTAATTCTCTTCTACAGTGGACACAGCCAATTGAGGACAAATATGAAGATCTTCGCGAACCCACATTTCGCGCTAAGGGCATGTCTTGTGAATTTTATTTTATTTTTTTATTTTATTTATAATTTGCATAATGTAACGACTTAGTTTTAAATGGCTGCAATGTTACATAGGTAGGTACTATTATGATTTTTATAATAAACAATCTCATCGCCCAAAAAAATCCACTTGATTTGGTGTTGCCAGGTCGAGCACAAATTACCATCATAGTAGAATTTTAAGCACTCATTCGGACAATGTGGAGGACGGATGACAATGTGGAATTGTTGTTTATTTTAATAACTATAACATTATTATGCTAATTCTATAAAGACTTAATTATTCTTATGTTATGTTTTCTTTCTTTTCAGAAAAACCTTCATTCTAGCAGTCGGCTACCTCGATGGGCCATATTTCCCCATAGCAACTTTGTTGGCGAACGAGTACGAAGCCAAGGGCTACAACGTTATCATTGTGGACAATCAGAGGTTCAACACGGTGCATTACTTTTTGTGAGTATTTTACCTGAAAAAGTTGAGGAAACTGTAAAATTACGATGTTACCAACTTAACATTTCATTAATTTTAAAGATTGCTTAAACCGGCATTTTGAAAAAGTAATACGCTCGATTAACTCGGCACCTCTAAACTATAATATTATAATATTATAAATAGTTTTACTGCTACGTAATGTAACTTGTAGAAGTATCTACAAAAACACAATTAATATAAATGTTATTTTATTTTCAGAGCCAGCCGAATGATGCGGCCTGTCGGGAAACATGTTGCTGAAGTCCTAGTCCAACTCACAGAGTCCGGCCTTGACCCTGGTCTTGTGGAGCTCGTCGGTTTCAGCCTCGGGGGCCAAACTGTTAGCTACATCGCCAGAAACTTCCAGAACATGACGGGAAAGAACATCTCTACTATTGTCTCGTTAGAACCTTCTGGACCATGCTTTAGAACCTTAGATGCAACGGACAGACTTGACAAATCAAATGCTGATTTCGTTCAAGTAGTCCATACAAATATTGACACTTTTGGCATGGCAACGCCGATGGGACATGTTGATTTCTACGTAAACGGAGGTGAATTCCAGCCATCTGATTTAGACTTATATCCTTGTACGTCTACTTGTAGCCATTTCCGTGTACTTACGTTGTGGTTAGCTGCGTTAAAATTTCCAAGAAAGTTTTTGGGCTTGCAATGCCAAAATTTACAGCAAGCTAGGGATGCTAACTGTTATAGAAATCTCCCTCTAGTTGTGAATGAAATGGGTTTAGATATAGATAAAAGTAAACAAGGCATATTTTATTTAGCTACGAGTAAAGGTTACCCCTATTACATGGGCAATAAAGGGTTGAGGGAAGATTATGCATATTGGAAGATTATTTCTGATATTAATAAAGGAAATGAGACTGAAGTTTATACATAAGTAGGATTTTAGAATTGAGGTGTAGGTATTGTGTAAAAAGTAGAACCAAATGAAATAAAAAAGTAAGAGAAAAGCGTGGTTTTAATGGATTTTTACTATACTGTGAAGGTTTTAGGTGATCAAATAACATTAAAGATAAAATATTAATGTAATCAAAGACACACCACGCCCCGTTCATGATTGCCTCTTCATCTTAGCGGTTGTAGGTGAATGAAATAATTTAAGTACCTACCTAGTACCCCACCATGGTTTCTCGGTGATCTTGAATCCACCTGAAAAAACTTTGGCATAGGCAATTCAATTAGGCATGTTTTATAGCAAGAAGAGGGAAATTCGGAAACCGTAAACGTGTACCTACTTGTTACAAAAAAAAGGAAACGAAGTTTTATTGTGAAACGTGAGCGTAATAACGCTGATAACGTGTGTAACCTTATGTGCTAAATAGCAATAACCTTGCAGAACGATATGGAAGTATTTGGTATATGTTTTTAACTCTTGCTGGTAGCCCCATCGCTGTCATCGGTATGTCAGATGATATTGTCGCAATGACGCAAGCTGTCAGTTTGAGACAGAGAAGAGAAGGGGAAAAATCAAAATCCTTGACGACCTTTTCTTATATCTTTCAAAATGGTGTTTCATTCTCGCGGCTTTCCTTCCAATTTTCCGCTTTTATTAGTAAAATGAACTGTAAATAACAGAACTAACAAGCAGACGCAATCGTAAAGTGTCAATAAAATTATCTGTGATCAAAAATTTGTGGTGTAAAATCAGTTGTAATAATTGTGTCCGTCGGTTCTTCAAAATCAATTCCTTGTGTAATGTTTGTATTTTTATTTGGAACGAATTACGTAAGTAAACCGCTTTATTTGTTGTTAAACAGAGGCAGGCTTGAGGTGACTGGCCTAGCACGTTTATTTATTTATTTTGGCGATGTGACACCCCTTTTTGGCAGTGCTCTCTGCAATATGTAAGTTCAACTCTATCCATCGTTGTCACGCTATTAAAAACTAGTTTTTATACCTTCAAGGTCGTCGATACTCTCAGTACGTTCTGTACAGCAGTAATAAATTACTAGAAGCCATAGTCTATTTTTTCCTCAAGTAAATCTTGGCATTAGATGATTTCATGATATCACAGTGTAATTGGCTCCTATTTCCCCGTTTTATCATTTGAATACTGATGACAGTGTGCTATAAACTCTATGATTAGGAAACAGACATGTAGATGTGATATACCTAGTAAAAATAATAATGTTAACTGATCATTTTACACAGAACCTGTTCGTGTGTTCTTAGTCCTATCCATCAATTTTTCCTCCTTTCCTGTCCCAATGTTACTTAAATTATAACATAAAGTACGAATTTAGCTATTAAACCAACAATGACTAACAATTATACAACTTGAATCCCAGTTAAAAGTCAACCTTGATCACCTGGTTTTGACTTTGCAACCCACAGAATCAACATTATCAATAAAACCTTATAATTATTATAACCTAATAAATATTTCAGACCATAGAAAAGTAAGAGATCTATTTTTTAATTATTCTACGGTCCATATACCTTAAAACTAGCATACATTAAATATAAAAGACTTAATTATGATGGATGTTTAGGGAAGCATAGGCCTCCCTTATCAGCTTATATACATCCACTGCTGAACATAAGTTCAGTATCATCATCATTGTTATCATCAGCCTATAGCAGTCCACAGCTGCTAAATATTTTTTATTATACATACATACATAACAACCAGA
Source organism: Eupithecia abbreviata (assembly GCA_943735965.1). Classification (NCBI taxonomy): domain Eukaryota; kingdom Metazoa; phylum Arthropoda; class Insecta; order Lepidoptera; family Geometridae; genus Eupithecia; species Eupithecia abbreviata. Next base: position 7,969,713 of record OX030998.1, on the reverse strand, counting down.
ACCCTGGAATAAATATCTGCAGATCGTGCACACAATTGTCCCGAGGCGGGAATCGAACCCGCAACCTCCTGCGTCGCAGGCGGACCTGACTATAACTTGATAGGTACTAAGCTTCAAACTATATAGGTATGTATTTCTATATGTCCTATCCAAAAATTTTAAATCAGCTTCCCTGAATTTTAGCAAGGACATTATAAAATGTGTCAACATCCTCATCTGCATATAAAGTATTAATAGCGCGAAGGGCCCGAAGATAGATAGATAGATAAACCATTAATTAACGACTTCAGACGCACTCATACAAAATACAACAATTATACATTACACTGGAAAACAAAAACATAAAACACAGTTGACTAAAATAAAAAAAAAGCATACAATTATTAAAATAAAATAAATATGGGTAAGATTATTTTTCATGATATAGCAGGGAAAATGTGGATAAGGTTGGCGAAATATAGAGAAAAGTGGAAGGGGTTGGAGGTGGCCTTTGCCAAAAGAGGGCAAACATGGGGGAAACAGACAAAATATTGATGTTGTAACAATAGTACAAGAAATAGTATTTAGGTAACAAAATGAAAATATTTTATCTGAATAAAAGGTATGTAAATAAATAAATAATGCTGGACAATTCACACAGCATTATCTAGCCCCATGGTAAGCAGAGCTTATGTTATGATGGGTACTAGATAACTGATATACATAATACAATACATTACATAGATAGATATTTTTTAAATGAATATTAATGGCCTTTGCCCAGCAGTGGGTCAATAATGGCTTATAATAAATGAATATTAATTACTTATATCATGTTTTTTGGCTAGGAAATAACGTTTTTGCCTTGCAGAGATAGCACAAGCAATTATAATCCAGTTTCATTTAATTAGTCCTGAATTACTTTCACTATTATAATAATAGTGTGGGTAATATAGAAGCGAAAATTTGGATGTTTGTTAGATCTTCACAGCAAAACTATTGAATGTATCTGGCTGAAATTTTACATACATATAGATCTAGACTATCATTAACCTGCTCATAATCTACTATTGGACATAGGCCTCCCGGAATGAGCGGCATAGCGCCCTGTCTTCAGCTTGCCGCATCCAGCATCTATCTACTAGCACTGCAGTCTTTTGCAAGATCTAGAGCTTATTCAACATATATTATTTTTATCCCAGAAAAATCTATATATATAAAAGAAAGTCGTGTTTGTTACAACACTTATAACTCGAGAACGGCTGGACCGATTTAGCTGAAAATTGGTGGAGAGGTAGCTTAGAACCAGGAGTCTAACATAGGATACTTTTTATCATTTAAACAATTTGACACATAGATTTCCACGGGGGCGAAGCCGCGGGGAGCAGCTAGTAAATAAATAAATAATAAATAATGCTGTACAATTCACACAGCATTATCTAGCCCCATGGTAAGCAGAGCTTGTGTTATGGGTACTAGATAACTGATATACATAATACAATACATTACATAGATAGATATTTTTTTATTATACATAGAAAACGACCAGAACACCCGGAACAAATATCTGCAGATCCTACACACAATTGTTCCGAGGCGGGAATCGAACTCGCAACCTCCTGCGTCGCAGGCGGACCTTCGCCCACCGCGCCACATCGGTCGTCAATACGTGTGAAGCGGCAGTAGAAACTAGTATCAATAATGCAGTTAGCCAGTGCTTCTACTGCCAAAACTAGGTATGCAATGAATTATATTCGGTATGTTTATAACATGATGCGGCTATTTACTTTAGGTACCGACGTCAGGAAGCTTGATTAATATTTTTGCCTAGGCAAAATGAGTTGGCGCATTGCCGGGTTTTGAACCCGCGTCATTCGTTTTAAATTAAAGCGTTAAGTGAGTTGCTGGTGTCATCCGCATTCAAATATTTGTGGTATATTTGATATTGCCGGTTACTACGATATATATGTATCTAATTACCAGATAACACGATGTTTTGTTACAAACGTTAGATTTTTTTTTCTTTTGTATGTAAAGCAGCGGCCTTTAATTGCAAACATAGTTAAATCCTATGTCTATGTATGTCAAAGTCAACCGAAGCCTGAAGCTGCTCACTTTCCAATTACCTTGAAGTCCTTTAACACTTTGAGTGCTGAAATCACACGGTATGTGTTTTCTACAAGTGACTAATATGCGTAAATCCACACTAGCGCAGCGGCTGAGAATATACAGATTTTTGTGACTCAGCACAGCCGTAATATTTTTCGAACGAAACGCATGTGCGACGCAACACAACCGCTGTGTAGAGCGGCAGCACGAATTTTTTAGGTTAAAAAAAGATCGCATTTGTGGAAAAAATCCCGCAGTCAATGTGTTAAAATAAAGAGCGCAGTCGTCGAAAAAAAAATCGCAGTCAAAGTGTTAAGAAGACCACCCTGACTTAACAAGTCGTTGTTATCCCACCAAAAACATAAATGTAAAATAGGAGAGCCAAGTTCAATGCAAAAATTATGATTGGCTGTGGGCTTCGCGGCAAAAAGAATTGATATCTGAATGAGTGCCAAGTCAAATCTATGTAGGTTAGATTTGACTTGGCCATTTTACATTACATAAGTCATTTTATAAAGTTATTCAACGTTTTAATTCTGATAAAAACTGGCCAAGTCAAATCTAACCTACATAGATTTGACTTGGCACTCATTCAGATATCAATTCTTTTTGCCGCGAAGCCCACAGCCAATCATAATTTTTGCATTGAACTTGGCTCTCCTATTTTACATTATGTTTTTGGTGGGATATCATTACTTTTTGTAAAGAAAACTAGGCAGGTATTGACTCGGCGTTTCCAAATATAATTCTACATGACAATAGATGGCGACACTTTGTATCATGGGAAATAAACCTACGTAGGGCTCAGTAATAATATATTTTAATAATCAAATGTACTGAAATTTGTTCAACTACACAACTGACCAATATAATTCTTTTTGGATTTTTCTGAATACCGCATCATATTTTAAAAGTTCTCGAACATTTAAATTGCGACTCGGCGTTTCCAAATATAATTCTACTTGACAATAGATGGCGATACTTTGTATCATGGGAAATAAACATTTATAGGTACGTAGGGCTCAGTGTTAATATATTTTAATAATCATATGTACTGAAATTACTTCAACTTAAGTTCCTAAAGACTTTTTAGTCGCCAAAATTTTAATTTTTTAGTTTTTATGGTCATTTTTAAACAAGCTGCCATCTATCGTCAACCATTAACTTATAAAGAAAAACAGGGCCAGGGCCTTATTTAGAATCCAATTATTTTACTGAATGTCCCACGGCTATGTTGAAACATAGCATGTATGGAATGCACCTATGGAATGTTTTATAATAAATATTCTATATTGAAAGTACTTTCCCTCCGTGAGACAACTACTATAATAGTAGTTGTTTAGTAAATTTAATGAAATTGAAGCCCACCTATTATTGCAATTTTAAATTGTGTATGTTCTAGATTTCCATCTCAAGATAATGTAAGACAGCAATGGATCACAAAAATTAATAGACAAGACTGGACTCCCGACGAAATATACGAATATTTGTTCTTGCTGATAATACTGATAATCATATTATTCTTCTGATTAAATTAATAGCTGAAAAATATATAGGTATTCGTTTTAAGCATTTTGCAACCATAGAAAATGATAGGGCAACCAACCGACAACAATTAACCAAAACAGTTATTTATGCTGGAAAATTAATTTTGTGAATAAAATAATTCTTAGTACGTACTACCCCTACTCTAGTGACATCTAGTGTGAGGTAGTAAAAATATGTAGTTACTTCGAAAACAGAATCTATTATTTGCCGGTCCCTAACAACTACACTGTATTCTATTGCGCAATCGGAGACGGTAGTACTATTGCTTATTCTATGCAATGCGGATTCTATTCGAATTTAAACCTTATATCATTGACATAAGGTCGTCGTTGCTAACATCACTTATTTTTTGACTTTTTTTTATTTTTTGATTTTTTCCTACGCTTACACACAATTACCGAGCTGGATTCCAAATTTCATCCTTCTAGGTCATCTGGAAGTAGGTTAGAATTAGGTACTATATGTATGTCAGTCAGTCAATGTGAATTTTTACGACTTTTCGACCTTCATATCTTTGTAACCGTTTGAGCTAGCTTCATGAAATTTGGGCTTCTACATGTCCTTATGGATATAATTCAACACACGTAGTTTTATGTGTTTACGTTAAAGAGGTTTTGAGTTATAGAAGGGTCAAAAGTGGCACCAAGTGGTTCGTGTAATGATACACTCGGCGCGTTCCTTTGCTTGAACTTGGCTTGGTCACGCTGCCGCGTGCCCTGATCGCTTCGTACGTCTTTGTACTTTGGTGAACGCACCAAAAAAGGACGAAAACTAGCACCGGGGAATATTATTATTAAGAATTGCGTAGTTGCTATTTACCCAGTTACTTGACTCACTGCATCAGTTTCACTGTTCGACCTAAAATATAGCTTTTATATGATCTAACGCTGACGTCACTGAATAATTGGTTACCTCATCTAGTGAGTAAACGGGCTAATAGTCGGGGGTGACGAGTTTCGTGGCTACACACCTATTTACATATCTAGCGATAAGGCCGCCATTAACTCTTGCGAATCCCGGAAGTCTTACCCAACTTCGAAAAAGGATGCATGTTTTATATTGGCTGTATGTATAGTTTTTAATGTATGTCAATCTTTTTCTCTCTCATTGACCGATTTGGATAAATAAAACTTTTGAAACCCATGCCCATAAAAACTCGCAGTACCTTCAGTTACTCCGTGATCATGGCGCATGCAACTGTGCCGAAATATTGGATAACTCAAAAATCAAATCATGGTAAATATCCCGTTTTAAATGACTTTACGATTTGGATTATTCTTGCAGTTTTATATATACGTAATGATCCCGACGTATTCCCGTAAAAATGTTATTCCCGAAGGATAATTATTTATCTTGCAAAAATTAAAACAACAGTTTAAAAGGAATTCGCTGGAGTTTATTATTTCATCCTATAACAATTTGCGGCAAATTACTTTTCCAGCAGTTTAATTCCTTGTAAAACGCAGAATTAATCATAACGGGGATAATGAAGGGTGACTTCCGCAGGCAAATTAAAACTTAAATTATAACTAATAGAATGAAATAAGTTAGTAAGAATAACAGTAATCAAAACTAGACTTCCAGCAAAGCCCCGTACGGAATAGGCGCCAGAAGTAGACTTATACCTAATGTAATAGTGTCCGTAACTTCAATATCCAATACTTTTTTGATTACTTTTTTGTAACTAAGGGCCAGCTTACACCGAGACGCGATGCTGCGCGCACTGTGATTCTAAATATAACTTTATTTACTACGCAAAAAGGTATACATTTTATTGACTTATTACGAAAACTGCCCGCGGCACCGCGCTGCGTTGCTCTAGGGCCAATTCGTATCTATTTGCGTGGTCTGTACGTACATTATTATAAACGCGAAAGTTTGTATGTACTCGTATGTTTGTTAGGCTCAACTCACACCAAAAGAGCGTCGAAGCGCAGCGCAGTTTCAGTGTCATATTAATTTTAACTTTATTTTCATTACAATAAAACTTATTATCGCATGAGAAACTCGAAACGAGTCGAATTCGCTGGAATTCCCGCGGCGCCGCGGGCATCCGCGCGACTCGTTCGATAATAAGTTTTATTGTAATGAAAATAAAGTTAAAATTCATATGACACTGAAACTGCGCTGCGCTTCGACGCTCTTTTGGTGTGAGTTGAGCCTTACTGTTTCACGTGAAAACTACTGAACGGATCGGGCTGAAATTGCATACAGTGGCCTAGAACTATCTAGGCCACAATAAAGCATAGGCTACTATACCATAAATCAGTTCCCATGGGATAGAAATAACCTTAAAACTTTTCCATAGAAACTAGCCGCTTGCAGAAACTATTCACGACCGATGTGGCGCGGTGGGCGAAGGTCCGCCTGCGACGCAGGAGGTTGCGGGTTCGATTCCCGCCTCGGAACAATTGTGTGTACGATCTGCAGATATTTATTCCGGGTGTTCTGGTCGTTTTATATGTATAATAAAAAAAAACTATCTATGTAATGTATTGTATTATGTATATCAGTTATCTAGTACCCATACCACAAGCTCTGCTTAACGTGGGGCTAGATAAAGATGTCTGAATTGTCCAGCATTAAAAAAAATATATTATATTTTGAATCAACATCATGCACGTAGCGTCGCATCGTGATCTGAGCCTAACCTTCTTTACTAACTAGGATATAAAGGGTGACTTCCACAAAACCCCTGGCTCTACGGTCGGTCCATTACCATAAATCGTTGGATCCACTGGCCCTAGAGCGACCTACTTGCGCGGCCTTGGCCCAGAAGTTTGGAGAACTCGACAGTTCCGTGGTGTGCCAATAAGCGTAGATTTGTCGAGGTTCTCAGTTATACGTATTCAAATTACTCTCTGTATCACTTGAGGAAGATATTGGCATAGATTCTGTCCTTACGTAAAACACAATTAATTTAACACAGGGTTGGAAAAAAACCAGTTTTTTTATATTTTATAAAACAAACAGTTCAAAATGTTTAAAACAAGTGTTTTTTTTGTTTTATTTGTTTTTTTTACTTATCAATTTCAAATCAGTTATAGCGAATAATAAAATAATCCATTTCTAAACTATTTCCTAATTCACATTAGTAAAAATTAACAAAAAGATAAATATTTACTTTTGTTGCATATCTCAGTACCTCTAATCTAATTATTAAAAATTATTATTATTATTAATCAATACAAAACACTTTACATACACCTTGTATGTAGTGTTGTAGGTAGGTAGAGGTACCCACTAATCCAGTGAATTACTTTCTTTCGACGGCCGACATAGGGACTTTCCCTGCGGGACTTTACTGGCGGGGAGTTACCTATGCAGTGTGCAGTGTATAAAACGGCCTACATAGGGACTTTCCCTGCGGGACACTGGCGGGGAGTTACCTATGCAGTGTATAAATACCACTATACCACACAACCTGTATGTGGTATTTATACACATTCATTTGCAATCAAAGGTAGTTTTAAACCCTGTTTTTTTCTTAATATAAAACATAGTTTTATTTCAAACTGTTTTAAACACTGTTTCAAACACGTTTTTTAAAACAACTTGTTTTAATCATGCCAACCCTGATTTAACACCACTCCTTATTATTTCGATTGTAAAGTAGAAGACACTAAGTTACGGTGTACACAAGGGTGGCTTTTGAGATGGGAATGGATAGAATAATATTCGTTACATAGATAGACATAGATAGACAATACTTTTATTGCACACTTAAAAATAAAACAAACAAGGTAAACAATAATAATACAAGATATGTGACAATTTGGCGGTCTTATCGCTCAAGAGCGATCTCTACCAGACAACCGTGGATGGATAGGATCGTTGGATTGAAAAAGGGGATCTGTGTGCGTTATTATGTAGTTAATTACAACATGAGATTTCATATTATTATGTTACATACATACCTACCTGTCGTCAGGTCGATAAAATTCTAAACTCTCAAAGTTCCCGGTCCCAAAATTTTTTATGTCGATTGAGTCTGTCAAGAGTTACTGTGTCAATGAAATAGGTACTATAGAATAGCGAAAGAATTTTCAAAATGAATCCATAATTAAGGTACATACCTAAAAGGGTAATACTCAAAATCAGTGTTTTGCTCTTAGAGCAAAGCTTTTCGCTGAGCTATTACCTTTTTGACAGGCTGCAGAGCACGCACACAATTTTTAAATCTCTACTTTTTAATTGTTTTAACTATTACTTATTGTTTACTATTACTTTTACTATTGTTACCTTATATCATGTGCTGCAGTGTCGAATAAATGCTTTATCTATCTATCGACAATGTAAAATCAAAAAACGTACATACAACAGAAGGACGAATATGCATATCTTGGTATTTTATTGACCGCATTTATATAACACTTTGACTGCGGTTTTTTTTCGACGACTGCGATCTTTTTTTTTTACCTAAAAAATTCGTGCTGCCGCTCTACACAGCGGTTGTGTTGCGCCGCACATGCGTTTCGTTCGAAAAATATTACGGCTGTGCTGAGTCACAATGATCTGTATTTTCTCAGCCGCTGCGCTAGTGTGGATTTACGCATATTAGTCACTTGTAGAAAACTCATACCGTGCGTTTTCAGCACTCAAAGTGTTAAAAATAAAACAAACAAGGTAAACAATAATAATAAAAGATATGTGACAATTTGGCGGTCTTATCGCTCAAGAGCGATCTCTACCAGACACCCGTGGATGGATAGGATCGTTGGATTGAAAAAGGGGATCTGTGTGCGTTATTATGTAGTTAATTACAACATGAGATTTCATATTATCATGTTACATACATACCTACCTGTCGTCAGGTCGATAAAATTCTAAACTCTCAAAGTCCGGTCCCAACATTTTTTATGTCGATTGAGTCTGTCAAGAGTTACTGTGTCAATGAAATAGGTACTATAGAATAGCGAAACAATTTTCAAAATGAATCCATAATTAAGGTACATACCTAAAAGGGTAATACTCAAAATCAGTGTTTTGCTCTTAGAGCAAAGCTTTTCGCTGAGCTATTACCTTTTTGACAGGCTGCAGAGCACGCACACAATTTTTAAATCTCTACTTGTTATTTGTTTTTACTATTACTTATTGTTTACTATTACTTTTACTATTGTTACCTTATATCATGTGCTGCAGTGTCGAATAAATGCTTTATCTATCTATCTATCTACCTATCGACAATGTAAAATTAAAAAACGTACATACAACAGAAGGACGAATATGCATATCTTGGTATTTTATTGACCGCATTTATATAACACTTTGACTGCGGTTTTTTTTCGACGTCTGCGATCTTTTTTTTTACCTAAAAAATTCGTGCTGCCGCTCTACACAGCGGTTGTGTTGCGCCGCACATGCGTTTCGTTCGAAAAATATTACAGCTCTGCTGAGTCACAAAGATCTGTATTTTCTCAGCCGCTGCGCTAGTGTGGATTTACGGATATTAGTCACTTGTAGAAAACTCATACCGTGCGTTTTCAGCACTCAGTGTTAACAAACCAATCGCTTTACTATGACATCTATCGTCGTAGGATTTTCAATAGATGAAAGTTACCCTAGCTAGATAATAATCTACAAGCACACGGATACTTTCCACGATCCTATCTATCCATGGTTGTCTGGTAGAGATCTCTCGGCGGTCTTATCGCTCTTGACTGATAAGACCGCCAATCTTCTTTTTTTAAGTTATTATTCTACATTGGTCTTATAAACGATACAATAAAGTATTATCTCATTTATCTATCTATGTACGTACATGCGGTGCACGGAGAGACTAATAGAATGGCCTCAACAATGCCACTTGACACGCGTCCCTCTATAGTTACAATCATCAAGTGTTTCATGCAGATACCTTAACACTTCAACTGCTGAAAACGCACGGTATGAGTTTTCTACAAGTGACTAATATGCGTAAATCCACACTAGCGCAGCGGCTGAGAAAATACAGATCTTTGTGACTCAGCAGAGCTGTAATATTTTTCGAACGAAACGCATGTGCGGCGCAACACAACCGCTGTGTAGAGTGGCAGCACGAATTTTTTGGGTAAAAAAAAAGACCGCAGTCGTCGAAAAAAAACCGCAGTCAAAGTGTTAAGGGGCCTCCGGAGGGACGAATTCTTCATACAAACGTAATACCAAAATTATTTCTAATTCAAGCATATATCAACTATAATATTGCATTATTTGTGTTAAAATATTATTTATCTAGGTTCCCAAATAGTTTTTTTTTTCGAAATACTTACCTAAAATGAAATGAAAGCCAATCTCATTTTGCACATTTTTATGCGAAAATGGACAAGTTTTCTTGCTATTTGTTTCGTATTAAAAACATCAATATCTTACGTTTTATTTATAAAGGAAGATAGGAACTTATATTGTCTAGTTACAGAATAACAATACTTTGTGAAGGATACAAAAAGTTTTCAGTCATAAATTTTGGTATTACGGAACAAACCAAATTTTTAACGGCTAATATTGCTATCGCGCACGCATGGGGCGCGGCGCAAGGGTTAAACAGTGACAGCGATATTCGGAGCGATTTTTGCAAGCGAGGGTCGCGGACCTTTAAGTTTCAATTATCAAAGGTAAACTGTTAAAATGTGTAATACTGAGACAGAACCATTGTTAGGCTGCGTTTCCAGAGATGTGCGAGCAAGTTGGGCGGTGCGAGTATGTGTAGCGGACACTTTTCAGATAAGGGAGCCAGGCTAGGGTAGGGCAACGATTGACTTAGGATGACAAAATCCATCGCAACACATCCCTTGCACACATCTTTCTCTTGTATGTACAAAAACCTCGATCCGCGGAGCCGTTTTCAAGCTGCGCTGAGCGAGGCTAGGTAGGTAAATGAAGTGGTTCTATTGCTTGTTAATTACACATTTCTCGTTACGAATCTCAGTGGAAACGCAGCCTTATAGTCATGTGATTAATTGGGTAAAATTCGGCACCCAGGTTATTTGAATCGTGTCCTATGAACTGCGATCTCAAATACTATCCAGATGTCGAGTCCGCGCAAAAAATCCGTCTCCGCAAATTAGAGCGCACTTGTAATGTGAGCTCTTATTTTGTTTAGTTCCATTGAAACACAGCCAACGTAAACACGTGTCTCAATGCAGCAAAGTGTGTTCAAAAGTTATTTGTAAAGTATTATTTGTTCATCATCATCATCATCAGCCTATAGCAGTCCACTGCTGGACATAGGCCTCCCCAATGAGCGCCATAGCGCCCTGTCTTCAGCTTGCCGCATCCAGCATCTACCTGCAGTCTTTCGCAGGTCGTCATCCCACCTGGTCGGAGGGCGTCCTACACTACGTTTGCCGAGTCGTGGTCTCCACTCAAGAACACGTTTGCCCCATCGGCCGTCATTATTTGTTCTTTTAAAGCTAAAAATATAACTTATTCCACATTAACTTACCTCAAGTGCGCTCTTATTTACGGAGATGACTTAGTGCTTTGATTTTGTATGTAACCCGAAATCTAGATAGTATTTGTGATAGAGATAGCCTATGAATGAAGTAACCAAAGATCACAGATAGAATACACTCGCATAGAAATAAATAAATAAATAATGCTGGACAATTCACACAGCATTATCTAGCCCCATGGTAAGCAGAGCTTGTGTTATGGGTACTAGATAACTGATATACATAATACTATATATTACATAGATAGATATTTTTATTATACATAGAAAACGACCAGAACACCCGGAACAAATATCTGCAGATCGTGCACACAATTGTTCCGAGGCGGGAATCGAACCCGCAACCTCCTGCGTCGCAGGCGGACCTTCGCCCACCGCGCCACATCGGTCGTCATAAAGGCATGACGAAGTCTCCACTTTCTCGCAAATCAATTGAATTACAGATTCAATTATCTTACATAAACCTTCATTTAGAATCCTCCCTTCGCTTAGGTAATTTGTCTTCTGCTGCCTTTAAGTAAGTAATGGTAAAACGCTGCTAAAAACGATGCGGAGTTGTGATAAATTAAACGTCAAATGCGAGTCGGACCCGCGCATCGAGAGTTCCGTATAAGACCGTGTTTCTTGCCAAATTTTATGATTCTAGGACAGCGGAAAGTAGGGTACCCTAAAGATAATTATATGTAGTATCCCTTGCGAAAAAACTAGGTTTTTTTGTATGTGAATTAACTACAAATTTACGTTTTGGTTTTTCGCTTTGCTTGTGCAACAAGATCTTGCTTCTTGCCAAATTTTATGATTCTAGGTCAACGGGAAGTACCTACCCTATAAGGTTTTGAACCATGGCGAGAATTAAATTGTTTTTTTTAATAAACCAGACATTTACGGGTTTCAGATGTTTCCTTTACTTATATTAGTATTTGTATTATGCAATATGAGTATTTGATGCAATATCTCCCCGGATTCTTGAAAATAGGATTAACAGCCAGACAACAAATAAATAAATAAATAATGCTGGACAACTCACACAGCATTATCTAGCCACATGGTAAGCAGAGCTTGTGTTATGGGTAATAGATATAGATAATACAATATATTACATAGATAGATATTTTTTATTATACATAGAAAATGACCAGATCACCCGGAACAAATATCTGCAGATCGTACACACAATTGTTCAGAGGCGGGAATCGAATCCGCAACCTCCTGCGTCGCAGGTAGACCCTGTGCCTTCGCCCACAGTGCCACAGTGGTCGTCACGATACCATCCACTATTCCATAACATATGTAGGTATTCTATGCATTTGACTGTACAACAAAGTAAGGAAACTTGTATGACCTAGCGCTAGATTCACTCGTTCAATTACTTGTACAGTCGTCATTATCTAGCGTCGACATTACCTAGCCTCAAGCTAAGCTCTGCTTAGCTTAGATAATGCTGTGTGAATTGTCCAGCATTATTTATTTATTGACATCCTACATAATAATATATTGTATTATCTATATCAGTCATCTAGTATACTTCGGTCGTTAGGTCGATCAGGAGATGCGGTATAAAAATATCCTGTCTCATTTATTTACTCTTATCAGCTTTTTCTCGCTGTAAATCATAAATCTAAAGACCTCCATCCACCGACTGCTCTGTCAATCGTATTTATTTACCTCTTTATCCGATATCCTTAGATAATGGTGAATCATCATTAATCGTATCTAATACCTTATCATTATCATTTGAGTTATCATTTCTGATAATAATCCAGTCGACTTGCTTCCCTGCATAGTAATCGCTTGTGAGATTCTCCAGATTCTCTAAAATTCGTGTTTAGCTTCTGTGCGTTTGTCTAAGTCACTAAGTATATTGATAAAATTTTCTACAGTTGTGTACTTTTAAGTGTTGACTTGGATTATACAGATTTTTAGTCAACTTTACTTTACAAATTTGTTCATGGTCATTGGTTTTTACCTGAATTTATCATATCTGTTCTATATATGGTGCGCTGCTAGTGATTCTACTATAAAATTCTAACAAATGTCGAGTTTTAGATTGAAATTTACAAAAGAACTTTTATCTAGAGTATGTATTCTGATGTTTCTCGATCACTGAGTTTTCTATTAAAACGTTGATAAAGAAGTGAAAGTTGATTTAGATATACATATATACGAAAACAATAGCCGAGTTAAATAAAGATACATAAATGATAAGATATGCATTCGTTTTATTTTCGGTTTGCGTAAATATGATCACGTCTCAATGTTCAGAGATCAGTTAAAATGGCTTCCAATCCGCCGCCGGCGTGATTTGCATGTTCTCTCACTTCTTTATAACATTCTGAACAATCTTCTTACCTCCGTGAGCGTTTTGAGTTTCTTTACCCTCGTGATAGACCATGTAGATTGTCTTTGTCCCTTCTCTTAAAATTTCCTGCTCACTCATCCAGCCGCTACGGTGGCTCCTTTACTGTCGAATCGGTCAGGATGTGGAATTCTCTCCCACACCAAATTCGTGCTAGCCACTCACTCTTCGTTTTCAAGCGTAAAGTCAAAGAGCATTATCTATCTTCATAATTCTGTTGTATTTTATGTATATATTATATGTATATTATGTAAGTATTGAATTTATTTATTTTTGGAATTTAGGTTATATAGTATTTTATATTTGTTATTGTTATATAGTATATATTAGTATAAGTAATAAGTTAGTTAAAATTTAATCTTTTGTCTATTTCTTATTTCATTTCGTTTATGCACATGTACCCACTTCTCTCTTCACTTTGTCTTTCTCTCCCAATAAGGTTTGCTGGAAGAGAACTCTTTTTAGGGTTAAGTTCGCCTTTGTTTAAATTTTCTAGAATAAGTTTTGTGTTATTTTATTTTCGTGCAAGAAGTATAAATAAATAAATAAAGATAAATTGATAGGAGCATAGTGCATAATGAAAATAAAAAGTCCGTTTTCGCTGATCAATTTGGGAGGTAATTATATTTATTTATACTAGATTTTACTTGCGTCTTTGCTTATAAAACGTAGCCATTTGAAAGTAGATATTTGTTAATCTTAAATCAGACCTTCATGATACTACAAAGATTCCAAAATATAAAACTAGAAAACTATTACTGATTTTATTTTATTTTCAAAATGTTGGGAAAACTTACAGCTAGGTCTTAAAAATAGTTATTTTCTTAGTACATGCCGGTAAATACCAGCGCATGTGTGCAGAAGACCAAATCTTTGTTAATATTCTGCCCTGGGGAAACTTTTAATGGTTATTTCTATTGATAGATTTTTGGGATAAAAAGAAGCCTATGGCATATTCCGGGCTGAGACCTACATCTATGCAATTAATTAAAATTTCAGCCCGATCTCTTCAATAGTCATAGCTTAAAGAAGTAACAAACATTATTATCCTTCTAAAGTATCGCATTTATAATAAATTATGATAGCATGACTATCGCAAATGATGTAACATATCACACCACCTGGGCACATTACGGACTATGGTTAAATTGGTGGGAACACGGCAATGCTTAGGACATTCCATCAATTTAAACAGGCGGATGTTGACCCTTTTGTGTCTACTAACAGTCGAGGGGAGCCGCGAGCAAGAGCTATCTGTAACTAAAACATCATTATAAATAAATGACCTTGGACAATCCATAAGGTATCACCTAGCCCCAAGCTAAGCAGAGCTTCTGTAATTGGTACTACCGACGTCATACTTTATACAAAAATACCCAGATCACCCGAAACAAATATTTTCAGATCGTACAACCTTCGTTTTGTCTCAAGGTGGGAATCAAACTCGCAACCTACTACGTCCCGGGTGTACCTTCGGCCGGCGCGCCACATCAAACGTGTTTTTTAAAATCATTATTGATGTTATGAAAACTAAAGTATCTTTGTTCTGTAAGTCCGTTATTGCATATAGATATGCAATTTGGAATGGAGGGAACAAAATGGCGGAAAAGGTAACTTTTATTTTGCATACGAATGGCGACAGAAGGTTCGCTTAACTTAACGTGATAATTCACGACCTTGGTCTAACTTTAAAAATGTATTATTCTTTGAACTGGAGCTCTCAATTACTATGCAATATACTGAACGTATGTTATGTAGAAATATACACACTGAACAAAACAACGTTTACTTCGACCTTGCGAATGCGTTTGATAATATCTCGGCTCAGTCCACCCCATTATAATAAAATTGACCGATTATTTTTTAAATTGGATTTTGTAATACATCTAATTTAAATCAAATCTCTGACATTGCACGCGAACACGCAAAGTAATTTGATGCTGTAAAAACGTTTGGTAAAAAGTTTCAGAACGTTGTTGGTGTCCTTCAAGGCTGTGTTATAGGCTCTTTCCTATTTTTTGTCGACGACCTTGGACTTAAGATAGCCTATCACATTATAAACATTTATCTTTACTATCCAATATCCATCGTTTTTCCGCCAACATAAATAAATGAACTACATTTGTCGAAATCAATATTTCTTTATCATCATCATCAGCCCATCCTGCATACAGCCCATACACATAGTCCATTGCATAGGTCTCTCCTATGCGCCATAGCGCCCTTTCTTCCAATATTTTCTTACTCGAAATATAATCAAAAATCTCGTAAATGCTACGTTATTCTGAAAGTTCGTTTTATTAGTGGGTTAATAAGGGTTATTTTTGGTTGCAGGTGAAATAAGATGGTTACTCTTCGACACCTGTAACGGAAAGGAGATGAACCAAACGAAAAACAACAATGTGGACGCGGCGCGAGCGGACAATAAACGTAAGTGATACGACAACAAACGTAGAGAGTAAGAGACATATATTGTGATGACTAGATGATGGTGATGATTGTCCAACATTATTTATTATTATTATTATTGTATTTACTTTTAAATTATTTTGTAGTATTTCCTTGGCATAGAATTGCTCTTTAAACATAGCTGTGTACACATATTTAGGGGTACAGTCTAGTTTTAATTATTGTGTGCTTCTATTTGTATAATATTTGGTTATACTGTTTTGTGTGCTAAATAAATATAATAGGCAACGCGTAGAACTCGTATAAAGAGTAAACAGAGCTGTCTAAGAGCCATATATTCGATTTATTTTAAAGTAACAGGTTCAGTTGTCAAATTTGACATCTGTCAAATTTTTAACGAGTGGTACCTAATTCTATGGAAATGGAGCCCAAACTACAGTTGCTGTAGTATAGTTTACTACACTGTGACGTAGAATAGTTATCTACGCGACTCATGGTGCGCATTTTAGTAACTCAACTATCCGCTAGAGGCGCTGTAAAAGTTTTCATACATTTTGTTAACTACAGTCGCTAGCGATTATAGATTGGTAAAACTCATGGTAGACAGACAGACAGATCTTGTTAAAAAACACATAACTCATGTCATCGTCACGAAATAGACCAGACAATTATTTTCCATGACCATTAGGTATACATGAGACGCGGTGCTCATTAAAATGACAATGAGACCTTTATTATTGAACAATAAATAAATAAAATAAATAATGCTGGACAATTCACACAGCATTAGCCCCATGGTAAGCAGAGCTTGTGTTATGGGTACTAGATAACTGATATACATAATACAATACATTACATAGATAGATATTTTTTTATTATACATAGAAAACGACCAGAACACCCGGAACAATTATCTGCAGGTCGTACACACAATTGTTCCGAGGCGGGAATCGAACCCGCAACCTACTGCGTCGCAGGCGGACCTTCGCCCACCGCGCCACAGAGACCAACAATAAGACCTCTTATTGTTTAACGAGGTTGAAAACCTTGATGTTACAGTCGCAACCATATTAATTTACTACACATCGGTAGGCAGTACCTACTTGCGATTGTAAATTGGTAATGCGTGAAATTTAATGATTGTATGAACAGTGAACACAGATAAGTCTACAACGTGACACAGCTTAGGAAGAAAACGCCTGGTTACTAACGATAACTACACATTAAATAAAATACTAATAAACTTTATCAAGCGTACACCTAGACATAGAAATACAGAAAAGAAATAACACAGAAACAGTTGCACAATGTTGCATAAAGTCATAAAGTACAACCAAAGGGGAAAATATACATTAAAGTTAATAAAAAAAACTGACACAATAAAACTAAAAGGTACATAAAAGAAAACTCTAAACTTTAGTGTTTTCTTTTATGTACCTTTTAGTTTCTAAAGGAGTCCTTTAGAGTCTAAAGGATCTGATTAACCTTGTTTCTTCGAAGTGTATTATTTATTTTTTTGGAATAAATGCTGCATAGTATAAAACAAAGTCGCTTCCCGCTGTCTGTCTGTCCCTATGTATGCTTAGATCTTTAAAATGACGCAAAGGATTTTGATATGTTTTTTTTGTATTAGATAGAGTGATTCAAGAGGAAGGTTTACAAACAATTTGACACATAGATTTCCACGCGGGCGAAGCCGCGGGGCGCATCTCCATAGTTAGTAGTGTATCACGCGAAATGATCTAGCTATTTACGTAAACGCTGTGACACACATTACGAATAATCGAGTATTAAATTACTCGAAAAAGAATCGACGACACATTGCTTAACAATGTGTCCCAAACATGAATATTCACGGCTTTATCGTCTTTTCATTTGT
The DNA here is from genome assembly GCA_943735965.1 of Eupithecia abbreviata. Classification (NCBI taxonomy): domain Eukaryota; kingdom Metazoa; phylum Arthropoda; class Insecta; order Lepidoptera; family Geometridae; genus Eupithecia; species Eupithecia abbreviata. The sequence goes on along the minus strand of OX030998.1, from coordinate 7,952,004 downwards.
GTACAAAATACTCGAATTGTAATTGCGTTTGTATGAGGTTTTGGGTGAAATTTACTCACAATACGTGGATGAAATTTGTGGCATATTGGACTGGTATAGAGGTATGATAAAGATAGTTTTGGGCTCGATTACCACAAAATGTTTGCATGTTCTTCAAATATTTGCGTTTCTGTCTATTAAGAGCCTACCACACTGGCGATTTGCGAGCTATGTGGATAACTAGTTCGCAGCCAGATACAGGGTGGACCAATAACATATTAACATTTAAAATGGCTATAAAAAATAAACATGTATGCGGGTCAATAATTGTAGGTATATTGAATACAATATACCCAAATATACATAAAATAAAACATTATCTTCAATATATAAATAAAACCCTATCTTGTGAGCTTTAAAATATTAAAGCACACAAGATGAAGAGATGAAGAGAGAAGTGTGAACCTTGTTCATTTTTCAACAACCTGGACCGAAAGTAGTAGTAAGTTAATAATTTAGTTTCGTTAACACTTTGAGTGCTGAAAACGCACGGTATGAGTTTTCTACAAGTGACTAATATGCGTAAATCCACACTAGCGCAGCGGCTGAGAAAATACAGATCTTTGTGACTCAGCAGAGCTGTAATATTTTTCGAACGAAACGCATGTGCGGCGCAACACAACCGCTGTGTAGTTCGGCAGCACGAATTTTTTAGGTAAAAAAAAATATCGCAGTCGTCGAAAAAAAACCGCAGTCAAAGTGTTAATAGAATAAAATGTATCCTGGTAAGACCTTTGTTGACCACAATCTCACCCGATGGCAATTACAATATACCGACGATGTATCACGACACGAAGATCTAGAAGTATTCAGTCTTTTCCAAACGGAAAATAACTCAAATATAGGCTACTTTAACACGTACGCCATATCACCCACCGGTGAGCCTAGCTTACTTTTCCATTCGGGCCGAGCCAAAATGAGGTAATCGGTCATTTTCATCAACATGAAATTTTAATTCCAAAGTTAATCATCATCATCATCATCAGCCTATAGCAGTCCACTGCTGGACATAGGCCTCCCCCAATGAGCGCCATAGCGCCCTGTCTTCAGCTTGCCGCATCCAGCATCTACCTGCAGTCTTTCAAAAGTTAATAAAATGAAGTAATTTGCATGGAAAATAAAAATTACCTTATTAAGAAGCGTTTACGTCAAACCTCTCGCGCGGCTCACCGGTGACCCCCATGGCTCAAACGGCACAGTACGATTAGGCTTACCGGTGAGCCCCATGGCTCAAACGGCACAGTACGATTAGGCTCACCGGTGAGCCCCGTGGCCTGAATGGAAATGCTAGATTTTTCAAAAAGCGTTCAACGTGTAATCGTAAGACTACTAATTACCTAATATTGATGCAATTAAATACTATTATTTAATTTCCTTTTAGCAAGGCTTATATTGACCTTATCATCAGCCAATGTTAGGGGAGGCCTATGTCCACTACTGGACATAGACCTCCCCTAATGAGCGCCATAGCGCCCTGTCTTCTGCTTGCCGCATCCAGCATCTACCAGCAGTCTTTCGCAGGTCGTCATCCCACCTGGTCGGGGGGCGTGCTACGCTACGTTAAATGATTGTATATTGAGCTGCCTTAATGCAATTATTCCAGGCGAGCGTCGCCGCGTCCCGTCGGGCAGGGCTGCGGTGCTACGTAGGGCTCCGTCGGACTCGGACTGCTCGGGCGAGACGGCCTCTCTCTCGGCTGATAGCGGGGATCGAGCCGTCAGGCCTGCGCCCCCGCCGCCGCGGCAGAACAAACCACGGAGGTTAGTGAGCACTTAGAATTATGGGAAGGCCTGAACAGAGGGCTAAATTCTACTTACCTATCGCTTTACTATTTATTCAATTTATTTAATAAAACCGGCCAAGTGCGAATCCCACTCGCGCACAAAAGGTTCCGTACCGTTATCTATAAAAACGGCAAAAAAATCATGTCTGTAGTATGGGAGCCCGCAGTAAATATTTGTTTTGTGATTTAATAATTTATTTTTAAAGTGAATATAATAACTAAATATTCAGTGAATATTTCAAGCGTCTATCTGTTGCCATTATCAATATCGAGCAACAAAGAGCAAAAAGATCAAAGTTTTGTCTCATCATCATCAGCCTATCTCCACTGCAGGATATAGGCCTCCCCTAGCGCCATAGCGCCCTCTTAAGCTTGCCGCATCCAGCATCTGCCATCCACAAAATTGGTGAGATGACGACCTGCGAAGGACTGCCTTCGCAGGTCATCATCTCACCAGTTTTGTCTGAAAATCATTAATCTCACTTACTGTAATCTCCCACTGACAGACTACACATCTCAGCGAATAGCCGCCGTCGCGGCAGTGAGTGGGAGGTGTTAGAGGGACTGAAGGACGGCCAGCGGTTCGAGAAGCGACCGGATGTCTTCAACGGGTACCTACACAAGAAGAGGAAATGGCCTTTGAAGGGGTGGCACAAGGTGAGTTAATATATTCGTTATCTTTATTTCAGCCACTGATATTTTTTATCATACATAGAAAACAACAGGCCACGATGGAAGATGTGCCTCGAGCTCGTCACGCCAACTCATCCTGGGCCTTCCACGTTGTAGCGTTGGATCACGAGGAGTGAAAGGAGAAACGGGAGGCATTTGCCCAGCTGTGTGACAGTATTGGCTAAAAATAATAATAATGAAAACAGTCATATTTGTTATTTTTTACTGCAATCGCCAATCCGCCTATCGTGGAGATTATGGTAAAGGATATGGATAAAGTAAATATATATTTATTTTGCCAGAACATACAGACAATAATGTAGCGCTTTTTAAAAAACTATCAAATTCCGCATTCCATAATTTGTTTTTCTAGTGCGAAGCCCCCCTTTAAGTGCGCTCGTGGGTTCAAGATCGGTTAAGGTGGTATTTACTATTGAGTATTGTTTAAATAATAAAAAAAAATACATTGTAATATATGTTTTTTTATAGTGATGAGGGTAGTTTCAAATAAACTAGCCCCCGTTTCGCTGAGGCGGTATCTCCATGTTTTTTTATAGTTTGTTTTATCTCTATATTTGTTATTTTTCTGCTGTCTATGTTTGTAAACCAAATAAATCATCCATATATTATTTAGCTAATTATTTTTTCCAGCGTTTCTTCGTAGTCGACGGCGGTATTCTAGTGTACGCGCGTTCGCCGGCCGATGTCGCGCGCGGCCGCCTCCACGGTTCAGTGGACGTCGGCCTTTCGGTGATATCGGCGAAGGCGCGCCGGCGCAGGATCGACATCGACGCCGACGAGTTTATATACCATCTGCGCGCGAAGACGCCGGACCTTTTCCGGACCTGGCTCAATGTGCTGAAGGCTCATAGGTAAGTTAAAGTAAAGTAATTAAAAAGTCTTTATTTGAAACATACTCATGTGCTATTAACAAAAATATGAAGCGATGCGACCTGCAGAAGTAAAATACTGTGTCGCAGGTCGCAACGCCCACCTCCGGTATTAGAGTTATAATGTGTTGCAATTGCAAATAATCAAGAATAACCAATAAATAGATTTTTTGCACAGTTTCATGGCGGATTTCTGTATTTTATTTTTCTCAAAATAACTAATTTAAATCAAAATAATAAATATTAATACGTGTTTTGTGGTCTGTAGCTCAGGTATAGATTCATCATCATCATCTTCAACCTATAACAGTCCTCTGCTGGACATAGGTCTTCCCTAATGAGCGCCATAGCTATAGTTGACGACCGATGTGGCGCGGTGGGTGAAGGTCCGCCTGCGACGCAGGAGGTTGCGGGTTCGATTCCCGCCTCGGAACAATTGTGTGTACGATCTGCAGATATTTGTTCCGAGTGCTCTGGTCGCTTTCTATGTATAATAAAAAATATCTATCTATGTAATGTATTGTATTATGTATATCAGTTATCTAGTACCCATAACACAAGCTCTGCTGCGGCAGAACTCTGCTCTACCATGGAGCTAGATAATTCTGTGTGAATTGTCCAGCATTATTTATTTATTATTTATATATAGCTCAGGTATACATTACAAAAATATATCTTCAATGTGGTATCTCGGGTGATAGAAAACGACAATTTATCTCCTTAGCTGGTTTATTACTGGGGGAAGGTTCCCACAAGCAAACGTATATAAATTGTTGTGTTATCTTCGATACTTTGGTATATATGTATAAATAAAAGATGAGTGGACTGTATGGATTTGCTGTATTGATTAAGAGAAAACGTATATGTTGGTCGATGGCCCGATGTGAATGAAAGTAGGCGCGAATTGACCCTGTCGTTCGCAGCGTCGTCGGGCGGCTGGCGTCCGCGGCTCTGATGGTGGGGATGAGAACCGGTTGTCCCCGACAAAATTGATAACGTTCTTACTAGATACATATACAGTACACAATGTCTTCTTTGTTTCCAGGTTATACCGGCAACACCTGCTGACCTTCGGGGCGAGAGAGTCCGCCCCAAAGATCCACGCGCCCTCTGACGACCTTCCCGCGACAGATACCTCTTCACGTAAGTTTAAAGTTTTACTTAGTTATTTATTTCGGAACACCATCAGCTACAATAATGTCTATAGAGTTAAAAAAATGACAACAGAGCTAATAATAGGTATTCACTGATAGAATCTAAATAAGCTATTTTTTTAACACTTTGAGTGCTGAAAACGCACGGTATGAGTTTTCTACAAGTGACTAATATGCGAAAATCCACACTAGCGCAGCGGCTGAGAAAATACAGATCTTTGTGACTCAGCAGAGCTGTAATATTTTTCAAACGAAACGCATGTGCGGCGCAACTCAACCGCTGTGTAGAGCGGCAGCACGAATTTTTTAGGAAAAAAAAAGACCGCAGTCGTCGCAAAAAAACCGCAGTCAAAGTGTTAAAACTTTTTTGTATATCTACTTAATAGGTGAGGTTTTACTGTAATACATGAGGTTTTTGTTATTATAGTGCGTAAGTCCTCGCACTCGGGGTAATCTCTAAGAAATTAAATAATATCACAAAAATGATAGAATTTGACGGGACTTGAACTTGCGACGTTCTCCTCCATACGGGGACGCTCTAACCAATTAAGCCACGAAATAAATCTTAATTGGTAAGAGCGTCGCTGTACTGAGGGGATTTCTTAGATTGCTACATATTTTGTTGTTGTCTTGATTGGATTGCTGCTCGGTTAAGCCCTTTCTTTAATTGTGAACCGGCCTCCCGCGATACAGGTTCAGATTAGAGTCTAGTTTACGGGTAACTATCGCGTAGGTATTTATTAATAGTTATTATAATGTGCTCTGAGCGCGTAAGGAAAAAAACTAGGTTTTACTTAAACTTTACTTTAGTACTTTTTTAATTACATTTTCGAAAAGATCGTTAAAAGACTTGGTTTTTAATAGTTTTCAAAAAGATCGGTAACAAACTAGGTTTTAACAAGTTTTGAAAAAGCGCTAACGCTTATATTTGTATGTAATGTTAGCACGCCAACCCTTTATTTAAAACATGTGTGGCCTGGTTGGCAGGTAGAAAATGCCTCGGCATTAAACCCACCCTTTGTACCTTTAATAGTGCTAATAAAGTTTAAATAAATAAAATAAACGCTAAAGAAATTGCAGATTGAAAGTCGAACTTAGTTCTGAATTCGTAAACTGACGGATTCGTCATGATAGTTTACGAATTCAGATATATAGCTAAGGAAAGAAATTGCATGTGGAATTGATATTAGTAGAAAACCGATCTTAGTAGCTTTGTTAGAGAGTTTCATGTCCCGTGATTTTGTATGATTTTGCATGTGTTCTCGAATGCTATGGTTGGATATGTATTCAGAACTACCTTAAGCTATTTGTATTGCAAGTAAGGAGTATAACACGTGGCCGACTGAAGCTTTGTACCAGCGGTCGGACTCGCGTTCTCACAAGTAACGGACCGTAGCTTTGTACCTGCGCCGCGCCTTTCAAGTTGTAAAGAAGTACTTTCATTTCTCGCCCGCACCCTACCCAAACAAGATACAGTCCACTACAATTAGGCAGGAGGAACATTTAGTCAATTTGAAGTTCTGAATTAAATTGCGTGTATGAAAATAGCTGTTTGTAGAGAGGTCTAAATGAGATTTAAAACTAGAATGCGCCCATTATTCCAATACCGCTACATCCAGGCACAAATATGTGCATTTAAATATAACCTTGAACTCTTTATCTTTAGATACATTTTACAGTAACAAAGTGGCTTCCCACAAGCTTTAAACGAGTAGTCCACGAGCTGTCTGTCATCTGATCCTGTCAATATAAAATACATCAAAATTATACGAGTTACAGCTCATATTTGAATGCACATTTGTAGCGGTGCTTTCCACGATAAGCTTAAGAGTCCTAGTGTACTAAAAGTGCACATCACACGTGAAAAAGTCTTTTTTCACGTGTGATATATTTCATATAAGAGAAAGAAACGATTTAAGCACTGAGACAACACAATGAATTTTCTTTCTAGACCTTGAATGAGCACATATTTTGTTTCCCATAGATACCTCCGTTGCTTATTCCGATATGTCTGTCGCCACCATGAACGAATTTAACAATATCCGCAAATACGACTCCTCGTTATACACGCCTAAGGTTCAAAATTCAATATTCAACTGGCAACAAGACTGCTATGCAAAAGGTAGCCTTGAACCCTTTCATAAACCCTTAGGAGAACAGATGTTTGACGTTAAATTTGATCATACAATCTACAAGAATCGTAGTCTGTGCTCTATGCATTGTGTGGACAGAAACAATGGAGACATGAAACGAAAGAAGTCTATGAATTTGTCTATAAATAGCGGCGAGGGCGAGAGACAGATAATTTGCACTGACTTAGATCTAAACTCATTAAGAAAATCCTCGCCTGAGTCAGCGTCTACCAACAAACAATCGAACATCAATGGTACATTCGATCCAAACGCTTTACCTCTGAAAAAATCCTTATTTATAAACAACTTGAGTCCACCCGCTACAACTTGCTATTTCTTCACTCGCAAGAAACCCTTGGAAGACTCGGACATTATATCGGACATGAAAAAAAGTAATAAATGCACCAATCTTGTCAAGTACAAAAACCTTGGCAGCGAACCTCCTCTGAAAATTCCTCCGAGCAAATGTATGCTGCTGGGGAAATATAAAGTAAAAAACCCTAAAAAGATAACCGACAGAGCCCAAACTGAGCATTATGTAACTCAAAATAGAAGCGTCCATGCATGTGAAGTTTACGATCCAGACAGCTCGCATTTAGGTACCGAACAAAGAAACGTCGCTGCTCAAAACGCAATAAGTGAAAACGAATATGATATGATCGCGGAAAAACTGATGGTTTCTGTATTCCACCAGCAAAATAACGGGGATGACGGCGATGACATAAGGGTCTGCGTTGATAACATCCTTAAAGATCTCTATGACATCTCAGTGGACCAAGCTCTTCATCCTGTCAAAGCCCTCTTCAGAGCTCTTCTAGAATACTGGTTAAAGAACACTTCATTGATTAACGTCAAGGAGACTGTTCAGGCCGAAAAGGCTGTAGACAGACAATCTAATAAACACTTTACTAGAGACGAATATTTATCGTCTCTTGTCTGTAACATCATATGTAAGGAAAAGGAAACCCAGGTCACTGAAGTAACCCATGCCAAGAAAGTCCCTAAAGCTCCACCAGTTCATAAAAAAAGTCCACCGTTTCAATATAGCCCTATACGAGACACTGAATGCTATGAAAAAGAAAGACGCATACAAGAATTAGAAAAACTGCTCAAAAACACAGTATATCTTTGCGAAACACCGCGTAGTCAATGCAGAGAAAAGGATATTAATATAACAAAGAAATTAATCGATAATTTAAACAAAATACCCAAAAAATCCGATAAACAACATTGTGAAAAAGGTCATTCAGACACAAAATCACGACAAACCGACACCGAAAAAGGTGGAAAAGAAAATTTTACCAAAATAACAAAAAAGGCCGAGATCAAAAGCCATCAAAACACTCCATTAGAAAATTCCGAGTCCTCTACAGAACTGCCAGAGATACAGGAAACTATAAACCATCTCATTAGCGATACATCTATTCCGGCTGGCTTTGCTAAAGACTTTCTCGGAGCTTATTTAGATGTTTTATTGAATGAAGGTATGCCCGAGAGCCCACAGAGCAGCTGGTCAGGTCCCTCCGTTAAAAATACTCCGGTCTGCGAGGTCCTTACTGAAGCTGTCGTCAAAAAAGTTTCTAAAAGTATGACAACATTTCACCCAAAAAAAGAATGTGACAAATCTAAAGTCAGTTCAAAACAGCCAGAATCAGGACAAGTGGGCATCAAAGACGTGCTAGAAAAGATAACCACAATATTTTCGAGAGTAAAGAAGAACGATAATGATAGTACTGAAAAAAACAAAGTAGTGCATAAAATTAAAGAGAACAAAGTTATTCCAACTAAAGATAAACTGCCCATACACCACAATACACCAGCACCAAGCATGTCAGTCAAAGATAAACTGGCCATGTATCAAAATGCACTAGCAATAAACTCGAAACATAATTTTATTTATAAGAACAGTAAGGAAACTTCTTTGATCATAGATCTTGCAAATTACAGCCTTGAGCATATTTCAACGAACAATGACCCGTATATGAAAGGAGTTATGTCAATATTCATCAAAGTAAAAAAAAAGTCCCATGTTCATTCCAACCAGACACAGCTAAACATGAAATTCGCTGACGAAGTAAAACCAATCATAACTCCGGAAGATAACTCTGAAAATTGGGCAAACTTCATAAATGATGATTCTAGATCATTTTTCAATAAGTTACCTCAGAGTGTAAACCATACCTTCGTACCTGACGATGCAAATCAGGAAATGGCAGATCTAAAACCATATTTAAGCACAAGTGAGGCAACGTCAAAAGCTTTCAGGGGCCAACGAATTAGCGAATATTCTCTGGACCCGTCATTTCAAAGCAGCGACTCCGTAGAAGTTATAAAACATAAAAAGGAAGATCCACAACCCTGTTATCTCATGTCAATCAAAAAAGGATCTCTATGTAGTTTCAAAAGAAAATCTAAAACTAAAGAAAATCCAGCCAGCCCTAAATCAAGATCTCCAACTAAATCACCGATAAAAGCTCTAATTAAACCAGAGAGTATGCCAACTCCCAATCCGACTCTTCAATCATCGAGTAAGCCAGCAAGTGTAATAAATGCAAGCCCCGAACTTTCCATTTTTGGAAAACCCGCACCAAGAATAATAGACGAGAAGTTCATACTCCTTCTTTTAGAACATCTCATGATCCTTTCCAAGGGCGTCCCATCTCTATTTAAAGATATAAACAGCTTATACATGAAACTAAAAAAGAAACATGAAAAACTATTAAGAAACTGCAACAATATACAAGGGCTTAGTCTATTAGGGAAAATCTACAACGAATCTTCTGCCACCGGCAGTTGTAATAAAACGACACAGATAGATTCAGACTTAAACCTCGAAGTGAGAAATTGCACAAGCAATTGCTGTAATACTCACGCAATCAACGTAGAAAACAAAGAAGTCGACACCATCACATCAGAAAAAAACTCGAAGCATATAGACACACAAACGAAAAATCAGGATCTAATCAGACCCATGAGACACGAATCAACAGCGTCTTCATCTTTCAACGATAGAGTAGTTGTTATACCTAAAGAATCTTACATAGACCACGCTACAACTGTACCGAGCTGGTACGAAAAGACAAAAAACACTGCAATAGATACGTTCATAAAACGCGTTCTGAATGATAACTCTAACTTGGCATATGGCAAATCAATCAACCCTAGAGGATATATCACAAAGAGACGGAAATCTCCAAGCGTGAAGGAATTAGTGAAATGGATTATATCGCCTTCGGTTAACGACACTACTCCATCAACCAACCGACATGCCAGACCTTTAGACCAGAAGAAGGAAAGATTCAATGTGTATGAGTTGTTTTGCAGTCAGAAGTTTGAGCTACAGGGATCTAGTTCCCTCACTGTTGCTACGCAGGACTCCAAAAGCGACGGATTGAGGACTATATACAGATGTTCAAGCGACCCTTCTTATGCATCTGGTTATTAATTTGTTGTCTTGATAACTGTATTTTGTAAGTATCGGCAGATATATAGGTATATTTATTGTTACACAGAAACTAGAGTTCTCTTAACAGTACTAATATAAAATTAATGCTAGATAACTATGATGTAGCTTGGTTGGTAATATTCTAGAAAAATAAATTCCTCATAAAGGGATGAAAAGTTAGTGTTCTTCCAACCCGCTTTCAATCATAATTAATTTGTAGAACGTGTTTTAGTTTAGCTTGGTATGTAAATAAATGGATTTTTTGATAGTTTTAATATAGACTAGAAAAGAACAAAATTTGGCTTAGTTTTGTCTGTTGCTAGCAATAGATAAAAACTACTTTGTTTCTACCATAAAGGGTTAATTTTAACCCCTGTAAGGCAAGCATGGTAATTGTTGTATAGGGTAGAGAAGAGAAAAAAATACGTCTATTCGTCATCGAATGCGTAATTAATTTGAAATTCAACCTACAACTTCAATAATTTTCGTAATGTATGACGATGCAATGTAATTTTTGTCTATCCTTCCCCACAGAACAATACTTCTCCCCGTACTTCTGAAATCCCAAACGAATGTCAAATTCAAGCGCGTTTCAAGTCTCCATTTGATTAAAAAAGATTTTCGTGAAAAAAGTCAGCACTTGAGACCTGCTTAAATTTGAAATGCGTTTTCAGGCGATAGATGTTGAAAAAGTCATTACCAATACCCCTCCATAGTTTTTTTGTTAGATAGTAGAGTAGTCTTAAGAATCTTCCTGTTTGAATAATAAAACTGTATGGTATTCCGTTTGTTATTCCTATGCACTTTGTAGGTCCTATTGAAGAGTTTCATAAACATTCTGTATTTAATATGTTCATCAAAATGATTGCATTATTGAATTTTATTTTGTCTTTCATGGCCACATAAGAGACCTTATTTATTTCCTTTATTTCATATTTACAATTAAATTCTTAATCTGTAATAAGGAAAATAAATAAGGAAATATTATTTTTTTAATCCGGTTACATAATTTTTATGAAACAACAATTATTATATATATATATATATATATATATATATATCTATATTACCTTTGCCGTTATGGTTGACCTTACAGAACTTTTAGCGAGCATTGAAACACTTATATTCCGATTTAGTATCCAAGATATTTTATGTCAACATATGTAGACATTTTTGAATGAAAAGTTAACAATAATTGATAACAACAACAGAAAACAATGAGTTAACAGCAAGGTTATCTTTAAAAACTAAAACACAAACTTCAACAATGCATAATCTCACATGTGGAGTAAAAAATGTTTAAATGAATTCGAAAACCAAAGATAATTGAATAAAACGATGAATGAAAGCTTTCAAAAACAAAAATGGTTTCGAGCTTCTATGCTTAGCTTCGATGATACCAATGTCTTTAAATATTTTCCACCAATATTCCTTGGGTTTTGTAATCGCTTTGTATACAAAATATATCCAGGATATTGAATCGGAGTATGATACGTAGTATAGACGCCACAATTATCTGTACGAAAACTATGCGTACCATGTAAAAAAAAAAAAACTTTATTCAGACAGGTAATTGTCACCTTACACTTAGTACGCTTTCGTTAGAGATGTTACTTAGGTGAACGGTGAAATGTCTTAAACCCAGCCTAAACTTAAACTCGCTCGAATTTCCTAGCTAACCGATCATATTCGCTGTTGGTTTTGGCCCTAACATCGGCTACCACACTGGTTTTTTTCTCAACATCGTGTTGCACAATGCAATTTATACATTTGGATAAAGGACAAATAAACACACATATTTTATATTTTTTTCTATTGTTTGTTGTTTTGTTAAGCGTTCAATAAAGAATATTCTATCTATCTGACATTCGTTATCTTTATATTTTTCTTTATTAATATTTTATTTCCACTCAGATTTGGGGGAGGTCTTTGCAGCAGTGGGACGAAACAGGCTAAATATTATTAAAAAAAATTGTTTTTATCAATTTTCATTATCAATTTAACAAATTTTTTGATTTTAATTATATCTCTGCAATTTAATTTCATCACATATACACACACATTGTAAATCTGACATTGCACACTTAACTGTAGAAATACATTGAATCACAATATATATAAATAAATAAATAAATAATGCTGGACAATCCACGCAACATTATCTAGCCCCATGGTAAGCAGAGCTTGTGTTATGGGTTCTAGATAACTGATATACATAATACAATACGTTACATAGACAGATATTTTTTATTATATATAGAAAACGACCAGAACACCCGAAACAAATATCTGCAGATCGTACACACAATTGTTCCGAGGCGGGAATCGAACCCGGAACCTCCTGCGTCGCAAGCGGACCTTCGCCCACCGCGCCACATCGGTCGTCTGTATATATACACATGTATTTCATGCAATAAAATATACCTTTACTTTATCTAAAATATGTTCAACTCGTATATGTCCTAAAGCGTTAGGTTTCTGAAATATCACTATAATATTATTTTCATCTGTGAATACTTGTTATAGGAGATTTTATATTTGTATAAGTAAGTATCCTAGATATAAAAAACTGTGCTAGTCGATGTTAGAGCCAATCCCCATTCGGTTCGGTTTGATACATGTCGCTTAGCTCCGTAGCTCCCCATTGCCCTAGGTGTTGCAACATGGTACCCATAGTTTAACTAACAGAATCCCTAATTATAGGCATTAATACAACGGGTATTTATCGCGTTTATTTACCTATTTTTCCCAACGTCAGTCATCCCGTGACTGTACTGTAAACCTGTTGAAACGTCGGGAAAAAAAGGTAAATACCCGTTGTGTTAGTGCTTAAAATTATGTGTTCAGATCGCAAAGTTCAAAAAGATTGATTCCCAGAATCCCCACAACACAAATTCTCTTTCTAGAGTTCATGCTCGCAAATGAAGTAAGGCCAACCTGTACCCCTAGCACGTGTATGATCGCTTGTTTCCCCCCTCTTTCCGTAGGGCTAGTTAGCCCCGGCTCACCCCCCCTGCGCGGGCCACAGGCTGGCTTCGTGTCCGGCACGCCCGGGGGTCGATTGGTTGGATGGATCATTGGTATGTACCTACCCTTATCCCTTATCTCTGCGATCACGAATACTATTTAGATTTCGGGTCACATACAAAATCAAAGTTAGAAGCCGTCTCTGTAAATAAGAGCGCACTTGAGAGCGTAAATCCTACTAATATTATAAACGTGAAAGTTTGTGTAAGTATGTTTGTTGCTCTTTCACGCAACAACTACTGAATGGATTTTGATGAAACTTCACAATAATATAGCTTACATATCAGAATAACACATAGGCTACAAATAATAAAGATATATTATACAAAATATCTATCACCACGCGGGTGAAACTGCGGTGCGCAGCTAGTGTAATATAAGTTAATTATATTTTTCGCTTTAAAGTAACAATTTTTTTATTTTTTTATTTCTGCAACCTATGAATACACATTGTGACACGTGTTTACGTTGGCTATGTTTCAATGGAAATAAACAAAATAAGAGCTCACATTACAAGTGCGCTCTAATTTGCGGAGACGGATTTTTTGCGCGGACTCGACATCTGGATAGTATTTTTGATCGCAGCCCTACCTTATACCCTGTATCTTTAACATCACCTCTATGGGCGAGAGTATCGTTGCGGATCTATGACGGTGAAGGAAGGGATAAAAAAACACAAAAAAAAAGAAAAACAAAAGAAATATACAAACCAAAATGCAGCCAAAAAAAAAAAAAAAACATTGAGAAGGGGGAAAAAAAGGTATTCCCATAAAACCCAAGGACCGAGGGGTCGTCACCCCTCGAGTTGACGCCGGGGTAATGGCCCCTCTCTGTGCCCCCACCAGGGCCGGAAAGAAATTTATTTATTGGAAGGGATAGTCGCCTCAGTTATATACGCCCAACTGCCAAAAAAGATAACTTCTGCAAGTTGTAATTGAGTTTTGATAGGCTAAATATGTAGCCACTTTACAAACTCAAAAATCTAATCGTGGTGAACATATCAGTTATACCCAAAATTACTTTGTATTTTGATAATATTAGACAAAAGGCGACTATCGTCGGCGATAAACTCAAGCGTAGAGGTGATGCCATAAACTGTTGCTTAATAAAACACCACCCCCAAACAGTTCATGTCATGTGATGTTGTACGGTCTTGCTTGATGTCCGTCTGAGCTGCATGCTAGAATGCCCTGCGTAAGCCTGTATTGCATGAAGAACTGTGTTTGATTTAAAGATATGAACTAAGGAATAAGAGATGTATTATGTCGTCAATATTCAAGCTGTTCAGTATAATTGAAAGCATTGGCCCATAACACATCTCTGCCGTGAAATCATAGCAGCAGAACCGCAGTATTTTCACCATGACTTGTGAGTTGTACGAAAAGCGAGGACGAAACTGCCTGTTGTATACTAACGCATAGATTTGAGTATGATTCTTCTTTTTACCGCGCGTTTCCGCCGATCTGCTGGGATGCCAGCTACATGATATCCGCCTTTGGTCCGCCATTTCGCTGCAATTCTGCGTCTGTTTCGCATGGATATTGTGGCAGTTCGCGATTTATAATTCGCTACGCTACACAAACGGCGATAAATTTAGTACTGTTGAGAAGGAAACTTGCTTTGCGGTTCCGCTGCAGTGATTTTGAGATGTACTCGTACTAGGAGGGCCTTAGAAAAATTGGTTATCACGCAACCGGAAATGTGTAAGTGTGGTAGGGAAGCTTTTTATCTGCAGTGGGAATATATTGGCTAAAATAATAACTATAAGTCGTATAGATAAATATTGTTATTGAAAATGGCATGCTGTCCACTCAGATCACATTTGAGAGATATGATCTGAGTGGGTGGTTTTGATATATTCAATCTGGATCTATGTATATCTTGAAAGAACTATTATATGCCTGATGACTTAGGATCGTTGAGCCAAAGGTGTTATAAGTCCTATCTACACGACTTAAACAACGATATATCTTCCCTTTATTATTAATATAATATATATTTCATAGCCCTAATCAAATTTACTGTTTAAAAATGAATAAAAAAAAAGAAATTAAATTTTGTAATTAAAAATAATGCATGCTTACATATTTTTATCTGATTTTTTTTTCTCTTTAATTATTATTTACTTTTAAATTCATTTTGTATTTACTTCACATAAACTGCTCTTTGATCATGCTGTGTACACATATTTAGGGATACAGTCTAGTTTTAATTATTGTGTGTTTTGTGTGCCAAATAAATAAAATATAAGATATATGTAGATCCATTTATCTCCTTTGGCTCAACGACCTTAAATCACCAGGCACAATAGTTGTCTATGTCTTTCTGAGCTGTCTCTGTTGCTAGAGACAGCTCAGAAAGACATAGAGAACTACTAGCTACTAGCGACTTGTCTGATTTATCGTAGACCGTAACTTATGTTCGGTCAGCAAACATTTCTTCGACTATGTATTTATTCCAGGACCTGATACTAATGTAATATATTTTCCTCTAGAATCCGGCGGTCCCCTAGACAATGTAACGCGAGAGCTGGGCCAGGCGCAACTGTCCGTGCAACAGTTGCAGCGGCTGTTAGACACGCTTGAGTTGCAGCAACAAATGCACCATGACACCGACGTTAGTATTCATCATCAGCCTATATCAGTCCACTGCTGGACATAGGCCTCCCCCAATGAGCGCCATAGCGCCCTGTCTTCAGCTTGCCGCATCCAGCATCTACCTGCAGTCTTTCGCAAGTCGTCATCCCACCTGGTCGGAGGGCGTCCTACACTACGTTTACCGAGTCGCGGTCTCCACTCAAGAACACGTTTGACCCAGCGGCCGTCGGTTCTTACGGACGTTAGTATTGTTGGTTGTTTATCTCCGCTCAGCTCAGCTTTGTGTGGTATCCGGTCCTTAGGGTGATGGAAACTTAAATCCAAGTTTAAATGCAGCCATTGAGTTGAGAAAGAAGAAGATACATCGATCACGTAGGTATATAGCATCATCAGCAGTTCGACCTATGTAGGTTACCCGTGCCGCGAGCGCGGACCGGGCGCCTACAGAGGGCAGTGCATCACCAGCAGCCATTCAAACCGCACTCATTAACATCATATTATATTAGTTTTATACAATACTAGTGGACCTTCCCAGCTTCGCACAGTTTTAGTACGGATCCCTAACTTTTTTGAAAATATAATATATCCTATGTTCACCGGGGATAGCGTAGCTTCCCAACGGTGAAATAATTTTTCAAATCGGTCCAGTAGTTTCGGTGCCTACTCATTACAAACAAACAAACAAAAAATCTAACTTTTCCTCTTTATAATATTAGTTTAGATAGCTATTGGTTCGATACTTTTACATGAGCATCCCGGGAAGAGCTAGCCGTGATTCGTGAAGTGAAGTGGTATGAATGAAACATTCACAAATACAAACTAAGTTTAGGGTAGTAATGACGTTTTTTTTTTCATTTGCAGCAAGTAAATGAAAACGTTTATTTCAGATAAACTTAATAACAAAGGTTGAAGTTGACGTATTGTGATTTACAACCGTTTCAGAACATATGCAATAATTAAAGGTCTTTTTAATTTTATTAATATCTTAGTAGCCACAGATTACTTAAGTAACTTACTTTGATAATTTTATATTTATATGATTTTTTTATAAATCGATTGTGAATGTAATTAGTTCGTGTAATATGTATTTAGTGTAGTTCTAATTAATAATAATCATAATTTGAATAATAGTCTCTACACCTGGCGGATATCATCTTTGGGTGTACCATATTGTGCACCCGAGGCTGATACCCGCTATGTGTAGCCATCGCCTTTAGACTAACTCTCTCAAAGGGCCTCTGTGCTGTTGGCTTCGGCCTCACGCAAGCCTTCCAAAGGACCGGGTCACTTTATGGCCCGAGATCATTTTAATTTGAATAATAAATAAATAGATTAGTAATGATAACGACCACTTACGCGAATCTTCTCGTTTCAGGCTGCTTTGGATAACCACTTGCCATGCGTAAGTGGTCAAGTAGATGTCACGTGTCCCTTTATGTTGTAGAACCTGCGTGCGTAAAGAATGGGATTGGGAATGACGTTATCTCTCATGTTGTCCCGCTCGGTCGGATTCGAACCGAACAGGATGGCATGAGATATTTTATTTTTATTTACGATACAAAATCCACAGCCCTTTATTAATACAAACTTGTTAATTATCAATACTTACGGCCAAAAACGACGATGTCATTCTCAATCCAATTTGTAAATACGCGTGTTATAGCTTAGATTATGGTGTCTGTAATCTGGGTAATGAGTATATATACATTTTTAAGCATAGATGCATGACCAACCGTGTCGTGACCGTATGAATTAAGGGCTAGTTTCTACCACAGCGGAGATATCTTAAAAATAACGAACATTATGAAGTGGTAGACCATAGATGCCATTAACACTTTGAGTGCTGAAATCACACGGTATGTGTTTTCTACAAGTGACTAATATGCGTAAATCCACACTAGCGCAGCGGCTGAGAAAATACAGATCTTTGTGACTCAGCACAGCCGTAATATTATTCGATCGAAACGCATGTGCGGCGCAACACAACCGCTGTGTAGAGCGGCAGCACGAATTTTTTAGGTTAAAAACAAGATCGCAGTCGTCGAAAAAAAACCGCAGTTAAAGTGTTAATTTTAAACATGTCGTGATGTTCTTCTGGAGCCTGGTCTTTTTCACGCCATTGACATTGACCATTCAGATATTGACTACTCTTGCATACTATACTACGCTTTGGTAGAAACGGGCCTTTTTACTGACCTTAACCTAGATCATCGTGGCCATTATGACTCAAATTGAATCAACATTTTTTTAAATCTAGTATTACATCGATCGTTACTTCCAGGTATCTCTAGAGGGCGCTTCTCCTAGCGTTAAGAAAGACCGCCGCAAATTCGGCCTCAGGAAGAAGAAATCCAACTCAAAATGTGCCTCTGTGGAACTTGCTCCTCCTCATATAGACCCGTCCAGCTCGCATACGGTACGTATTGAACCCTATTTCATGGTTATAAAGATTATATTAGCTCTGTTAAATAACTCGATGGCGTTGTACCATGCCATTAGGGTCGGTACCGACCTTAAGCACGCTCGAAATATAATCTACCAAGAGTCTACCGTTCTTTCTCGACTCACCAAGTTTAAACCTTATCTCCTTAGACATAAATATCACAATTTGTTGCAGGCTTTATCCGCTCTTACGGCGCCACCGTCGCCCGGAGGCGGCGCCTCGTCCATACCTAACTCTGCAGCCTCTTTACCTATAGGTGAGTTATATGACTTTGCTAACGGACACGTATTTGAAGGCGGGGAAGTGAAATAAAATACTGGCAGCTTTCTTATAATAATAAATAAATATCTTGTGGCGACATCTAACGTCAATTGAAGAAACTACAAAGTGGCAACGTTAGTTCCTTCACAAAGACATGAGATGGTGCTTAGATAAACTTCTGATAACAGTGGGTGCGAAGTGTATTTCGAATAAATCGCGCAAGCTAAATATTCTGTCAAGTCTGCCTAATAAGAAATGTCATTTTGATAGCAACGATCGGTCGATATACGCCCGGGTTTATACGTATTATGTCGTATAAACGCACTATTGAAGATATTAATTGATTTAATTATTTTGTTTTTCGTCAGTTGCCAGTATTTTTTTTCACATTAGGTACTAGTATAATTAAAACTATTGTAGTTTTAGTGGTGGTGTGTTAGACGCTTCTGCTCTTAATTGTTTGCGTTTTCCGCAACTGTGCGTTTTCGTTTTTCTTAAGAAACTGTGTTATTTATAGCCTCAAATAGGCAGAGCCCAAAAGAGTAACTCGCAACTAGCTGTTTATATATAAACTCTTCCTTAAACTGTGTCTTTAAGGCCTTTATTATTTACAAGTGTACAGTTTCTTTGACAAAGTTGCTTTGTTTGCATAGCGGCTGAAGGGTAAGCAAAGCAGTGACTTAATATACCTTCATACTCGTAGATGTAGAACATCAAAAGCCTATAGAAACTACATTCGTTTCTAGAATTGAAAACGAAAGCGCATAGGTGGATAATAATTTATTTTAATAAGTATAAAGTATTTCTATCCCAATATCTCAACCAGACATACATCGTCAATCTAAATAGGTAAGTCGTGTCCGAAATAGTAGGAATAGTAGTCAAAACTGAAGTCCGGTATTAAAATAAAGTAATAATTTTTAGGAAACCGCTATACCAAGATCCCAAGAGAACCCGTCAAGATTTTTGTGTTGTGAAAAAAATCATGTCCGATTTTGTATTTTTGTTTGAAATAAATTATATTTTACGAAATATGTCTTTTCGAGGATTCATCGAAATCGGTAAGTATAAGCATGGCGGATTCGTTAACGCTAAATTCAAAATGGCGGAGTACCTGTCAAACTTCTGTCAAGAGCACGGTATGCTAGGCATGTTTCGTGCTAAGCCATGCTATACCAGTCATGCTATGATGCTCTGAGCATAAAGTATTATGCTATGTCACGGCACGATGCGCTAACGTCAATCAAGTATGCTATAATAATCACCAGCTAATTTGAGTGTACAGTTCATCTCGCTCTTTTACTTTGATTTAGAATGGGACAGCACAAATCTTTACTTGTTCTAAATAGGACACATAGAAACAGATAGAGGAAAAAGAATCTGCAATAAAGTTAGACACAAATCAATTTGATTCTAATAGCAATCACCTGAGAGCTTATTTTCGGTCCTGGTTCTTGATAAGACCAAACAATCTGCGAATAAGCATCATATCACACCGATACGCGACACAACGCGACGCTGAGCGCACTTTTATTCAAAATTTAACTTTATTAACTACGAAAAAAGGTTAAAATTGTATTGACACAAAAATGATCATAGTAATCGGACATCCTTCTCGATTATTATGATTCTTATCGAATCGCATCCGTCTTTCTTCTGTCAGGTTCGTATAGTTTTGACGATATCTGGATCGATACCATCGTTAGTAATAATTAAATTTATTATTCAGATAATTAAATAATCCATTGTGTTAGCCTATAACTAGATTAAATAAAATTAATTAAATACAGATTTTGTCCTTTGGACCAATTTGTACATTTCAGGACAGCTAAATTTAAATTAATAATAATGTTATTATATTTTTTGTTTCTTTGCCATTTAATTAACTGTGTAGGTGGTTATTCGAAGAATCGAAAAAGATGGCATCTGATTTACAGCTGTCAATTTAGTAAAGTTTTCTGAATTGACACCATCGTTATAGTTTGACCGAAACCGCTGTACCGCGCCTGAGGTATGCGAGCGGCGAGACGGGGGGGAAGTATCGGCCGCTCCGCTCCGATCCATCAGTCTGCCGTCAACGCTCACGGCGGTAGGTAGCTTTTCTACCGGACGACGGTCTATGATAGACGCACATGAGATAAATATCCAAAGATGGGTCGAGCGCTATCTCAAGACCGACATTTTTAAAGTAGCCGAATATTTTAAGAAAAGAAAAAGCTAGTAAAAAATATAAACATATCGTTTTATAAAATAAACATATCGTTTACGATATCAAAGTAAGATCTATCCGACAATACATATCTCATGTGTACACTTGCTATTTTTTCCTCGGCTCCTACCTCGCCGCACTTTCTTAGGGAGCGGTACAGCGGTTACGGTCAAACTATAGTAATAATATGTTATTATATATGTTGTTTATTTACCATTTAATTATTAACTGTATAGGTACTTATTTCGGCTAACGCTTAACTTACCTTACTCTAAGTTTAACAGTAATATGTTATTATTTTTGTTGTATTAATTTTGCCATTTAATCATTTACTGTATAGGTAGTTATTTAGGCTGATGCTAAGCTTACCTTAATCTCAGTTTAATATATTTCCTTCCAGCTTTTCTTTCAACACTCTTCTCAATATCTACCTCTGCTGTAGTTCGTAAGACTATTTTGTTTACCCTTTCCTCTCACTCTCCACTACTCTCTGTGCATACCATGTCATCGGCATCAGCTCAGCGTTTACCTCGACGATTCAACCTCTACCCAAACTCCAAACGCGTTTCGGTGTGCTTGATCGTAAAATATCCCTTGAACTAAACTTCGAAAATTTTCTCATACAAGGGAAGAAACGAACTGTCATCTCAAGGTACCTCGCGACCTACCTTGAATGCTCCTCAAAAGAGCTTTTTGTTATTTATAATAGATTTTAGAGACTCAATTACATTTATGACGACTAAGCATACCGAACTCGAGTATTGTTGTTTTGAAGGAATGTTCGAGACACCTAAGACGAGTTTGAGTGAAGGATTAGTTGAAGAATTATTTAAAGATATGGGGGACTTTTACTTTAATTTAGAGTGGGTATGTTTATGCTTTTACCCTCGGTCTTGTAGGCCTATGTTAATTCTCCAACGCAACATGGCCGGTTTCGTTCCAATTACCGACCTATGTGGCGCGATGGGCGAAGGTCCTGCGACGCAGGAGGTTGCGGGTTCGATTACCGCCTCGGGACAATTGTGTGTATGATCTGCAGACATTTGTTCCGGGTGTTCTGGTCGTTATCTATGTATAAAAAAAATCTATGTACTGTATTGTATTAAGTATATCAGTTATCTAGTACCCATAACACAAGCTCTGCTTAGCTTGGGGCTAGATGATGCTGTATGTATCGTCCAGCATTATTATTTATTATTAGTCTTTAGAATAAAATTACCTTCAATCATCGTTGGAACACTAAATTTCCTTCAACAATCTAAAGTATGTTTAGATCTAGGCCAACACGTCTGTCTTAGCACGCAACAAATTTATGCAAAACAAACATATTACCCACCTTATCCCTATCAGATAAAGTTCAATATATATTTTGTAGATTTTCCATTAGATAAGGCTTATCTGAAATTCGGTAAATCATACATCTTAAATATACAAAGGATAGTAAACCTTAATCGTTTTTATTACAGTTTGATTTTCTGAAGCACAAAATATCATGTACCTATCTTTCTATCAATCGCTTCTGCACATATTATGGTACATCTATCTCGCTGTAATATTAGTGATCTGAAAGAGATGCAAGATATATCATATTCGGCTAAAGATTGAATGATGATATCAGTATCATACAAAGAGATTTGATAAAATCTAGTGCTAAAAAATCTTCTGTACTGATAGACAAAACAAAAATGAATCATTTGGTTTTATTGTGCTAAATAAATAGTGTAAATAAATGCCTGAATCTTTTGTAATGTGTGTGATTATATAAGTCGAAGTATATAATGTCAAACGATAGTAGTGGGTTATTTCTACCGGCTGCCAGAATAATATGTCAGTACATTTCTGAAGTATTGAGGAGTTACGAAGAACAATGTGAGTTATTCAGTTCTTTTTGTCTATAAAAAAACCTTATTTTAGTTAGCTGCGTAGGATTTTAGATTATTATCCATTTCTCTATAAAATGTACGGTATTTTAGTTTGTTTCGCCGTGTATTCGCTACCCAAAGCGGCAACGGTGTACGCTTAAATTTACTCAGCTACAATATTATTACAATGTTTATTGTAATGTTTGTACGCGGCAGAATCGACCGAAAATATATATTTTTTTTTTAATTCTTATGTACTGACTATAAATTACCAGATTTGTGAATCAGAACAATAAATGAACTATGACTTTCTTGATTTGCAATTGTATGGCGAAGTCCATTATGAAGGCTTTCAAGGCCATTGAAATGGATTTCAAACGTCTGTTATAGGATGGGTGGTTTTACCGTAATTCCACAGCTGGGTAGCAAATACCGCGTAGGTCTGGAAAGGCCTTTAGTCTAGTTTCAAATATATGGGTTTACCTTTACCATTATCACTTCATTTCAATACCTTTTGCATGTTGTTTTGTTTAATACATTAAGTTCAAAATATAAAAACATACATTTCAAAAACATATATCATTCTTTGAGTCGATATAGATTCATTCTTTAGTTATATTGTTGCGTTATTTTTCATGAAACTGTTTGATTTTGTGATTAGTTTTAGCTCACGAAATTATTTTAGATACATTTGTGATACTCATAAATTAATTGGAGAATATGCCCTAAAAATTCACTGCCCAGCTTCTGCCGCCCGCGCGGGAAGGCGTCCATGAGTCGGGGGCATTGAAAGTGTTATTAAAACTTCAAGGTGTTACAGTCAAGGACATAGCTGAATGGGGTGAACCTTCTAAAAGTGTTTTAGATGTAGCTATATGAGTCATAAACCAGTTTTTGGCATTGTCAATGTTCAGCACTTTATTTCAGCATATTTGGCCGATGATGAGGCTTGTAACATAATATTATAGTGTCTATGTTTGACGAGAATCATTACAGCCGTATTCAAACATTATAATAGTTCAAATTCTGAGCAAAATCATCAGAGGAAGAGAATCCGATTTTCTTAGAAAATTATCTTGTATCGCTTCTAATATTAAAAATATAAATTCCAGCATGTGCAGCAGCCCGTCCCCAATCGTTGCCAGGTGCGGAGTCCATGGTGACCATCCAAGCGGGACCTGCGTCCCTCACCAGTCTGACTCCTGACCACCAGCTGAGGGAGGACTTCACTATACTGGCCAAGGATCTGGTCGCTAGTCTGAAAGGCATTGTGTCTACTATGGTAAGTGGTGAATCCATGGTGACCAATCAAGCGGGACCTGCGTTCACCAGTCTGACTCCTGACCACCAGCTTTGGGAGGACAATACTATACTGGCCAAGGATCTGGTCGCTAGTCTGAAAGGCATTGTGTCTACTATGGTAAGTGGTGAATCCATGGTGACCAATCAAGCGGGACCTGCGTCCCTCACCAGTCTGACTCCTTACCACCAGCTTTGGGAGGACAATACTATACTGGCTAAGGATCTGGTCGCTAGTCTGAAAGGCATTGTGTCTACTATGGTAAGTGGTGAATCCATGGTGACCAATCAAGCGGGACCTGCGTCCCTCACCAGTCTGACTCCTTACCACCAGCTTTGGGAGGACAATACTATACTGGCCAAGGATCGGGTCGCTAGTCTGAAAGGCATTGTGTCTACTATGGTAAGTGGTGAATCCATGGTGTCCATCCAAGCGGGACCTGCGTCCCTCACCAGTCTGACTCCTGACCACCAGCTGAGAGAGGACTTCACTATACTGGCCAGTGTCTATCCTGTCTACTAAGATCCTTTTGTAATTGGAGACTTACAAATAAGATAAGAGTTTGTTTGTCTGACTCCTGACCACCAGCTTAAAACGATTTTGAATGTACAGTACTGTAATAGAAGGATAAGGGTCAGTTAACACGGACACTTTTTAAGAGAGTGATTCAAAATGCAACTCTATAACTACGCAATAAATAAAAAAATAGAATAGAATAGTTTATTTGTAACTCAATACACAAAAACTTAAAACAAACATGATTAAAAAATTAAAAATAAAGGATAAACAGATTTTTGTAATTGAGTCACAAAACGGACTCTATCTCAGCATGGGTTAGTTGTAAGCATGTTACAACCAACGCTGGTCTTCCGGTAGAGCCGTTTGGTGACGTCACGGAAGATAACACAAGACAATATATAATTAAAATAAAATAAAAGACAAGACTAAAACAATAAAATATAAACTATGACAACGGATAGCGGTTCTACATAGAATAAAAAATTAGGCAGATAAGTAAGTTTGCGTTTTAGTTCATATACAAAAATTAAAATACAAAAGATAAAAATTGTAAAATTGTAACAGGCGAAATCAAAAAGAAACACATAAAATTACACACGGATAACTACTTCAACAATTGCATAGCATCATTATATGATACTTGTATCGTTTCTATGACTTTCTTGTTTTTTCTGACCTTCAAAAATAAAATTACGTAGTTTAAATTTAAAACCATGAAAACTTTGCAAGTTCCTTATTGGAGGGGGGATATATATAATAAGATACAAATTTGATTGATATAACATGAAAACTCGTCGCGGTGCCGAACTGCCTTACGCTGCGTCTTGGTGTGAACTGACCCTTGTGCTTTTCTTCTACTAAGATGAAGAAGTTTATCAGTAGAAAAATAAAACCAGTTTTAAAAAGAGATCTAATTGTCTTATAAATAAATTTCAGGTTTGCGAACGCAGCCGGCTCCGCGCCGCCATGGAAGCCGTCGACAACACCACAATACCAAACAACTCTTCAATGGCAGCTCTTAGAACCAATCTCTCTACAGCTTTACAGCAGAATTCAGGTGAGAAGTATATCGAACCAGCCTCATCCAAAAAAAAAACATAAACCTATCTACAGCCACATAATAAAAGAAAATGTGACAAAAAGAGCATTAGTCACCAGCCCAAGGACCGAGGGGTCCTCACTCTTTGAGTGACTGAACTGAAACTGAACTGAAACTGGCCGGAAAGAAGTTCGATATAGCCTCATCCAAGATTTGTTCTCAAATGAATATCCAAGTTTATCTACAATATGATCCAAACCCTTGTAACTATTGTGTTTGCAAAATTCTTGGGGTATGGCTCTCAATGATCTCTAGCCCACTGTTTTTTTTGGGATGGGGAAATAAATATCCCTCGGGAATATTTTATTTATGTGACCATCTCCAGATCATTTCCCATACTAAATAACGAAGAAATCAACGTGCATGTAAAAAACATACATGCAGCCAAACAAAGTAATCCCTCCTTTATTTTGAAGTTGATTAAGATGGCGTATGGGCAGGTTTTTCACCCAAAAACGCATACGAAGGCGAGCGCGGAAGCTAATATTTGTATAATCGAACATAGCATAGGATAGTGAGTGCTTTGATTTATACATACTGTAAACTCCCTATCTTAGATATATAGATAGATGAAACATTTAAATGGTACTTAATAACACCTTCACAATCTTGTAGCTTGAGAGCGGCTCAGGGCCGCTATTCGTGACGTTTGTGGGAAGCCTATGTCCACCAGTGGACGTATTTGGACTTTTGGAGTGATGCTGATGATCATATATAGTACTGTGGGTAATGTAACATAAATAATGACAAGTTAAGTTATGTCCACAGAGCTACGGTCGCGCCTCTCGCGGATCCACGACGCATCGGATATCGCGGAGATGAATGAAGCTGTAAGTATTTATTATTATAATATTTATTTATTATAATATTGATCCTAGCCTGAGATTAATGGAAGTTCTGTCAACACTTCATCAATAGGCACTGACTGTTTTTGCTTAATGTGTTCTGTGTTTTTCGTCAATCCAATACATGATGTAAGCTTAATTAAATTATTATATTGATCATTCTGGTAAAATGTAAGAAAGAACACATTAAGTTCTTTCTTCATACATATTGCCAATCATATCGTTAGAATTATTTAATTAAGACCTACCATAAATATTAGGCTACTGGTGTTTACCTATAAGAGGTATGTGCAGTGCACATATCAATTCAAAGTCTATTATAAAAATAGTGTATTCTGTAACTCAACTTATATGCTTGGTTGGAATTGTATATTAAACCATTCGTAAACCAAATAAATATGCAATAATGGAGTTTGGTCACATATTGACTATGTCGAGTGACAGAGCAAGACCGGTCGGAAGTGTGCGAGGATAAATTACCCAAGTTGAGCGGGTTCATTCGGTTCCGTCGAATTCTGATTATCATATAATATACCTCCATATTACTTAAATTCAAACTCCTTAAAGTTCAAATTCCCTTGCAGTCGCAACGCGCCTTCCAACAGTCCCTAAGCTACAGTTCGTCCTGCGTGTCGGCCTCCGAGTTCTTCGACGCGGAAGAACACGAGGACGATCTGAAGCCCGAGATAGACATACCGGCTGACGAGGTAAGATACTGGCTGACGAGGTACCATACTGGCTGACGAGGTAACATACTGGCTGACAAGGTAAGATACTGGCTGCCGAGGTAACATACTGGCTGACAAGGTAAGATACTGGCTGACGAGGTAACATACTGGCTGACAAGGTAAGATACTGGCTGCCGAGGTAACATACTGGCTGACAAGGTAAGATACTGGCTGCCGAGGTAACATACTGGCTGACAAGGTAAGATACTGGCTGACGAGATAACATACTGGCTGACAAGGTAAGATACTGGCTGACGAGGTAACATACTGGCTGACGAGCTAACATACTGGCTGACAAGGTAAGATACTGGCTGACAAGGTAAGATACTGGCTGACGAGGTAACATACTGGCTGACAAGGTAAGATACTGGCTGACACGGTAACATACTGGCTGACGAGGTAACATACTGGCTGACAAGGTAAGATACTGGCTGACGAGGTAACATACTGAAAAAGTACTTGTTTGTTGACAGTTTCTTGCAGATAAATTAAACAGGTTTTGTCAGGGATGCAGCACGATAGAATAAACGATACGTCAGATCATCGCGACAAAGCCACAATCATCATCATCCGCAACCTTACTTCCCCCACTGATCCAATTACCCCAAAGCCACGATAAGTCTAAATTAATATTATTCGTATTAATTATAAATAAATATTGTTTTCCAGGCGGGTGTTATCGAGCTGGACGGAGATTCTTCATCAGAAGCGGGGTCTTTAAGTAGCGAGGAAGACGTGGATGCGGGGTCCGCTAGTTCTGACAACTCTGAGGGTGCGAGTGAGTTTTACTAGCGCAGTGTTGCCAGCTTACAGACATGTTATTACGATAGATTTACTCTTAGAAGATTAAAAAACACGACGACAACGCTTTGTATGCTTTCAATGTAACCAACTGTAACTGTGATTTTGTTTTAATTTATTTGTGTGTGGAGTGCATTATTTATTGATGTGTTTTTTTTGTATTTTCTGTAAAAGGTTGAATTTTCTATCTTTGTGTTGCCAGAACACAGATATGAGAAGAGAGACCAGGTCTAAAACAAGGTATAGCTAATGTGACATAGCTGGTTAGTCATAGCTAGGTGATTCTATGTAGGTTTGACTCCCGTAATATATCGTATTCAGTATATCAGTCATCTGATACCCATAACACAAGCTCTGCTTAGCTTGGGGCTAGATGATGCTGTGTGGATTGTCCAACATTATTTATTTATTTTATTTTATTATACAGCAATCCGCCATCACACGTTGAACGCCAATCAGAGCATTACAAAACCGTGACATGTCGTCACAATATGTAATGTCATCATCATCATCAGCCTATAGCAGTCCACTGCTGGACATAGGCCTCCCCCAATGAGCGCCATAGCGCCCTGTCTTCAGCTTGACGCATCCAGCATCTACCTGCAGTCTTTCGCAGGTCGACATCCCACCTGGTGGGAGGATATGTAATGTAATGGCATAGCGGCCTTATAGTTACGTCCATGCCATTATAACCTCTATGGTTTTGATAAAAAGGTTCTAATTGCCGTTACAGTGCTATCAGCGGAAGCAGTGACCCTCCGGCACGACGACGCCCCCACGTGGACGCGGCGCACCCGCCTGCCCACCCCGCGCCCCGCGCCCGGCGGACCCTCACTCTGGAACCTTCTCTACAAGAACATAGGTACGTACTGGAAGACTGTTCAAGTATAAACGGGGACACTGTTCAGCAAATGGGAAGACTGTTGAGCTACAAATGGAGAGACTGTTGAGCTACAAATGGAGAGACTGTTCAGCTACAAATAGGAAAACTGTTCAGCTATAAATCGGAAACTGTTCAGCTACAAATGGGAAGACTGTTGAGCTACAAATGGAGAGACTGTTCAGCTACAAATGGGAAGACTGTTCAGCTACAAATGGGGAGATTGTATCAAGACGCAGAGGCAGTGGAGAATGCGAAACGTGCATGATAGAGCAGTACAGCGCGCAACGCTACAAGCATAGTATGGGATTCTTGCTCGCTGTGCGGTGTGCTGTGTATTGAGAGACAAATACCTATATCTTTTGTAACCTAGTCAATCTTTTCAACAATCTAATCATGGTAAAGATCCCGTTTTAAATGACTAGTCCTTTTTGAATCGACGCGTTGTATAAAATTCCTTCACTCCAAAATTAACGTCGATTCCTCGGAAAAAAGAAGATTCAAGCGTTACTTCTCGAAAATATTCAGCGAAACAACCAATTTTCCAAGATCCAATACCAGATTATTTGATGTCTACAAAGTCCATGAATGAAAGCTTAACAAAAACGGATAACAATAACAGTACTTATTAAAATGATGAATGCAAGCTTTCAAAACCAAACATTGTATGGAGCTACTGTGCTTTGCTTCGATGATACCAATAATGTCGTTAAATATTTATTCACCAATATTCCTTAAGTCTTTTAACACCTTTATATACTAACTAGCGGACCTTCCCGGCTTCGCAAGGTTTTAGTACGGATCCCTACCTTTTAAAAAATATAATATAGCTTATGTTCACCGGGGATAGTGTAGCTTCCCAACGGTGAAAGATTTTTTTTAAAACGGTCCAGTTGTTTCAAAGCCTTATTCATTACAAACAAACAAAAAATCAAACCTTTCCTATTTATAATATTAGTATAGAAAAATATCCAGATATTTTAATTCATTATATTTCGTTGACTACTCTCAACGATCCTATGTAAAGACTGTGTGAAATAGTTTTAATTACGTTAGTTTTAGGGTGAAAAATTCAATGGGCCCTGAAAGGAAACCACTTTAAATCCTGAAAATAGATTATTTTAAAACTTCTGAAACTATCATAGTTATTAACACTAAAGTCATTTAAAACGGGATATTTACCATGATTTGATTCTTGAGTTTTCCAATATTTCGGCACAGTTTCATGCGCCATGATCACGGAATAACTGAAGACACTGCGAGTTTGTTTTTATGAGCAGATATACCGATCTACCCTCATTTTCTGTCTTTTGCTACGAACTTTACCACTACCACCGGTTTCATTATTATCGAACGCAGCTCGATCACGACACACAACACTGACGGTATCAGAACGCAAAGCGGTTGGTAACTCACTTCTTCGGTTTTTACACATTGTCACAAACACCCTGTTTGTGACAATGTGTATAACCCGATAATTTAATAAATCATGGTAAATATCCCGTTTTAAATGACTATAGATTATTTTACTAAAAGGAATTCCTTTATTTAAAAAAAAAACAGATTTTTTCAGCCGTATTTACAACTAGTTGTTCCCCGCGTTGAACTCGAATTTCACTTTATTAGGTGACTTTTTTTACACCTTGATTTTCATTATTGGAGTTTTAATAAGGATCCCTAACTTTTTTGAAAATATAATATAGCCTATGTTCACCGGGGATAGTGTAGCTTCCCAACGGTGAAATAATTTTTCAAATCGGTCCAGTATTTTCCGAGCCTATTCATTACAAACAAACAAATAAAAAATCAAACCTTTCCTCTTTATAATATTAGTATAGATAATTTATTATTTACAGGCAAGGACCTCAGTCAGATCTCCATGCCGGTCACTATCAACGAACCGACGAACATGCTGCAGGTATGTCACAGACAGTGATATGATGCAGATAAGATATATTTTATTTGTAGCTCAAAACTATAAGTACCTTAAAGCTACAAAACGAGCATAATTATATAATGTATATTAGTTATCTAGTACCCATATCACAAGCTCTGCTTAGCTTGGGGCTAGATAATGCTGTGTGGATTGTCCAACATTATTTATTTATTTATTATTAATTAACTAACCCTGGTAATAAGCTCTCAATATATTTACTAACAAATTATGGATCTCAGTTATACGAATTTTTATAATTAAATTAAATATTTACTAGAAATTGCTACGAAAGTATCAAATCGTGCCACATCGAGCGCTCTAAGTGTTAGAGTCATCATTATCATCATCAGCCTATAGCAGTCCACTGCTGGACATAGGCCTCCCCCAATGAGCGCCATAGCGCCCTGTCTTCAGCTTGCCGCATCCAGCATCTACCTGCAGTCTTTCGCAGTGTTAGAGTAATCTAACCATTTAGCATATGGGTTTAAATTTACTTTTGGCATTTTTTCTTGTATTTATATGCGTTCCCTCTGTGATTAAGAAATATTTGATATAAATAAATAATGCTGGACGATCCACACAGCATCATCGAGCCCCAAGTTAAGCAGAGCTTGTGTTATGGGTACTAGATAACTGATATACTTACTACAACATTACAATCATCGTTTTTTTATATTATTTTCTTTAATTTCCAGCGACTTTGTGAAGAGCTAGAGTACTCGGAACTCCTCGACACAGCAGCCGAATGCAACTCCGCGCTGGAACGCATGTCGCTGATCGCCGCGTTTGCCGTCAGCGCGTACGCGGCGTCAGCGCACCGCGCCGCCTCCAAGCCGTTCAACCCACTGCTGCATGAGACATACGAGTGCATCAGAGATGACAGGGGCTTTAGATTCCTGGCCGAGCAGGTACGAGTGTCTCTAGCCGTCAGCGTGGCGTCGGCGCACTATACAGCCTCGAAACAGGTATTGACCTGTTTGGAGGCTGTATAGTGCGCCGAACGAACATATTCTATAGATGCAGCCGCATTGAAGGCTCCAAGTTTGATATCTCCTGTCAGACAGGAGATATCAAACTTGGAGCCTTCAATGCGGCTGCATCTATAGTCACGTGGGTCATCGAATATGAACACGTGACTTGGAGCCTTCAATGCGGCTGCATCTATAGTCACGTGGGTCATCGAATATGAACACGTGACTTGGAGCCTTCAATGCGGCTGCATCTATAGTCACGTGGGTCATCGAATATGAACACGTGACTTGGAGCCTTCAATGCGGCTGCATCTATAGTCACGTGGGTCATCGAATATGAACACGTGACTTGGAGCCTTCAATGCGGCTGCATCTATAGTCACGTGGGTCATCGAATATGAACACGTGACTTGGAGCCTTCAATGCGGCTGCATCTATAGTCACGTGGGTCATCGAATATGAACACGTGACTTGGAGCCTTCAATGCGGCTGCATCTATAGTCACGTGGGTCATCGAATATGAACACGTGACTTGGAGCCTTCAATGCGGCTGCATCTATAGTCACGTGGGTCATCGAATATGAACACGTGACTTGGAGCCTTCAATGCGGCTGCATCTATAGTCACGTGGGTCATCGAATATGAACACGTGACTTGGAGCCTTCAATGCGGCTGCATCTATAGTCACGTGGGTCATCGAATATGAACACGTGACTTGGAGCCTTCAATGCGGCTGCATCTATAGTCACGTGGGTCATCGAATATGAACACGTGACTTGGAGCCTTCAATGCGGCTGCATCTATAGTCACGTGGGTCATCGAATATGAACGTTGTGTGCATTTTAAGTTGCGTGCGAATTTACAACCAGGTTGTCTGAACAAAATTAAGAATACAAAAATCACGCATGTACCAAGCAGCAAATAAGAGAGTGGACAATAACTACTAGTATAAGTTATATATATAGTATGTATAGTTAATAACTATAATCTTTTCCCTAGGTGTCCCACCACCCGCCGATCTCTGCGTGCCACGCGGAGTCCCCCCGCTGGTGCTTCTGGCAGGAGGCGCGCATCAAGACCAAGTTCTGGGGGAAGTCCATGGAGTTCCAGCCCACGGGAAGGGTCCACGTGAAGCTGAATACCACGGGGGATCATTATACTTGGAATAAGGTTAGTTACTGTTGTACTTGGAATAAGGTTAGTTACTGTTGTACTTGGAATAAGGTTAGTTACTGTTGTACTTGGAATAAGGTTAGTTACTGTTGTACTTGGAATAAGGTTAGTTACTGTTGTACTTGGAATAAGGTTAGTTACTGTTGTACTTGGAATAAGGTTAGTTACTGTTGTACTTGGAATAAGGTTAGTTACTGTTGTACTTGGAATAAGGTTAGTTACTGTTGTACTTGGAATAAGGTTAGTTACTGTTGTACTTGGAATAAGGTTAGTTACTGTTGTACTTGGAATAAGGTTACTTACTGTTGTGTTGTCTTTTTCTATTCGTCTATTGGATGAAAAATCATTTGCGTTTGGAGAAAACAAGGCCGCCTTTTGTACTTTATTTATTTTTTATTTAGATATAAGATTTTTATTTATTTTCATTTTTAGTACCTACAATAAAATGGTCAATCACAGAATAATGATATAATTAATAATTATTAATGAAGCGAAGACAATCGAAAGGCTTGTTTACTTCTTACATGAACACAGTACAGAAAAACTGTTCTATTTAAAGAGTAAAATAAAGCAGTGCGTATATTTCAGGTAACGACATGCGTGCACAACTTGTTCGGCGGCCAGCGCTGGGTGGACCAGTACGGGGACATGCACATCGCCTGCGTGGGGACAGACATCTCCTGCAAACTTAACTTCATCAAGGTATGTCTGTCTGTCAGGTGTCTGGCAACTTCAAGCAATAAATAAATAAATAATGCTGGACAATCCAATCAGCCTCTTCTAGCTCCAAGCTAAACAGAGCTTGTGTTATGGGCACTAGATGACTGAAATACATAATACGATAAATATAGGGAGACTGCGACTGTGTATCAATCATCCAGTACCCATAACACAAGCTCTGCTTAACTTGGGGCTAGATAATGCTGTGTGAATGGTCCGGCATTATTTACTCTTAATTTTTCAGTCTCGCTCGCTGTCTAATCCAATGTCGCCATCGCTATTCCAGTCTCGCCACCTGTATTCCAACCTCGCCCTCTATATTCCAGGCTAGCTCGTGGTCGCAGAGCCGGCACGAGGTCCGCGGCATGATCACCATGGGGCGCGGGGCGCGGCTGCGACTGCAGGGCCGCTGGTCCGAGGCGCTGTACGCGGGGGACCCGCCCGCCGCGCGCTGTCTGTGGAGACCTGGTAGATACGCTACTCACGCTTGATCAAAAATGTTTTAGGTGGGCGAAGGTCCGCCTGCGACGCATGAGGTTGCGGGTTCGATTCCCGCCTCGGAACAAATGTGTGTACGATCTGCAGATATTTGTTTCGGGTGTTCTGGTCGTTTTCTATGTATAATAAAAAATATCTATCTATGTAATGTATTGTATTATGTATATCAGTTATCTAGTACCCATAACACAAGCTCTGCTTACCATGGGGCTAGATAATGCTGTGTGAATTGTCCAGCATTATTTATTTATTGTTTCCCAGGTGCAATGCCCCCAGACCACGAGTTGTACTATGGGTTCACGAGATTCGCTATGGAACTGAACGAGTTAGAACCCGGCATGAGAGAGATATTGCCCCACACCGATACAAGACTCAGGTATATAAATAACTAGCGGACCTTCCCGGCTTCGCACGGTTTTAGTACGGATAGCTAACTTTTTTGAAAATATAATATAGCCTATGTTCACCGGGGATAGTGTAGCTTCCCAACGGTGAAAGAATTTTTCAAATCGGTCAAGTAGTTTCGGAGCCTGTTCAATACAAACAAACAAACCTTTCCTCTTTAGTTCCACCTGCCACAGTTTTTGAGTCATCATCATCATCATCAGCCTATAGCAGTCCACTGCTGGACATAGGCCTCCCCAGTGAGCGCCATAACGCCCTGTCTTCAGCTTGCTGCATCCAGCATCTACCTGCAGTCTTTCGCAGGTCGTCATCGCTCCTGGTCGGAGGGCGTCCTACACTACGTTTACCGAGTCGCGGTCTCCACTTAACACACGAACACGTTTGCCCCAGCGGCAGGTTCTTCGCGAGATATGGCGGGCCCACTGCCACTTCAACAAGTTTTTGAGTGTATCTATTTAATAATTAACCCTTGTCCAGGCCCGACCAACGCGCATTAGAAGAAGGCCTGGTAGACTCTGCGGAAACTCTAAAGCACGAGTTGGAGCAAGCGCAGCGGGAGCGGCGCCGGGACAGCCTGCAGCACACGCCAGCTTGGTTCCGGTACGTATACCCACCAGCGAGGCTACCACGCTATTAAGCAGATAACGTAACGCGCGTTATCCGCGTTATTACGCTAATTTTAGCGTGAATAACGCGTGTAAAGGCGCATTTAAACGTTAATAACGCCTCTTTACGAGTTATTCACGCTAAAATAAGACTGTGTGTGAGACCGTGCGTTAGTCAGTAGAGGGTCAGGTGACCGCTGGATAATAATTTACCTGTGATTGTTTCTTTTAACTCCTCACAATATAGGTGTCATTTCGAAATGTAGATGTTAAAGTCCATAATGAAAGAGAAAGAAAATATCCAAACTTTCCCCTTTACGCTGGGTTTCCACCAAAAAAAGGGAGAAATATGTAGTGTACGAGCCAAAATAACTCCTACAAACTTAACTATAACTGGAGTGCCCTTAACGAGGAGAAAACCCCAACATGTACTTTGAAATGAAATGAAATGAAAAGGTTTATTTGACACGAGACATTGAAATTTTAAAAACATAAAGGATAACTAAGAACTAGGCACAAACATAATTACTAAAATAATAGAAGTGAAACAGTTATATACTTAAAAATACAAAACAAAGAGAAAACAAAATATCCCCAAATTATTTTAGAGCTCAAAAATTAATGATTAAAAAAAAAACTAGATACCTAACTAATAACCTGGGAGGTTGTATTACACTAAATTTCAAGTACAGGTACTTTAGTAACCTATTATATCTAACCTCTTATAACTTCTCACCATGTATGCAAGTGCTTATTATAAGATTGAAGTGTATTTACTTATTAGTTTTTGCTGTAATAAATGATTTTTATCTTTATCTTCAATAATGTTTATTGATCACCCTATTACACATCCACTGCCAAACATAGGCCTCACGTTAACAACGCCCCAAATAGCGATAACGGTGTTTTCATTTATTATTATTTATTTACAGAAAAACAATAGAAGACGGTGAAGAAACTTGGGTATTCAGCGGGGAATACTGGAAGACGCGCGCCGCGGGATTCTCTCCGGACTGCGCGCCTCGGATATGGTGACCACAGCTGTTCTTATATGTAAGTAAATATGTGAAGACGCTGGGTAAACATGGGAAGACGCTGGGTAAACATGGGAAGACGCTGGGTAAACATGGGAAGACGCTGGGTAAACATGGGAAGACGCTGGGTAAACATGGGAAGACGCTGGGTAAACATGGGAAGACGCTGGGTAAACATGGGAAGATGCTGGGTAAACATGGGAAGACGGTTGGTAAATATGGGTAGACGGTGGTCATATTGGTAAATGAAAGAAATATTAATAGTAATTCCTAGAACGAAATTAAGAAGAAATTGTCCACCATTATTTATTTAATAACATATGTAAATATATAGTTTTTTTTTAAATCAAGATTTAGACCTACTGAAACGGACTTTTCTATAGCCCGTGTATTTTCATATTCACGCTTTGTCAAAATTCTAATGGAAACTACTTATTTAGAAACCTATCTATTTTGTATCTGGTTTGTTTTTTTGCCTTTGCTCTGCAGTGGCTCATCCCCGGGCTAATATTTGTTTTTTTTAGTGTCAAATATTTTTTTTTTATTTAGCCTGTTTCGTCCCACTGCTGGGCAAAGGCCTCCCCCAAATCTTTCCACTCAGTGCGGTCACGTGCGATCTCCCACCAATCTCCAAGGAAGGCGTTAAGGTCGTCTCTCCAGCCAATAAAATAATTATCTATTTATTTATTTTATTTGATATTTTATTCTATCAGTATGTATAGAAAAATAATATATGTAGGAAAAAAATAAACATTTAAATGACAGAAGTGTATGAGATTTTGGTTTTGCTTTAGTAGTGATTGAAACTATGATTAACTTCATTTATCTATGTATATATCCTATCTATCTAAACCGACCAAAACATGTGACAATAATAGATAGAATAGATAGATTGACGACCGATGTGGCGCGGTGGGCGAAGGTCCGCTTGCGACGCAGGAGGTTGCGGGTTCGATTCCCGCCTCGGAACAATTGTGTGTACGATCTGCAGATATTTGTTCCGGGTGTTCTGGTCGTTTTCTATATATAATAAAAAATATCTATCTATGTAATGTATTGTATTATGTATATCAGTTATCTAGTACCCATAACACAAGCTCTGCTTACCATGGGGCTAGATAATGCTGTGTGAATTGTCCAGCATTATTTATTTATTTATTTATAGATCGATAGAAATTCTTTATTGCACTTTAAATAGAAAACTATATACAGAAAAAACTTAAAATGAATTACAATTGGCGGTCTTATCAAGCTCAAGAGCGATCTTTGCCAGACAACCATGGATGGATAGGATCGTGGACAGTACCAGGGGATCTGTGTGCTTGTGGGTTATGAGATATGATAAATAAAATACGTATAATCCTTACATAGAAACATACATACTCGTATCATAAAATATTATTTATTTATTATTATTATTTTAAGCCATTACTGTCCCACTGCTGGGCAAAGGCCTCCCTTTTCTTCTTCCACTCCTCGCGATCCAACGCTGCAACAGGCCATGATGGAAGATGTACCTCGAGCTCCTCGCGCCATCTCATCCTGGGCCTTCCACGTCGCCTCTTAGCGTCATAAAATATATAAATGATATTTTTTTAATTAACATAATAATATTTATTTTCAGCGCAAACCAGCTCGCGAGGTGCTCTGCTAGGTTGTGCGACGCTTCCGCTTGACAGCTTTACGATTGTAGCCTTTATCTCTTTAATATACGTCTTACTGTTCAATGCAGGCAGTTGTAAGGCATAGACAGAAGCTAGACAGAGTAATGTTATACTTGTCTATAAAAACTGGTTCCCAATATTATATCTCTGGATACAATCTTTTAAAACTTACGCGATCTGAACTGAACACATAATTATAAGTATTAATACAACAGGTTAATTATTATTATATTAATATTATAATATTTATTGCGTTTATTTACCTATTATCCCGACGTTTCAACACACTGTCGTGGAAAGATCGGGAAAAATAGGTATTAATACTTATAATTAATTTATTCAAAACGCATGTTAAAAATACATTAAATAAAAATTATTCATTAATAAGGCAGTGGTAAGTTTTTGGTGCTGAGTAGTATTTATTATTAATTAATAGTTAACGTAATATGAAACTCATCGCTTTCGGGATATGCTTTAAATATCTTTAATATTAATATAATAATAACTAACCCGTTGTGATTATAATTAACCCGTTATGATTATATCGTCGTTTCGTCGTCGTTTCGTTATATCATCGTGGTTTCGTCTCCAGCACTTGATTTTTTGACATTTCTTGTAGAAAACATCTCGTAAATATTCTACTGCAGATAGACAAAACGAAGTAAAGAATAAGAAAACCTAGGCTCTGGTGAATAATAAATAAAATTATTATTTATAATTTGATAACTCAGATCAGCTAGTTTATAATTATTTTCCATTACTTGACACTGGCAGAGAAGTGTCCAACCAGACACATTTGTTATTATGCAATTAACAATGAATCATGATGTATATTTTATATATTTCCCGTTTAAATTGACTATTTTAAATTGGTTATTTTCCTAACTGCAGAATCTGCCCGAGGTAAGTATATTCGGAAACGATTTTGTACTTCTGTAACGTTATAAAGAAAAGAAAGAAAATACATTTATTGATTCACAAGTAGGTACAGCTTGTTAGTAAATAATTATAGTATATATAGGTAAACAAGAACATAAAGAAATAAAAAAATTTACTACGTATCTATATAAAAGCAACAAGCGACTCTACAATGCGAACTAACAGCTCCTGTCTCAGCATAATGTTGCTCTACTTCCACAAGAAGTAGAGCAACGCTGCTTTTCTGATAGAACCATTGTTATGTATTTCTGTTAACACTTTGATTCCTGAAATCACACGGTATGTGTTTTCTACAAGTGACTAATATGCGTAAATCCACACTAGCGCAGCGGCTGAGAAAATACAGATCTTTGTGACTCAGCACAGCCGTAATATTTTTCGAACGAAACGCATGTGCGGCGCAACACAACCGCTGCTGTGTAGAGCGGCAGCACGAATTGTTTAGGTAAAAAAAAAGATCGCAGTCGTCGAAAAAAAACCGCAGTCAAAGTTATCTTCTCTCCTTCTATGCCTTACAACTGTATAAATAATTGTTAATAATAATAACGCGACCGTCTTGTGATTAGTATATTAGTATAATTAAGGTCGAATTCGCTTGTATTCAAAAAATTACTCCGTAATTGTTATTCCATTTCATAGTGGATTTAAAGATATAGCTGAATTAAATATTATGGAATTTTGGTGATTGTGGAGGATTAATGTTGGGAAGAGCCATTTTATAACTAATTTAATTATAATTTAGTTAAACTATATGAGTTAGCAAATAAATTTTGGCCATTCCGACATGAATTTAATAGATTACATTAATAATTATTATTAATGGACTCAAACCTGCCCAACATTAATTTTAATTTATGTTGGGCAGGTTTGAATCCCATACATTTTGTATGACGTTATAATATCTGTAAGTACCATACAGGTTTTTTAATTACTTGAACTCTAAAATATATAAATATTAATATAACTTTAAGTTCATGTGAGAATGGTCTTTAGTAATATAGATATTTGATGATCACGCAGTATTTTTTTTATAATATTTTTTAACTGTTTTTAACTTTCTGTTATCATATTTTTTTGAATTGTTAATGAAATGTTTTTAACTACTTATAACTTAGTTTTAATAATTTCTCTTTATTTTATTATTTTTGTGAGTATATCTACAGTATACAAGGTGTCACAGAAAGGGTAATGAAGGCGGAAGGGAATGTTTACCCTGCGGGGTAAATCTGACAACATTGATTATAAAAAAATTTATTATAAAAAAAATGTTTTATTAACATTAATATTAAATACTAAATTGACAATGAAATACATACCCAGAGAGAAAGAATGTATTCTAAAATTTTACTTAGTCTAAATATTGACTTGGTCATTTATGCAAGTAGTTTTGAGTTCAGTTGAGTACAGTTAAGTATGGGTCAATAATTATATTAATTAATTAAAAATATAATTATTAGTGTCGATGGTACAATGCTTCTAAAAATTGTCTTATGAACTAAATAAAAGCTACTTTTTAGTAATAATTTTGACTATAGCGTCAGCTCAGTAAATTATCCCGTTGGAACCTATTGGGTACAACCAAAATAAAAAAAAGCTTTTATTTTGTAAGTAATACATTATATTGTGGCTGTGAAGTTAAAAAAAAATTTTGTTTCGTTTGGTAAGCATTAAAAATATTAAATCCGCTTATAGCTGTGGCCTCATTTGATAATTTTTCCATAATTAGTGTTACTTAGCGCCCTTGTCAATTAAATTAAGTAACTAACATATACTAAACTAAGTGAAATAGAAGTTAACTAAATGTTATGACATAGATGCGTTAATACGGGTTGTTGGAATACTAAAAGACAAATTAAGTAAATTGATTTAGTATTGTTAACATGTGTTTTTATTTACTGGGTGTCCCAGAATGAGCGATCGAAAACTATATAGTGACTTTTTAGGCGTTACCTACTTTTCGAATATAGGGTACGTGTTTTTAAAACGCATGTTAAAAATACATTAGATAAAAATTATTAATTAATAAGGCAGTGGTAAGTTTTTGGTGCTGAGTAGTATTTTTTATTAATTAATAGTAACGTAATATGAAACTCATCGCTTTCGGGATATGCTTTAAAAATCTTCAATTTTAAAATTAACCTAAGCTTTTATAATCGCTCCTTTGGTAGTCGGTTAAAAACTCAAAGCTGTTTCTCTCGCTAGCTTCCCACTGCTGGGCAAATGCAAACAATGAACTTCCATATTATTTATTTGTAATAAACTCCTATTTTTCTTTACTATAAACCCTGTAATATACGTTAATATCTATCGGTGTTGTTGTTAGATTTCGTATTATGTATGTTTAATGACTTTTTTTCTAATATAGCCGGAGCCAACGTCTCTTACGATGCTAAGACTTTTGTTGTTATAGTGCGTAAGCCCTCGCACTCGGGGTAATCTCTAAGAAATTAAATAATAACCTAAAAAATTACGATTTCGATGAGACTTGAACCCGCAAACCTTCCCCTCAGTACAGAGACACCAAATCAGCCACGAAATAAAATGACCGACGAGTCTAAAATCTTTGGGACTACGACTCTAGCGCCGTTAGCTCCACCTACAGGGGAAACGTTGGCTCTTACGATTATAAAATATACATAAAGGCGTTTTCAATTACAAACTGGTGTTTATTTAATGTTTTATTTAATAGAACGATATCGAGTACCTACCATAAAGCCAGGTAGTTACCGGTGTTATGGTGCTTAATGTACCATTCACAACGAGCATGATATATACATATATGATACATTACGCCTCTTGTTGCGAGCGCCTTCTTTCCCCGTATGGTCCAGGAGCCAGGTAAAAATTTAGTCAATTATTTCCTCCCGCGCGAAAAGTCGTAAAATGCATTAGGGATTAATATTATAAATACTCGTGACCGTCAGCTGCGATTCCGTGGGTGGGTTGGGCAGTGGCAGTGATGACGACATTATTCCCATGGAATAAGGTTCAAATCAGAAATTAAAATGAGCTTGTTCTAGAATCCTGAATTGTGAATCTCATATTACGAAGTTTTGCTTGGGTTGTGAGGGATTTGATCATGAAAAAATATGTCACTGGCTCCCGGGCAAAACGCTCGCTGTGTAACACTTTTCATTACGCCCCGTAACGCTGGTCAACTTCAACTTCTTATTTTTATGGCTCGCTGTGTCTGTGTTGCCAGAAATCTGCCGTCATGCGTCTGTGTCCGTGTTTAGAGTCATAAACTTTAGTAGAGAAAAAACTAACCACCACTATTGTGATAGCAATGTTTTCGATGTGACTTCAAAATTAACCTTTAGTTGGTTTGGGTCACCGGCCGGGTGATTATGTAACTCGCGATCGGTATGCGACAGGCGTAAATCAAGCAATCAGTGCTGTCAAACGTCAATTTTGACCAATTTTGACGTTGTAGCTGGTGTCAAACTGATACAAAATTGGCGTTTGACAGCACTGATTGCTTAATTTACGCCTGTCGCAAACCGGTCGCGAGTTACATAATCACCCGGCGGGTACTATTAATACATAAATAAGTTTTTTTTTTAAGTTAAATGACAAGGGTTTTGGTTGTTTTATATTTTAAAAATCTGTCACAATAATGTAAAAAATAATTTGTGCTTATTTTAAAACACAGCTTACCTTAGTAAATATATAAGAATTGGGTGATACTCGCCCGGAAAGGGTTTTTGAAGTATCAACAAAATCTTCCCACATTTTAATAATTTAACATCTTTATAAATTTTTAAAGTAATAATTTCGCCTAATCCTTCTCTTAGCAGCTCTTTAACCATTTTGTTGTCTTTTAATAAAAACGACAATAAATAATGTTTTTGTAAAAATAGCTATAGAATATTTAATTGTTGTTATAAATTGAAATAATTGACATAACTATGAATTGTTCAATGTATACTTGCCAGATTTGCGCTACCATTTGTTTTTTCTACATAATTATTTTGGCTGAAAACCACAGAAGTTAACTTTGCACCTAAAGGTCCACCTCTACCGTCGTCTGTACCGCGGCGAGTAAATATTAATGAGTTTTCGATTCGAATAAACTTTTAGTGTGAAATAGCTCGATAGATTTCCAAAATCATGGCGTCGTTTTGCTGTTGTCAAATTAATATAATAAATAAATACAATACGATACAGCGGCATAGACATCTATCGAGTTGGTTGGATGGATCTATTTTATTTTTAATCCACATCGAAACCCTCTGTATCGCCATAGTGTTACCAGGAGACTATCGCCGCGATACATTCGCCCGTGGGCGTGGCCCTTAATTTAGATGAAATAGAATTATCTGTAGAAAACCTTGTTTTGGTTCCAAGTTAAGATCTATAAATTACCTACAAAAGATATCCTAGACGACCTATGCGGCGTATTGGGTGAAGGACCGCCAGAGGCGCAGTAGGTCACATGTTCAATTCCCTCTGCTAGATAAATGTTTGTATTATCTGCAATTATTTGGTCCGGGTCTGGGTGTTTTCTATGTAATATATAACAATATAGTGTTTAACCATGTGGCTAGTGAAAATATCGGTTTAAGCTGGCTAGTTAATGTTACATAGTATATAATATAAGAAATAAATACTTTGAGTAGGTAAAATTTATGTTGCTCTAACATTTGTTGTCATTAAAAATCCAAAAATTGAGTAACCACTACTTATTCAT
Source organism: Eupithecia abbreviata (assembly GCA_943735965.1). Taxonomy (NCBI): domain Eukaryota; kingdom Metazoa; phylum Arthropoda; class Insecta; order Lepidoptera; family Geometridae; genus Eupithecia; species Eupithecia abbreviata. The sequence goes on along the minus strand of OX030998.1, from coordinate 7,908,683 downwards.
ACCAAAGTAAATATTTGTCATAATAACAGCCAAAATATTCGTATTAAAATAGATCGCTATCTAAAAAAATTGGTAATTTATATATTGGTCGTTAAATTTTTTTAACGTTGTCCAAAAATGTGCATTCAAATATGGGTTTCAAACTCTTATCTTTAGCTACATTAAAAAAAACAAAATGGCTTCCAACAAGCTTCGAACGAGTAGTCCGCGAGCTATTTATCATCTGATGCCGTCAATCCTACTAATATTATATGGATGGATGTTTGTTACTCTTTCACGTAAAAACTACTGAATGGATTTTAATGAAACTTTACAATAATATAGCTTATACATCAGAATAACACATAGTCTTCAATTTATAAAGATATGTTGTATATTATCCAAAATATCTATCACCACGCGGGTGAAACCGCGGGGCGTAGCTAGTATAAAATACTTTAAAATGATAGAATAGAAAGACATTTATTAATAACAACTTAAATTAACAAATAACACACTTATAGAATAGGTATATGTTGTTACAAAAAGGCTCTAACTCAGCATAATGCTGGCTAAGCTCCGTAAGAGGCTTAGCCAGCGCTGGTCTTCCGTTAGAGCCCGTACAGGTGACGACACGAACAGGCATACCATACGCGATGATATAAAAAATATATAATAATAGAAAAAACTAAATAAAAACACTTAAAAAATCGTTTACAAAAATCTTACTGAATTCGAGCTAAAATCTCATATTTGATTGCATATTTTTGGACATTAAAAAAATCTACATTTATGTAAATGATACGAGTTAAAGGTCATATTTGAATAGACGTATTTGTGATGTCCTGCAGCGGAGATGTATAAAGCTTCTCGCACACCTGGACAACTCGACAAGCTTTATTATACATCTCCGAATTAGTGGTAACTGCTCGTAACATCCGAACGATTCCTTACTAAACTCGACTTATTAAGTTTGCTATTACAATATTGAATTTCTTAAGTAAGACCACTCTTTCTTAGCTTGTGTGTATCAGATTTTACTGAGCGTACGTCGAATTCTATAAAATATGGCCTAAAAAGATAAGTGAAACACGAATCAAAAATTATTTATGCCGACAAAAGTTACTCGCATCGCAAAAAAACGATATCTAGGTACTAGTTTTTTTATTATGATTATTGTATCTGTGATTGTATCGTGGTTATTGCAAGCAAAGTTACCATTTTGGTTTGTATTAGTTTATATAGATAATATTTATGAAAATATAAATGTTTCAGTTTATAACTTTGTTTTATTTACGACTAATTTCTGCCCGCGGTCGCACGGACAAGAGAAAAAAACAAAACAAAATAAATATACATACATATAAACCGAATGCAGCCAATAAAACATTGAGAAGGGGGAAAAAAGATATTCCCACTAAACCCCAGGACCGAGGGGTCGTCACCCCTCGGTCCTTGGGTGGAAAGAACCGAGCCGAAAAGAAAATTTATTAAAAATTGCACGGGTAGGTCCCATGTTCATGTGAACATGACGTCATCGTACAGAATAAGATATTTTTTGTTATTTTATTCTATGGAACATACAATACTTTTATTTCTTAAAATGAGGACAAGGTAAATAAGAGTAAATAATATTAGTTTATTGTGTGTGGCACTAGTCATAGTGACTAATATGATTGACGCACTGAGAACTTTCTTCGAATATCGGATATGGAAGATTTTGGGAAAATCTGATTCTCATTATGTTCTATGGCATGAAACTCTGGTGAAAAGCTAGTATGTATATCCATGGAAAGAATAGGGAGGAAAATGTGTCTTTTTGACAAATGTGTCGATGACGTCATATTCCATAGAAAAAATATGAGCTACCCGGTCGCACGCGTTGTTTATGGAAACGTTTAAAGGTCATTTCTATACTGGGAACTGATTTTATTAACTTTTGCCAATTCCTGTTTGCGATCCGCTGATGAGGATATGTTAGACCTCGTACAGGTTATTTCTATACCTACTGGGAACTGATTTTATTAACTTTTGCCTATTCCTGTTTGCGACCCGCTGATGAGGATATGTTAGACCTCGTACAGGTTATTTTTATACTGGGAACTGATTTTATTAACTTTTGCCTATTCCTGTTTGCGACCCGCTGATGAGGATATGTTAGACCTCGTACAGGTTATTTCTATACCTACTGGGAACTGATTTTATTAACTTTTGCCTATTCCTGTTTGCGACCCGCTGATGAGGATATGTTAGACCTCGTACAGGTTATTTTTATACTGGGAACTGATTTTATTAACTTTTGCCTATTCCTGCTTGCGACCCGCTGAGGATATGTTAGACCTCGTACATCCTCGTAGCCAAATCTGTTAGATTTAGAGAAAGCAATAATTGTATCATGCGCATATGCCTTGTGTCCGTTGAGATTGCCAGCAGTGGTCGATATTCGGCTAGGACATCATTATTTCTGCATTCACTAAAATAAAACAACCCTTATCAAAATTACAACTTTATTTAACTATCTAACAATATAATGAGCATGGAAAATGTCGCAAAGTTCGTATGGCAGTTTATGATTTGGCTTTGATGAACACAATTATATCACTGTTATGTATCCACTAGCCAATTTGATGTAGAATATCTGTAAACAAACCACGACACAAACTCGCTTGCTTTGCGATATAATTGTAAGCTATATTTATTGAAGGCAGCATTTCAAATCCACCAGTAAACTGCGGTTTGTTTACAACCATTCTACACCGAGTTTGGCTAGTGTATGTCGACGTTTAAATAGACTTCACTACACACTGGATAAACTAAATCTTTTGTATATAAAAACGTACATGTCCACAACTTACAACATACCCTGTTTATTATTGCATTGCGGTAACATTTAAATCTATTATACATTAACACTTTGACTGCGATTTTTTTTCGACGACTGCGTTCTTTTTTTTAACCTATAAAATTCGTGCTGCCGCTCTACACAGCCGTTGTGTTGCGCCGCACATGCGTTTCGTTCGAAAAATATTACGGCTGTGCTGAGGTCACACAGATCTGTATTTTCTCAGCCGCTGCGCTAGTGTGGATTTACGCATATTAGTCACTTGTAGAAAACACATACCGTGTGATTTCAGCACTCAAAGTGTTAACACAACTTTGTAACAGTATATATATATTTGTTTATACAAATAATTGCTTTCCATTCCATAAAACATTGCTTACCACCTTATTTACTAAAAGCCATTTAAAATGCAAACAAAATTTGCCAAAAAATGCTTCAACTTAAAACCACTTAGTAAGGTTTTATGAAATGATAACGCTTATTTTATCATTTAGTTATCCTATCTCATGTTGGAAACAGTTTAGATTAGTTTTAGTACTTAACTTATATTTTAGAGGAGAACGGCCAATCGCTTTCACCTCACATTTAATTCTTAGTTGCAGTTCAGAACTGACATCAAACCGCTGAGACTGAGCAGTGAAGGTTTTATAGTTTGACCGAAACCGCTGTACCGCTCCTTATGAAAGTGCGGCGAGGTGGGGGCCGAGGAAAAGAGAGCAAGAGTACGCGTTGACGGCAGACCGATGGATCGGAGCGGCCGATATTCCCCCCCGTCTCGCCGCTCGCATACCTCAGGCGCGGTACAGCGGTTTCGGTCAAACTATAATTTACAATACAGTAGACATAACAGGTAAAAATGACAAAAACACACTGACTAATGCAAACCGACCTCAGAATGATAGTCGACACAAACGAAGTTTTGCAAGCTGGAGTGGCAGTGGGCCGGCCATATCTCGCGAAGAACCGACGGCCGCTCGCTGGGGCAAACGTGTTCTTGCGTGGAGACCACGACTCGGTAAACGTAGTGTAGGACGCCCTCGGACCAGGTGGGATGACGACCTGCGAGACTGCAGGTAGATGCTGGATGCGGCAAGCTGAAGACAGGGTGCTATGGCGCTCATTGGGGGAGGCCTATGTCCAGCTGTGGACTGCTATAGGCTGATGATGATGACAAACGAAGTAAAGCTATGTCTTAACAAGCTAGTCTTAGCAAGCATCTTGATGCACGTTTATTTTGTGTGGGCGTCAGTGGCGTGCGGTCCAGATCTTCGACCACCTTATGTTTGATTAAAGGAGCTCTGTACTCTCGGCTGAACTGTTGGTCTACTGTTGTCAGTGCTCCGCCCCTCCGGCCCGGACTCTGCGCTTGCAGTATCTTGATGCCCGTGGTTTAGTGCTGTGCGTCAGTGGTGTGCGTTCTAGATCTGCGACCACCTTATGTTTGGTGAAAGGACCTCAGTACTCCCGCTAGCTCAAGTATCTATGTAGTGTCAGCGCTCCGCCTTGGTAGCGGGCCCCGGACTCAGCGCTTGGAGCAGTTTGTTCCGCGTGTGGTGGCCGAACAACACGGTCAGTAGCGCCACGCCGTAGCCAGTGGCACGTTCACCCTGGAAAACAGATATTTATATTTATTTGCCATTAATATTATTTTTTTCGATATTTATCAAGTGTGGCAAGCCTTATGGTAGAAAAGTTTTGGCAATTTGTTTGAATAGTGGAGAACCAGTTAGAAGGGTCAATTCTTACGTCGAGAGCGCCATGCAAGGCCCATTCTCTGCTACTACTGAATGCCGTAACTTATTAATATTTCATTTATTGCAAGAAATATGGTCTTCATACAAGACATTAGAATAAGTAGTGTCCATACGTTACCAAAACACATTGCTAACTAATGCAAACATTTCTAAAAATAGATTCGTATATCATTTTACTTAAATTAATAATAAGTTACAAGTCTGCAGATCGTGAACACAAATGTTCCAAAGCGGGAATCGAACCCGCAACCTCTTGCGTCGCAGGCAGACCTTCGCCAATAGCGCCACAGAGGTCGTCAAAGATAAGTTTATTTCTAAGATAAGTTAAGTATAGGTAGTTATAGAACTTACGGAGACGGATGGCGCGGCCATGTCTACGTGCAGCCAGCGGCCCGGGAAGTCGAAGCCGAGGTGAGCCAGGACGAACAGACCCGCGCAGGAAGGCTGCGCGTTGCCGCGGTCCTGAAAAATACAGATTACATATTAATCAACGAGTCCGCGGCTTCGCACGCGTTGTTTCTATGGAAACGTTTTAAGATTATTTCTATCACATGGGAACTGATTGATTCAATTCACTTGGGATAAAACTAGCCAGATAGTTCTGGGGCTCGAATAGAACATACTACTACTACTTTTATATTAAATAATGAATGAAAGCTTTAAAATGAATGGTTAACGGCTTCTGTGCTTAGTTTCGATGACACCAATGTCGTTTAATATTTTTCGACATCTTTCTCACTGTCTTTTCTTTCGACATCCCATTGTCAAAATTAATAATAATATACTCACAGCGACGCTGTTCTTCATGTCAGCGACCTGGCTGGCAAACTCCTGGAAGTGTAGATCGGGCGCGAAGGGCAGCGCATGCGTCAGGTCCCCCGAGGAGTACCCCGCGAGGAGGCACAAAGACTCCAGAGCCCCGGAGTTGGACAGGATCGCCGCGTGGTATTTACCCGTTGCTGTTCCCTGGGGAAGATAATTACTGTATTAGACGATAGTTCTTGTACTCTATTCATGCTGTGACCGCGTGAACCTGTTGCAACCTCGACAAAATACACACGCATACACATACATTGTCACAGCTTAGGTGTAGGTACGGATAGAGGTAGGTATATGTTCCCTGTAAGGGCGGAGCAATTTCTTTATAAAGTAATAAATAACAGTAGTTACTATAACTAGTATTTATAGGTTGTAACATAGAAATCGGATAATTTATACAATATCATACACAAGAATGAAATTAATTTCATAAATAACTCGAAAGGTAGGTTAGGTATGTCACTTATTAATTTTTGATTCATACTTTATATAAATAGGTAAATAAAAAGCTATAAATAAAGGAAACGGAAGAAACACTGTACGGTCGACGCACGAACGCATCATCGGTTCAGTTTGACGACCGATGCGGCAAGGTCCGCCTGCGATGCAGGAGGTTGCGGGTTCGATTCCCGCCTCGGAACAATTGTGTGTACGATCTGCAGATATTTGTTCCGGGTGTTCTGGTCGTTTTCTATGTATAATAAAAAATATCTATCTATGTAATATGTTGTATTATGTATATCAGTTATCTAGTACCCATAACACAAGCTCTGCTTACCATGGGGCTAGATAATGCTGTGTGAATTGTCCAGCATTATTTAATTATCGGTTCAGTGTGAAAGGTTGAATGTTTGATTATATATTCGTCTGTTCTGGTTACGCGATGCATTTTCCGTCAGATAAGTACCGACCCTAAGACGTACCTGAGCTCCAGTTAGAGTGGCGACGTCCACAATAGTGTCTGCCTTCAGATCACGCGAGGCATACACCACTCCGTCACTCAGCACCAAACGACCTGAGGACAAGTGGAGACCGATTTTGTCAGTTTCTGTCTTCTGTTAATCTAATTTTAATTTACAAGTTCAATAAAAAACTATTTACTTTACTTTAAACATATACTTTATTTTAGTTAGTACAGACCGGAATGGATTGCGACAACAGCTAAGGTTTTGTCGCATGCAACGTAATACAAATCTCAAATACTCTCTCATTGCATACCAAGCAATACCTATGTTACAATACAATCTAGATAAATGTTAGGATTTAAGATACTATAAACAAAATGTAACAAATTTGTATCAATAAATAAATATATCTATCTATCTATCTAAGCAAAGATATACAGAAACAGTTGTAGAATGGGCGCCATCATCGCTAAGAGCGATAACACACTTTTACCTATCCTTAATGTAAAAATGCTCTGATTAATAGATATTTAACAGTATTTTTATGAATTTGGACGCCTATAATTAGATATGTGTAGAAAATTAATGAACAGACAATCCTTATTTCTTACTTGAAAATAATGTATAGTATAAAATTTGACCTGTCTAAGTGCTTATTTTGTAAGCCCAAAGAAATAAAGATATTTGAGATTTTTGACGACCGATGTGGCGCGGTGGGCGAAGGTCCGCTTGCGACGCAGGAGGTTGCGGGTTCGATTCCCGCCTCGGAACAATTATGTGTACGATCTGCAGATATTTGTTCCGGGTGTTCTGGTCGTTTTCTATGTATAATAAAAAATATCTATCTATGTAATGTATTGTATTATGTATATCAGTTATCTAGTACCCATAACACAAGCTCTGCTTACCATGGGGCTAGATAATGCTGTGTGAATTGTCCAGCATTATTAAAAAAAAAAATTATTATTATTAAAATATTTGAATAAAAAAAGTACCTTCTGCATCCGTGTTGTTGATCTCGACGCTGCGCCCCGAGTACAGCTTGTGAATGTCGTCAGGCCTGTCCAATACAAACAACGCTCATATTATAAATGCTTCAATTTAGATTTGTAACTGTACGAAGACGTACATATATATATATATATCATCATTGTATCAAATTGATTGCGGCATATTTACGCCCTTACCGTATGAAGGCTCGTTTACTTTATATGTTTTACGTGTACTATTTCAGTAAATTGAAAAGTGATCAGTGATTTAAGGGTCCGGCGACCCTCGCTTGCAAAAATCGCTCCGAATATCGCTGTCCCTGTTTAACCCTTGCGCCGCGCCCCATGCGTGCGCGATAGCAATATTAGCCGTTCAAAATTTGGTTTGTTCCGTAATACCAAAAATTATGACTGAAAACTTTTTGTATTCTTCACAAAGTATTGTTATTCTGTAACTAGACAATATAAGCTATGTTCCTTAATAAATTAAAAGTAAGATATTGATGTTTTTAATACGAAACAAATAGCAAGAAAACTTGTCCATTTTCGCATAAAAATGTGCAAAATGAGATTGGCTTTCATTTCATTTTAGGTAAGTATTTCGAAAAAAAAACTATTTGGGAACCTAGATAAATACTATTTTAATACAAATAATGCAATATTATAGTGGAAATATGCTTGAATTAGAAATAATTTTGGTATTACGTTTGTATGAACAATTCGTCCCTCCGGAGGCTTAACTCATTTACTTACTACTTAACTAACTTGACTTACTACATAATGTACACCTCCATACAGTAACCTCTACACGCCAAAACTACTACACAGATCGGGCTGAAATTTGGCATAGACATAGTAGTACCTTAACTTACTTCAGACCTTGCATTAAATCCGATAGTTCTGATTTTTTTACTTGTTTATGATGTTTGCCCAATGAACAATCCAAGTTTGTGATGTAGGTTTCTCCTGCTTAGTACCTACAAGTAAGTCGATCTTTCATTCACCCGACCACACCAACCTATAGTGATCTCGAGTGCCGAACGGCACTTTGTCAAAATTCGAAAATACAGCAAATATTCAGCTTTTTTTTAGGTTTTGGCGATTATAACCATACAAGCCGCCACACACAGAAACCGTGGCCGGTATGGTGATTATGTAACTCGCGACCGGCTTGCGACAGGCGTAAATTAAGCAATCAGTGCTGTCAAACGTCAATTTTGACATTGTAGCTGGTGTCAAACTAATACAAAATTGACGTTTGACAGCACTGATTGCTTAATTTACGCCTGTCGCAAACCGGTCGCGAGTTACATAATCACCCGGCGGGTCGGACGTAGGTCGTGCGGGTAGGTATCATACAAATTTACGCGGACCGCTTAGCCACCGCCCGGCGGTACACTTAAATAGGGCATTTTTAAAGTAGTCTAAATTTGCTACATAATGTGACCAGAATTGTTTCTGTTGACCCAATAGTTTCTGGAACCAATATTTTTTTTCGGCAGTGAACGCGTTTTTTACCTTGTAGCCCTAGGTCCGACGGCGTTCTCAGCTAAACACAGCACTGCGTGTAGGTTAATGGTTGGCTCCGCGCGCACGAACGCAGCGAAGGCGGCAAGCACGGCCGCCGCGCCGCCGCAGTCGCCTTTCATACCGACCATTGATGTCTGCAATAATATACCAGCGTTGGTTGTAACATGCTTACAACTAACCCATGCTGAGATAGAGTCCGTTTTGTGACTCAATTACAAAAATCTGTTTATCCTTTATTTTTAATTTTTTAATCATGTTTGTTTTAAGTTTTTGTGTATTGAGTTACAAATAAACTATTCTATTCTATTCTATTCAATATTATTATCAATTTATTAGTATAAATAAATAATGCTGGACAATCCACACAGCATCATCTAGCCCCAAGCTAAGCAGAGCTTGTGCTACGGGTACTAGATGACATATATACATAGATAAATATTTGTTATACATAGATAACCAGAACAAATGTCTGCAGATCGTACACACAATTGTCCCGAGTCCGGAATCGAACTCGCAACCTCTTGCGTCGCAGGCCGACCTTCGCGCACCGTGCTACAGTGCTTGTCCGTCTCCAAATTTTCTATTATATATGTAAAAGAAATTCGTGTTACTTACACTTTATAACTCAAGAACGGCTAAACCGATTTGGCTTAAAATAGGCGGGGAACCAGGAGACGGACATAGGACTTTGTATCCCGTTTTCGTGGGTAAACGTGGTTTCCATAGAAACAACGCGTGCGAAGCCGCAGGCAAAAATTAATGTTCTTTACAATAAGATTAAGTTTACTCACTCTGGCCTTCAGACTGAGTCCGCCGGTATCGTACACGATCCCTTTGCCGACCCAGGCTACGGTCTCGGTGGCGCCGTCCGCAGTGTAGGAGAGGACGACGAGCGCGGGCGGGGAGGCGGCGGCAGCCCCGACCCCGTAGATACCGCCCATGCCGCGGGTTTTTAGCTCCTCGCCGCGGATTATTGTTGGCTCGGCGATTTTGAGGGATTTCGATATGGTGACCGCTTCCTGAGGAATTTAGCTATTTTGTAAGTAAAATCTAAATTTGTTGGCGTTTAATCAGCAAAGGTGTATAGGGATTCGCAAGCCATGTCTTACTGTCACAGATTGGATGCCATACTTTAAATATAAGCGAGATGAGTTTTGAAGTACAATTTAAGTATTTTAGGGTTCCGTACCCAAAGGGGAAAACGGGACTACTAACTATTACTAAGATCCGCTGTCTATTCGTCTGTCTGTCTGTTTTTTGTCACCAGGCTGGTATAAATAGTTAGTCAGTTAAAATTTTCACAGATGATGTATTTCTAAAAATAAATAAAAAATGAATAATAATCGTAATATAATAATCAGGCCAGGTCCCCACCTGGCTGGAGGGCGTTACTACGTTAGCGGAGTCGTGGTCTCCACTCAAGAATACTCTTGCCCCGTTTACCCCAGCGGTTGTCGGTATAAGAATAATGAATAATGTGTAACCTGTATAAACTGGTCCACGTTCATGATGTTAGCGGGCGTATCTGTGATCCGCGCGGCGAGGCGCGTGCCCTCCGCCACGGCGCTGAGGCACGCCAGCTCGGGGGGGCTCAGCGCGTCCGAGGACAGGATGGAGTCTGAGGGTACGGTCTTCTCCTCACTGTCTGTGTGCAAACAACCATGTTAGACACATAAGAGATATGCATTTTTTCAAGCGTAAAGTCAAAGAGCATTATTTATCTTCATGATTCTGTTGTATTTTATTTATTTAATATATCTATTAGGTATATGTATTATATGTAAGTATAGAATTTAGGTTAAATAGTATTTTTTGTTTAGTATTTTATTATAGTATTTAGTAATATATATTGAATAAGTAGTTAAAATTTCTTCTGTCTATTTCTAATTTTATTTATTAAGAGATAAGTGGGTACATAACCCACTTCTCTCTTCCCTTTGTCTCTCTCTCCCAATAAGGTTTGCTGGAAGAGAACTCTTTTTATGGTTAAGTTCGCCTTTGTATTCATTTTCTAGAATAAGTTTTGTATTATAGTTCATCGTGCAAAAAGTATAAAATAAATAAATGAGTGTACTAGTGGTTTCTTTTTAACTTCTTCTACAAGTAGAAAAAAAAATTAAGTGAACAAAAAATCGAATCCTTATTTCTTATTTGATAATAATTCATTATCAAATAAGAATTTGACTGTGATGACTGTGAAGTGCTTATTTTTTAAGCCTAAGGAAGTAATGCTTTTGACTTTTTGTGGACAAAAAGTGTGGTTAAAATTTTATTGCTGAAAGATACAAATTATAGATACTAGTGACTGTTTCTTTTTCTCTCTAAGGAATAACAACTAGTACCACTTAAAAATTAACTCATCATCATCAGCCTATGTTCGTCCACTGAAATGCTGGACATAGGCCTCCCCCCATGAGCGCCACAGCGCCTTGTCTTCAGCTTGACGCATCCAGCATTTAACTGCATTCTTTCGCAGGTCGTCATCCCACCCGGTCGGATGGCGTCCTACCCTACGTTAATTACCAATAACTTATTTATTATTTATTATTGTAATAGGTTTACAAAGCAGTTTACAATCACATTTTTGCCTTAAATAATAGAGTTACAGTAGTGAACCAGATTGTAGACCTAGATGTAAACATGACAAGTTTAGAAAAGTGTTGCAAACATAGCCAAAACAATTTACATATCATTAAATGTTTTTATTTAAAGTTTTAGTTAAAGTTTAAAGTCTATTATATATACCTAAATAATACACTATGTAAAATACATATATATCGTTATATATTAAAGTTAATTGCTCAGTATAGTCGAAATTAATTTGCGAAATTTATTGAGGTTAGAGTCAAATATATCTATTTAATTATCATTAGCTGTCAACTCGTTATATTGACGACACATCCTCGTAGCACTTATACAATCTTATCTCTATTTTACGGTATCCATACAAGACTCACCATTGCTCCCTACGAGTGCTATCTCCACGGAGACGGTCCGTCCCGGCAACGGTCCGTCGCCGGCGCCCCCGGCCAGCAGCGCGGCGGCGCCGGCCGACCGCATCGAGAACAGAGGGAACGCACGTGCAATGCACGCCGCACTCGCGTACACGTCGCGCTTGCGGCACACCAGCTGGAAACACACGCTTGTTTTATAACCTCAAGTACATAAATCATCGTCATCATCATCAGCCTATGTTAGTCCACGGCTGGACCTATGTCCCGCCGTGGACGGGAGGACTATGCCTCCCCCAATGAAAACAAATATCTGCAGATCGTACACAGAATTGTTCCGAGGCGGGAATCGAACCCGCAACCTCCTGCGTCGCAGGCGGACCTTCGCCCACCGCGCCACATGGGTCGTCGATAAATATGAAACAATGAATAGTAGTAGGATATTTTCAACACCTTGGGTGCTTGCAACAATATGATGATTCGAACTGCTTTTCTTTATTATAAATATAATTAATTAGTCTCTCATTGCGTCGCGGATACTGTTAGTGTAGTATGTCGTCCAAGTGTGCAGCTGGACATGCCTACTAGTCTCGAAAACCAAGTGAGGGTAGTTTCAAATAAACTAGCCCCCGTTTCGCTGAGGCGGTAACTCCAGTACTCCAGTCATCCCGTGACCACGACAGTGTGTAAACCTGCTGAAACGTCGGGACAAATAGGTAAATAAACGCGATAAATACCCGTTGTATTAATACTTATAAATATGTGGATAAGGTTGGCGAGAGATAGGGTAAAGTGGAACGGGTTGGAGGAGGCCTTTGACAAAAGAGGGCAAACAGATAATATAGATGTAGTTTAAGCAATAGTATTTAAGTAAAACCATGAATATATACATATTTTCTGAATAAAAGGTTTGAAATGAAATCAATGATACTGTGTAGATTGTCCAGCATTATTTATTGTATTGTATTGTCTTCTGTAGACTCACCACAATAGACTCCACATTCTTGGCCTGCCGCAGTACTTTAGTGAGTACATTGGTGCGAGCGGGCGCGGAGTGCCGACTGACGCGCGCGCCGCCGAGGCTGGCAATGGAGGCACCTCGAGGATATAGTTCTATGACATCTCCTGGTGAGGACTGAATGCATTGGATGCCGCGACGCCAGACCTGGAAGGAGTAAATTAATTGTTACATTAGATGTTTATGGATTAGGAGCTTTTTTTTTTGAGTCAGTGTTGCTTGAACTTAGGTTTAAAGAACTTTCTCATAAAAACACTTCAGTTCACTTAAAAAGGTAAATAACTCCTGGGCCCTGAGGCTTAACTTAGATTATTAGAACTTCTAAGTGAAAACTTGCATTGCAGTGTTATTATTAATATGCCATTTGATGTGAACACTTTTTTGGGTATACCTGGGAATGCTATGTATTTTAATAAATACATAATTAATTGCTTGAGAATTATCTCAAGCAATCTTCATAACTATATATACATAATACCTATAATTATTCCACCTATTTATTATAGTTATATGGATATTAGGATTATTTTAGTTAGTTTTATTTCAGTTTTAGCACGACATCCTTTGATTTTACCTTTACGCTTTGGTTACCTTAAAGAACTTACTTTAAGTGATAAGGCCGACCAATTCATTCATATATTTTTAACAAACTATTTTAGACACAGTAAAACCATAAAGAACCGGGTTTAGAACAAACAAAACTACTACCCTACCAAATACAACAAATGAAAAAGTCAGATAACAAAACTGGCTTTTCAGTAATTTAAAGCATTATTTTAGGAACACTAGAGACATTAACTACATTAACCGTGACCAACATAGGGTGTTTCTTGTCCCTTACCTCCTCGGTAACTCTTGGCTCCAGCTTCTCTTTAACATGTTCCCAGAGCAAGGCATTCAGGTGGCTTGCCTGCCCCACGAACAACACAGAGCTCTGACCGGGATCCGACTTCGACAGACCCCACGAGAACTTGAGGTCCACATGTCCGTTTGACATTCTGCGAACTGAGAAACATTGACAGTTAATAACTCGGATGGATATTATAATCTTTTCACTAGGTTGTACCAGCTATGCAATTAGAAATCTGATTTAGATTATTCAAAGTTTGTTTACACATTAGTAGTATGAAATCTAGTAGGTCATTGTAGTAGATTACTTGTTGTTTACACACCTCTTTCTATGGCAACCAGCTCTGTTATAATTCAGAATTTAATTGTATTACTACCTCCTAAGCAAAGAGTAAAGGTACTTGCTCCCAAGTCTAGTGAAACTCAACATAACCATTAAGTTTGAATGTGGTGCGCTTTGGACCTATTTTTCTGGTTGTGGTAAAACACATGACATAGCTCAACATAGACCAGTATTTTGTTTATTTTACAAGTCGTTTACCTGTGTCATATGATGGCCTTTTTATGACACTAATATAAGCGGAAAATGTACGTAATATCAACATTTCACCTTACATAACAATATAAACTTGAGGATATTTTAGATCTAACACGGTACCTATTCCATGGTATTACTGATTGATATTAGAATAGTAGGCGACCGCTAAATTTCAAAATTTTACATACCGGAACCGCAGAATTCAGAGCAGATTACAGATTTTCTTGATTATCATCGATATTTATCACTTTAGAACATAGAAGCTTTACTCTTAATTATTTTGAATTAAAACTTATAGTTTATTTTAACTTCCAAACAAAAGCGAAAAGAAAGAAATGATAGGTAATGAAAAGGAAAAATTTCACAACTCAACAACTCCAATTTGCCAAATCATTGATTGTATTTTCGTTCCGAAACATAATTTATTTGGGGCTGCATCACGTAAATTGATGCAACTTGCGCCAGGTGGCAACCCTGTTTTTGTTGGTCACTTCGGACGAAGGAAATCACCCCTATAACACAAGACTAATGAATGCTGGCCACATACGTTCATGCATTTATCTCTATTATTTTATTATTCTTAATGATTCTAACCATAATCGCTCAAGTGCTCACAAAATCTTCAACATGTCAACAATTACACAAGCCGCGTTTGCGAGCTATCATCTCGACGTCCCCACGCTCCATCTTATGTGCACAAACTGGTTTGCAGGCAGGCATGCTTGCAAGTAAGAGGGATCGTGTGGCCGGGCTTACAAAGTTTTAGTAGGTATTCTACGATGTCTAGAAGTGCCCTCAATTAATTAATATATTGTTTTATTAGCGATTATTTTATATCCCCGTTCTGTTTGTACTACCTAATTGAGTAGTGAACTTCTTGAACACGGACATAGAGCCCATGATTTATTGAGGCCCGACATAGGGCACCGACCGACACTATGCTTAATCCTCTGGAACCCCTTATTACAAACAACATCTTTCCTAGTAGTTTCTAGTTTCTTTTTGGTATAAATAGCAATATGCATGATATCAGTTATTGATATAATGCATATATTATACAGGTTCACTTCACCAATTGTAGTACACATTTTCATTATTATATTAAGTATGTATAGACTACACTGTTTCTTTTACAAAATGAAAATTCACCAAAATTCCCTGAAAACCTTTTGCAGTTTTGTGAAGACATTTAATTTTTGGTTGGATGTTAAAATAAACAGAGGAAATAAGACAAGACTGTGGTGATGTTTTCAGAATCGGCAATTGGTTAAAATAAAACGAAACAATATTTGGGTTAATTGTATTCATTTCAATAAGTATAGGTACCAATAAATAATGGTAAATAGTAACTAGTCAATGTATAAATAAGCCTGAAATCCAAATGTTTGTATACATCATTGTAAAATTTTGACAGTAGTTAAAAATAAATGCACTTATCGCGCCTTCTACATGGCAACATTTGCTAAGTTTTTGGCAAATTCCTTACAAAATGAAAATACAGCTAGTATAATTGCACATTATTGCAGTATTTTATTGTTTATGATACACATGAATGTTATATACGAAAAAAATAGAACAAATAATAGGTAAATTAAAACAACCTTCTAATCTCATTGTAAAAAATACGTTTTTGTTTTACATCAAGTCGCAAGTGAGTCACGAGTGATACAAAATAAAAAATATATAATTTAATTAAATAATACGCAGAATACGTCTTGATTTACTATATCAAAGATAATTTAGTTATATGAATATAAGAAAAATGTTTGATATGCAATCAGAAAAGAGGCGACTTTATGTTTTTGTTAATCTCTGATGCCCGTCCCATAGTTAGCTCCTCCCGCCCTTTCCAAGGCATCTTTGAATAGATCAATGTCTATTTCGGATTTATTTTCCAACTGGAGCTCCACCGCAAAATTCTGAAAACAAACAAAACATAAATAAATAGAGCATTATTATGAACATCATCCGAGGACACTTGAATTTGTTGTGGGAAACGTTGAATTTGTGTGACTTCCTGATCACTATTAGACGTCATCACATCATTCAAAACTTAGAAAAAGGAACAAAAATACAGGATGTCGTCTGTTTCGTACAGACATGTCACTACTACTAATTAGATACCTACATGAAAAAAGATCTTAAACACAGCGCGATAAACGAACTGTGTGTAAGATAGCATGCGTCCTACAAAAAATGTTCCAAGAACAAATATTGCAGGACGCAGAAACGTATCGCGTTCATAAAATCGCAGCAGTGTGTTAATGCGTAGATAAATTATGCGTCCTGCTACAAAAAGTATCGAAAACAGATATCGTAACAAATCGCAAGACTCAAGACGCGTGACATAAATAAACGTGCCTGTGGGGTATAGTATAGTATAGTATAGTAGAGGCATGAAGAGGCGTCAAGCGTCCATGAGACCTGCGGTTATACATGTACGTGTGCAGCGTCCACTAGACTGATATACCGGCCGACCCAGTCGTTGAACGTTCAAACATTTTTAGCATTTGCACAAAACTTTGCATATACGTGTGGGTCTAGCCTAGAAAAGGGCATTAAAACTGTGCGGACGGCATTCAGACCATTTGGTATGGCCAACAGTCGGTAGGGCAGTTTTAAATTCGGTGTAGGGAACCCGGCGGAGTTCATGCCATGTACCTACCGAGTAAAGCGCCGAGAGCGCGGGAAATCTAAAGCAAACATTATCTGTCAATGTCAAGTCATGCAAAAGAAAGATCCAAATTCAACACAACAAACACAAACAAATAAAACGAACGAAACAAAAAGGGTGCACGTACGTACAGTGTAATGTTTACAAAAGTCGAAAAATAGTTTACAAAAATGGAAGAGCTATTGAACAAAGTGCCCTGCAGAGAGAACCAGTTGAACGACTTATTTGATCTTCTCGGCGACTGCGATGAGCCGCTGCCCAGTTCTATTTTTGTAAGTGGAAGTATGGCAACCGGTAAAAGTTTATGCATCGCCTCTGTTCTTCATTATTTGGGATATAAACACGTTATTATCGACTGCATTGAATGCTACACGCCTAAAATTATGTTTGAGAGTATTTTGTCTGGGTTGGAAGAAGAGGATGTCGATTTAAAATGCGAATCATTGTCAGATCTCGTCAATAGCTTGAATCGCCTGCGGCTAGACCAAACTAGCTATGAGCCTACCGTATTGGTCTTCGATAGAGCGGAAAGATTGCGAAACATGGATCATTCAGTGATGTCCGCATTTTTGAGCTTGAGAGAGTATTGCAACCTCAATGTCTGCACAATATTCGTAACACATCTCGTCTACGAAAATTTCTATTTAAAAATGGGTGTCATAGAGCCATTAAAACTGTATTTCCCGAACTACAATAAAGAAGAATTGTTCAAAATAATATTCTTGCGTCATAGAAGCTTTGTAAAATATCTATTTAAGAATTATGAAATTGATGATGACGTAAAATTACAACTTGAGAAACCAGAGTTATTTGCAAACTTTCTTAACGCATTTCTGAGCGTGTTCTACAGACCGTGCCGGGATCTAATTGAGCTGCAGCACATGGCGCGTGTAAACTTTGTCAAATACTGTGAGCCAATAATGGCTAACAGCATAGCTGCTACAGACTTGACCAAACTTTGGAGGCATATCTCACCAATACTCAAAACCAGCTTAGAACTTCTCTATCTAAGAATCAGCAACTCAAAACCTTCTCAACCCTCTCCTGGCAAAGAGAACAACGATACTATCACAAGTTACAACTTTGAAAATACACTCAAAGAAGAGTTGACATCAACAAAGACCTTCGCTCAGAGTTTCGAACTGCCATACTATGCTAAATACCTCCTCATAGCATCTTACCTAGCCAGCTACAACCCACCGAAAGAAGACAAGCGTCTATTCATGAAGTACCATGGAAAACAGCGCAAAAGACTACAGCAAGTCCGAGCCAAAGCAAAAATTACAGAAAAGTTGAACACCCAACTCGGGCCAAAGATTTTCACATTAGACCGCTTACTGGCAATCTTCTACGCTATTCTGGAAGAAAAAATCGGCCTTACCAGTAACCTACTAGCTCAGATTGCTACTTTAGTGGAGTTGAAGTTAATCGCAGGCAGTAAAGAGATAGACCTCGATGTTGCTAAGTACAAGTGTATAGTGGGATATGATTTCATTGCCGCTGTCGCTCAAACTGTGGGCTTCAACGTCAGAAAGTATTTGTATGACTTCATATGATCTTTGATTCTATTATACTGTGGGAAGTCACTTTGTGTTTTAATTTGATTAGTGACATGATTAGAATAGAACTTACTCATTATAATGTCCTTAGGTATGCTTTGTTAACCTTAACCTGAGATTAAATAATTTATACTCGACGACCTCTGTGGCGCGGTGGGCGAAGGTCCGCCTGCGACGCAGGAGGTTGCGGGTTCGATTCGAATGTTTGTACGATCTTCAGATATTTGTTCCAGGTGTTCTGGTCGTTATCTTATTGTATTAAGTATATCAGTCATATAGTACCCATAACACAAGCTCTGCTTAGCTTGGGGCTAGATGATGCTGTGTGAATTGTCAAGCATTATTTATTTATTATTTTATTTTATATTAAGCTATAAAGTATGCATGGTGTTAAAATTGATGAGGTCATTTATTTTTACCTACAAACCTAATCAAGCTATTCATTCTAGATAGTCATCTATAGATATCTACAAACATCCGTTGCATTTATTCATAGAAAATAGGTATTTGTTGTAAATTTTAATCCTTTTCTTTGAATTATTGCATCATTGATAATAATTATGAGATTGATAAGATAATGTAGGTAAACCCATGATAACGGTTCCTTTGATGCATTTACGACACGTAGCGAAGTTTACCTCGCGCTACCTACGAGATATTTATTATGTTAAAAGAAATTGGGTAGAATAGTTTTATTATTATTAATTTATTTTTAGCCATTATTGTCCCACTGCTGGGCAAAGGCCTCCCTTTTCTCCTTCCACTCCTCGCGATCCAACGCTGCAACAGGCCATGATGGAAGATGAGCCTCGAGCTCGTCACGCCATAAAAATAAAACACAGGTAGAATTTTAAATTAATAAATTCAGTTGATTTGATAGTTTCCTGGATAACATAAATTTGAGGAAAACAATACAAACTAATTGGTTATGAAGAACACAAGTTTTAGAAATCAGAAATGGGACTCTCCTCGAGACGACCTCTGTGGCGCGGCGGGCGAAGGTTCGCCTGCGACGCAGGAGGTTGCGGGTTCGATTTCCGCCTCGGGACAAATGTTTGTAAACCTCTTGGAAAAACTACTGAACGTATCGTAACGTATATAATTTTGTCTCCATTCGCAACTAGATGACGTTCACTTCACTTTTTCTTGCTTGACGCCATTATAAAATGTAAAATATATAATAGCATAAAATAATCCGAGTGAACCTATAAGAATAGAACCGGGTCCGAGTTCACTCAGATCGGATGCCGCTATCCGAGTGCGATCGGATCACGTGTTTACACGCTACGAGTAGCGTCCGAGTTGAAATCCGAGCGCACGCGGATCGAATAGGTATACTCGATTTGTTCTCTTTATGTCCCTTTACGTCGAACTGAAAACCCTGTCTCGCTTATATTACTCCTATGTCGAGTCTACGATTTCAGACCCGTTTCTATTCCCTTTATGTCAACTTTAATATCATATTTAGAAGTACAGTCAGGTTCTCATGTGCATGTGTTTTTACGTTTAAAGAACTTTATTCTCATACACACACAGTGTATATAGTGTCGTATAGTGAAAACCCGGCTTCAGTAAGGTCCTGTTCCTGTTATGATGGCGATGATGACGAAACTCACCGAAATGATGTCCTTAATGATAGCCTTGTCGGTGGACATCTTGGCGCGATTGATAACTGACACGTTGGGCCCCACCCACGTCACGAAAAGGAACTTTTTGCGTTTTGACATCTCATCGCCCGTTTGAAGCCTGCGAAGGAGTAAAAACCACGTAACTATCAGCACTAGTAATCTTCTAGGGAGACTTCTAAGGAGTATCTATCTAAGATCTTCATCATCAGCATAATGCTGGACGGCGGCCCCTCGTAAAAGTCTTCAGCACATCCAGTATCTACCAGGTTATAGCGATTTGCGGTAATTGACTTGATCTTCCCCATATTTATTAAAGTGCCACCATATTGTTCCTTCATGACCAGTCCATCCTAAGGCTGCCTGCAAGAGATTGCTCTCAGCGATAAGACCGCCCTTTATACTTCCTCTATTCTATTATTTATTTCTGTGTGGTTTGATAAAATGTTTTCTATCTACTTAGTCTATCTATCATGATCATGCCCCAAGCGACGATTCCATACTCTAAAACTGGGAACCTTCTAGGGCACTGCAATAGCTGTTTTAATTGATTGCAAAAAAACGGCCTTCCCACGCTATGACGCAGTATTCAAGAACTGACCTGAGGTATCCAAAAGCGCGCTCCTCGTCTGAAAACTGGGTCCGGAACTCCGTGAAGTCGGAGCCGCGCGCTGAGCACATGATGCGGGCACCTTCGAACTTGAACACCGCCCTGACGAAACAAACCATTTAGCTAATTTAGTATACGACTTATAAAATACTTAGGTAGATACGAGTATATAATACGTAGAACAAATCCATACTAAAACGTGAAATACCTACTGGTAAAGAAACTGAAAGCAGGCACATAAGCAGGTAGGACTTAACACTTTGATTGCTGAAATCACACGGTATGTGTTTTCTACAAGTGAGTAATATGCGTAAATCCACACTAGCGCAGCGGCTGAGAAAATACAGATCTGTGTGACTCAGCACAGCCGTAATATTTTTCGAACTAAACGCATGTGCGGCGCAACACAACCGCTCTGTAGAGCGGCAGCACGAATTTTTTATGTTAAAAAAAAGATCGCAGTCAAAGTGTTAAATATATTAAATTAAATTAAATTAAATTCGTTTATTGATTCAGACTTATTATATATCCATATTGTGATTTATTATAGAATTTAAAAAAAAAAAATACATCATTATCATAGTGTTAATGTAAAGAATGCAATGCAATTTGACTGAAATTACATTGCATTCCTTACACCAACACCTACAACTCAATTTATATAATAAATTTGTTTAGCATAAGGGTTCATTAGACTTGACATCCAGTGCCTTTGCAGGCTACTGCAATGTCTGTCCACCAGAGCCCTTAGCAAGCTATTGGTGCTGCCCAGCATCCTGTATCGGACGGATGTTATTTTTTGACGAATTACAGCGTAGAAGTCTTTAATGTGTGCATCAGCAAACATGCCTGATGCACTACAGTGCCTGGGCAGCCCGACCATTGCCCTAAACAAATTATTATAAAGGACTCGTAGGGCACTGAAGGACGCTTTGGTATAAGTAACCCACAGGCCGCTGGTGTAAAAAGATTGACAGTAGGATTTAAATAGAGATACCTTGACATCTACTGAACAATGAGCGAACCTGCGGATCAACATATTTCCTCGTACCGCCAGTGCCCTACGCTCCCTTTCTATATCTACGTTATCTTTTAGATCAGCAGTGACCCAGTGACCTAAGTATTTAAATTTATTTACTCTCACCAGTTCGCGACCACCTAGGCAGACGGGGGGGATGTCACTGGGGGGGCGGCTGCCTGCAGCGAAGACCATAACCTCACTCTTCTTGTCATTATATTTGAGCCCGTGGCGATCGGCGTAGTCCTCGCATACAAGCAGCAGCCTCCTCAGCGCGCACACCGACGGGCACAGCAGCACCATATCGTCCGCGTAGCTGATATTATTGATTCTCTGACCATCGATGGAGCACCCCGCATGCATGCTGCTGAGCTCGCCGATGAGTTCGTTCACGTACAGGCAGAAAAGCTTCGGCGAAGAAATCCCACCCTGTCTTACGCCACATTCCAGCCTGTACGAGTCCGATACTTCATCCGCCCACCTTACACAGTTGTCTTGATGCGCGTACCAGTGCCTGAATAAACAAACGACCTCCTTCGGCATCCCAGTAGCTGACAGTTTGTCCCACAGTAGCTGGTAGGACACCAGGTCGAACGCTTTCGATAAATCGAGAAAGCACCCCAACACTGGTGTCCCCCGTTTGGTGTAGTACGTGATGGTCTCCTTGAGGGCATAGATGGCACTCTCTGTGGAGAGCCCAGCTCTGAAGCCAAACTGAGCGTCGTGGAGCTTCAGGTGTTTACCCAGCTGTTTATCAAGGAGACCATCAAGCACTTTAGCCGCTACTGTGGCCAGTGATATAGGTCTATAATTGTTTTTATCAGACGAGTCGCCTGTCTTATTTTTTATAATTGGCACTACTGTGGTCCGAATGAGGTCAGGAGGCATGTAACTATGCTTGATACATAAATTAAAAAGCAAACCAAGAACATGAGGCAGATGCACCCCAGCATGCTGAAGGTGCTCGATGCTGAGCCCGTCGTGACCCGGCGACTTACCCCGTCGCATATTTTTTATAATATATTTAATATCACAAGCAGGAAAATAAACAAGTGCATCATCACAGCGGGGCACAGACTCGATCACCCCCACACCCGAAGTTGTGGCTTTAACATTCAAGGGTAGTGCTTTAGTTTTAAATTGTTGCATAAAAATATTAGCAATATCTTTGTGGTCACTAGCACCTCCCACACTAACTGGGAGGCTGGGTTTTGAATTTGAATTGTTAATACTTCTCCAAAATTTTGAGAAATCCTTTTTCTGATGATGTTTAGCAATAATATCCATTTGAATTTGATTCTGGTTTTTTATACACCACTTTAGTTTATTTTTAAAGTTTCTACGGGAGCTTAACATGAAATCATAAATATGCCCAGCCAACGGCTTGCCATATTCTAACCAATTTTTAAAATATTTTTAAAATATACTCGTATCTGAATCTCTGTACCTATCTGTCTGTTCGTTACTTTTTCACGACAAACAGTTTATACATTATGTAAACTGTATTGTTGGTAAGGAAACAGACTAGGTACTTTTTTATTTTTTTGAGACAATCCTACTACCTAATATTATAAACGCGAAAGTTTGTAAGTACCTATGGATGGATGTTTGTTACTCTTTCAAGTAAAAACTACTGAATGTATTTTAATGAAACTTTACAATAATATAGCTTATACATAAGAATAACACATAGGCTACAATTTATAAAGATATATTGCAGGTATATTATCCAAAATACCTATCACCACGCGCGGGAAACCGCGGGGCGCAGCTAGTCGAGTATAAATTAGAATCAATACCTAACTTGATTTCTTTAGGCTAACAAAATAAGCACTAATCAGCTTATTTTAGTAATTATAAAATGTATTTACCTACCTACAGGTTCCTTGCTAAGCTAACTAAATCGGTTCTACTTTTAGTCTGACCACCCGTCAGACTAAAAGTAGAACCGATTTAGTTAAGGAATTTAAATGTTCATAGTAAAGAACTTCTAGCAGCATAGGCCTTACCATTCAGTGGGTGAGCTATCAGCCCTGACGTCCTCGTATGCTGACCGTATTGTATCACGATCTATACCGGTTGTCATAGTCACCTGAAACGAAGGAGACTATGATGAAACATCAAAGGGCTTTATTTCCTTTAAAAAAGTAAAAAGATTTTTATTTTGTCAGAACAGAACAGAGACTCTTATAAACTAAACTTAGATTAACAGACGACAGAGACTGACAAAACTCGGTCTCCACTCAGCATGTGCTATGGTAGAGCAGATCGTACCATAGCGCTAGTCTTCCGTGGAGACCGTGCTGCGCAAGGTTGCCTTATATAGTGAGGAACCAAACAAAAATATAAATTAATCAACAAAAACTAAAACTGTATGTAAACAATATTATTTAAAATAAAATACGTATATAAATTTTAGAATGATCTTTGTACATTTAAAATAAAATAAACCTGTTAAAACTACAATGAGATTGTTAATATGTAATATTATCTAATTTTTTAAATGAAGGCAAATAACGGCTTATTTGAACTGGATGTATGTGTTGAGACTCAAGTAGTACTTTTTTAAAATATTTTTTTGAAAGTGTAAGCGGACTTTAGTTAGTAGTCCCTGAGTAGACCTTACAGGGGTAAGTAAGTAGAAACGTCACAAATTTCAAATTGACTCTTGGACACGACACAAAATGACATAGGCCTCCCCCAATCAGCGCCATAGCGCCCTGTCTTCACTTGTCGTATCCAGCATTTACCTACAGTCTTTCGCAGGTCGTCATCCCACCTAGTCGGAGGGCATCCTACACTACGTTTACCGAGTCGTGGTCTCTACTCAAGAGCACGTTTGTCCCAGAACGGTTGTCGGTTCTTCGGGAGATATGGCCGGCCCACTGCCACTCCAGCTTGCTAATTCTAAGAGCTATGTCATATAACATATAACTTGTTGATGTTTTTACTACAATAATTCAAGCAAACGACACTATTATTATAAATGCGAATGTTTGGATGGAAAATGTCTGTCTATGTACCTAATGTATTGTATTAATTATGTATATCAGTCATCTAGTACCCATAACACAAGCTCTGCTTAACTTTGGGCTAGCTGATAATGTGTGGATTGTCCAGCGTTATTTATTTATTTATGTACCTTAGAAGAAGAAGATACAGTAGAATGACATGACTCTACATCCTGAACGTCACTGTGGCTAGAATCCTCCTTTTCTTCTTTCCCTTCCTTCACAATAGCATATAACTCATCTATCCTACCCTTCAGAACCTTCATCTCTGCTTTTAGTTTCTTCCTATCAACCGCAGCCTCTTCTAAAGCCACCACTTTCACGGAAAACTGCGTCATGAATTTCCGAAGCTCCTCAACATTTTTCGTGAGGAAATCGAATTTTGCTATCATATTGCATTGACTCTCGGTGAGTTTGCTAATGCTGGCTTGAAGCGTCATGTAGCTGTGCTCTAAACCTGGCGCATCCATGTTGATTTTTACAATTTAAGAGTTAATTACATGGTAGGTTGTAGGAATTTTAGAACTGGGCAAGAATTCGTTATGTAATTTTACACGAAAATATTGTTTCTATATTCATTGAGGTGTTAAGACATTAGATGTCAAATGTGGCGTTGTTTATCGGAATGGAAAAAGTTAGGACGAGATTGTAATCATCAAAAAGGATCTATGATTGAGTTTTCTTTCGTGCGTCGTCGGCGGCAGTGGTGGCCTAAAATGTGGATCCCCTACCATAGACGAACTTTCGATGATGGCGTTCCACAAGGTACATTGCTGTGCTTATTTATTACCTACGTCATATGGGGAGTAAGGGGGACTCCAACAACATCTCGTCTCCCAAGCCAACCTCACCTGCACGTGGTATATATATTATATATATATTTATATACCCTAGGCTATAACGAACTAGGCTCTGGTGAACATATCAAACGTATATCAAACAACCTTTATTATTTAATGGGTCACTATTTAACAATTATTTTCCATTTCTTGACACTGGCAGAAAAGTCTCCAATCAGATACAATTGCCAATAATAAAGAATCATCATCATTACCTACGTCATGTTTATCCGTAGATACCATAGTTGAATAACAACAAACAAAGAGTAGGTAATCCAAGGAATAAGCCTGATTCTCTGTCTATGACTTTATTCAAAATGTTGTGAATGAAACGGTCATCGCCTACCGAATTATGCTAATTGCTACCTATGTCCAACACGGTAAAAACAAATTATTTTCTTGTTTTACTACCGAAGCGTAACCATCTACGGCTTAGGTATATGTGGCACCCACGTCACTTTCATTTGGTAAGGTAGTGGAAGAAGTGGCTTTTGGAATAATCTTTATTATGTTAACAAATCGCGAAAGTTTCAAAAGTTGTAACACTTATTACGCAACTAGACTGTACTACCAGTGTAGGTATCTAGGTTCCAGAATCCAATATATCTATACAAGGCGTACTGTCAGAGCCTGTACACGGGTAACCTATGGGTTAACTACACTCGAAAATCGCTGGACGCCCTACGCGTCCAGTATAATAATACCTTTAGGATGCTGTTGAGACTCCCCCGTTTTTGTAGTGCCTCAGGGATGTTTGCTCAGAATCGAACTGACGGCTTTCACGCCGTCATTCGGAAGAAAACAGCATCCCTGACGAGCAGGACGAGGGCGAGTCACAACAGCATCCTACAAACTGTGGCCGGGCGTATGTCCCCTATATGGACACATTTTGTCCAACGTGTTGCTCCAGCGTGTCGATATAGCAGCACATGATTTAGTCTTAATTATTATTTAGTTTATTGTAAGATAATTTGTATACTTTTGAACTTAATTTTGTATAATTTTATTTGTGACCCTAATCTAATTTAATTTTAATCCCATTCTTATTTATACTCATTTTTAATTTAATACTATTTTATCTTATTCAATGTATTAATGTTTTATTATTTATTATGATTTAATTAATGTTATAATGTTTAATTGAATGTATACTATGGATTTTATTATCTGAGTTAAATAAATACAATACAATATACTAATATTATAATGAGGAAAGGTTTGATTTTTTGTTTGTTTGTATTGAATAGGCTCCGAAACTACTGGACCGATTTGAAAAATTCTTTCACCGTTGGTAAGCTACACTATCCGCGGTGAACATAGGCTATATTAAAACAACAGCTTGTATTTTTTTAACATAGAGAGAAATGTCTTTTTTTGAGTTGTCTTGTTTTTGTTTAGACGAGGTTAGGTTTCAAAGTTGTTTTGTTTTTGCCCATTTTATTTTAATTTAGTAAGGTACATCTATTAGGGGCCACCGTAATGGCCTGACATAACGAATAAACGGCCGCCACAGGAACCCTTTTCTCGAACCATCTCGACGCCCCCTTTTAAGCTATGGATACCTCATCGGCCATTTTACTTAATCCTTTGTCTGTCAGAAGCTAACCGCGCGCCCGACTGGCGGCTTCAATCTCTACTTATCTTGTAACTTGGATCTGACTAAACATTCGGAAGTTGGCAGCCAATTCCGCAGCCTCTTCATAAATGTAATTTTTGTATCGTGTGTAATTAATTACGCCATGCTTGGTAAAACAACAAAAAGAAAGCTACTGATAATATCTAGTTACAGCAGAATTTTAACAGTTTTATGAGCTAGAGACGAATGAATGAATATTTACATGAATCTAAGCGCCAGCAAAATGTTTAGGTAGGTAAGTAGGTACTTATTTTGAACCGACGACGACGGCCTTTGGGGCAAACGTGTTCTTGAGTGGAAACCACGACTCGGTAAACGTAGTGTAGGACACCCTCCAACCAGGTGGGATGACGACCTGCGGGGGGCTGCATTGGGGGAGGCCTATGTCCAGCAGTGGAATGCTATAGGCTGATGATGATGATGATGTATTAGGCAAGCGAGAGCGAGGCCTACAAAGTAGGTACCTAACAAGAACATGAGTCGTTGTATGGAACAAAGGCCACCACTAAAGCCATACGAACTGTAGGTATACTATGGCGGACATGTGGAGATCATTTCCGGGGTTTGAATAGATGAAATGTTTTGAGTTTTTAGGGGTCAACATCAATATGTAAAAACGGTTCGTACGGTACCAACGAGAAGGTGGAATGATTCAAATTATTTGTTTACATAAGACCATAACATTACAGATATCTTTAATTCATTATGTAATAATGCTATTATCTTAAAAACTTCAAGAAAATAAAATAATGAAATAACGAACTAGAAAAATAAAAAAATAAATAACAATGTAGTACCTAGACACCTACATAAAAAAGGTTAAAACTTCAAAACATAATATAAAATTGTATAATACACAACATTCCTACAATCCAATAATAATAAAAGTGCAAAGAAATAATACATGTCATTTAAAATAGAAATAGATGATGCAGATAGTAAGTGCGATGTTTTAGGGTACTGACTACTAGACGACCGATGTGGCGCGGTGGACGAAGGTCCGCCTGCGATGCAGGAGGTTGCGGGTTCGATTCCCGCCTCGGTACAATTGTGTGTGCGATCTGCAGCTTGTTCCGGGTGTTCTGGTCGTTTCTATGTATTGTATAATAAATTAATGCTGTGTGAATTGTCCAGCACTATTTATATTCTATTTACTGTTTCAAAACGTAAAAACCCTGCATTGAGTTTGTTGCCACCAGGCTTAATTATAAAATAGTTTTCCTTGTTTTTTCAGTATATTAGTCATGCTTTATCATATACATAACCTGCGAAGCCGCGAGCAGAAACTAGTCATAATATAACATAAAGAAAGAAAATTGTGAACACCAAAAATTGTTTCGATCTTTTGCGATTTGCTAACTATGATTTGATCTTCTCCGATGAAAAAGTCGTAAAATAAATCAAACAAAGTCGCTTCCCGCTGTCTGTCTGTCCCTATGTATGCTCAGATCTTTAAAACTACGCAACGGACTTTGATGAGGTTTTTTTAATAGATAGAATGATTCAAGAGGAAGATTTATAAAGTATTTGACACATAGATTTCCACACAGCTAGTCAAATATCAATAAATAAATTCAACCCCCACTTAGAAGGCGTAGATAAATTCGCCGAGACGCGTGTGCCTGCGCAAGCCCCAAAAATAGTCCCTCGTTTAGCGAGAGATAATTCTGTAAAGGAATGTTAACTGTTTATTAGATTTTATTGAATTGCAATATTAAACTTATGGTTAAAATATCATCATCATCAGCCTATAGCAGTCCACTGCTGGACATAGGCCTCCCCCAATGAGCGCCATAGCGCCCTATCTTCAGCTTGCCGCATCCAGCATCCTTTCCTGCAGTCTTTCGCAGGTCGTCATCCCACCTGGTTGGAGGGCGTCCTACACTACGTTTACCGAGTCGTGGTCTCCACTCAAGAACAGGTTAAAATATAAAAGTGCTTTATTCCCTTTTATAACAGGACTCTTGGAGACGTCCCAAAATTCAAATTACATAAAGTAAAATAGGTATTATTGAGTACATTAAAAAATTACAGAAAAAAGGGATAACAGAGCCAAACGGAACAAAATAAAAAAACAAACAAAAAAAATGTAAACCAAATATAGCCAAAAAAAAAACATTGAGAAGTAGGGAAAAAAAAAATATTCCCAGAAAACCCAAGGACCGAGGGGTCGTCACCCCTCGAGGTGACGCCGGGGTAATGAGGCCAAGCCTCGAGGCCCCTCTCTGTGCCCCCACCAGGGCCGGAAAGAAATTTATTGATTGAGCCAAACGGACTGATTTTTATCAGAAAAAAAAAATCGTTTAGTAATCTGGGTGGCCTTAAAAATGATAAAAAGTATTTAAGTATTGTATCCCTTTTATGGCATGGAAGAAAGGCGTGTGGTGGGTGACCTTAAGATGTTTCCATTTTTGGTATACGGCCTACATAACTGCGCCGGTAATAGGTACAGAATAACATCGCCTTAGGCTCAACTCACACCAAAAGAGCGTCGATGCGCAGCGAAGCGGAGCGCAGTTTCAGTGTCATATGAATTTTAACTTTATTTTCATTATAATAAAACTTATTGTCGCATGAGAAACTCTAACGAGTCGAATTCGCATGAATTCCCGCGGCGCCACACAGAGAAAAAAAACTCGAGAACGGCTGGGCCGATTTCGCTGATTTTGATTTAGAAATGTTTGTCGTAGTCCAGGGAAGGTTTAAACGAATGAGAAAATATGGTAAAATTGCGCAGAAATTTGCACGCCGGCGAAGCCGCTGGGCGCAGCTAATCGAATATAATAATTGAAGCAAATCACACTATTATTATAAATGCGAATGTTTGGATGTTTAGGTGGATGGATGTTTGTTACTTCTTTAAGCTAAAACTCCGGCTGAAGTTTTTCATATTAGTTCTAAGTCTGGAATAGGCATAATACTTTTTATTCCATAAATCGGTTAAGTACCATGGTGTAGAAAAAAACATAAAACATTTCTATAGAAACAACGCGTGTGAAGCTGTGTGGGCAGAAACAATTTATTTATAACAAATAATACAAAAATGAAACCATTTTTCTTGGCTGTTATTTAGATATAATAAAGATAGTAGGTAGTTTTCATGTTATTCTTTGTAAAATTTAAAGCCGTATTTTAATATTATAAACGCGAAAATTTGTGAGGATGTAATGTAAGTATGTTTGTAGCTCTTTCACGCTAACTAAAATAAACTACTGAATGTATTTTGGTAAAACTTCACAATAATAGCTTAAATATCAGAGCAACACATAGGCTACAATTCATAAAGATATATTGTATATTATCCAAAATATCTATCACCGCGCGGGTGAAACCGCGGGGCGCAGCTAGTTAAGTTACCACAGATCCCTCCCTATACTGTTCAGCATTAAAATGATCAATTGACCATTAATTTAGGACTAACATAGGCTGATGATAGTGATGATGGTTGGTAAAACTTCTGAAACTATCATGGTTATTAACACTAAAGTCTTTTAAAACGGGATATTTACCATGATTTGATTTTTGAGTTTTACAATATTTCGGCACAGTTGCATGCGCCATGATCACGGAATAACTTATTCCGTGATCATGGCGCAAATCATGGTAAATATCCCGTTTTAAAAGACTTTAATGATGGTTGGTGTTAAAATGAATTCGGATTTCGGCAAATTGATAGGTTAGCACTTAATTATTTTACTGCTCGATTTGATTTGGAACGAACATTATTTAATAAATTTAAAGGGACTACTTTCAAGTAAAGATTATGGCTGCTATCTAAAAAAATTGCATTGCATTTTCTACGGAAAACATTGACGCATTGGCATTTATAGCACGGATTTTACGACTAACGCATGACTGATTTGATTTGAATCATACGTTTTCATGTTAAACTCAATACGTATTGTTAGTAACTAGCGACCACCAAATCAATGGGTATTTTTGGGTATTGGTCTACTTTGAATTAGTTATCCTGTCGAATTCCAACTAGCAACCAAATTCACAGTATTCAGTGATAGAACTTATCTTGGTAAGAGCGAGGATTCGAGAACTTACTCTACAAGACCTCTGTATAAATACATAAAAGTTTAAATGTAAGTTTTTATTGTTTATGTCTTTAGTTTGTAAATAAATAAATAATGCTGGACAATTCACACAGCATCATCTAGCCCCAAGCTAAGCAGACCTTTTATTATGGGTACTAGATGACTGATATACATAATACAATACATTACAGATATTTTTTATTATACATAGAAAACGACCAGAACACCCGGAACAAATATCTGCAGATCGTACACACAATTGATAAAAAAATCAACAAATAAAAAAACTTATTTATTTATTTCGGAACGAGATGACACATTGACTGCGGTTTTTTTTCGACGACTGCGATCTTTTTTTTTACCTAAAAAATTCGTGCTGCCGCTCTACACAGCGGTTGTGTTGCGCCGCACATGCGTTTCGTTCGAAAAATATTACAGCTCTGCTGAGTCAAAAAGATCTGTATTTTCTCAGCCGCTGCGCTAGTGTGGACTTACGCATATTAGTCACTTGTAGAAAACTCATACCGTGCGTTTTCAGCAGTCGAAGCTAGAACTATGTCTATAAAGTTTTAAATTAGAATAGAGAGCTAATAATAGGTATCTATTTACTGATTTATGATTATTCACTGTTTTTAGTAATTTTTCAACTTATTTAGTTTATTATGCGCTGGTAAGTAGTGATTGGTACAATACAATTTTGATTCATTCAGTTACGTATACCACATTCGAATCGAAAGATATTTTTTGTAAACAAAGGCAAATTAACGTCACCTACAAATTTAAAAAAAAAAAAAAACCAATAACAGAAAATATATTGTTATGTTTCCTTGTAAAGTAAGTTAATAATTATAATTAAAACTATAACTAAAACACCACAGTACACCGAATTACACATGCACCGCGAAAAAGCTACAATTCCAGTTCGAAAACGGTCGAGAGAGAGAAAGTTAAGAGGGTGAACAGTCAAAACCAAAAAAATATTATTATAATACTTTTGCGATTTGTAACCTCTTTGCTTAGAAAAAAATATATCAAGAATGTAATCTATAATTAATTATCCTATTTATTTATTTAAGAAACAAAATCCACAGCCTTTAAAACTAATATTAACATACTTAATCACTAAATTTAAGGCCAATAAAGAATTTACTTTGTATAAAATTAATGACTATCACTATAAATCAAATTAAATACGCTAAACGCTATAACAATTGAATAACATAAGAAAAAAAAGAGTATAAACTAAATTTAAAACAAAAAGAAACATGAAAATTAAAAATAAAATACTAAATACAAATCTCATTATTCAAGTGTCTCAGCTATGTACCTAAACTATTACAGCCTTACTGTTAACTATAAACATTATAAATTAGGGCAATTGGGAATAACTAAATACAAATACAAAAAAAAAAACCTGCAAGTTAACTGTTTACTATAGTAACTATATATAACTGACATGTATCGAATCATATTATATTTAGACTTAAAATAGGCAAATAACCATGTATTAGACATATAAGAGATGAACATGCTAGTGGTTTCTTTTCACTTCTTCCACTAGTGGACAAAAAATTGAAGTGAACAGTAAAATAATTTTATTTGATAATAATTTATATATAAAATATGACTTGTCTAAGTGCTTATTTTGTAAGCCTAAAGAAATAAATGATTTTTTACTTTACTTTACTTACTTTAAAACTATAACTATACTAACTACTATCTAAAATATCTATGTAATGTATTGTATTTTGTATATCAGTACCCATAACACAAGCTCAGCTTAGCTTGGGGCTAGAAGATGCTATGTGGATTGTCCAGCATTATTTATTTATTATTTAACTAGTTTTAGATATGTAGATAACAAACAAGATGAAAAAATACAAGATATGTGACAATTTGGAAAGAGCATCAAGAGCATCTCTACCAGACAACCGTGGATGGATCGTATGCAATATAAAATTTTTAAATTCACAGTTTTGTTTACCTAATGGCAAATACCGCTGAGTCCTCAGTCTTGTTAAAACGGGACCGGCACTCAACACAGTCAGTACTGACCCCACGCCTGCACTCGAAATAAATCACGTCTTGTCTGGCAACTCGCCAGATGTATGGAGCTTTGAATCAGGGTCATTGTTTTGATGACATGTCCTTTTTTTGGTCAAGAAGTTCAGCAACCTTGTGTTATGGCCCTGACGTTCAATGTTCATGTTTGAATTTAGATTTTTTGTGCTGATGAAATTTCGCTACTAATATCATCGTATTCATTTCATGGAATTTCCTGGACCAGGGAGCATAATGTACGTAGTAACTCTCCGTACGTTTTTGAAAAAAAAAACGTTGCAGTGCTAGAAATCTAGATCTATGTAGAACTAATTAAAAACATATTTATGTATGTAATGATGAATCATTAGGTGTCACATGAAGGTGCCTAGACCGGTTAGGAACCTACACTTATGTCTTATCAACTTATCCATACATGAGCCATCAGATAAATAAAGCGATAAGCGCCGATACTGTCATGTTCCTGTACATATATGATAGATAGTATTATATAGAAGCACGGGGGAAATATTATTGGGTCCTTAATTGAATGGTGTAGGTAGTATATATAAAAATATACTGGCTGGCAGGGCCAAGGCGGGATTTGGCTGACTTGCCTAAAATACCTAATCAAACCAGACTATCGTTAAGTTAGGTTTTTATTCTAGCTGGTCTCAAGTAGCGATTTTTACAGTTTTCAAAGAAACTGTCTCAAAAAATCAGTCAGATTTGACTTACTCTGTAGGTACTTTAACTTTATGTACCAAATACTTAATCAAACCTGACTATCGTGAGGTTAGATTTTTATTCTTACAGGTATCAAGTAGCGATTCTTTACCAATTTCAAAGACTGTGTCAAAAAATTTATCATCGAATCAGGGCGGGATTTGACTTACTCTATAAGTACTTTACTTTAACTTACTGTACCAAATACTTAATCAAACCTGACTATCGCTATATTATATTTTCATTCTAGCTGGTCTCAAGTAGCGATTTTTACAGTTTTCAAAGAAATTGTGTCAAAAAATCAATCATCGAATCAGTGCGGGATTTGACTTACTCTATAGGTACTTTACTTTAACTTACTGTACCAAATACTTAATCAAACCTGACTATCGCTATATTATATTTTTATTCTAGCAGGTCTCAAGAAGCAATTCTTTACAGTTTTCAAAGAAACTGTGTCAAAAAATCGATAATCGAATCATGGCCGTTTTTGACATTATCCCAAATAATTAATCTCTTCAGCTTGCTAATTCTTTGAGCTATAATAATTTAATTTTTATTTTCTTCACAGGTTCTCCAAAATAAAATCATTTAGTTAGCTATGTATATAGCTATAGGTTCTCTGTCGGTTGATTTCGTTACAAATCCTACACTATGGTGAATGTGTCTAAATGGACACATTACTTTGATATAGACTCCTCAGCCGTAGAGTAGTCAGATGTGAATTTTACTAAAATGGTATTAATGTAATCTGTGGCCACCACACATTACATTGATTAAATAAACAGAACTACATACCGGATTCAGTTTAGACTGTGTGGGCCCAGTTAATACAACGGTCACAGTGTGGGTGAGAGCCGTTGAACTCTTCAACATTATTCCAAACCATTAATAAATGAAAATATATATTATAGATATGTATTAATGGTCAGATTTATAAACATAATAGCTGTTCCCCGCGGTTTCACTCGAATTTCACTCGCGTTTAACTCGAATTTCACTTTATTAGGTTATTTTTTTACACCTTGGGTTACATTATTGGAGTTTTAGTAAGGATCCCTAACTTTTTTGAAAATTTAATATAGCCTATGTTCACCTGGATAGTGTAGCTTCCCAATGGTGAAAGAATTTTTAAAATCGGTCTAGTAGTTTCGGAGCTTATTCAATACAAACAAACAAAAAATCAAACCGTTCCTCTTTATAATATTAGTACCTATAGATATATATTTATAAACATATAAATCTGTTATACACTAATATATTGGAGAGACGTTTAATTTACATAACTGCTAGCTTTGTCTATGTTTTTGCATAAAAAAACTAGACCCATAAATTGAATTTTAGCTGGTAAATACATGACAAAAATCTAGAGTGAAATCAATGTGTTTTGTTGAATATAGTATTTGTATTATACCAGTTTTAACAATTCACAATTCACACAGCATTATCTAGCCTCAAGGTAAGCAGAGCTGTGTTATGGGTACTAGATAACTGATATAAATAATACAATACATTACATAGATAGATATTTTTTATTATACATAGAAAACGACCAGAACACCCGGAACAAATATCTGCAGATCGTACACACAATTGTTCCGAGGCGGGAATCGAAACCGCAACCTCCTGCGTCGCAGTAGGACTTTCGCCCATCGTGCCACATCGGTCGTCAAATATATTTATAAATTATAAATATATTTAAATAAGTGTATATTTTAAATTAAGTGTATACCTATATTTTGTTTAAAAATATATAACGCTGGATAATTCACACAGCATAAAGCAGAACCAAGGTTATCGACATAGCTCAAAGAATTAGCAAGCTGAAGTGGCAGTGGGCCGGCCATATCTCGCGAAGAACCGACGGCCGCTGGGGCTAACTTGTTCTTGAGTGGAGACCACGACTCGGTAAACGTAGTGTAGGACGCCCTCCGACCAGGTGGGATGACGACCTGCGAAAGACTGCAGGTAGATGCTGGATGCGGCAAGCTGAAGACAGGGCGCTATGGCGCTCATTGGGGGAGGCCTATGTCCAGCATTGGACTGCTATAGGCTGATGATGATGATGAAAGCAGAACAGATTTCTGATTAGTTTTATGCTTGCAAAGTAATAATAAGTCAATTAGGTACAGGTTCTATAAATTATTATCAAATAAGAAATAAGTTGATATAAGTGAAAATGTTTTGTGAGCTTGTGTTATGGGTTGATTCACACAGCATTCCTACCTAAGCAGAGCAGATTTCTGATTTCAATAACTTTATTTCTTTAGGCTTGCAAAATAAGCACGTAGGTAAACAAATCAATTAGGTACCATAAATTGTTATTAAATAAGAAATATGGTGATATAAGTGAAAATGTTTTGTGAGCTTGTGTTATGGGTTGATTCACACAGCATTCCTACCTAAGCAGAGCAGATTTCTGATTTCAATAACTTTATTTCTTTAGGCTTGCAAAATAAGCACGTAGGTAAACAAATCAATTAGGTACCATAAATTGTTATTAAATAAGAAATATGGTGATATAAGTGAAAATGTTTTGTGAGCTTGTGTTATGGGTTGATTCACACAGCATTCCTACCTAAGCAGAGCAGATTTCTGATTTCAATAACTTTATTTCTTTAGGCTTGCAAAATAAGCACGTAGGTAAACAAATCAATTAGGTACCATAAATTGTTATTAAATAAGAAATATGGTGATATAAGTGAAAATGTTTTGTGAGCTTGTGTTATGGGTTGATTCACACAGCATTCCTACCTAAGCAGAGCAGATTTCTGATTTCAATAAATTTATTTCTTAAGGCTTGCAAAATAAGCACGTAGGTACACAAATCAATTAGGTACCATAAATTGTTATTAAATAAGAAATATGGTGATATAAGTGAAAATGTTTTGTTAGCTTGTGTTATGGGTGCTTTCTAGATAACAGACACAATTCATTACTTAATATGTATAATTTTTATAGGTTTTTTTTGTATTTATTTACCAATTTAAAGATATTTTTACATAGAAAAGCTTAAAAAAACACGAAGGAAACACAAAGGTTTGTATAGATGTGTTATTAGCTGAGAGTCAGCTGAATAAAATCTCATAGATTTAACATTAAAATTATTCAATTTCAGTCAATAAGATTATAAATTGGAATTAGATAAGTAAATTGATCAGTAACTGAATCAAACCCCCTGATAATGATGGTACCTATAACATAGAAAAACTTTGAATAACTAATGAGAATCTAATCGGATTCGACAATAAAAAAATTACACTAATTTGTATGGAACCAAAAACGCACTGACAAAGCAATCAATCTCGAATAGATATCGCTTTCCTGTACTAAAATTAATGGCGACGGACCGAACCCTTGTTTGTAAAGGTGACTCTCACTTAGCCGGATACATTCCGATACATTCCATTACGGGCTTTTTAATAACCGCAACAAATTTTCATCGCTATCGATGTTTTTAATTTATTGTTGTAGGTTTTTATTTTAACTGAATACAATACAATGTATTTTTATTGCACCATCAATACAAAATATATAATTATATATTATAATACAATACAATACAATATAACTTTATTGTACCATCAATAAAAAAAATATAATAATAAAGGATCTTAATACTAACGAAGTCTAGTGGCACAATCGGCGGCCTTATCGCTAACAGCGATTTCTTCCAGGCAACCTTTGGATGGATATGATTGGCACGTATTATATTAAAGCTGGTTTCAAAAATTACGGTGGCGTAATTATTGAAGATAATGGAATCTTGATTGGTTTATACAAAACTATATTACTGTTAATTTTATGAATATTGTAAACTGTTTGTGCCTTAATAAATGAAAAATAAAATAAAATAAATAATTATATACTTATAAAATTAATATTAATTATAATTAATACTAATATGTACTAGGTACGTACTACGTAGACTTTTAGTAGATTATGTTTTTGGTATTTATAACATTTTCCCGACGGCAGTGGATAGGTACCTACCAAAGCTATCGACATAGCTCAATCAAAACTCGACGACCGATGTGGCGCGGTGGGCGAAGGTCCGCCTGCGACGCAGGAGGTTGCGGGTTCGATTCCCGCCTCGGAACAAATGTGTGTACGATCTGCAGATATTTGTTACGGGTGTTCTGGTCGTTTTCTATGTATAATAAAAAATATCTATCTATGTAATCTATTGTATTATGTATATCAGTTATCTAGTACCCATAACACAAGCTCTGCTTACCATGGGGCTAGATAATGCTGTGTGAATTGTCCAGCATTATTTATTTATTTATTATTTAATTAGCAAGTTGAGTTGTCGGCCCGGATATGGTATCATTATGTCGGCCGATCATAATGATACCATATCCTCAATATTTTCAACCAACATTTCTTTGGTTATGTTTTAAACTTTTGTTTACAAAAAAAACCTTAGATTCTAACACCAAATACCAAAGTACCTACCTATTGGTTACTTACAGTATTAAGTCATTTAAAACAGGATATTTACAATGATCTGATTTTTGAGTTTTCCAACATTTCGGCAGTTTCCTGCGCTATAATCACGGAATAACTTATCAAATCATGGTCAATTTCCCGTTTTAACACTTTGACTGCTGAAATCACACGGTATGTGTTTTCTACAAGTGAATAATATGCGTAAATCCACACTAGCGCAGCGGCTGAGAAAATACAGATCTGTGTGACTCAGCAAAGCCGTATTTTTCGAACGAAACGCATGTGCGGCGCAACACAACCGCTGTGTAGAGCGGCATGGCAGCACGAATTTTTTAGGTTAAAAAAAAGATCGCATTCAAAGTGTTAAATGACATTTATAATAAATAACCATGATAGTTTCAAAAGACTTACAGTATTGGTAGGTATAGGTTGCCTAAGCAAAGTAAGTTTTAGTGATATCCTTAGAAACAGGGCATTGACCTTGCTAGCGAGCGCATGACCTCTTGGGGTCAAATGAAATCCAACAAAAAACTGCTTCTATTAGATTTTAAGATAATTTTTCGATTAGCACAAACATGGTCTATTATTTAATCTGTCCGTACTGTAATTCCGTGATTCACACAGAGCCGCAATTGGCATAGTGGAAGGAAGCGTGACTTTATTTTGGGGCTGCGATTCGAATTTCTATAAGGGAAGGCCCTGTCTGTCCGTCTGTCACCAGGCTGTATCTCCATGAACCGTGATAGTAAGACATTTGAAATTTTCACAGATGATATATTTCTGTTGCCGCTATAACAACAAATAAA
The DNA here is from genome assembly GCA_943735965.1 of Eupithecia abbreviata. NCBI lineage: Eukaryota > Metazoa > Arthropoda > Insecta > Lepidoptera > Geometridae > Eupithecia > Eupithecia abbreviata. The sequence goes on along the minus strand of OX030998.1, from coordinate 7,869,470 downwards.
ATTAATATTTAAGGGGGCTCCCATACAACAAACGTGATATTTTTGCTCGTTTTTATAGATAATGGTACGGAACTCTTCGAGCGCGAGTCTGATTCGCTCTTGGCCTTTTATTATTAGGGGCCTCCGGAGGGACGAATTCTTCATACAAACGTAATACCAAAATTATTTCTAATTCAAGCATATTTCTACTATAATATTGCATTATTTGTGTTAAAATAGTATTTATCTAGGTTCCCAAATAGTTTTTTTATTTTCGAAATACTTACCTAAAATGAAATGAAAGTCAATCTTATTTTGCACATTTTTATGCGAAAATGGACAAGTTTTCTTGCTATTTATTTCGTATTAAAAACATCAATATCTTACGTTTTATTTATTAAGAAACATAGCTTATATTGTCTAGTTACAGAATAACAATACTTGAAGAATACAAAAAGTTTTCAGTCGTAATTTTTGGTATTACGGACGGAACAAACCAAATTTTTAACGGCTAATATTGCTATCGATCACGCATGGGGCGCGGCGCAAGGGTTAAACAGGGACAGCAATATTCGGAGCGATTTTTGCAAGCGAGGGTCGCCGGACCCTTAAATCTGTCTAAATAAATTCACAAATCGCGAGTAGGTAAATTATGATTCAATTTAGGAAGGTATATTAATGGTATGGTAATATTAAGTTCGAAGGCGGTTTACATCTTTGGACTTTACACGCCTGATCTGTTAGTATTTTTTACGTCAATGTGAAAGTCTATACGTAGGTAGGTAGGTAGGTACTTTCACTAATGTAGTCTTGATCTCACGGTTAATTCGCACGATGGTATGTCTACATAAACACTACCTTTGCGGTGCAGGTGGAACATCACTACATGTATAAAACAAAGTCGCTTCCCGCTGTCTGTCAGTCCATATGTATGATGCTTACCTAGATATTTAACACTTTGAGTGCTGAAAACGCACGGTATGAGTTTTCTACAAGTGACTAATATCCGTAAATCCACACTAGCGCAGCGGCTAAGAAAATACAGATCTTTGTGACTCAGCAGAGCTGTAATATTTTTCGAACGAAACGCATGTGCGGCGCAACACAACCGCTGTGTAGAGCGGCAGCACGAATTTTTTAGGTAAAAAAAAGATTGCAGTCGTCGAAAAAATACCGCAGTCAAAGTGTTAAAATAAAGCAAATAAAGAAAAAGGAACCTTCATGGAACGCGGTAATACCTACCTACCTAACCAACCTTTTCGAAATTATTTTCCCGCCGTTTAAGGAAATCCAATAAAATATTGTCAAAGTTTATAAATAAAACCTTAACCTCATCGCTCCTCATCGCGTTTAATTCATATTTTAACGAACCAATCCAACCCACACGTTTCCGTGCCAAACGTCCCGAAAACGAAGGAAATTCGCATCAGACGTGTTGAGACTGCATAAATACCTACCTAAACATACTTAGAGCTGCACCCAGACGTATATGACATAGAACCCCTCTCCCCCTGCCCCATCCATCCCCCTATGGCACCCTTTCCTCCCATTATATACAAGGATAAGTCGTGGATTTTCCTGATTTAATTTCGTCACTGTACAAAAATACGACTATTTAATTGAGTAGGTCTTTACCCTAACCATTCTTGTTCGCTTGGTACCTACTTATTTAAGTCTAATAAGTAATAAGGCTAACAAGAAATATACACACTGCAGAATGCAGAAAAGTGCAAGCACCAAATTGCATTCTTCAATGTAATTTAAAAACTGCTGAGCACGCGCAAATCACGCTTGCTTTGATGAATAGGTACCACCACCAGCCTCCTAAAGTAAAACATTTTAGGCACCTTACAGATTAGAATAAAATTAGGGCTTTTGTAAGGAAGGTTACATACTTTTTTTGGTCCATTCTGCACCATAATGTCATATTCCAATTCTTCGGACAGCGACATTGCTCACAGTAAAAAAGTCAACTCAATAGTAATAAATAACCACTGGTACAAAAAATATAAATTTTGATGTTACAACTGATTTTACACTCTTATAATCTCGTGTGGTTCGCAAGTGTACCGGTCTCAGGTTCACTAGAACAAAGATGTTAACAGTTATGTTTAATCACTGTCTTTCATTAGAGAATTTGATGGGAATTTAGTTTGAATGAGACGACGACGTCGCGCCGGGCGGCCGGCACAGTTGTATGGTATTGTATTGTATGTAACAGTGAACACACCCACAGCCTCCCTCGCTCTCCCGCCCGTGAGTGCCTACGTATAGAAACTTATAGAAAGTAGTTTAAGTGCCGTACTACCGAAATACCTATATAAGTGCGAGCGGGCAGGGGTTCCTGAGCCTAATATGACCGAATATAACGTTCGTTATTCGTTCATTGCGTTCATAAGTGTTATGTAGTTGGCAGCTCTCACAATATGTGCTGTCTGTCACTGTCAATCAAATCAATCGTTGAATGGATGTCAATTTCAAATAATGTAAACAAAAATGGTGGTGCTTTCGTTTTGTTCTTTCTTCCGTTTTGTTTATTTACAGATTTAGATGCTGTAAACGTTAGATTTCTTTGATAAATCATTATTATTCAGTTAGTTAGAACTTCATTTGCCTTTATTGAATTTATGGTGCTAGTTATCGCATAAAATCTGCAATATTGCGTTAGGTTAGATTAGACATATTACGAAGAGGCATCCAAAAAAAAAAACAATGTGTGAGAATCTGAAGATTCTGAAACAAGGCGCAGAAGCAAAGCTCTACAGCTGCAAATACCTCGGCAGACCAACGCTGATTAAGGAGAGATTCAAGAAGAATTACCGTCATGCTGACCTAGACACAACCATCACTAAAGACCGCATCAAAAATGAGGCCCGATCAATAGTCAGATGTAAAACAATCGGAGTTTTGACGCCCGCACTATACCTCGTCGATTTTGAACGAAGGAGAATATACATGGAGCATTTCGAACAAAGTATTACAGTAAAAGACTTCATCAAAATCACTAAACCGCCCCAAGACTGCTTGTCAAAGATAGCCAAGATGATTGGTGAAACTGTAAGAAAAATGCATGAGAACAACATAATACATGGAGACTTGACTACATCTAATATGCTGGTTGTGTACAAAAATATTGGAATCAACAGTATGTATGACTATGAACTGGCAATGATTGATTTTGGTCTATCATTTATTGACACAAGTACAGAAGACAAGGGGGTTGATTTGTATGTACTGGAGAGGGCATTGATAAGTACTCATAATGACCTCCCATACTTGTTTAATGAAATATTTGATGCTTATAAAAGTTACAGTAAGAATAATATCAAAGAAATCATCAGTAAATATGAAGAAGTGAGGGCACGGGGTCGAAAAAGAACTATGATTGGGTAGACCAAGTGTAGACTAGTGTTAAGCAATGAAATTGGAAATTAAACTTATTATTTGTACAATAATTATTATTATTTGTAAATACACTGTCGTATAGCTTCTAATAAACTGTCTTTCATTCCCTACCTTAAGATCAAATTGGTAAACTGAGAAAGCATAACCTAAATCTAGATAAAATAGCAGCAAATTTTGACTATGTTAAAGTACCTTAAGGTGATCATGCTATATGGCAGCCAGCACAACAAGTTGTTTTGTAATCGTTTTAGGTAGTGATATAAATGATTTTCTTAGTTCTTTTCATCATATTGTGAACGAACGAAATTCATTGAAGAAATATTTTCTAGCTCTTGAGAAACGACCAAACCTAGCGAGCGACATTTTAAATGTCGCTCGCTAGGTTTGGTCGTTTCTCAAGAACTCAAAGTCATCAAATAAATGTCATTTATTTGATGATGATTCTTTGGCATGGATAATGCAATAAATTATCGGAACGTAAAACAATAATGGCAATGGCATTTTTGTCATGAAGACCAACTGTCAATGTCAATCAAAACGGATTCGTGATCTAACCTCAAAAAACTAATAAACATTCGAGAAACTCAATTATTTCACCAAAATGAAGCGCCACATTACTTGTTTATCGAGGAAAATATCTCAAACAAGCTGTGTGAAAACCATTCCCACACGTTAGTATACGATTTTCAGTTGGTTTAATATTTTGTCAACAAATTTGTTAACTCCGTATTTCACGAAATTCCAGGATTCCTGAGTACAAAGGAGGCTGTTGAACGCCGTAATCATATATTTAATCTCGAGAAGAAGCGTCAGCAAGAAAGTGTGGGACGAATTGAGAAGATTGAAGTGCAATACAAGGGCCTACCAAAAGATGTAACTTTGATCATGAATAAAGATTTGTCAACGCCTTATGATTGTGCAAGACGTACGTACCTTTAATATTTATTATTTACCAAAACAGGAAGACCTCGTAAGTAGGCCAACTTCATAGCTTCATTCTTCAAGAGCTTACAATGCTACTTCACTACATAGTATAAAACAAAGTCGGTTCCCACTGTCAGTCTGTCCTTATGTATGCTTAGATCTTTAAAACTGCGCAACGGATTTTGATGCGGTTTTTAATAGATAGAGAGATATAATATATGCATTTGCACCCGTGCAAAGCCAGGGTGGGTCGCTAGTATCTTATAAATCTTCACTTTCAAACCTGTCTCAAACTAGGTGGAGTAAAGGATAATGTCTATGGTTTTCTGTGAAGAAAGTGTAAAGATCTCTCAAATCCATAATTTTTTTGTCAATATCAGACTATTAACAATTTTTTATTATTTTCCTTCCAGATTTATCAGAATGGCACATGGACACAAGCGCGTTGGCACTTCTTGATGGAACAGTATACTGGGACATGCACAGACCCCTGACTGAGAACTGTACATTAGAGGTAAAAAATAACCAGATACATTCCACCAAAATAAATGTGTTATATTTTGTTTAACCTACTGAATCACAGGTTTACTAAACATTGACTATAATATTGTTTTTCACTGATTTAATCCCTGGAATACTAAAGTCATTTATGTAAAATGGAATCTTTACCATGGTTTCGTTTTTGAGTTGTGCCGAAATATTGGAAAACTAAATAATAAAATACCGGTAAATATCATGTTGACTTTTAATCTCCAAATCCACAGCTTCTAAATTACAAATCACAAGAGCCGCAGCAGGTAAACAAAGCATTCTGGAGGACATGCTCTATGCTGCTCGGAGCCACTGCCACCAGAGCCTTCAAGGATACTGTTACTGTTCAGCTGCACAGCTTCCCAGGACCTGACAGTGAGTCAAAGAGTTCTTTACTTCTTATTAAGGCACTAATTTTTATTGCTACTAGTTTCTGTCTATTTTAGTCAACTGTGTTTTATGTTTTTTGTTTTCCTGTGTACTGTACAATTGTTGTATTCATATCATTTATTTTGATTTCATGCATACAGGTAGTTTCTTAGGTGTAGTCTTAGTGGGTAGGTACAATAGGTACACAATGCATAAACACCCTGTCAGGGCACAACAATTTTCGGGTTCTTTCTTGCTAGATGTTAGCTAAAATTCTAAACAATCATATTTATAAAATTAAATAATATAGGAATGTAATTTTGGAACCTTTTAAATCTAATAAAACAATCGCAAATTTATGTCATACCAGAAATAGTAAGAGTATGTCAATTATTTTATTTATGTAGGTCATGCTACAGCTTTGTCATTGCATTTTGTATGTGTGTATCTGCATATAAAGTAGTAGTTGTATGTTTGTATGTCGTTAATAAATAAATTATCTATCTATCTGCCTGTTGCTTCTCACACATTGTTTAAGGCTATTGAAACCTATGAGAACTGATTTATGGGATAAAACATGTTGGACAACTCCCAAAGCATCATCAAATACATACTAGCTCAAGCTAAGCTTAGGGTACCTGAAAACCTAATTATAAGTATTGATACAACGGGTATTTATCGCGTTTATTTACCTATTTTTCCAGATGAACCCGTTGTATCAATACTTGTAATTATGTGTCTTATTAGATGTCTGTGTGAATTGTCCAGCATTATTTATGTGTAGAGATCGCGTCAGTTTAAAAACACATAGAAACCTACTTCGTTCCAGTTCGCAGCGGTTCATTCATCTACGACATCGACATCCCGTCTCTCCCTGATTGGAAACCCACTGCCGTCGAGCTCCGCACACTGAGCGCGGAGGCGGTGCGTCTAGTGCGCGGGGCGCTGCCGGCGGAGCGCCTGTCGGTGAGCGCGGCGCTGGCCCGGGAGCTGTTCCACGGAGACCCGCACAAGAGCCGCCAGGTTCCGAGCATAGCCAGGGACGATGGTGAGTGGTCTTGGATACTTGATTCTGGACCGGTTTCCGCAACTAGGCCACAGGTGGGCCCTTATTGCATGTGTGTGTGTACTCTTATATCCGCACTTAGACTCAGATTGGTCCATTGTGCGTGGTCCAGCTAATCGTAATCTGGCGTATGAAAATAATTCATTACTTTTTGCTCAAATATATAATTTAGTACTACTAAAATAATAAAAAGAAAGACTGCAGGTGTAGATGGGGCCTATGGCGCTCATTGGGGGAGGCCTATGTCCAGCAGTGGCCTATCATAGGCTGATGATGATACATATACTATACATAATTTCTCCAGCTACTTCACCCAGAGCTCTTACAATAAGTTTTGTTACAGGCCAAGTAATACTATACCGGATGGGTAACCACATAGACATCTCCAAAGGACCTCTCATCAGCAACACTTCACAAATTGGAGTCATCACCGTCGCCTCCGTACATAAATTAGAAGGTATAGACAATGCAGTACTTACGTCATTAAATTTGACTTCTCTAAGAGCTTATTTTGTAATACTCAAAACCTTATTTGAAATTGAGAGTTAACTCTCAATTGCGGTTTTGAGTTTTCAGTGCTCCCCAAGTTAAGATTTTTTGAGATGTTTAAAAAATATCGTTCTTGCGAAGTGCTTTAAAAGACCTAGCACGGGGATTGTGGGTAGAATAGAGAAAAATGACATTGCATCATTTAAAACGGGATATTTACCATGATTTGATTTTTGAGTTATCCAATATTTCGGCACAGTTGCATGCGCCATGATCACGGAGTAACTGAAGGCACTGCGAGTTTTTATGGGCAGACATACTGAACTACCCTCATTTTTTGTCTTTTGCTACGAACCTTGCCACTACCACCGGTTTCACTATTATCGAACGCAGCTCGATCACGACACACAACACTGACGGTATCAGAACGCGAAGCATTTGGTACATAACTTCTTCCGTTTATGCACATTCTCACAACAGGGTTCCAGGTTCCCGATAAAAATCATATCATGGTAAATATCCCGTTTTAAATGACTTTAGTATTAATAACCATAATAGTTTCAAAAATTTTATTGACATTGCATCGTCATGCATTGCGTAAATTATTACAATACAATACAAAAATTCTTTTTTGTACACCATAATCAAATTAATCATTACAAAAATACATTATATGCGACAGGTACAATGGGCGGCCTTATCGCTTAGAAGCGATCTTTTCCAGGCAACCTTTGGATGGAAAGAATTATATGAATTTAAGAAAAGGCAGGGGGTGTACCACAGGTTATCTAAATAAGAATACTAAAAAACAAATAATAAATATTACAAATTCCAAAATAAATAATACACTACTTAAATACATAAATAAATAATAAGTACCAATATTCATTCTTTTGGCAGGAAAAACTCCTTGACGTGAGCTTTAAAAACAGGCATGGATATAGTTCTTCTAATGGACTCTGGTAGTGCATTCCACAACCTTATGGCCTGGATGGAGAAGGATTTGTCGTAGAAACTAGTTTTTTGAGGTGGCATATTCAAAACCAGATTTTCTGACGACCGGAGGACACGGGAAGGCTGAGAATGAGAATTGTTATTAAAGTTGTAGGAGTTTTAAGTATTTTACGCATTCGATGACGATGTTACGTAATTTTTCTCTATTTTACCCTAGACACCAAACCCCGTGCTAGGCCCACTGACTTGACTTCTTTGATTTGGCAATATGTGTCTGGTTTGCCACTTTTCAGCCCGTGTCCAGTTCATTGAAATTTCATAGTCATGGAACTGACTTGAGTTTGAGTATTCGAGCGTTTATTTGAAAACTATCTTGACTGAAAACTATCTAGAGCCATGCTAAAATGCGAGTTTGAGTATAAAACGCTCAAATACTCAAACGTATCTCAGATTTAAGCATGTCTTAAGTAGGAATTTGACAGTTTTCAATGAAAATCTGTCAGAAAATCTGTCACTTGAGATTGAGACGGGCTAAAATCTGAGTTGCGTTGGAGTATTCGGGGTTAGGTAAACAAGAAAAACATAACGATAAGTGAGATTGCGAATGTTTGATGTGTCCGAGTGTCATCTATACTATTATAAAGAGGAAAGATTTGATTGTTTGTTTGTATTGAATAGGCTCCGAAACTACTGAACCGATTTGAAAAATTCTTTCACCTATGGGAAGCTACACTACCCCCGGTGAACATAGGCTATTTTATATTTTTTTTAAAGTGAGGGATCCGTACTAAAACCGTGCGAGGACGGGAAGGTCCGCTAGTGTTTTATATATTTACGGATTTATTAATATCTTCAGGGCCATCAGAAGGACCACTCAAGCAGCTCTACCGCTTCCAAGGACTAGCGCTGCCCAAAGGAATGGGGTTGGATCATTTCGCGTTATCTATTCTCACGGAGAGAGCTAAGAAACTGGTATGTATTTTGACGATTTCAGTAAACATATATGTAAGTAGGTACTGTTCGATACATCGACCACGGAGGTATCTTAGCATCATCAGCAGTTTGGCCTAAGTAGGTTACTCGCGCCTACAGAGGTCAGTGCATCACCAGCAGACATTCAAACCGCACTCATTATCATCATATTAGTCGTAGTTTTATACAATATAGCTATTGTCCCTATACTCGATTATTATTACATCAGCATCCCGGGAAGAGCTAGCTGCGATTCCTTCAGGTACTACATAATTACAACATATTAAATTATTCTCGGCATGGGACACTTTATTCACAACGAAAATTTGAGGAATAAAAAAAAAAAAATTAGAAGTGGGGCCTAGACGTAATGAAATAATGTTACCAAGCCGTGGAGCCGCCGCTGCAGCCAATTTATTATATATACCCAGCTATTATAGTTAGTTTCTTGTCTTTGTGTACGATCTGCAGATGTTTGTTCCGGGTGTTCTGGTCGTTATATGTATAATAAAAAAAAATATCTATCTATGTAATCCATTGTATTAAGTATATCAGTCATCATTAGTACCCATAACACAAGCTCTGCTTACCTTGGGGCTAGATGATACTGTGTGGATTGTCCAGCATTATTTATTTATTTCTAAGTACTTTTTCTATTTTAAATGTATGCCTAAATCTTATTTTTTTGTTGCTAATAATTTTGTTCTTATTTTAATTTGTATTTTTGTATAAAAAAGTTAAATTAAAAGAGTTTTACCTCCCACCTTTGGTTAACTGTACTATTGGCCGTAACAGAGCTGCATAGAATATTTTCCTGAAATCTGAATAATGATTTTTGTTTCGCAGTAGACTAAAAAAGGTTTCTTGTTTCAGAACCCTGCCCGATCCCCATTCATACGATCCGCTGATTTGGAAAAAGCGTCGGCCACTGCGTGAATCCTGAAGTAATTTTAAAATTAATAATAGTTTAGTTATTTGTAAGATAATAAAAGTTATAAAGATATTACAATGATTTTCTTTATCATCATTATCAGTCTTTGTTAATCCACTGCTGGACATATGCCTCCCCTAATGAGCGCCATAGCGCCCTGTCTTGATGATGTTCCACATGTATTTTGATTAACTTTTATGAGAAGCTGGAGGTCTACTTTAAAAAACTAACGAATATGTCGGATCGCATAAAACGAAAGACGGATCTTCCATAGTACCATGAAAATGATTCTAACATTTATTTCTTTGAGATTCCGAAACGAAAGGTCCCAATCGGTGACGCGCCCGAACCAACTTTGTGCTAAGGTTATTCGTGGTTTAGTGCGATCGACGTCATCCCTCAACTTTGTTCTTTTTTCAAAGTAGATGTATAACAAATTTTTAACACTGAACAAACCTAATCTTTTTATGCCACTTTTGGGCCAAGGTTCTCCGGCTAACTGTTGTTAGCTGATAGACAATCAAATAAAAACCATAGAATAAAAACATTTAATAAACTCAATTTGATTTAGGTTTCTTCGCATCCGAAGGCCCTTCCTCATCATTCTGAAATATTGTCTTCGGCTGAGTTTTCTTATAAGCCGGTGCAACCCAGAATGGATTCTCCTCTGCATCCTTAGCATACTTCAAGATAGCTTCTCTCGGATCCTGTTCATCATCCACTCTCTTACTCAGACCCAGGTTTCTGATCACGAAGGAGCTTAAAGTACTACCAGAGGCCGCAACTCTCCCACCCTGCCCTGAAGTTATGGGCAAGTCTGGTCGATGAGATCTGACTGGGTCTAATCTGTCTTTTTCCATTTTCTTCTTATTCGTCCGTAGTTTTTCTTGTCTGAACAGCGGTAACGCGTGTGGAGTTATTATCTGCTGCGAGCTTACTATTTCTAATGACTGCTTCTTCCTATGGGACTTTACCATGCAGAGCATAGCGCCTCGTAGAGACTTTTTACCATCATAATAACATTTTACAATACCGTTACCGCAACCCACGAATATTTGGTTCAATTTCGCGTGCCACACAGCCTTTATAACATGAGATTTAGTTACATTAATATGCGTAACCTTTTCAAACGTTTTTGTATCGTAGAACAAAATCTGTCCCACATCTTGTCCCTTTTCTAAGGACACTCCAGTAAAAACCATGGAGTCGTCCGGACTAAAACCACAGTCCGTCTGCTCGTATCTAGAGAATAGGTTTGTGAATGCGTGGATTGGTTTCTTAAAGCTTCGTAGATCCCAGATTTTCATCGTCTCATCATTGCTTCGACTGCATAAGTAGTTGCTTAGGTAAGAATATGATATCGCTGTGATTTCGTTCTGTTTCTGATGCGCGTCGCGAAGTAGCATGGTGGTATTGACGAAGGCTCGTCTAGAGTCCCACATCTGGATGGATCCGTCGTAGCAGCCACAAGCTATGGTATTGGTGTCTCTGGAGTATGCACAAGAAGTTGGGTTGGTTTTTAAACCTCCTTGCTGGCGAGGTTTGATGATGGACTTGTGTTGTCTAGGGTTGTCGATGTGCCAGATGCGAAGGGTGCCATCTTGGGAGCTGGTGAGGAATTCGTGGCGCGTGTGGGGATGCCAGCAGCCGCTGTTCAGGGAGGCTGTGTGGCCTTTTGTTCTGGAAAGACGAGATTTAACTTTATTGTTAAGTCCTAAAGGTATCTATTTGGCAAGTGGGATTCAGATTTATTGAACAACTTGGATTAAGATTTCGATATACTCAGCTGACGTTCACGCAAGGCTGAATAATAAATGTCTATTATTCCAACATCCCTTCCTTTTCATCCCTTTTTAATCATTCTATGTGTATATATTATGTTATTGATATTCTATAATCGGCGCCGAAAAACAAATGCAAAATGCACTAGGGGATGTCAAGATTCTCACTGAAAGCAGCTCCATTTTTAATTAATGTAATGTTTTGCCCACTTGTTGAACAAATGCCTATTTAAACGTTTCCATAGAAACAGCGCGCGCGAAGCATACAGAATCTAGTTTACAATAAGTGTAATCTCACCTAGCCATATCAGCGATATACTGGTCCCCCTTCACACACTCCAACACCTCGAAGCCGTCTCGATCCAGCACCTTCGCCTGAGCTGCCCCGCTGACCACCAGGATCGAGTCTCCCGTGGCTGAGTACTGCAGGCAGCGGATGGGGTGGTTCTCGCAGGGTTGCAGGGTACGGAACGAACGGAGGGATGAGTCCATGCCTGAAAATAAGATGGATACAATATTAGTATCATTTCACATAATTTGTTTGAAGAAAAGTTATAAAATATTAGGTTTGACGACCGATGTGGAGCGGTGGTCAAAGGTCCGCCTGCGACGCAGGAGGTTGCGGATTCCCGCCTCGGAACAAATGTGTGTACGATCTGCAGATATGTGTTCCGGGTGTTCTGGTCGTTTTCTATGTATAATAAAAAATATCTATTTATGTAATGTATTGTATTATGTATATCAGTTATCTAGTACCCATAACACAAGCCCTGCTTACCATGGGGCTAGATAATGCTGTGTGAATTGTCCAGCATTATTTATTTTTATTTAATATATTTTTTTACTTTAGAAAATACAATAAAGTATTATAAAACTACGACCGCAAAGCTAGGCTCAAGCGGCCGGTGACTAGGGCTGCAGAGAGAGGAACTTCCTGACAATGCGTGCCGAGTCTAAGAGTACCGCCATTTGGATCTGGCCCTTGATCCAACTTCCTAGCGAGAGTCTCTTCGGATGTTGATCGAGGCTCTTCGCTATTACTAAGTTTATCTTTCTCAGCTCTCGCCTGAATGTATGCTCTCTTAACTGACGTGCGGTACTCGCGCGCTAGGATGAAATGCACAATGATTAATTCCTAAAACGACCATTCCATAAACGCGTAAAAAACGTAAAACAGAATTATAGCTACCTTATTTAAAATTAGCGAAATCCCTTCCTATCTTCAAAAGTATGGTTCATCAACACTATCTGACCACTCTTGATAAGTTTTCTTGACTTTTATTTTTATTTTTTTCTATGTTAATTGTTCCTGCTTTATGTATATTTGTGCTCTATTTTTATATATGTACGTTCTTAATATAAATATTAATTATTTTATATATAATTACGCCACCGTCAGCTTCAATACGTACCAATCCTATCCATCCAAAGGTTGCCTGGAAGAGATCGCTTTTAGCGATAAGGCCGCCGATTGTGCCACTAGATTTAGTTAGTATTAAGATCCTATTTTTATTATTTTCTTTATATTTGATGGTGCAATAAAGGTATATTGTATTGTATTGTATTAAAGTGGTGCTAGGGAAGGGCTAAACCCCTTCCATTGTGCCACTTCAAAAAGGTTTTTATATCCAAATTTAATTATAAAACTTTTGAAACTATGATGGTATGAAAGATTGATAGCCTTATCGTCTATGTAAGTTTATTATAATGTTTGTTATGTAGGTATGTAGTGTATGTATTTGTTTTCTTTTTTGTTACAAATTATTTATAAATGTGCCACCGTCTATATTGTTCCTTCATGTCCAGTCCATCCCAAGGTTGCCTGGAAGAGATCGCTCTCAGCGATAAGACCGCCCTTTATACCTTTGTTCTAAGTTTTTATTTCTGTTTTCTGTTTTGTGTGGTTTAATAAAGTGTTTTCTATCTATGGTTATTAAGACTAAAGTAATTTAAAACGGGGTATTTACCATGATTTGATTTTTGAGTTATCTAATATTTCGGCACAGTTTCATGCGCCATGATCACGGAATAACTATGTATATAATGGTAAATATCCCGTTTTAATACCTATCGGGTCTTATCGATAAGTAGGTATTAGATTCACTACATCTTAAGCCTAGGTAGCCTAGGGCCAAATTAATATGTCTGGTTTCAAATGAGGCATTTAGCTATGTATTTATAATCACATAAATATTTAGGTCTATCATAATGTTATGAGAAGTTATGCAGTTTCAACGTATTCTATTACTGCTGGACTGCTATAGGCTTAAGATTCTGATCATCTGTATGCAAATTATTTGGGAAACTATCAAGTTCTGAAACCCATATTATTTAAGTTTTGTATATTCTGTGATTATTTTATGTTTTGTGTGTCTTGATAAACAAAAAAACTTTTCCTTCACTACATAGTATCGAACAAAGTCGCTTCCCGCTGTCTGTCCATATTGTATGCTTAGATCTTTAAAACTACGCAACGGATTTTGATGCGGTTTTTAATAGATAGAGTGATTCAAGAGGAAGCTTTATGAACCATTTGACACAGATTTCCACGCGGGCGAAGCCTCGGGGCGCAGATTATAATAATACCTTTTCTTAGAACTTGTTACACTTATGTCTTTGATTATTTACCTGTCACCTGTACATGTATTTACCTGACAGGTGAATAATCAAAGACTTATGTATGATAATAGACCTGCTTACCAGCAAAATCCCAGAAGGAGACATCATAGTCAATGGATCCTGTGGCCAGCCGAGCACCAGAGGGATCCACAGCCAGCGCGACCACAGCTTTGGAACCATGGAGCATTTCAACCTGAAATAAACCATGGTTTTAACACCACAAGATCTATTTTAATATTCAGATGGAAGGGATTTAAAGGTTGTTTTATAAATTTGAAATGACTTTTGCCATGCGAGTTGAGATGAGTGTTTCAAAAGTTTAATTACCTACTTCAATGTAATGCATAGCTGATAATTGAGCATGTGCATGCGTTGCTGGCACCCAGTGTTGATAATAAAGGTTATCATTGAAAAATATTTCACTACAAAAATAAGTTGCTGAATTTATATTGTATCAAGAGTGGATACAAATGTTAAATCAAACTTTAAATTATATTAAAGATGATTTTCTTAATATAATAATTACCTACTCTATAGCTCAAACGACTACTAACATTCTGTTTAAAAATTAGTTAGCTGTGAGCTTCTGTTTTAATTTTTCTATCAAGTGCTTGGAGGGTGACTGCCCTCCAAGAACCAACAAGAAGGTTGTCTTGGATTCTATGATATAGCTTTGAGAAATTATAAATTTGAAAAGTAAATTTTTTCCCCCAGACAAGTTGGGAATTAACAATAGGAAGTGTAATTGTTCATATAATCTAGTTATGTATCAGGGCTGTAGCCAACAAAAAAAATTTTTACATAATAGAAAATCACATTTTCTGTTTTAGCCATTAATGCGTGTCAAAAGAAATAATAATTAATTTTTTTTTCAAAATTATTATTCAACAAAATCCTAGTCAATTGAAATGAAATATAGTCCATCTGTCAGGGAACGCTTGCTAAGTGAAAAGGACTATAACTATCATATTAATGTAAAAGAACCTTAAATATTCTCACCTCATGTGATTGTGGAATCCTCTTTTCCAAACCAGTTTCCTCATCATCAGAGCCACTCAATTCATCATAACTGTCTGATCCATCATCATCTTTCTTTCTGCCTTTCTTACCAATAGAATTCAGGTCTTGTGGTAAAGGAGGACCAATCAACTCTTCTTCTTGATCGAGTTTTGGCGGCAAAGGACCAATTAGTTCCTCATCCTCTTTTGTATCATCCGGGGCCTCGGCAGCCGCTAACAACCTCTTTTTATTGACTTCCTCAGCAACTTTTTTGGCCTGGTTTACCATTTCGTTTATGTCGATATTTTTGGCTTTTTTACCGAAATTCTTGAATCCAATAGTTTGTTGAATCTGCTGGCTTTCTAGATCTTCAGCTAACTCTTCAATTTCTTTGGGTTCTTGGATGGGAATTCGCCCAAAAGTGCCGAACCCAGAGGCTGAGGCATCTTCATCCTTTTTGGAACGCTCAGCATCGGTTTTCGGTTGGAAACGTATCTTGCCAAAGGATATACCTTTTTTATTCATTTTTAAACTAAAGATCAGGCTTTATAACGTAAACTAGAACCACTTTCCTTTTATTTGCAATCGGAATCCTATAATTACAAACGAAACAAAAAAATGTCAACAAGTTTTATGAATTGACCGACTTGACAGTGGCATACTGGCATATTAGAGGAGAGATCACTCACTGCTCCTTCTCTTTTTAGGCACTGCTCAGTGGTAGAAGATCGAGAGAGAGAGAGAGAAAAACCTATAGTATTTCATGCTAAAAATTAAAGTTAAATCTTGAAACATCAAACAAACAGCTTACATCAAAATATGCAGTGCAGCATAGAATCGAATGTAATTAATCTGTGGCTACTGGCTTCCCGTCGTCGTCCCGACTGTTTTGTTTTGTTGTTTATTCTATGTATGTTCATTTCATATTATTTGAATTGAAGTTAAGCTCTGTTGTTCACGATTTTGAATCTGTTCTTCTTTTCACCCAAATTTCAGCTTGTTTTCGAGCTTTGTGATTTGTTTGATAGTTAGTTCGTATTCGTTTGATCATTTTAATTTAATTAATGCTAATCCCGTGCCTATTTTAATGTGATAATACGTGTTGGGTCATTATTTGTTTCACGGTAAGAATGTTAACGAGAATTTTTGCCTTCACGTGTTAGTTTTATTTGTTTTGGCATGCCGCATTCATTATCAAAGTGCATTCCTAAATTGTATTTTTATAGTACCTATCTACCTTATTCTACAATAGTCGCACGGGCACCTAAGTACCATTCAAATTTTTTATCAGGTAAAACGTGGGTAAGTACATTTAAGTAGGTAGCTACTCTTCATAATTTGTTGGTTGCAAATTGGCTGTTGAAAGGCAAAGCTGGCTATGTCCGAAAAAAAAAGAAATCGCTACTATGAAGACAAAAGCTTTGTCTAGGTTTTTCGATATTAAATGGTCTATTTTAAGCAATACTTATGATTTGTGTACTTATATAGGTACTGATAAATCTTTGTGATGTTAATAGAACATTTTTCACACACAATTAATGTAAAGCACACTATTAATTTGGCATTTACATCACCAAAATCTAAAATAATCTATGCTAAAAGAGAATGAAACTAACAAGCCAAGTAATCACTCAACGTAACTATTAAATAAATATTAATATCTTAAAATCAACCTACAGCATCTTTATCAAGCTGAACTACCTCTCCTCTAGTCAAATCTCTACATATCTACCAACTGCTTCTCTGGCATAGCGGGTGGAGGTCTGCATGCGACACAGGAGATTGCAGATAGATTCTGGCCCTGGGACACAAATTTTGTGCGATCTGAAGATATTTTCTCCATGAAACTTATTAAATTTATCAGTTGTCTGTCTGGTACCCATCAAACTCTGCTTAGTTTAGGCCACATGATGCTGCATCAAGCATTTTTTATTATTATTCACCTCTAATCATCATTCAACATTCATATAACTCCCATTTGTTAAGTTATTTGTTTGAAAAATTAATTAATTTTTGAATAAGGGACAGACCGAATCATAAATCGTATTAAATTAAGCAAGATAATCGACACGGTACGACGACGGACCGCGCGCGGCGAATTATAAATTTTATTAAAATCGTACTTGGGCATTTTTCCATCTACCGCGTCGATTGTATTGCTGCGTATGCGCCGCGCCTCGGCCGGCTAGCGGTGTAATTAAAACTAATCATCATTCTTCGCAGAACAAGGGTCGCAGGAGGTCGACAACATGAGGCTCGCCGTATTTTGTGCTTTGATTGGGTTGACATTTGGATTCAATAATAAGGGTAAGTCGAAAATCAATTACTACACCGAATAGATTGGTATTTGAATTGAAAATGTGCTTGGAATTTGGTGTAGATGGATAATCGATTTTATTTTATCAGAAAATTATGTTTTAGTTGGACTTTTAGTGTCCATAGTCAAATACCTATTCTTTGTACATTATAGAATGACTAAGGATGAGGCAAATCTTACGTTTTAGTATCATCTTATTTTATATATAAGTACCTACCTATACTTTGCTTTGTTTGAATCATAGGTATTTTAAAAATTTTAAACTGAAGCTTCAGTTATTCTTTTTATGATTGATTCTAAATAATATTTTGATTCTAATTTATGCGTCAGATACCTGGTTTATTAGCATTTATTTGCAATACAGTTTAGTTGGAAAAGTAGATTTTTAACTACCCTCAAAATAAAAACAAAGATTACTTCGCTTTTACATTTAAATTCCAATAATAATTCCGATAAATTAGATTTTTAATGACTTACTTATTACTACTATTACGGTTTTTAATCTACACCAAAATTTTCTAATTTTCTCTACATCAAATATAAAATAATCTACCTTCAAAACAAACTAAAGTTGAACTGGGTGGGTCATGTCTGCAACATGTCGGGTTAGTCGTGGGCGAAATCTACCACATAATGGATCCCCAAAAACAAAGACCTCGCGGCAGACCAAAGCGATGGTAGAAAGCGACCTCAGTGGCGCAATAGAAACGTATGGAAGGGAAGGTAGGCCGTTGCCTAGCGGTGACTGAGCAAGACAATTAATAAAATATTCTGTAATTGTATTGTACACACAATAATACATAAAATGAACTTAACTAAATATATAATAAATGTATAGAGGCGAATTTAACCCTGACAAAGAATTTCCTTCCAGCAAACCTTAGGGTTATTGGAGATGTAAGAGATACAGATAAAGGGATTTATTATATCATAGATAGTTAAATTACTTCGCATCGTATGATGTACATGTCTCTAAAATATAATACACCTAAACAGACAAATATTGTTTTAGATGCATATATATATCAACCTGAGTGGAGTCCGGTCTACACCGTGAAAGGCCTCCTCAACATCCCCTATGCTGAACTGCAAGAGCCATTCTATGTATGGTAAGTAAACATGATTTTTATAGATAGAACAAAGAAAATAACAATCAAGGAATATTCAAAATTCAAATTCCTTTATTTCTTTAGGTTTACAAAATAAGTAGGTACTTACATAAGTCAAATTTTAAACTAAAAAATATTATCAAATAAGAAATAAGGTGTTTTTGATTTTCTGTTACTTAAATTTTTTGTCAACTAGTGGAAAAATTGAAAAAGAAATGACTAGTACATCCATATATCACTTATGTGTCTTCGGGACACATAAGTATAGTCTAATACAATATTTATGTAATTACATAAATATTGACATGACTGTATATAAAATCACATTATATTTCGATTTAGATAACCAAAACAAACGTGTATTAGACTATATTTATGTGTCTAATCACATTATATTTCAATATTTATGTAAAGCTTTACATAAATATTGACATGACTGTATCTAAAATCACATTATATTTCGATTTAGATAACCAAAACAAACGTGTATTAGACACATAAGTGATATATCATCCTCATCGACTCTATCCATGATTGATTTCCATAACTTATTGATTATTGACTGTGACGTCACAATATGTAATGTATTGGCACAGAATAACTATGGGAGGTACAGGTCTGACTTTCTTCTCTTGACAATATTATGGTCGTTCTGTATCATCAGATGTTCGTGCATCGGTGACGTCATAGATAGACGCCACTAGTAGGTACCTATTCTAGCTTATTAGTGCGAAATTGAAATTGCATTTTTAAAAGCTCAATTGTTTCCTTCATATTATGCATGTTTTTGCATAAATATGATTTATTTTGTTTTCAGTAGACGTCTAAAACATGTCGGAGTAGTTTCTCAAAATGAGTCATAATACCTGTTCCCCTTATTAGGACCACAACTTTTACTACTTTTTTGTATAAAGCTCTATAATGTTCTTTATAACTATTGAGTCGGCTAGTATATTATATACAGCTGTACATAAGGTACGTGTCATGTAATTATTTTAAAACTCTGCTGAGTTTAATTTGAACTGGGTTGATGACATCGTCGATAATTAAATAAATAAATAATGCTGGCCAATTCACACAGCTCATTATCTAGCCCCATGGTAAGCAGAGCTTGTGTTATGGGTACTAGATAACTGATATACATAATACAATACATTACATAGATAGATATTAATATATATAATAGATAGATAATGACATTTAAATTCATTTTACCTAAATTTTACATAAATAAATAATGAATAATGCTGGACAATTCACACAGCATTATCTAGCCCCATGGTAAGCAGAGCTTGTGTTATGAGTAGTAGATAACTGATATACATAATACAATACATTACATTTATAGATATTAATATACCTATATAATAGTTAGATAATGACATTTAAATTAATTTTACCAATAAATTGTATTTCTGTATTTTTTATTATACATAGAAAACGACCAGAACACCCGTAAAAAATATCTGCAGATCGTACACACAATTGATCCGAGGCGGGAATCGAACCCGCAACCTTCTGCGTCGCAGGCGGACCTTCGCCCACCGCGCGACATCGGTCGTCTAAATCGATAATTAAACTTGAAGTCGCTCGTAGCTCATTGAAACCGATTGATAATAAGCAATAATTATTAATTGCAACGAAAACACATAAATGTTAAAACATGATTGAAATGTGTGCATTTTAAGACGATAGTGTGCTACAGCTTCTTTGTTTTACTAGAAAACAGTTTAAACTGTGTTTATGTTATTTGAACTTTATCTAAGGGTCATTCCGATAAATTATCGGACTCAGTGATAACCGGGTACGTGTGCTATTTCTCGTTATTAAATGCCTTGACCAATATAAAGTAATAAGCAAATCGTGAGTGATTCAAAAGGAAGGTTTATAAAACCATTTGACACATAGATTTCAACGCGGGCGAAGCCGCGGGTTGCGACCCGCGGCTTCGCCCGCGTTGAAATCTATGTGTCAAATGGTTTTATAAAACTTCCTTTTGATCACTCAATCTATTAAAAAAAAACCGCATCAAAATCCGTTGCATAGTTTTAAAGATCTAAGATGGAGACATCAGTAAACATGCATATATTACTAGCTGCGCCTCGCGGTTTCACCCGCGTGGTGATAGATATGTATATACCGGATATCTCTATGAATTGCAGCCTATGTGTTATTCTGATATGTAAACTATATTATTGTGAAGCTTCATCAAAATCCATTCAGTAGTTGTTGCGTGAAAGAGTAACAAACATCCATTCGCGTTTATAATATTAGTAGGATTATCTGTGGCCGAACATAAGACCTCCTCCTTGAATAACCGAAAAAAATTCAAAAAAGGAGGAGGTTCTCAATTCGACTGTATTTTTAAATGTTTGTTACCTCAGAGCTTTCGACTGGGTGAACCAATTTTGATGACTCTTTTTTTTGAAAGCTGGTGCTTAGAATGCGGCCCCATTTCAATTTTGTCCAGTTCTTACAATGGCATCCATGAGAATACCATATAAGTATAGTTAATTTGCATTAAGTTAATTTTCATTACTCTCGTCATCAATACCGCAATGCTTGAAAACGAAAGACCCGTTATGACCTACAGAACTGAGACGTAGACGCTCACGATAGGGCTGGTCCACCAGTTCAAAGTTGCTCAGCGAGCTATGGAAAGAGCTATGCTCGGAGTTTCTCTGAAGGATAGGATTCGTAACAAATGCATCCGACAGAGAACCAAGGTTATCGACATAGCTCTAAGATTTAGCAAGCTGAAGTGGCAGTGGACCGGCCATATCTCGCGAAGAACCGACGGCCGCTGGGGCAAACGTGTTCTCGAGTGGAGATCACGATTCGGTAAACGTAGTGTAGGACGCCCTCCGACCAGGTGGGATGACGACCTGCGAAAGTCTGCTGGTAGATGTTAGATGCGGCAAGCTGAAGACAGGGCGCTATGGCGCTCACTGGGGGAGGCCTAAGTCCAGCTGTGGACTGCTATAGGCTGATGGTGATTTAAACCCATTTTCATTATTTAGGGATGCGAAGTTGGTTTATAGGATACTTTAAACACGCCAAATTATTCAAAGTCGATTTAAAACTTAAGGTTCCTGTATAATTTTTGATAGTTTCCCCGATAGGAAGCATTATAATGAAACGATATGAAAGTTGATCAATACTGAATCAACACAACGCAAGCGTTCATTTCCGTTTTTGGTTGTGTTGTCTTCCTTCCATTGTTTAACACTTTGACCGCGATTTTTTTTCGACGACTGCTATCTTTTTTTTAACCTATAAAATTCGTGCTGCCGCTCTACACAGCGGTTGTGTTGCGCCGCACATGCGTTTCGTTCGAAAAATATTACAGCTGTGCTGAGTCACAAAGATCTGTATTTTCTCAGCCGCTGCGCTAGTGTGGATTTACGCATATTAGTCACTTGTAGAAAACACATACCGTGTGATTTCAGCGCTCAAAGTGTTAAGTGATGATGATGATTCTTTGTTAATGGCAACTGTAAATAATTGTAAAATAAAGAGTTATTAGCAAATTATGAAGATTGTTTGATGTTTTCACCAGAGCCTAGTTCGTTATCTAGCAGGGTGTACCACGTGCAGGGTAGGTTGGCTTGGGAGACGAGATGTTGGAGTCCCACCCCATTGATATAGGTAATCTGAACTGACCTTGGTGCCCACATTTGAGTTTGACACCAGATGTTTTACCAACACTTATATATGAATTTATAAATAGATAGAAAAAGATAGAAAATTCTTTATTGCACTTGAACTATAAACTATGTACAGTAATAACTTAAAAATTAAGTACAATTGGCGGTCTTATCGCTCAAGAGCGATCTCTACCAGACTACCATGGATGGATAGGATTGTGGACAGTACCAGGGGATCTGTGTGCTTAAATGTTAAATGTATTATATATTTATATAAGTAGGTATGTATTATTAGTTATAAAGTAGATAGGTATTTGTATGTAACATAATATGAAATTTCATGTTGTAATTAACTACATAATAACGCACACAGATCCCCTTTTTCAATCCAAAGATCCTATCCATCCACGGGTGTCTGGTAGAGATCGCTCTTGAGCGATAAGACCGCCAAATGGTCACATATCTTGTATTATTATTGTTTGTTTTATTTTTAAGTGTGCAATAAAAGTATTGTCTATCTATCTATCTATCTATGAAAACTATGTTACTTGTTCTAAATTCATTTAAAACGGGATATTTACCTTATGATTTGATTTTTGAGTTATCCAATATTTCGGCACAGTTGCATGCGCCATGATCACGGAATAACCTGTGCTGAAATATTGGATAACTCAAAAATCAAATCATAAGGTAAATATCCCGTTTTAAATGACTTTAGTGTTAATAACCATGATCGTTTCAAAATTTTTATTATGTTACTGGTTATCTGCAAGGTTTAAATGACATTTTGAACAATAATATACTAAATTTGTATTAGTTAAGCTCTGATTAACTTGGGGTTAGATGTTACTGTGTGGATTGTCCAGCATTATTTATTTATTTTATGTTTTTTCTCAGGTACGACAGTAAGAAAGGCAAGTCCCGCATTGATTACTACGGAGGTATGGTCCGCACCTACCAGTTCACCAGCCGATTTTATCCAACTTTTGGAACATCCATAAAGGTACCTGCATTTTCCTACTCATTACTCCATAACAAAACAACAATACTGTTGAGAAGGCAGCACAACTCTCGTATCTATAGTAGTATGTAGGTAAGGTACACGCTCACCTGCGTGAAGTGCGCGCCTCCCAGGCTCTGTTGCGTTCTCTTTCTTACGAGGGAAAGTGAAAAGAGATAGCGAGTGACGCTTGTACGGAGGGTGGGGGGCGCGCTCGCCGTTTAAATTATTGAAGAAAGACGAAGAAGTCATGTTTGAACGCCAGTGCCCGGGAGATTTTTGTGCTCAATACCTTGTACCTATTTTTCTACGAGTCTTTTCTTTCCGCCCATCACCTGCGCCTAAAAATTCTACAGATACATACTCTTTTATAATTGAAAAGTTTTTTTATTTCTTTAGGCTTACAAATAAGCAGTTAGACAGGTCATATTTTATACTGTTCATTATTATCAATTAACATTATTTTATAGTTCACTTAAATTTTTTGTCCACCAGTGGAAGAAGTGAAAAAGAAACTACTAGTATGTTCATAACTTATGTGTATATAAAATGATGTGTATATATATATGTATATATAAATTATGACTTGTCTAAGCGCTTATTTTGTAAGCGTAAAGAAATAAATGATTTTATTTTTTGCTTTACTTTTGTGTCTAGTACAGGTACATTTGATTTGCTTATCCGTAAGTTAGTAAGTATAACTATGGGGACCTCTGGCTATGGCCTATGACGACACTCAGCTCAGTCAATCAATCAGCCCGAGAGCAGCTGAACCGCTTTCGCTAATTCTTTTTTTAGAATATTCCTTGAAGTACGAGGATGGTTCTTACGGAGAGAAAAAAGAGAAAAATTTAAAAAATTGCCTGAAACAAATGACCACCCGGGCGAAGCCGGGACGGGCCGCTAGTTTCTAATAAATGTAATTGTTTTGTTTCAGGTAGCGCCTGTGACAACGGAGACCGAGCTGAACAAGGAGACATGTCTCCAAGTAAACGGAACCCTCACGAATCAGATAGACGTCCAGTCTGTGCTGCCTGATATGACGGACTTCAAGTATATTGGTTGGTATAGTAAATCTATACTACTTCCCCATCAACAAACGCGCGTCCACTGCTGGGCAAGCCTCCCCCAAAGAAGGGGGTGGGGGCATAATCACAACGCTTGGGTGGCGGATAGGATCGCAGTAGGTCTCAACAATACAAAGAAAGAAAGCTGGTTCCCTTCAGATCAGCCTATAGATGACGACCGATGTGGGGCTGTGGGCGTAGGTCCACCTGTGACGTAGGCGGTTGCGGGTTCGATTCCCGCCTCGGACCAATTGTGTTTACTATCCGCAGATATTTGAAAAGGGTGTTCTGCTCGTTATCTATGTATACTACAAATATCAGTTATCTAGTACCCATAACACAAGCTCTGCTTAGCTTGGGGCTAGATGATGCTGTGAGAATTGTCCGGCATTATTTATTATTAACGCCTCCCCCAAACAGGGGGAAGGGGGGGCATAGTCACCACGTTTGGCTGGCGGATAAAATCGCAGTAGAGGTGTTAACAATACAAAGAAAGAAAGCTGGTTCCCGTTATCATCATCATCATCATCATCCGCCTTTAGTTGTCCACTGCTGGACATAGGCCTCACCTAATGAGCCATAGCGCCCTGTCTTCAGCTTGAAGCATCCAGCATGTGCCTGCAGTCCTCCGATTCCCATAATCACCACGAATGGTCGATTCTTCGTGGAGTAAGAATCGAACCCAACAACTCAGCCCGACATACAAGAGCTGAGTTGTAGGGTTCGATTCTTACTCCACCATTGTCATGGCATACTTAATCCATTTAATGAATCTTTGTTTTGTTAATACTGAATTTCGTCCATCAAACTCAAACTCAAAATATTATATTTCTTTAGGCTTACAAAATAAGCACTTAATCAAGTCATACATGATGCTGTACCATACTCCGATTCAAAATCCTGGATATTTTTTGTTTTTTATTTTTTTTAATTTTTGTTGAACGGCATTGGTGCCATCGAAGCTAAACACAGAAGCTCGAAACAATTTTCGGCTTTGAAAGCTTTCATTCGCAATTTAATTGATCTCTGGTTCGTATTCGAGTGGGCGAAGGTCCGCCTGCGACGCAGGAGGTTGCGGGTTCGATTCCCGCCTCGGAACAATTGTGTGTACGATCTGCAGATATTTGTTCCGGGTGTTCTGGTCCTTTTCTATGTATAATAAAAAATATCTATCTATGTAATGTATTGTATTATGTATATCAGTTATCTAGTACCCATAACACAAGCTCTGCTTACCATGGGGCTAGATAATGCTGTGTGAATTGTCCAGCATTATTTATTTATTTTTATTTAAATTTAAACATTGTTCACTGCACATGTAAGATTATGCATTGTTGAAGTTTGTGTTTAAGTTTTTCGTGATAACCTTGCTGATACCTCGTTGTTTTCTGTTGTTATTATCAATATTTGTTAAGTTTTCATTCATAAATGTCTATGTTGACATAAAATATCTTGAATTCTAAATCGGAGTATAGACTAATGTTGCCTGAAATAAAGTAATATTATTTGTTACTTACCTATCTGTTTTTTTTTCTAGGTAAAGAGAACATGCAAGATTCAGAAACGGCTAAATGGCAGATGGTGGAAACCATTGGGGATAAGACTAACAAGTATACGATGTGGGTGAAATACAGGAAGAGCTTGAAGGGTGACTCTGTCGCTATACCTGTGAGGTAAGTTGGCTAATCTTTAACTTTTGTCTTATTAAGGGTCCGGCGACCCTCGCTTGCAAAAATCGCTCTGAATATCGCTGTCCCTGTTTAACCTTTGCGCCGCGCCCCATGCGTGCGCGATAGCAATATTAGCCGTTCAAAATTTGGTTTATTCCGTAATACCAAAAATTATGACTGAAAACTTTTTGTATTCTTCACAAAGTATTGTTATTCTGTAACTAGACAATATAAGCTATGTTCCTTAATAAATAAAACGTAAGATATTGATGTTTTTAATACGAAACAAATAGCAAGAAAACTTGTCCATTTTCGCATATAAATGTGCAAAATGAGATTGGCTTTCATTTAATTTTAGGTAAGCATTTTGAAAAAAAAACTATTTAGGAACCTAGATAAATACTATTCAAATACAAATAATACAATATTATAGTAGAAATATGCTTGAATTGGAAATCATTTTGGTATTACGTTTGTATGAAGAATTTGTCCCTCCGGAGGCCCCTTAATACAATCAAAAAGACTATGAACATAATGTGACTGAAGTCATTTGGCGACCGATGTGGCGCGGTGGGCGAAGGTCCGCCTGCGACGCAGGAGGTTGCGGGTTCGATTCCCGCCTCGGAACAATTGAGTACGATCTGCAGATATTTGTTCCGGGTATTCTGGGCGTTTTCTATGTATAATAATAAAAAAATATCTATCTATTTATGTATTGTATTATGTATATCAGTTATCTAGTACCCATAACACAAGCTCTGCTTACCATGGGGCTAGATAATGCTGTGTGAATTGTCCAGAATTTTTTTTGTGCAAGGAGAAAAGGAGGCCTTTACCCAGCAGTGGGGCGATAATGGCCCAAAAACAAAAAAATGATTGACTTGTTTATGGCAGACGTCCGCAATCTCCCGTATAGCCCGATTACCCAGTCCATCCATCCATCACAATAGCCTGGTTTTATTTCTTTCATTTTTCTTTGCAATAGTCTCTACACCTGGCGGATACCATCTTTGGGTGTATCATATAGTCCTCTGTCCTGTGGCTTCGGCCCCCCGCAAGCCTTCCAAAGGTCACTGTTATTGCCCGAGATCATGGTAATGAGATACATAATAATAATTTATTTATTATTTTTTCAGGTATGAAATGAAAGGCTACAACTCCCTGCTTGGATCTCACTACGACCACTATTATTTGGACTACAGCGACTACAATGTAGACAGTATTGACGATGATGTCTTTATAATTAACGGTAAGAAATTTATACAACGGGGACCACTCGGCAGACGTAGTGTAGGACACCCTCCGGTCGGGTGGGATGACGATGTGTCTTAGCTTCTAATTAAAGGTATGGTGATAGGTGAGTTATCACTATAATAACTTGCAACAATTATTTCTACCAACTGTTCGTTAAGTTATATCTTTTTCTTCATGCCTAGGTTGCTTGGGAGAAATCGCTGTCAGCGATAAGGCCGCCTATTGTACTTTTTATGTGTTATATTTGAATATAAGGTGTTATTTTATAGTTTTAAGTGCAATAAAGTGTTAATTCATTCATTCATTCAATTAGGGAGCTTCATAGTCTTGTTCATTGTTACCCTTGGACACACTAAAATACAATGAAAAACACGCAGACTGTCTTGTTATGAAGTAGGATATGGACCTAAATTTAATTACTGTTTAATTATGTTAAATTTTTATCGTATACATAATAAATGAATTTTATTTATTATTTATTAATATACTAAACTGCTGGCGAGACGACCTTAACGCCTTCCTCGGAGATTGGTGGGAGATCGCACGTGACCGCACTGAGTGGAAAGATTTGGGGGTGGCCTTTGCCCAGCAGTGAGACGAAACAGGCTAAACAAAAAAAAAAAAATATACCAAACAAAAAAAAACCGTGGACGTATACGTAGAATAATTAATTATACCTACTCATTCTGCTCATAAAGTTCATTATTGTTTGTCCCGCTCACAGATCTCAAATGCAGTTCCTTCCCCGGCCCCGGCATAAAGCATCTAGCGACTTTCAACCCTATGAAGGAGTTTGTACACCCTATGCAGGATTATCATATCTACGCAGAGTTCGCCAGGTTAGTGTTCTACGGAAACCTAAAACCATACAAAGATTAGGGTACCCCGGGGCACACTAGCGCCACCTCTATTTTATCTTATACTAGCTGCGCCCCGCGGCTTCGCCCCCGTGGAAATCTATGTGTCAAATGGTTTAATTTAAATGATGAATCCTATGTTAGACTCCTAGCTCTAAGCTACCTCTCCACCAATTTTCAGCTAAATCGGTTCAGCCGTTCTTGAGTTATAAATAGTGTAACTAATACGACTTTCTTTTATATATATACTAGCTGCGCCCCGCGGCTTTGCCCCCGTAGAAATCTATGTGTCAAATTGTTTAAATGATAAAAAGTATCCTATGTTAGACTCCTGGTTCTAAAAAAAAATGGGTAAATCGGTCCAGCCGTTCTCGAGTTATAAGTGTTGTAACAAACACGACTTTCTTTTATATATATAGATATATAGATTATGCTGAAAGAAAGAAAATTAATTTATTGATTTACTAGGAAGTAAGTACAACTTATAACTATTGTACATTAAATACGAACATTACTTTAAAAAAAGTAACTATTATAAAAGTAACAAATGACTCCAGAAAGCGAACCAATAGTTCCTGTCTCAGCATAATGTTGCTCTACTTCTCCACAAGAAGTAGAGCAACGCTGGTAATTTTAATAAATAAATAATGGACACAATTCACACAGCATTATCTAGCCCCATGGTAAGCAGAGCTTGTGTTATGGGTACTAGATAACTGATATACATAATACAATACATTAAATAGATAGATATTTTTTTATTATACATAGAAAACGACCAGAACACCCGGAACAAATATCTGCAGATCGTACACACTATTGTTCCGAGGCGGGAATCGAACCCGCAACCTCCTGCGTCGCAGGCGGACCTTCGCCTACCGCACCACATCGGTCATCATAATTTAATTATTAATTAAAATTAATAATAATTGTAATATAGGGCCCGCAGGGCAGCTTGTGGCGAGCTGTTGGTGAGTAGCGACACCACGGGTACCGAGTGCTCCCGGGGAAGTTCTTGGTTCTCGTCTCCGCTTGCAAAGTGGCATTCCAAGAGAACCAGACCCCCACCTCTTGCTTGCCTTCATTGGCCGGTCTGAGTGGAGTCGCGAGAGATGTATCTTAATAATAATAATAATGATCTTTATTTCAGACTACATGGGTCCATATAAACTTAAAAGTACACAATAAGAGTTAAAAAGTCACATAAATCTACAAAAATTAAAAATAAACATGAGATGATTCAAGGGAAAAATACCAAAAACAAAAATAACAAAATAATCAAAACAAGAAATTAATAAACAAAATTACAAAAATTATTTAACGATTTTGAACTTTACATCATTATTATTTGTAAAAGCGTGCAACCTGGAAGAGTGATAAATCAGGGCACGCGGCAGCGTGACCAAGCCAAGTTCAAGCTCTCTCTTTAACGTAAAAACATAAAACTACGTGTGTTGAATTATATCCATAAGGACATGTAGAAGCCCAAATTTCATGAAGCTAGCTCAAACGGTTACAAAGATATGAAGGTCGAAAAGTCGTAAAAATTCACATTGACTGACTGACATACATATAGTACCTAATTCTAACCTACTTCCAGATGACCTAGAAGGATGAAATTTGGAATCCAGCTCGGTAATTGTGTGTAAGCGTAGGAAAAAATAAAAAAATAAAAAAAAGTCAAAAAATAAGTGATGTTAGCAACGACGACCTTATGTCAATGAAATAAGGTTTAAATTCGAATAGAATCCGCATTGCATAGAATAAGCAATAGTACTAACGTCTCCGATTGCGCAATAGAATACAGTGTAGTTGTTAGGGACCGGCAAATAATAGATTCTGTTTTCGAAGTAACTACATATTTTTACTACCTCACACTAGATGTCACTAGTGTAGGGGACGTACTAAGACTTATTTTATTCACAAAATTAATTTTCCAGCAAAAATAACTGTTTTGTTTAATTGTTGTCGGTTGGTTGCCCTATCATTTTCTATGGTTGCAAAATGCTTAAAACGAATACCTATATATTTTTCAGCTATTAATTTAATCAGAAGAATAATATGATTATCAGTATTATCAGCAAGAACAAATATTCGTATATTTCGTCGGAGTCCAGTCTTGTCTATTAATTTTTGTGATCCATTGCTGTCTTACATTATCTTGAGATGGAAATCTAGAACATACACAATTTAAAATTGCAATAATAGGTGGGCTTCAATTTCATTAAATTTACTAAACAACTACTATTATAGTAGTTGTCTCACGGAGGGAAAGTACTTTCAATATAGAATATTTATTATAAAACATTCCATAGGTGCATTCCAGACATGCTATGTTTCAACATAGCCGTGGGACATTCAGTAAAATAATTGGATTCTAAATACGGCCCTGGCCCTGTTTTTCTTTATAAGTTAATGGTTGACGATAGATGGCGGCTTGTTTAAAAATGACTATAAAAACTAAAATATTAAAATTTTGGCGACTAAAAAGTCTTAGGAACTTAAGTTGAAGTAATTTCAGTACATATGATTATTAAAATATATTAACACTGAGCCCTACGTACCTATAAATGTTTATTTCCCATGATACAAAGTATCGCCATCTATTGTCAAGTAGAATTATATTTGGAAACGCCGAGTCGCAATGGAAATGTTCGAGAACTTTTAAAATATGATGCGGTATTCAGAAAAATCCAAAAAGAATTATATTGGTCAGTTGTGTAGTTGAACAAATTTCAGTACATTTGATTATTAAAATATATTATTACTGAGCCCTACGTAGGTTTATTTCCCATGATACAAAGTGTCGCCATCTATTGTCAAGTAGAATTATATTTGGAAACGCCGAGTCAATACCTGCCTAGTTTTCTTTACAAAAAGTAATGATATCCCACCAAAAACATAAATGTAAAATAGGAGAGCCAAGTTCAATGCAAAAATTATGATTGGCTGTGGGCTTCGCGGCAAAAAGAATTGATATTTGAATGAGTGCCAAGTCAAATCTATGTAGATTAGATTTGACTTGGCCAGTTTTTATCAGAATTAAAACGTTGAATAACTTTATAAAATGACTGATGTAATGAAAACTGGCCAAGTCAAATCTAACCTACATAGATTTGACTTGGCACTCATTCAGATATCAATTCTTTTTGCCGCGAAGCCCACAGCCAATCATAATTTTTGCATTGAACTTGGCTCTCCTATTTTACATTTATGTTTTTGGTGGGATATAAATGCAGTCAAACCTATTCGCGAACACGCTCAGAATGCTGTTGGAGCTGGCCCCGACTCTGCGCACCAGAGATGTAGGGTTAGACTTAGGATGTAGACTCGGGGGTGGAAGTGTCTAATGGCGCAATAGCGAGGAAACCCGCTCACGAGCAGTCTACGTGATGGTGAAATCGGGGCCGTACCTCTCGACACCCCTCAGTCGTTTGCGCCGATTTTGTTCCTCTCCGGTAATTTACTCCGGCTTTTTAAGGAACCCATCCAGCATTCGGCAAGCCACCGTCTGCCACTCTTAACATTATGATTGACTTCTTTATGGCAGACGTCCGCAATCTCCCCTATAGCCCGATTACCCAGTCCATCCATCCATCGCAATAGCCTGGTTTTATTTTTTCATTTTTCTTTGCAATAGTCTCTACACCTGGCGGATTCCATCTTTGGGTGTATAATATTGTGCACCCGAGGATGATACCCGCTATGTGTAGCCATCGCCTTTAGATTAACTTCTCAAAGGGCCTCTGTGCCACGCAAGCCTTCCAAAGGACCGGGTCACTTTATGGCCCGAGATCATGGTAATTGGTAGAATTTGGTATTAATAACACACACATACAATTAATATAGAGATACATACAATATTAAACAAAAGTACACTAGTTTTAACAATTAAAACAATGTGTAAAGATAACAAAAAGTTCTGTAGGTAAATATGTGTCCTGCAGTACAACAAGGATAATAATTGTAATATAATTTTATGCTGAATAGGATTATACTTTTCAGATTTGTTTCGAAGCATAAAAGAGTCTACGCCGATGAACCCGAAATCGCAAAGAGGCACTTCATCTTCAGACAAAACTTACGGTAAGTCTAATTTTAATATTTAAGACCACTGTACGTGTATCTCATCATCATAATCAACTTATTAGTAGTCCAAAGCTGGACATAGGCATATGCCTCTCCTAATGAGCGCCATAGCACCCGGTCTTCAGCTTGACGCATCCACTCAAGAACAGGTTTACCCCAGTGGTATCTACGTATTTTCAATTATCGTTAAGTCCAATCCGAGAAAGAGATCGCCCGCAGCTATAAGATAGAGATAAAAAACTTTTATTAGCACACACAAAAAAGAAAAACATACATTAAAAAACACATTAAGCTAAATAAGATATAACACTAAAACTAAAAGATAAACAATAGAAAATAAGTATAAAGAACGTAGCCTGTCCTCAGTGCGCGCTAATTAGGTCCAGCCTCAGCTTAATGTCGCTACCGCCCGAGGACTGTAACGACGCTGGTTATCAGGCTGAACCTATGGATGACGTCACATTACAAGTCTGTGGTTAACAACAGACAGACATTCATTCATCCATAACGTTTATTTCAGACAATCAGTTTATAGTACAGAAACAATAAAAGTGTCCATATTTTTGCATACTTATATAAAATTAAAACAAATTAAAATTAAATTTACATAAAATAAATCATAATTAAAATATAATACCCCTACAAAATGATTAAATATAAAAATTTAAATTACAATGCAAATTAAAATCATAATTAAAGTTAAATTATCCCTTAAATAGAGTGCACAATAAACGCACATTGACAGTCCGTCCTAGCACTGTTTTTTCTTAGTTTCTTGTTCGTAGTTTTGTGGTACATTTTATTGATTCACAGTTAATAGGCTATAAGGTCCTTCGTACCGCCATTCCCCCGCATAAACTCTCAATTTTCTTATTTGACCGTGAATTCAGATCTTCGTTTTCGTGTTCGATTCGTGTACGTGCTTATTATGCAGCACGCTTATATGTATTTCTCTACGCTTACTTGTACTGTTTTGTTCCCAGATGGCCGCTATTGTTCTATACTTTAGGCTGCTAATTGTAACATTTAACTAGAGAACGGCTAAAAATACCATCTATTATATATAACTTATTATCCAATATTTGGGCTAAATATTACAATTTTATACAAAAAAATGGTTATGTTACTAAATGCAATTGCACTTCTAAAGCTTGCATGTTGCTAAGAGCTAATCTCAACCTTATGCTTATATAAAAACTAAATTTACTTATTTTTAAGTAGTTATGATTTGTAACACGAAGTGTAATATTTCCTACGTAAGTTTTGATAAGCGCACCCCTAGCTTCGAAAACGTTTTTCTATTTGTGTATGTTTGTGCATTCTAGGATTAAATTTACACTAGTATTGTACCAGACCAATGTTATTTAAGGTTTAAATAAAGAATTTTGGAAATTAAAAAAAAAATGAATTATATATATTTCGCGGAAGGTTCCGAGGTCCGCAACATTCTGATTGAGTAAGTAAAGCTGTTCAACTAACTCTTCTATGACTAAAATACTTGTATATATTCCACAGTATGATCCACTCGACCAACCGTGCCAGCAGAGGCTACTCCCTCGCCGTGAACCACCTGGCGGACAGAACCGATGAAGAGATAGAGGCTCTCAGAGGGTATCTACACACGCCGATAAAACAGAGGAAGCCAGAGGACAGAGGTGAGATGAGTCATTTGTCTCATTAGGCCAGTTGTTACACAGAGGACGAGCCAGCGGCTCTCAGAGGGTATCTACATACGCCGATAGAACAGAGGAAGCCAGAGGACAGAGTTGAGCTGAGTCATTTGTCTCGCTAGGTGAGTCATGTCTCTCGCTAGGTGAGTCATTTGTCTCATTAGGCCAGTTGTTACACAGAGGACGAGCCAGCGGCTCTCAGAGGGTATCTACATTCGCCGATAGAACAGAGGAAGCCAGAGGACAGAGTTGAGCTGAGTCATTTGTCTCGCTAGGTGAGTCATGTCTCTCGCTAGGTGAGTCATTTGTCTCGGTAGCTGAGTAATTTGTCTCGCTAGGTGAGTCATTTGTTACACAAAGACCGCGGCTCTCAGAGTGTTTATATACAGGTTGTCCGGAAGGTCGATGCAAAGCCGTGAGGGGGGGGGGGGGGGGGGGACATCTGGATAATTGTTTCCCTGACAAATGGATTAGAAGAGCTGGGCCGATACCATGGCCTGCTCGGTCACCTGATTTGACCCCATTAGATTTTTTTGTCTGGGGTCGAGCCAAGGAACTCGTGTATACTGAAGAAATAACGTCACGGGAGCATTTAGTGGAAAAAATAGTACAAGCCTTTGAAACAATGAAAACAGAGATGTTATTAAAAACAACAA
Source organism: Eupithecia abbreviata (assembly GCA_943735965.1). NCBI lineage: Eukaryota > Metazoa > Arthropoda > Insecta > Lepidoptera > Geometridae > Eupithecia > Eupithecia abbreviata. Next base: position 7,835,115 of record OX030998.1, on the reverse strand, counting down.
CCACTGAAGTGCGAAATAGGGCCCGAAAATGTATAAGAAACCAAGGTTCACATTTTCAAAATGAATAATAAACGATTTGATTATTAATAAAATGTTAAATTTATTATTCGGACTTTTTTAATTTTTTTGTTGAAACCGGACTTAAGTTGGGTTTATGTACTCTAGTTCTGAGAATTAGGCAGGTATCTACGTGTATGATACACCAATCGAAAGGGCAATAATACTGGATGATTAAAAATATTTTAGTCTTCTCTATTTAAAAAAAAAGAACTATTTCAAAAAGTAATTTAAATTTTTGAATAATGTTTCATTATAAAACACCTCCCATTTAGTCAGTTATGTGGATACAGATGATTGTTTTGGTGTTTATCGATTGAATACACATTATGCTAGGACGCAAACAAATTGTTAGGCACTAGTAACTGTCTGTTTGAACTCTATGAACGAATAAGCATATGATTTTGGTAAATTTTTCAAAAATCATGGATATTATGATAACTCGGAATTCGTCGACATTGGACTAAGGTAATCTAGCCTGAATAGATGCGTAACGAGGTGACCTACCCCACCCCTCACGGCTTTGCATCGACCTTCCGGACACCCTGTATAGACGCCTAAGGACCAGAGGAAAACAGAAAACAGAGGTGAGATGAGTCAATTGTCTCGCTGGATGAGTCATTTTTTAGTTACAAAAAGGCATTCAAATTCTTTAGGCTTACAAAATAAGCACTCGACAAGTCAAATATTTGTCTCAACTGAACCTTAACGCATTCTTAGCTATATGATGAATTGTGTGGATTGTTCAGCATTATCCTAGCATTAACACATATTTCTTAGTTTTTTTATAAGTTTGTAATTGTTTTTAATTTTCTGTTCACCTAAATTTTTTGTCTATACTGTATGAACCAGATAAACTTTTTTCGTGATATGCTTTGCCGCGTTACTTGGTCGTGCGTTTTGACTAGGACTAGAGCGAACCGAACAAAGAACATCCTTTTTTTATTAATTAAAAATTAACTTCGTTGTATAATTTAGATTTTAGTAAAAAATATTATATCTTTAAAATATGTAGATCCCGAGGAAAATCACATTTCTTGTTGAATTATGCACTATTGTAATTTGGAATTACGGGGGTGGCATGCCTACCCAACGCTCGGCAAAACCCTCATGAACCAAATAAATGATAAAAAATACTTTTTGTTTGAACAAACACTCCTAACACGATATGATTTGTTACAGGTCTTCCCTTCCCGTACAGCAAGCAGGTTGTAGAAGAGATGTCAGTCAAGCTGCCGCCAGAGTTCGACTGGAGGCTGTTCGGAGCTGTCACACCCGTTAAAGGTAAACTTTTACATTCTTTTACCTATTAATGTAATGTGTAATCTACAATAACCTGCCGGAATCTATAAATTGTGTTTGTATTGTTTTGTTGATTTAGTTGCAATTTAAATTAAATCTATAATAATATTATAAAAAGGAAAGGTTTGATTTTTTGTTTGTTTGTAATGAATAGGCTCCGAAACTACTGAACCGATTTGAAAAATTCATCAAAAATGAAAAACCGTTGGGAAGCTACACTATCCCCGGTGAACATAGGCTATATTATATTTTCAAAAAAGCAAAGGATCCGTACTAAAACCGTGCGAAGCCGGGAAGGTCCGCTAGTATTATATAAAATATAAGAACATAATACATATTCAGATATTATCTGTATCTATTTGGGAAACTACGTCGAGTCTTGTCATCCATACCGCAATGCTTGAAAACGAACGTTTTCAACCAGTGCGTCCTACCCGTTATGAGAGTTTCTCTGAAGAATAGAATTCGTAACGAATACATCCGACAGAGAAACAAAGTTATCGACATAGCTCTAAGAGTTAGCAAGCTGAACTGGCAGTAGGTCGGCCCGCTGCGATCAATGAATGCGTCAAGATGAAGACAGGATGCTATAGCGCTCATTAAGGGAGGCCTATGTCCAGCAGTGGACTAACATAGGCTGATGATGAGTATGTATTTATGTTTGTTGTGTTCAGATCAATCAGTATGCGGGTCTTGCTGGTCGTTCGGTACAGTGGGCGCTGTCGAAGGAGCCCTGTTCCTACAGAACGGAGGACATCTGGTCAGGCTGAGTCAACAAGCGCTTATAGACTGCTCGTGGGGGTAAGATATCCAATAGGCACACTCTTACTATCTTGCTTATATTATAAATGCGAAAGATTAATTTCGGTAAGACTAATTTCAGCCAGTTCAGTAGTTTTTGCGTGAGAGAGTAACAAACATCAATTCATACAAATTTTCGCGTTTATAATACTTGTAGGATAATGCTGAACAATCCACACAATTCATCATTTAGCTAAGAATGCGTTAAGGGTCAGTTGAGACAGATGATGTGAGACTGTGAACTACCAGACTCTGTCACAGCTGATGGCAGTCTATCATGCTTTAAAATAAGACTTAAACGTTGGCTTGTCGAGCAGAATTTCTATTCTACAAACTATTACAATTGTAAACCTGACTTTATTTTAATGTACATATTATTCTAACATGATTTAATTTAATTTTTTTAACAATATGTACCTATTGTACTTATACGAAAATGTGACATGTAAAGTGGTTTTACCAATAAAATGTATTTCTGTATTTCTATGTCTGAGTATACATGAACAGTCGAACACCCACATCTTGCTCATATCTTCCTATTGTGGACAAAAAATTAAGTGAATAAAATATCTGTAATTTTATAAGCTTTGCAATCTATTCTACTTTGTTGATTAAATAAAGTGCATTTATGTAGGTAGCTGAACGACTGATTGTTCTATTATTTTTACAATGTACCCTCACTTCTACTATTCAGCTCCCTAGCTGCAATACAAGTCTAAATCACAACAATTTGTTTTAATTGAAATCCTGGACATAATAATATCAATTAACACTTTATTCTTCTTTGATAAGGTATTTACTCAAACAACAAAATGACGAATTACACATTGCTCCATCATCAGCCTATATTAGTTCACTGCTGGACATAGGCCTTCCACACCACCAGCAGCATTATTTATGTATGGGGTTATGATGATGCTGTGTGGATTGTCCAGCATTATTTTTAATTTATTTGTATTTTTTTTTCCAGCTTCGGCAACAACGGCTGCGACGGCGGCGAAGACTTCCGCGCCTATCAGTGGATCAAGAAGCACGGGCTGCCCACCGAGGAGGACTACGGAGGGTACCTGGGCCAGGACGGCTACTGCCACAGCGACAACGTGACCGCGGTCACGTCCATCAAGGGCTGGGTCAACGTCACTGCCAACGATGAGAACGCGCTCAAGGTGAGCTGGATGAGTCGCTTTGGGGCTCGATGAGTCAATTTGTGGTCCCGATGAGTCATTTGGCTGGATCGATGAGTCGCTTTGGTCATTCGATGAGTCATTTGGAGAGTTTGATGAGTCATTAGGAGGCTAGATGAGTTACTTAGTAAAGGTAAGGATAACTAGAGGAGCGGGATCACTCGCTTAACGGACACGTATTTGCGGCGGTACTGCTACTGGGCAGTGAATGCCTTCAAGACTTCCGCGCTTACCAGTGGATCAAGAAGCTCGGCCTGCCCACCGAGGAGGACTACGGAGGGTACCTGGGCCAGGACGGCTAACAGCGACAACGTTACCGCGGTGATCTCCATCAAGGGCTGTGTCAACGATGAGAACGCGCTCAAGGTGAGCTGGATGAGTCGCTTGGGGGTTTGATGAGTCATTTGGTGGGTTTGATGAGTCATTAGGAGACTAGATGAGTTACTTAATGGAGCTAAGGATCACTAGAGGAGCGGGATCAGTCGCTTTATGTGCCAAGTACCTGCGTGATTTTGGTCAGTGTATGCCTTCAACCATGTCGATGAACGAGATGTAAAAAAGGCTGTAAACTTATATAAATTCAAAGAAAACTGCAGGTCTCTGGGGCATTTAATTTCAAGAATACTTAATTAAACCATTGCTTGATCAATGGTTTAATAAGTCTTACGGAAATGGTATCAAGATAATTGCATAAGATCTAGCTTTTATATTTAATAATTTTTTATTAATTTTATTGTTTATACACACCAAAATACGTAAAAATAACTTAACTAATTAAACATTTGCAAGCTTTATCCTGACAAAGAGTTTTCTTCCAGCGAACATTAGGAACCTTAGTCTTTATTTTAGAAACATAATTATTAAGGTGCATAACAAAATATGAAGCGAGATTTCTATTTGTGCTATCTGCCGTGTTTCGGCAAAAATATTTTACTCTTTTATTTTCTTGCCTTGTCCATAACCAAATGGATGTTTTGTCTGAATTAATAAATTTTCAAATTAAATAAATAAATACATTTTCAAATTAAATAAACAAGTTATAAAATGTATGGATGTTTTGTTTACCAAAGTACTGAAACCTATACATCATCATCATCCTATAGCAGTCCACTGCTGAACATAGGCCTACCCCAATGAGCGCCATAGCGCCCTGTCTTCAGCTTCTACATTAAAATTATTAATTATTATTCATTAAAAAGTTATCTCACTGTAATAAGGACGCTCGTCACCCAAACGTTTTTTTTTTCACCCAGCATTATCTAGCCCCATGGTAAGCAGAGCTTGTGTTATGGGTACTAGATAACTGATATACATAATACAATACATTAAATAGATAGGTATTTTTTATTATACATAGAAAACGACCAGAACACCCGGAACAAATATCTGCAGAGCGTACACACAATTGTTCCGAGGCGGGAATCGAACCCGCAACCTCCTGCGTCGCAGGCGGACCTTCGCCCACCGCACCACATCGGTCGTCATTATCCCTACGTTCTCATCTTAACACTTTGACTGCGGTTTTTTTTCGACGACTGCGATCTTTTTTTTTACCTAAAAAATTCGTGCTGCCGCTCTACACAGCGGTTGTGTTGCGCCGCACATGCGTTTCGTTCAAAAAATATTACAGCTCTGCTGAGTCACAAAGATCTGTATTTTCTCAGCCGCTTCGCTAGTGTGGATTTACGCATATTAGTCACTTGTAGAAAACTCATACCGTTCGTTTTCAGCACTCAAAGTGTTCAAGTGAATTATTGTAATTATTATGAGAATAAAGTTTGTTAAACCATAAACCATGTTGTGTTCCAGTTGGCTCTATTCAAGAACGGTCCAGTGTCCGTCGCTATCGACGCTTCCCACAAGACCTTCAGTTTCTACTCGCACGGCGTCTACTACGAGCCGAAATGGTAAGTTTTTATTTATTTATTGAGATATTACTCAAAGAACTAGCGATACTTACACCGCCATGCATTGTCATAATGCAAGTGGCAGTGTACGTTCGGTCGAACCTGGACGAGTTCACGAAGAACGGCGACACCCACTCGTTCGGGACGCGGAACGCAGGCAACTATCGCCCGCTCCCTCACGAAGTCCTCAAAGTTAACGCATGTTATGGGTACGGCAGTGTACAATAAATAAAAAAAAAAAATTATGCTGGACAATTCACACAGCATTATCTAGCCCCATGGTAAGCAGAGCTTGTGTTATGGGTACTAGATAACTGATATACATCAACAATACATTACATTTTATTATTATTATTATTTTAAGCCATTACTGTCCCACTGCTGGGCAAAGGCCTCCCTTTTCTTCTTCCACTCCTCGCGATCCAACGCTGCAACAGGCCATGATGGAAGATGTACCTCGAGCTCGTCGCGCCATCTCATCCTGGGCCTTCCACGTCGCCTCTTAGCGTTGGGTGGGCTCCACAATACATTACATAGATAGATATTTTTTATTATACATAGAAAACGACCAGAACACCCGGAACAAATATCTGCAGATCGTGCACACAATTGTTCCGAGGCGGGAATCGAAACCGCAACCTTCTGCGTCGCAGGCGGACCTTCGTCCACCGCGCCACATCGGTCGTCAAATTTTGTACAATAAACTACCAGATTCCGTCACAGCTGATGGCAGTCTCCGCTGCTTCAAAGTCAGGTTGGAGCGTTGGCTTATCGAGCAGAAATTTCTATTCAGTGAACGAACTACTAGAAAAGTAGATAAACTTGTTATATCATCATCATCATCAGCCTATATTAGTCCACTGCTGGACATAGGCCTCCCCCAATGAGCGCCATAGCGCCCTGTCTTCAGCTTGACGCATCCAGCATCTACCTGCAGTCTTTCGCAGGTCGTCATCCCACCTGGTCGGAGGGCGTCCTACACTACGTTTACCGAGTCGTGGTCTCCACTCAAGAACACGTTTGCCCCATCGGCCGTCGGTTCTTCGCGAGATATGGCCGGCCCACTGCCACTTCAGCTTGCTAATTCTTTGAGCTATGTCGATAACCTTGGTTCTCTGTCGGATGTATTCGTTACGAATCCTATCCTTCAGAGAAACTCCGAGCATAGCTCTTTCCATAGCTCGCTGAGCGACTTTGAACTTGTTATATAATATAATGTTATTATATTTCCGTATTTAATTGTTTTATATCAATTTTTCCATTTATTTATTTAGTTTTCATTTATGCTTTTTAAATTTAAATCATGCTTACGGTACTAATTGTAAAAAATACTATTTGTATTATAATTATGTATTAGGTTCAAACTGAAAACCAGCGTTGTTCCGCGCCGCGCGTGGTTCAGCACATAGCTGAGTTTGACCCTTTTTGGCCAGCAGGCTAGCACGGTAGCCATGTATTATTATTATTTTTGTTTTTCTGTAGGCTTTTTATTTATGTTTTTTTTTATACTGTGTACTGTGTTTTTGTATGTGTGTTTATTCCTTTAATTGTGTAGCCTGTTTTTTTTGGCCAAATAAAACAATTCTTATTCTTATTAATAACTATTTTGATGAACACCTGACATGTAAAATGATTTTACCAATAAATTGTATTTCTGTATTTCTATTAACATCATTACGATAACGAATAATCTACGCATCATCATCAGCCTATGTTAGTCCACAGCTGGACATAGGACTCCCCTAATGAGCGCCATAGCGCCCTGTCGTCAGCTATCTACGGTAACAGATATTTGTTTCGATTGTTCTGGTCGTTACATAATGTATATAAAAAAAATATCTATCTATGTAATATATTGTATTATGTATATAAGTCATCTAGTACCCATAACACATTGCTTAGCTTGGGGCTAGATGATGCTGTGAGGATTGTCCAGCATTATTTATTTATTTACACGCGGTCGAAGGCGTGGAAATCAATGTGTCAAATATTTTATAAACCATACTCTTGACTTACTCTACCTATTATACGCATTAATAACCCTTTGCTAGTTTTAAAGATCAAAGTATACATAGGGACAGACAGACAGCTACTTTGTTTTTATTTTATGTAGCTAATTAAAATATTTCTATTTCCAGCAAAAACAAGGCAGAAGAACTAGACCACGCGGTGCTGGCGGTCGGCTATGGCGTCCTCAACGGCGCAAAGTACTGGCTTATCAAGAACTCTTGGTCCAACCTCTGGGGTAACGATGGGTATGTGTTGATGTCTATGAAGGATAACAACTGTGGGGTCGAATCTGTCCCCACTTATGTTCTCATTTAGACAACCATACAATCGATATTCTAAATTAAGACCCCGCAATGTACAAAAAACTTCGGGGTCGAATCTGTCCTCACTTACGTTATTATTTAGACCAGATTATATAGGTACAATCGTTATTTTAAATTTAGACCCCATAATGTACAAAAGCGTTGTTTTATTTCTATACAAAAATTATATACTAAATGTAGGGCTTACAAGAATGTTAAAGCTTCCATCTTTAATATTTGTGTGGGGTAAATGCTGTCCCCATTTATGTACTCTTTTTTGACCCTTCAAAAGTTGAACTATTTTTGGCAAAATAACTATGATTTAACATATCTTTGTATATTTGAAATAAAACATTCTTATTTTTATGCTTATTCTTATATCTAAATGATATCTGTTTGCGCCTACGTGATACAAATAGATAGAGATAAAATGGGGTTATTTTCTTACTTCTAAAGAAGTCGTATACTATATTTTTTGTCTAAAATACTTAGTGCTCAGTAAATAACATGGATAATTATTGAAAAACTCCCCGAGACGAAACTAGTGAGATATTTAAGTACTGGATTTTTACTTCGTTCGGGATAGATCCACGGTTTTGTTACTTCGTTCGGGATAGAGCCACGGGTTTGTTACTTCGTTCGGGATATATCCACGGTTTTGTTACTTCGTTCTGGATAGATCCACGGTTTTGCTAAATTAAATTGTTATCATAAGAATCTGTTTATAAAAATGATTAATTAGTCCCAATTGATTTAGTAAATTTTAAAGTAGGAGGTAAAAATCTCGAATCAAGACGATAAAGTAGCTCTCTCGCTTTGTATTTCTGAAATAAAATATTTTTGGTAAATATATGTAGTTTTTTTTTGTACGAAAATCATTTAGCATTAGTGCAATCTGTACCCAATAGGGAACTAAACTAAGAAGTAAAATAAATATGAGGCGTTAAACGCACAAGTCCAAAGTCGCTCAGCGAGCTATGGAATGAGATTGGAAAGTAGATTCCTAACGAATACAGCCGACAGAGAACCAAAGTTATCGACATAGCTCTGAGAATTAGCAAGCTGAAGTGGCAGTGGGCCGGCCATATCTCGCGAAGAACCGACGGCTGCTGGGGCAAACGTGTTCTTGAGTGGAGACCACGACTCGGTAAACGTAGTGTAGGACGCCCTTCGACCAGGTGGGATGATGACCTGCGAAAGACTGCAGGTAGATGCCGGATGCGGCAAGCTGAAGTCTATGGTGCTCATTTGGGAATGCCTATGTCCAGCAGTGGACTAATATTTATTTATTTTAGGGAAGGCCTACAGCTTAAATAATACAAAATAAGTAACATTAACCTAGCAACAGAAAAGCTAATAAATGGCCTTCACGGCTAAATGACATTATGAAAATTAAATATACGCTATGCAATTAGATTAGAAAAAAGAAATTTATTGTTAACAATCGTCGAAATTGTGATGACTTAAATGAAATAAAGGGCTAAACAAAATTTTCGAAACAAACAATGACTTAATTAAATGAAATATAAAGTGCCTGTTACTATTAACACAACAAATGAGAAAATACAATATTTCTGTTTTAGTAAATAAGATCGTTTAAATGTTTTACATATGATAATTAATAGTACAGATAATTAACAGTAGGTACTATTAATTATCTGTACTATCAATCATCTGCAAAGAATTTACCGCTAAGCAGCCGCCTTGCCGAATGCACACTCGTACAATGCAAGTCAATATCATCGTTATCTTTGCACACTTTATTGAGAACCGAGCAAGCTCTAATCATAAACGAGTTTTATCTATAATTAGTGTTAGTCGATGGAAGATTAAGGGGTGGACTATATCGCACACGCTTAGAGGGGACGTTTAAGTTGATTTTACCTAGTAGCTCTGGACAGTCAACTGAGTTGTTTAATAGTTTTAAGATGAATGTTATGTCGGCTATGTCGCGTCTAGTGGATAGTGGAAGAAGGTGGAAACGTTTACACAGTACACATACAAGTAACTATCAGAGTGATAGGGGATATGGAGTTTGAAGCATAAGAACTTGATGAATTTATTTTGAATTCGCTCCACTCGAGAAACATAGATGTCGTACTTCGGGTTCCATATTTGACTACGTATTATACGTATTCTAAAATACTACGGAAAAAAGTGCAATAGAGTATCTTTAGCGTTTTGGATTTTTTAAAACGTTCGGGAAATATCCTAAAATATCCTATAATTAAGTTCAGGATATATCCACGGTTTTGTTACTTCGTTCGGGATAGATCCACGGTTATGTTAAATTAAATTGTTATCATAAGAATCTGTTTATAAAAATTATCAATTAGTCCCCAATTGATTTCGTAAATTTTAAAGTAGGAGGTAAAAATCTCGAGAAACATAGATGTCGTACTTCGGGTTCCATATTTGACTCGCGTATTCTAAAATACTACGGATAAAAGTACAATAGAGTATCTTTAGCGTTTTGGCTTTTTTAAAACCAGTAGAACTTCTCATGTATCTTTAGCGTTTTGGCTTTTTTAAAACCAGTAGAACTTCTCATAATAAATCCTAATGCTTTATTAGCTTTTTTTACAACGTGTGAAATGTGATCATCAAATAGTAGTTTCGAATCATGTGTGACTCCTATATCTCGTGTGGTGCGAGTGTGCTGTAGGGTTTGATTTTTAAGAGTGTAAGACGTGGGTATAGGTTTATTCTTGCGAGTAAATGTGGTTATAGATCACTTGGTTGGATTAAGGTCTAGTTTATTCTCAATGCAGTAAGTGTCCAACCGTCTGAAATCCTCTTGAAGCTCATTAGCGTCAGTGATTTAATTAATCTTTCTAAAAATTTTCATATCATCAGCAAACATAGTAGCTTAGATGTTTGGAAACATACAGAAATATCGTTGACAAATATCCCGAAAAGGAGTGGTCCCAGCAGGGATCCCTGAGGAACACCACTAGGGATTGTAACCCAGCTGGATATGTAGTTGTTAGCAACGACAGCTTGAGAACGCCTATCAATATATGACGAAAACCATCTTAATAAGTCTCCATGGATTCCGATGTTCTGGAGTTTAGCAATCAGGGTGATGTGGTCTATCCTGTCAAAAGCTTTGCTATAGTCAGTATACACCACATCCACCTGACTACCATTGTCCATTGAATCCGTAATGTAATCGTTGAAAATAGCAAGGTTAGAGAATGTGGACCGTCCCCTCAGGAAACCGTGCTGTGATAGGCTAAATGAGTTCTTTAAGGCGGCATAAACTTGATCATACACAACACGTTCAAAGACCTTGGCTACGACACATAGTTTAGAGATTGGACGGTAGTTTGTAACATCCATCCTAGATCCCTTCTTGTGAATTGGGGTAATAAAAGCAGACCTCCAAAGTACTGGAAAGTAACATTCGGAAATGGATCGTTCAAATAATATCGACAATGGTTCAGCAATAGTCTCTGCGCACCTTATCATGATAGTGGAATGCAAAAGATCTGGTCCTGCAGACTTGGAAGGATCTAACTTGGCAAGGATTGCAGAAATCTGTGATTTGTCTATTGAGATAGTGCTTATACTTGCTGCCGATTCAGTCCCACCATGCGAAGCTGAAGGTAAGTGTGTGGAGGCGGGGTCAGCGGGGAGGTAAGTTGAAGAAAAATACATAGAGAAAGCATTGCATATGGTCTCACCCGTGGTAGCTACTGTGTTATTATGTTTTATAGAATTAGGCAAAGTATTTGATTTAGTGCGAGACTTGATAAATGACCAAAAATAATTCGGGTTTTTTTCAATAGAATCTTCAACACAAGATATGTAATGTTCATAGCAAGAATTTTCTACTTTTGAACTCTGTCCCGTAAGTATTTAAAAGTGAGTAGATCCGCGCTATTTTTATAAATTCTATATTTACGCAAAAACGTATATTTTTCTTTTATTAATTTAATTAGGGGCAGCGTAAACCATTTTGGATAGACTTGGGTATTTGTCAATCTGGAGGGAATGTGTTTTTGTTGTAGTGAACGAATCACTTCATAGAAGATACAGCCTCGTCTAAGGACAACATTCCACTCGATTTCGGATATTTTTTGACATATTAGGTCGTAATTACCTTTATTTAACAAATATTTTACTTAGGAATTTTGCTTGAGTACAGGTATATTTATAAAACAAACATTTATTAATAAGGAACAGTGAAACGGATCGATAGGCACAAGCGGATCTTCGTCGCAGCTGGTTATCGAGACTGAGACATTCGAAAGTACAAGGTCCAGTATTCTGCCGTCCTTATTCACAAAGTTATTAAACTGGCATAAATTGTGCATCGCAAATCATTGACTAAGTTACATTCATCGATTGTAGTAGTGAGTAGTTAGTTGGTTTAAATGATAAGGTAAGCCATAAATCTTCGGCGGTTGAGTGGTAGCCGGGCCAAGGAGTGACAGCTATGTCCCTCCGCACCGCCATCAGCACTCCTCCCCGCCCCTGCCCTGTCAGCTCATAGTCCCGGTCACGCCGCCATACGACGTACCGGTAATATTCAGAATCCGAAACTATTATGCAACCACGTTTTGAGTTAGTGCGATAACATCATAAGAGTTTAGGCAAACATTACGGTAAAAAGTAGCGGTTTTAGTTCGTAATCCTCGCACGTTTTGATAATAAACGTTTAATTTGTCACCTTTACTATCCATTATAAAGGAGAAATGTTGCTAGTAGCATATTAAAAACAGATTTAAGGTTTGTGATTACATTGATCTTTCTAGTTTGAACAAATTGGAAGAAATAGTTGCGAGTCAAATTATAAAACAGTACCACCGTCATTTTGTGATATAAAGTTAGCACGTCAACCCGGCTAGAGTGTTATAGCTATAAAATTAAATAGACATTGTTGTAAGTAAGCGTTTCCACCTTGTAGTTTCATTATAATTTATAAGCAAAAATTCATAAGACACTGAAACTGCGCTCCGTTTCGCTGCGCTTCGACGCTCTTTTGGTGTGAGTTGAGCCTAAAAAGTAAAACTACAATCATTTCGCAATAGCGAGTAAGAAAAAATAAGTGGCTACTAAGGTGTAAATAACTCAAAACATAAACCTTCGCGTATCGAATGGTTTTATATATAGTTGAGATAATAGAACACATTGGCATTAAGCCCACCCTTTGTACCTTTAATAGTGCAATAAAGTTAAAATAAATAAATAAATAGATGAAGGATAAACAAGTATGAATGAAATGAGTAAGGATAATATTTGACAAAACAATAACGAACGGCCCATACGGAGGAACGGCAAAGCGGTATTGTTTAGGAGTACATTTTGTAAGCAAATAAAGGTAGGTATAAAAATATTGATTTTGAATAAATTTTAACAAGTAGGTTATAATATGTAATTTTAAGTTTGGTTATGGGTACGCACGGTGATGTCATCCGATAGCGATCCGTAAAATGTTCGAAACGGTTTACGCAATCTTGTTTAAATCACTTTCATTATTGATTACTAAGACGCGCAACGAGTCATTTTTTCGTACGTGGATTTTACCGAATTTAACCCATACGTGTGCATAGGACTTTTCCTTTGCTAGAAGTTTAGTTCTTGTTAAAAGTGCCTTGAGATCAGCATTCAGACGGTCGATGGTCGTTCACGAAGACTCGATTGGGGGCGTCCTTGAAGCCAACGTCTACAGCTGTAAGGCCCTTGGTCGTCCTTGCCGGGAAACTGACAACTATTGCCTTCTCCTTGGAATTGTACAGAGGTATTCTGTACACATTGTTAACTTGTGACTTAGGGAACGTGAAACCAATCTTCCAGCTGACTGCTTCTATGATGGTGAATAGATCCTCTTTTTTCTTTGTGGGAATGCCTTTAATCTCCACGTTGTTCTGGCGAGACCGTTGCGTTGGTCGGCGATAGAAAGATCTAGCTTCATAGACTTGACTTCGGCGCGAAGCACATCAACTGACGAGTGGACTGATTCGAGATCTAGAACCTTCCCTTCCAATCCAGTTAGTCTGGTAGTGTGATCTTCCACCTTGTTACTAAGAAAATCATTGGAGTCTCTCAAGTCAGTAATATCGTTTTTTATGGACATCATTTCGGCTTTTATAGCTTTTACATCGGATGCCAGAATAGGTAGGCTTTGGAGTTGAATCTTCATTTCCCGAATTTCCCGTAAGATTAAGTCAAGCGAGGCCGGCTCTGGACTAGCAGATTGCGATGGGGGGCACGAGGTCAGTAGTTTGCACGAAGAAGATTTCCACACATTACTGCGCTCCGCTCCTAATTTTCTCCAGCCACCCTCCGACACTCCAGCGCAGCTGAAGTCTAGATTTTTCTTACAGGATGAGCACTGTACTCCGTCATTAAAATTTCCCTTACAGGCAGCGCACTTTATTTTCAGATAGGTAAGTTGCAGATCGACGAGATAGTAAACAATTATAAATTTGTATAAATATTGCACGCGACCGGGTTGCGTCTCGGTGAGAGTGCGTGCGCGCGGCCGGTGAATGAGAGTGCAAGCGCGTTACTAATAAGATATAGGGTGATGATGATGTTGATGATGTTAAACGCACGTTACCTAGAGGGCTTTCCTGGGCTAGAAATGGTCGCGGTTAAGGGTCGCCGCGCAAGCACATGTTCAAGGGGCTAAGCGACACACAATCCTGCAGATTCTGCGAGGAGGCGGATGAAACGCCCCTCCAATTGCTAGGTGACTGATGCACAAACGCAGCATCCATCTGAGCAAGCATCTGCATAGCCCAGACGAGCTGCGAGACATCACCCCGAAGAAAATCCTACAGTTCCTAGTAGCTGCAAGGGTTAGTGGCGAACTATGAACGCTACGGCTTCGGGGCTGAACGTATAAGTGGTGATCACAATAGGCCTAAATAAAAAAAGGGTCGCTGACTGCTTGTCGGTTACTAACGGAGATCCTGGAAGAGCATGTGGCTCCGTATGCTGGTATTGTAGGCGATGGCTTCAGGTTAGTGCATGATAACGCCCGTTACCACACCGCAATCATTGTACGGGATTAAGTACTTACAAGAGGTCAAAATCCCTGTTATGCAGTGGCCAGCATGAAGTCCAGACCTAAACCCGATAGAACACCTCTGGGATGATGTCAAGCGGCGAGTGCGAGTACGTGAACCTGCTCCTACCACTCTTCAAGATGGGAAATTATAGTAAAAGGGCAACATTCCTTTATTTATAAAAATAAGGTAAACTGCTTTCATCGGAATCAAAAACTACTGGCATCCGGTAATCGATGGTTCTGCTTGCTCTCAAAAGGTCTGGCTGACAATCAGTTAATGCTGGTTTAAACTTAAAAATGGATTCTGCGGGCTGTGGGAGATGGACACTTGTTGGTACGTACGCTATCTTGGAAGAAAGCAAATCACCTATAAATGCCTTATAATAATAACTCACCTCAGTTCACCACCCGTTTCGGCCGTAAGATGTGTGCCTCTGGAATCGCCCTGGATTCCCGTGACGTCACTGAAATGTCCTTATTCACAAGCGGGTTACCAGCAGATGCCAGCGTAGCAGATGCGGTGGTATGCGGTTTTGTTAGAGTCCAACTTTCACAAAAGTAAATTAGTGCGGGACGCGTGTTTGATGGTCTAATCGTTTT
This sequence comes from Eupithecia abbreviata, assembly GCA_943735965.1. Classification (NCBI taxonomy): domain Eukaryota; kingdom Metazoa; phylum Arthropoda; class Insecta; order Lepidoptera; family Geometridae; genus Eupithecia; species Eupithecia abbreviata. Next base: position 7,819,931 of record OX030998.1, on the reverse strand, counting down.
GCGGAGACTGGTCGCGCCAAGATGGCGGCTTTCTTGCGGTCCCCAAGCATGGGGCGTGCCGGTGCAATCTATAACGACCTTTGACTGATAGTTCACTAAGACATTCCTAATAGGTGGGAGAAATACCATCAAACCAAAACAGCGGTATAATTATTTACAATAATTAGTAAATAATCAAAACAAGCGTAACCAGCTTTGTTAGCAAAATTTTACGCTGAGCTCAGGCCTTTTAACATCCTGCAGCACACACAGACATCTTACCCATATTTATTTAATAATTGTTTGCTGTTTCTTATTTTAGTCAACTGTGTTTTATGTTTTTGTTTTCCAGTGTAATGTATATTTGTTGTATTTTGTATGTATGTGTTTGAAGTCGTTAATAAAAGGTTTATCTATCTATTTAATCGAACTCGCTAAAATCTTAATAAAGAACAGCTTTATTTTTATGTCACCGATCAGTAGAATCGATTTCATAATAATTTTAATCGTCATAAGATAAAAAAGGTGTGCCTTAAAGAACAATTTACATATTTTTTTAATGTCTTGTATTATATTATTTATTATCATATTGATATGCGGGACATCTCTATCAACAAAGTTTTAAAAATACCCACTCAAAAGTAACAAAAAAACGTGTAATTTTTGTAATATTTTTATTAATAATGAAATATACACCATGTTGCAATATTTGTGACCGTTCTAAGTAATTAGTGGCCGACTTGGTCTATGCAAAGGTTTCCGTACTGCACGAGCCCCTCTCCTTCACAATTATGGCTGGGGAAGATTTCCTTGGGGTACTGGAAAAAGAAATAATTAAGTATATACGAACATGATTTATTATTATTATTTATTTTAAGACATTATTGTCCCACTGCTGGACAAAGGCCTTCCTTTTCTATATACAAACATACAAATATTACGCGTCACAGTTATATAACTACTGCGTGTATTATATATATATTATCTATTTCCCATTTATTTATGTTCCAAATAAATATTATTTTGATAAAAAAAAAAAATGTTTATCACTACATGGTATAAAACAAAGTAGCTTCCCACTGTCTATCCCCCAATATAATCTATAAAACATTTTTTGAAACAATTAGCTTAGACCAGACACATTGTATTAGTTTATTTTCATTTTTTTTAAATTATTAATTTATTATATATATATATATATAGTTAAAAAATTATACCGTCCAGTAATTCCAAAAGGAGTTAGGCTTGAACCACATCGTTTTGGGTGGCTCGGAGGTGGTGAACAGACTGATTAAGTTAATGGGAAGCTTCCCGGGGGCCAAAGGGTCGTTGTCTTCGCCTGATCTTTCATTTCGCAGTAGAAGCTCCTTATACAGATTATTTGGCCTTTTTGCTGGAAAAAGAGTAATAATAATTAATAATGAATTAGCAAGCTGTAGTGGCAGTGGGCCGGCCATCTCGCGAAGAACCGACTACCGCGCTGGGGCAAACGTATTCTTGAGTGAAGACCACGACTCGGTAAACGTAACGGACGCCCTCCGACCAGGTGGGATGACGATCATTTATTCTTTAGGCTTACAAAATAAGCACTTAGACAAGTCATATTTTATACATTAAATTATTAACAAATAAAATTATTTTACCGTTCACTTTTGTCCACTTTATAAATTGTAGCCTATGTGTTATTCTGATATATAAGCTATATTATTGTAAAGTTTCATTAAAATCCATTCAGTAGTTTTTACGTGAAAGAGTAATAAACATCCATCCATCCATACTTACAAACTTTCGCGTTTATAATATTAGTAAGATTAACCGAAATATCTATCACCAAGCAGGTGAAACCGCGGGGCGCAGCTAGATTATAATATTACCTGGTTTTGTCGATGCCCTCATTATACCTATGATCCTTTTCATAACTTCTATTAAATTTTTGTCATCAATTAGACTGGGCTTATTATCTCCATTACGAGAGCCAGCGTTCCTTCTAAACCAAGAATGCACGGTATTCCAAAGTGATTGAATAGTGCGTCCTATGTTTGGGTTTACTTCTTCTTCTTCTTCTTCGCTGCTCTTGGGTTGGCTTTTATGATTGTTTTTTTTATGTTTCTTTGTGCGTTTTATTGGTTTCTTATGTATTGTTTTACTTAGTCCAACATTACTTTCTGCTTTTTTATCTACGTGTTTGTTTTCATTTTTTGAATGTGTTTTCATTGCGCTATTACTTTTTGGTACGTTTTCAAAGCTTTTGTCTATTTCTACCTCCGCTTTATCATAATTTTCTTCCTTTTCGTCTTTTTCAGATGATGAGTCGCTTAAGTTTCTCTTTCTGTGTGATCTAACAGAGATACTGTTAACATTCTTATCAACGATGTTGTCATTCTGACCTTGGTTCGCTATCTCTGTTAATTTATTGACAAGTTGATTTTCGTTTAAATTTTTCATCATTATCACATTGAAACATTGTATTGTTGATATATTTATCAAAAAACATTTTAACAAGGTTATCTTTAGAAGCATTGTATTGTTAGTAGCTATATTGAAATTATTCTGTGGATTTTCTAATTGTATGTTTCCATCAACCGTGATATTGAAGTAATCTTTAGAGAGCCAATTTCTTTTATTAGATTGTTGTGCGTTTGGTGATGGCTGATGTGGCGTTGAATGAATCTTTATGTTAAGGAACAGAAGGTTTAAATTCACTTGTATCTAAGCATCGTCCACTTCAATTCAGTACATTAGCAAACGTTTAATTCTCGTCGATATAATCAACTGCCTCAACTTCCGACGGGTCTGCCTCAAAACTAGACAGCTCAAGTCGTTACGCAACTTATTATACACTAGCAAAACTCTGTGTAGAATATTTGTGAACAAATTGCTTACAACAATATCTGAATCTCAACGCTTAGCAAGTGAGTTTTAGCTATTTGTATCATGGTTTGTCAACAAACATTATAAATCGGGTTTGGCTGGTGTATGTATATGTACTTACGTGTAGGTATCTAACTTGTTAGCAATTTCACCGATCATAAAATCTGTTACTAAGGTATCAATTTTAGTTATCAAGTTGCTTGCTTCATTGAACTCTATAGGTTTTATGGTTGATTTCCGTTTTGGAATTAGTTATCGGGAACGCCGTACTGCCCAAAGCGTTAGCGTCAAAATGTATAAAAGCATTGTTATACATTGCGTTGTTATTGTAAGCCTAGTCATAAGCTTAGTAAAGGCTAATAAAAATCTGAAATTTACGGGAAAATACATTGCAGAAATAGAAAGAGACAAGAAAATCCTTACAGCAGGTCTTAAAGATCCACTAGACTTGGGGAAGATACGGCGAAAATTATTCAAAATACTTGTGCCACACGGAACAAGAGTCGTATTCGACACAAACGGTCAAGCATTATATAGACCTCTACTAAGAGTACATAAAAATCATAAACCTATAGATGTGAACCTGAAGAGCAATAGAAACCCAGACATCGTTAGTGATGAGTCGATTGAAAGCAAGGACATGATGGCCTTACTCAATCACAAACTGTTAAATAAAAATAACCTTAAAGATCTATCCCTAAGAGAAGGGTTACTAAAAGATATATGGACACGAATAAATAAAATTTATAATACGCCATATATATTACCGAGAAGACCTTAGGTAATGTAATCTATAAATACCTCCAAATTTACTAAATTATTTATATATATTTATTTTAAAGATTCTTTTTGCACGATAAACTATTTACAAAACGTATTCAAGAAAATTAATACAAAGGCGAACTTAACTATAATAATAACCCTAAAAAGAGTTCTCTTCCAGCAAACCTTATTGGGAAAGAGAGACAAAGTGAAGAGAGATTTTGTTGTAGTTAAGCCGTGAACATAAGGGAGCTTAATTTAGAAAAAAAAAGAATTAAACTCCAGCTTTAAATTGTTTTGTGATTTTTATTCATAAATTCAAAAGACACGTCTGTATCGTGTGTAGCGATTAATGATAGGGTTGATACTTTTTTATTAAGCTGGCGCGAAGCACCCGGCTTGAACATCTTCCCGCCCCGGGAAAATTAAACAAAAACCTAGTCTTTATATAACAAAAATAAAAGTGAATGCAATTGATGATTTTAAAAGTTAAACAAAAAACAGGTCAAATAAATTTATGAGCAATTACTACGAGGCAGGTAAAATTAGGGGAAAATTATTATTTTAATACAATTCTTCAGCAGTGGGCAGTGGACAAAGTCGCGTAAGGGGCCGTCGCACGCAGCCTCTCGCCGTAGTGACGTCTGCCACTCTTGATACGCCGTCCAGTCCATTAAATAGGCGAGCCACTCTTCCAAGACGCCAGCACAGAGGGGGTACATTGTCCTCTTGCAGAAGGACCAGGTCATCAATCGTCAGCTTTTCTGTGCCAGTCTTCCACTTGGTCCTTTGCTGCAGTTCAGCAATGCACTCCCTTTGCCATCTGTTCCAAAAGTGTTGCCGAATTCGCTCGATTCGAGCATACCGTTGAAGGGAACCCTCTGTGCGGTCTTCGAGCGCTGGTGATGGCATCGCAGTCAGCGGCCTTCCGATCAGAAAGTGCCCTGGAGAGAGGGAAAGGAGGTCGTCAGGAGCGGAGGATAACGGGCACAAGGGACGGCTGTTTAGTATTGCCTCCACTTGTGCAAACAAAGTTGACAGCTCTTCAAATGTCAAATGACTATTGCCTATTACACGTCGTAAGTGGTGTTTTGCGGATTTTACACCGGCTTCCCAAATGCCACCGAAGTGGGGTGCGTAGGAGGGTGAAAAACAAAATCTGATACCTTCCTGACTTGCAAAATCAGACAGAGGTTCCGCAGTGGACTTTAAAAAATCTCTCATCTCTTTCGCGGCGGCTACAAAATTACCACCATTATCGCAGAATATTTCCACTGGCTTTCCTCTACGAGCAATAAAACGACGAAGAGTCATTTATGAATGAATTTTTAGTTAAGTCGCTTACTCCTAAGTGGATACACTTGTAACGTAAACACACAAACAAGCAGAGGTAACATTTTATTAATCGGCTACCTCGTCCTTTACGATTAAGTATAAAGAAAGGGCCTGCGATATCAATACCTACAGATACACATGGGTGATTCACTGTAATTCGCTGAAGCCGGGAGTGGACCCATCTTAGGTACCAACGTTTTACCGCGTAAGCGTCTACATCGTATACATTTATTAACGGTACGCCTAGACAAATACCTACCATTGACCGGCCATACATACTCGCGCACAGCGGCTAACAAGAACTGCGGACCTGCATGCATGTGACGTCATCATCATCATCAGCCTATAGCAGTCCACTGCTGGACATAGGCCTCCCCCAATGAGCGCCATAGCGCCCTGTCTTCAGCTTGCCGCATCCAGCATCTACCTGCAGTCTTTCGCAGGTCGTCATCCCACCTGGTCGGAGGGCGTCCTACACTACGTTTACTGAGTCGTGGTCTCCACTCAAGAACACGTTTGCCCCATCGGCCGTCGGTTTTTCGCGAGATATGGCCGGCCCACTGCCACTTCAGCTTGCTAATTCTTTGAGCTATGTCGATAACCTTGGTTCTCTGTCGGATGTATTCGTTACGAATCCTATCCTTCAGAGAAACTCCGAGCATAGCTCTTTCCATAGCTCTTTCCATAGCTCGCTGAGCGACTTTGAACTGGTGGACCAGCCCTATCGTGAGTGTCCACGTCTCAGCTCCGTAGGTCATAACGGGTAGGACGCACTGATTGAAAACTTTCGTTTTCAAGCATTGCGGTATGGATGACGTGAAGACTTGACGTAGTTTCCCAAATGCTGCCCAGCCCAGCTGGATCCTCCTTTTGGCCTCCTTCTCGAAACTGTTTTTACCCAACTGCATGTGACGTAATTGTTCCTTATCAAATATTAATTTTGTTAATTGGTGTGACGCGTGCAATAAAATCGGATGAATCTTATCGTAGGGATACTCTGAAGCACTAATACGTCCACCAACCCTAATTAAGGCTTTACTGTCAAGGAATGGAGACAAGGATAGTATTTTAGATTTACTATGGTTATATTATAAAGGTTATATATTATAAAGGTTTATTATTTTTTAGACAATCGTATTCGGTGGGAAACAGCTCGCGCTGCGCCATCAAACAAAGCGAATGAAATGACTCATTCAATTCATCGACAGAATTCCAATAATTTTGTTGTTTATATTTTTTAAGTTGTAAATAAATATTTTTATGTAGGCAAAAGATCTCTGAAGTTTAATCAATTTAGAGTACCTAATTTTCGAATTTAATTATGTTTTATTTTATTTATGAACAAAATCCACAGCTCTTAATTATAGATTAACTTATCTTATAAACATCAATAACAGCCAATAAACGGATTTACATTATTATTATTAAGACAAATAAGGACGACATCACCAAAAGTGCCATTATAGAGGCCAAGAAGAATATAATAAATGAATCAACTTAAAGACATAATATAAGAAAAAGAAAAATTTTAGCTTAAAATTTGGCACTCATTCAAAACAAAATAGGTATTAGGAAATTACCTATAATATGTAATAGTTCATTTACTCCTACCACTTAAAATTATGTATCTAAAATTTATATAAACCTATGTAATGTACACATAATATCCAAGTTGATATAATTAAAAAACATATAAATATAATAATAGCAAGAACGTACATTAAGTATATACGTTCTTGCCATTATTATACTTATTTTACAAATTAAAAACCCTACGTAACAATACCATAACAATAAAAACTTTATGAAGCACCACTCTTACCTGAGAGCAATCGAAGAATATCACTCTTAAAAGCTGCTCTACTACTAAAGAAAATATCCAATGAATTGAACATGTTGTTAAAGCTTCTATGAAGCCGCATGTCCGGTGAATACTTTGCATAGTTAGTTTTTGTCGACATAACAGCAAAAAGTTTAGAGGTGGTATGTCTAGTTCAAGTTCGCGGTGTATTCAGGCATAGTATGTTAGATAAATCTTGACAGTCTATGTACCCGTTACATATACCATGCAGGAAGGACATGTCTGCAATAACTCTACGGTCTTCAAGAGTCGTTAAGCGATGATAAGCACATGCCTCTTGATAGTTATCAAAACCCGTGTAGCATCTATAGTTAAGATTTTTTATGAACTTGCTTTGTATGCTTTCAATGTTTTGTATTTAATTTATATATGTTTTCTTTGATTGTGACAGTAAATTATCGACTTTTTTAGCATTTAATACGGGCCATTCCGACTCGTCTTCAGTTAAAAAACTAGGGCCAGTCCACCATAACTGCATGGACAATAACTGGTTGGCATCCACCCCCCGAGAAATTAAATCAGCTGGATTGGCTGCGGTAGGTACATAACGCCAAGACGATTTGTCTGTAAGTTCTTTAATTTCGCTTATACTACCTACGAAAGCCTTTAAGCTTACCTACATCGCTATTTATATGCAAGCACTATGCTGGAATCACACCAATGCACCACGCGAGTAGGTACATTCCGCAGTGAATCGATGACCGACCTAATCAGTTTAGCAGCGAGCAGACCAGCTGCTAGCTCCAGCCTGGGAACGGTGGTGGGCAGCAATGAAGCGACCTTAGATTTTGCTGTCAACAATCGACTAGTGATGTGCCCATTCATATGTACATATATACATGCACCGTATGCAGTTAGGAACGCATCACTGAAGGAATGCATTTCGATGCTTTAAGGTGAATCGCGCAAAACGTTCCCATTCTTTTTTTAATTCGATTGGAACCGGCTGGTCCCAATCTAATTTATGGTTCCATAATTTTTGCAGTAATATTTTAGGTTGTATAATAGACGGACTCAACAAGCCTAACGGGTTAAATATTTTGAATGATGTCGACATAATAACGCGTTTAGTTATTACCTCGGGCTGAGTTACGTTTTTGATAGGAAAGTGTAATGTATCACTCGACGGACACCATCCCTACCCTAGAGTGCTCGATGATTCACTAAGAATGAAATTTTGCTGAGTATCTATATTAGAATCTATAATTAGATTGTTTAAGTTGGTTTTTAATTTTCTTAAATTAAAACTACCTATTTTTAGCGAATTTGTAACCTCTTTTTGTATGTACTTTAGCTGTTTTTCGTTGTCGGCGCCTGTAATGAGGTCATCGACGTAAAAACCGTTTTTTATTATTGTCTTTATCAGTGAGTCATCGTGTTCCTCTCATAACTGCTAAAGGCAGCGCGTGCTTAGGTAGGTAACTCGCGCTCGCAGTGCCGTATGTGTAATTAATCTTAGGGTTTTTATAGGCTCAGTTTCATTTTCCCGCCACACTACCAGCTGTAAGTCGCGGTCATTTTCAGCGACCTGAACTTGTCGGTACATTTTCTCAATGTCGCCAGTTAGAAGGCATTTGTACTGACGTGCTCTCAATAGTATATTGAACAATGAGTCCTGAACGTTCGGTCCAACCATCAAAATATTGTTTAGCGAGTACCCTGATGATGATTGCTCCGACCCGCTAAACACAACACGAAGCTTTGTTGATTCGCTATCTTTTAGGACTGCATAATGGCAGAAGAAGTAGGAAGGAATCGGTTTTATTATGGGTGACTCAGACAAATGCACGAGGGCACCATATTCTTCAATGAATTTAGAATATTCTATTTCTAGATCATGATTTTTTCTGAACTTTTTCTCTAAATTAAATAATCGTCGTTTCGCCAGACCGTAGGTATCACCTAGGCAATCTGGGGACGTGGTTAACTGTAATTTCACACAAAATCGACCATCGTCCAATCTTATGGTATGTTGCGAGAAGTGTTTTTCGATATTTTCGTCAATTTCGCTGAAAACTTGTTTATTAGGCAATTCTTCAATTTGCCAGAATTTTTGTAATGTATTATTTATTTCGTCCGACGAGTTATTATTTATCATTGCGGCGTGGTTGCATTGAACTTGGCTGAAAGTACAATTACTTTGCGAGTTGATCGGGCCGGATAATAACCAACCGAGTTTAAAGCTGCGTAATTTAGGAGCCGAGAGTTTTTTCCTCGTTACCTAAAACATCCCATAAAACGTCAGCGCCGATCAACATATCAATGGACGCCGGTGTGTGAAAAGTTGGATCTGCCAACTGGACATTGTCGGGAATTTTTAGCCTATTTATGTTTATAGGAGATCTCAAGTTGCTTGTTAGCTCGTTTAGCACAAAGCATGACAGCATTACCTTGAATGGTGTATGAAGCGACTTTAATTGAACGTCAATTTTTTCGACAACTCTTTCCGAATAATGTGATGTGCGACGACCGATGTGGCGCGGTGGGCGAAGGTCCGCCTGCGACGCTGAAGGTTGCTGGTTCGATTCCCGCCTCGGAACAATTGTGTGTACGATCTGCAGATATTTGTTCCGGGTGCTCTGGTCGTTTTCTATGTATAATAAAAAATATCTTTCTATGTAATGTATTGTATTATGTATATCAGTTATCTAGTATCCATAACACAAGCTCTGCTTACCATGGGGCTAGATAATGCTGTGTGAATTGTCCAGCATTATTTATTTATTTATTTATAATTATTGCCAATCCCAATGACCTTTAGCACGTCTATGGGACATGAATCGAGTGATAGTTTTAGCTGAAGTCTTTTCGTTACAAAGGTAGATTGACTACCGCAGTCTAACAGCGCGCGAACCTTTTGTGTCTCCTTTGTTTTAGGATTCACTAATTCGATTAGCGTTGTGGACAACAAAACTTCATTGCAGTTTTGTTTAGTGAAGTTAACAGCTGTTTCGTCCAGATTACATTCAGCGGAGGCGTGGTTTACCACTGGCTGCTCCGTGTTATGCAACAGGGAATTATGTTTTTTTTTACAAATGCGACAAGGTCCCACACAACAAGTGCGCTCAGGGTGACCCTGTCTTAGACAATTGGAACACAATTTATATAACTTAACGACTTCTAAACGTTGCTTTAAAGACTTATCTTTAAATACGGTGCAATCATATATTCTGTGACCTTTTCCGCAGATAACGCATATGTACGATGATTTTTGATTTTCATCATGTACAGTCGCAAATGATTTTGTATGATTTGATTTTTCTTGTTTGTATTTATTAGCATTTGAGTTATTCCTGTTATTATTTATTTGATTGCCTTTATTATTTTTGTTTTGATTATTATTTTCTGAACTGCGCGATTTGTAGGATGTATTTTTAGTGTTAGTGTTAACAATGCTAAACAACGCATTTAAATGATGATTAGTTAGCAACCTTTTGTTATTGTAGCGGTCACAAATCAACTTCCAAGCCTCTTCGTACGTATCGGAGGATACCTCTAAATTAGAAATTATTCTTCCTGCATCCCCTTCTGAATACAAGACTAAATAATGGTATTTTTGAATGGGTGAAATTTTGATATTTTCGTGGATAAAGTCTTGAACGTATCGTGAAATTCCAGCCAGCGGAAATATGCACCATCGAATTTTGCGATGTTTATCTGAGGCAATTTAACGCCAATCTCTTTATGATCATGAAAACATTGCGAAACCTGAATAGAATCTCGTCTTTGCTCATTCTCAGCCTTTATATACCTATCAATTAAATTCTTAGCAGCAGCAATATTGTGAATAAACTCATGCTGGATGCTCTCTCGCTCCTCTAATTCTGACTTTAAGTTAATGTGATTAAGAACCTCAATCTCTTCTTGTTAAGTTATCAAAGCGAATCGATAATGCCTCAACCTTTTGGGGTTTTAATTGCAATTCAGTTAACTCAGTAGAAGAATGCTGAGATTTTTGTATTTGAGTCACTAAGTAGTTTCTAAACTTTGTAATTTGACCCTTTACGGAACTTCGCCTTCTAAATAACTCCTCCAACGCTGTAGCACTATCGGTATTCTTTGTAGGAAGTTAATTTACTTAATTAATCAAATGTAATTCTCACGCTCCTCATTAACCCCAAATCGCCAGCTGATCCACACAGAACCACCGCAAAGCACCACGTAGGTACGCCGCGCTCCTCGCCGGCCGGTAGAACAATAGATGATGCAAAACTAGCTCGAACCGCTCAGCTGAGCTAGGATATCCTGAAACGCGTCGACAAATCACTTTAGCAAGGCGAATATATAATAATGAACGAGGATTGGAGTTAATTTGAATGATAGGTATTTACAATGTTATCGTGATGAATAGATTACATAACTTCCACGCAGCAATGTACCTACTCACTCTAATTCTACAGGCGGCCAAATTCGTCAGAAGTCATCTTAACACTTTGAGTGCTGAAAACGCACGGTATGAGTTTTCTACAAGTGACTAATATGCGTAAATCCACACTAGCGCAGCGGCTGAGAAAATACAGATCTTTGTGACTCAGCAGAGCTGTAATATTTTTCGAACGAAACGCATGTGCGGCGCAACACAACCGCTGTGTAGAGCGGCAGCACGAATTTTTTCATACATACGATGCCGATGTCTAGTAGGGTAGTTGTGGGTATCAGCCCACGTCGGGAACTCCTTAACACTTTGACTGCGGTTTTTTTTCGACGACTGCGATCTTTTTTTTTACCTAAAAAACTTCCCCAAATTAAATTAGCTAAACTAAAAAACAAAATTGAATATATAGGAGTGAAAATATATAATAAACTGCCGGATTCTATAACCAGCACCGCGTCAACCGCAATATACATTAACAAACTGAAGAGAATCCTAGTGGACAGGGCATACTACAGTTTAGAAGAGTTTCTAAATGATAAATTAGGTAAAATTACCAAAAAAAAAAATAGAATTATTTATTATAAAAACACTAATTTGTATTTTTCTTGTTTTCGTAATGTATGTATTTTCTTTGTTTGCTATGTATTATTTATGTTTGACATATAAGAATATTTCTTATTAATAAAGAACTGAACTAATCTTTAAAAATTGAAACGTAATTAACTTTATTTTGGCACTTATCTTTTCTTAGACTGCAGCTCCTGGCGTAGATCTTTTGCTGAATAAGAATAAGAATATATTTATTGTTAAATTGTGTTAAACATCCATAGGAAAGGTCTTAAATAATAATTTGGTAACAACAATTTATCCATTTCGGACATACAATATTTATACAATTAGTAGTACTAACTACTACTAATTGTACAGGTAGGTTTATTTACCTCTTAACTTTAACTTAATAACTAGTATCAAAAAACTCTTTTATGTTATAGTGCGCACTACTAACAAGGCAGTTTCTTAATCTAGTTTTAAACATTTTTCCATTTAGTTGTTTTATTTCTAAAGGAATGTTGTTAAACACTGCTGATATGTAGGTACTTTTGTAAAACATAGTATTATTAATTTGAGGAATACACAAGTTTAATTTATATTTATTTCTTAAGTTTTCTTGACGGTTCGATTTTATTTTAAAAACAGTTGAATTATTTTTAACAAATAAACAGATCTCTAGTATATATCTAGTCTCCCTGCACCTTGGCTAACTGAAGATATTAAACTGCTCATGCATCAAAAAGCATGCTCCAAAACTAGGTACAAAATTAATCCCAGTGATAAAAATAAGGCCGCCTATATACAATATCGTAATCACTGCAACAGAAAAAGCAGGGATGCGCAGCGTCATTACATTCACCAATCCGATTCAGAGCAGGATCCTGCCAAGGTCTGGAAATTCCTTAGAACGCTAGGAGTCGGAAAGTCTAAGCAAGACTCTGTCCCTGACAATTTAGATATAAATTCTCTTAACCTTCACTTCTCATCTATGCCCTCCATTACTGACTCTGTCAAAATGAATACCATCAGAAATATTTCATCTACTCCAACTCCTAACCACTCTCAATTTTCTTTCGACCCAGTCACCCCAAAGCTGTTGGAACTGACGGCATCAGCCTTAATATGCTCATCCCCATTCTGAACCTCATCCTCCCAATCCTCTGTCATATCCTTAATCATTCCCTGGAGTTCGGGATCTTTCCTACATGCTGGAAGGAAGCCCAACTGATTCCTTTACCTAAAAAACCTAATCCCAAATCATTTTCTGAATACCGTCCCATTTCTATACTCCCTTTTCTGTCAAAAGTTCTCGAACGGCTTGTTCACAACCAGCTTAACTCTTTTCTCTCTTTGCACAATACTCTTAATCCCTTACAATCAGGATTCCGTAAAGGTCACAGTACCGTGTCTGCCCTGGCCAAAATAACTGATGACATTCGGCTTGCCATGGACAACCGGAAACTTACTGTTTTAACCTTACTGGATTTCAGTAACGCATTTAACACCGTAGACTTTGACATACTTCTTGCATTCCTTCGCACTCTTAACATCTGTCAGGGGGTGGTTGACTAGTTTTCCAGTTACTTGAATGGACGCCGATAGCGGGTCCGCCTCGGTGAGTCTGTCTCGTCTTGGTGTGATACTTCTGTTGGTGTTCCACAAGGTAGTGTCCTATCTCCTCTTCTCTTTGCTATATTTATTAACTCTATTTCTGACAATTTAACTTCTTCCTATCACCTACATGCGGATGATTTCCAGATTTATTCACAGGCGCAGTTGGATTGTATTGGCTCAGACTTACACCGTATAGCTCAGTGGAGTCAAGCTCATGGTTTGAATATTAACCCCCTCAAAACACAATCTATAATCATTGGTAGCTCAAGATTGATCGGCAGATTGGACTGGAATGCTGTACCTCAGGTTATATTCGATGGAACACCCATTCCTTACAGTGTGACCGTGAGGAATCTAGGGGTTACCTTCGACCGCAATCTTTCATGGGGATCTCAGATTGAAGTTACCTCTAAGAAGCCATATGCTTCAGCAGGTTGTCTGAGAAAATTACGGTACTTTCTACCGACCGCTACTAAAACCGCTCTCGCCCAAGCCCTTCTTCTCCCTGTTCTGGACTATGCAGACGCCTGCTATTTGGATCTCGTTGAGGAACAGCTAGATAAACTTGAGCGCCTCCAAAATTTTTGCCTTCGGTTCATATTTGGTTTGCGCAAATACGACCATGTCTCTCCTTTTCGCACCATGCTCAAGTGGCTCCCTATTCGACTTCGCCGAGACATGCATGTTCTTTCTCTTCTCTATTCCATTTTCTTTAATCCCTTTTCTCCTGCTTACCTTGAAGAAAGATTTGAGTTACTTCATTCTTCTAACTCCCACAATCTCAGGTCATCAGATAACTTACTACTCAAGTTTTCCACTCATTCCCAAACGTTCTACGGTAACTCTTTTAGTGTTCAGGCTGTACGGCTTTGAAACAAACTGCCTGTTGATATTAGACTTGCACCTTCCATTAACTCCTTCAAATCTAAACTGAAGTCCCACTTTCTATCTTTAGCTATCTAAAATTTTCCTTCGTTCTTTCCTCTTTCTCATTCAGTTACTGTCACTTCAGATGTGTCTTGTAGCTCCAGCTGTGATCAGATTTTATCTAAATTTATATCTTTGGTACCTTCCAATTGTATGTAGTTATTGTTATTTGTAGTTTATTTGTTAGGTTAGATTCTAATTTAAGTGGCTTGCAATGTATGTAGTTTGTTTTTGATATTTCTCTATCTGTTTGTGTTTGTAATCTACCAACTCTACGTTAACTTATATCTTTTTCTCCATGCCTAGGTTGCCTGGGAGAAATAGCTGTCAGCGATAAGGCCGCCTATTGTATTTTTTGTGTTATATTTAGATATAAGATGTTATTTTATAGTTTTAAGTGCAATAAAGTGTTAATTCATTCATTCATTATATATATACCTGTCAGAGTAAGATATCATTTTCTTTGAAAACATTGCGCGAGGACTCAGTTTTTTCTAAATTAAAAATTGCTCTTATACATTTTTTTTGCATGATAAATGTTGACTGCACTGCACATCAGCCGAGTTTCCCCAAAATATCACCCCGTAGCACAATTGAGGAAAAACATGTCCATAGTAAGCGTTTTTTGCTACAAATTTAGAGGAAACGTTACGAAGGATATAAAGAGCATAGCAGTACTTAGATATTTTATTATTAACTTGATTTAAATGAGATTTCCAATTAAAATTACTGTCAATTTTTATTCCAAGAAAATTTATTTCTCTGACTTCTTCTACGCTGTTACCCATGTTTGATATATTGAGATTTATTGGACGTGTTTTATAATTTTTAAACCTTATGTATTTAGTTTTTTCAATATTTAGTTTTAGATTTAGGACGCTTAGGTAATTTTTTATCTTTTAGGGTTTTATTAATTTCATTTTCAAAATCCTGAATGTTATCATTTATTTGGGGTATAAAAATAGTGGCATCGTCTGCGAACATGACACAAGTATTGTTTGTTATATTAAGCAAATTATTTATATAAATTAAAATAAAAGTGCCCAATGAAATAGATTCAAAACCAGAATCAATAAGCTCAATCGTTTTAGTTTTCTTATTATATATTTCAATTACAGTTGATTGTTTTCTATCGTCTAGGTAAGATTTTTATAGAGAAAGAACTACTCCCCTTATTCCTGTTTCTTCTAGCTTATTTAAAAGTATATTATGGTCAACACAGTCGAATGCTTTGGATAAATCTAAGAACAATGCTACGCCATGTCTTTTATTATTGATTTCTTCCCATGCTAGATTTACGACCTGGCCGGCGGCGGGTGTCCTACACTGCTTTTGCTGAGTCGCGGTCTCCACTCAAGAACACGTTTAAAATCCCAGTGGTTGTCGGTTCTTCGCGATATATGGCCGGCCCCCACTGCCACTTTGCTTGCTAATTCTTTGAGCTATGTCGGTAACTTTGGTGCTTATACGAGGATATAATTAGAAATCAAGAACTTAACCAAACAAAACAAATAAACAATATAGCTCATGTAGGTTCCAGGCCATTATCAGTTGTATCAATGTTGGCAAATCTGTTGTATTGGGCGACTGGGAACGGTGATGTGAAAAAGTTATCACAGTATTCAGAGCATGAATTGTCTGGGTACACGATCTTTATAGCTTCCGTTAATTTTGACACTAAATGTTAACTAAGACCAGTTTCCCGCGCTTCAGATCTTCCTTCATACAGATCTGCTTGTAAGCAGTATCCGAAGCTGCCATCCCGAATGTTTCACGATGTATTTTACCAACTCCTGGTCCTGGTCGAAAAATTGTGCAAAAGAGTCAATGTTCTCACATGTTCCATTACAATGCGGGTCTAAATAGACATCAACGTTTTGAAGACTTTCGTCGTCACCCAAACTCTCTAGGACATCTACAATTTCGTATACAGTACTCGACGTGACCTGAGAAAAAAGGAGAACATTCTGTATCATATCAGCCCAGAGGGTCTGTAGTGACCCATCAAAATATCCGTTCTAATAATGGGGTGAAAAACATATTTTACACAAAACTTATTACTTGTGTACTTATATTATATATTTACTTTACTAATAATTCAAAAACAGAAACTAAAATCCAAGTAAATAAATAATTACTTACATTTTTGTCGGAGCCGGTGCATAAAATTCGCGATAAAAATCAAATTGAGCTGTGGCGATGGGTAATTAGCTATATCATTATACAATACAGAGAAAACACAATTTATTATTAATAATTTTTATTTTAGAGGCATCCAAGCGGATGAAGAAAGTTTGGGTCGTTTTTGTGCTCCTGGGCATATATGGGTTAAGGCAAAACGAAACAACAGCTTTCAACACAGCAAGGTACAGAAGTTCCTCCACGATCAACGATCGCAGATTGTACAGAAGTTCCTTCTCGACCGACTATGACACGTATCGACGAAGATTTAAAACTACAAAAAAAACGATGAACATTACAAAGAAAATAAAAGTTGTTGATATACTTGCCCTTACTTTGACTATGAGGTTAGTGAACCTAAAAAATAAATTATTAAAATTATTTCGAAAGTAAATACTTAAATTTGATCTTCTTAACGGATATTGATAGATACATTAAAGATTAAAACAATAAACAATGCATGACGGTCATGTATAAAATACGTAATTACTGGTTTTAATCTAATATTCATTATACTCATATATAACATATTATACTCATATGTTATCCCTCTTGTACAGTATCTTATTCTATTCTCCAAGCCCTTCTTATCTCAAGGAGCGCTTCGAATTCCTCTCAAACTCTCACTTACTCTCTTTGCGTTCCTCTGAAACCCTCATCTTGAAAGTCCCTGCTCACTCTACCTCTTTCTATGACAAATCATTCACTGTACAAGCTACCCGTCTATGGAATGCTCTCCCTCTGGACATCAGACGTGCAAAATCACTCCCAATATTCAAAAACTGCTGCATCAGCATTATTTATCCATATGAAATATTGATAGCCTTATCTTATGTCTATGTAAGTTTATAATAATGTTTGTAATGTAGGTATTTAGTGTATTTGTTACCAATTATTTATTAAAGTGCCACCGTCTATATTGTTCGTTCATGTCCAGTCCATCCCAAGGTTGCCTGGAAGTGATCGCTCTCAGCGATAAGGCCGCCCTTTATACCTTTATTCAAAGTTTTTATCTCTGTATTATTTTCTGTTTTGTGTGGTGTAATAAAGTTTTATCTATCTATCTATCTATTCATTTAATAAAGTTTATTATTTTTATTAAGGAACAAGAAACCTATGATGGATAATTTCCCTAAATACGTCATCAGCAGCCTATCTTAGTCCAATGATGGACATCCAAGAACACTGGGGCAAACCCCAGCGGTTATTGGTTCTTCGCGAGATATGGCCCACTGCCACTTTAGCTTGCTAATTCTTAGAGCTATGTCGATAACTTTGGTTCTCTGTCGGATGTATTCGTTACGAATCTAGCCCTCAATACGTATCTATACTTTATCCTGTACCAACTGTAAACCTTGATATTTTATACAAACTATTTGTAGAGTTCGGAATTGAGGTTTCTTACCTATCACAGGAGAGCAGGCCTATGTTCACCAGTGGAATAACATAGCCTGATGATGACCTATCACAGAACTAGAGTGGAACTGAGCACAGAACCTAAATATAGTTTCATGCCCTTAATTGCTTACGTGACGTTAGGACTCAATTTCAAAACACCTTCTTTTCGATACGCCTGGATCCCAAAAAAACCGGTTCCCAAAATGCCTGAAAGTCAAAATGACTTTAAATATAATATACAGGTTGACTTTTTGAGTTAGGAATGGATGGCCAAATCAGAAACCATAAGTGGTGAAAAGAGGCGTGGCCAAGTGTGGGCTCAATTTATGAGGAAATTATATTTATCTTATTAAGGTGAACGTTTGTGCCATTGCGTTGTGCTGTTGTGAACCGGCTGAAGACAATATTACACAAGATGTTCACGCGGGGGAAGCCGCAAGGCGCAGCTAGTACAATAAATTACATCAATATAAGTATATTTAAAATTAATAATAGTTACATCTTGACGACCTCTGTGGCGCGGTGTGCGAAGGCCCGCCTGCGACGCAGGAGGTCGCGGATTCGATTCCCGCCTCGGAACGATTGTGTGTACGATTTGTAGATAATAATTGTTCCGGGTGTTCTGGTCGTTTTTTATGTATAATAAAAAAAAAAAACTATGTAATGTATTGTATTATGTGTATCCGTTATCTAGTACCCATAACACAAGCTCTGCTTACCATGGGCTAGATAATGCTGTGTGAATTGTCCAGCATTATTTATTATTATCTTTATTTAATTTACCTCATCGAGCAGATTGCATCAATAAATGTGTGTGTAGATCAGTATAACTCCGTGATCATGGCGCATGCAACTGTGCCGAAATATTGGATAACTCAAAAATCAAATCATGGTAAATATCCCGTTTTAAATGACTTTAGTATTAATAACCATGATAGTTTCAAAAGTTTTATTGTTTATTTATTTTTTTATTTTTGTTTATTTGGAAGACAGAGAGTACATAGACATTATAAAGAGTTACAATAAGGATTTACATAGACCAGTGAAGTCTCCACTATTAACAAATTTAAACATAAAACTAGTGAACAGATCAATAGAGTCATTATGTCATTCATTGTTTAGTACAGATAAACAAATTCATTGTATAGGTAGTGTAAGAATTCAATGATCATTCAACTGTGAAACTCATGAAATTGGGGATATACATTTTGTTGATTTATTTGTGATACCTTGAAAAGTTAAAGTTCTTCGTCTACCAACACAATTTTGCCATGTATTCATTAATATGTTTTTTTCTATTAATATTGATAGTCCCATTAAATCTATCATTAGTGTATTGTGCTGAAGAGAATACAGAGGATGATAACGAGATAACAGAAGATGACTGGAATACAGTTTCGTCGGATCTTAAACTCAGCATCAAACATTTCCTCTCTAAACTGAAAGCTGCTACAAGGTATGGCTATGTGAAATTTAAAAAAAATGTGGTTCCTGTTATGTCGGTACTGATTAAAAAATTATCGAAAATGATAGAGCAAATTTATATTGACAAAAAGTTGGATAATTATTTGGAGTGAATAAACAAAACATCTTAAAATGTTTTGGCAGTTGGACCAGCGGCTTAGAACAAGATAAATAAAGAAAGATATACCTTTACCCAACAATGCTATGCTAACAGAGATGTAATCATATTACATTTTTATGTACATCATATTGAGCTTTGTGATACGATAAATAATGTCGTATGTAGATGGACTAAACATGCTTAAACAGCTCCCTAGCATTGAAATAAATCAAAAATGAAAATTGGTTTAATATAGAATTACAAAATCTCTTACTTGATAACCAGTTGTATCCTATCAATGTTTTTATAAAACGACTACATCAGTTTAATGTCAAATCCTCTAAGTTACCTGACGTCCTCGTAGAATAACCTTATCTAAAGTGATAGATTTAAGAACTATAGATTTAATCATTTTTTTATACTTTCTCTTCTGCCCCTTTACAGCAACATTGTATTCTCTATATTACTATCTCTATCTCTATTGTATCTATATTATCGTGTTTGACGAGTCATAGTCTCATTATTTAATTTAAGATACATTATTGTGATTTTATCATGTGTATGAAGTATGACAATAAATTATCTGAAACTAATCTGATATCAAACATCACTTATTCTTGATCCAATGAACGAGTACAAAGAAATTCGGCCTTTTGGAGCTGTGTAGGCGAACACGAGTTAATATTTCTGCATGAGATCATAATAATAATAGTTTAAAAAAACCAAGCTTTTATAAATAAACTGAACTAAAAAGTAGGAAATATTTCAAATGATGTATAAGAGTTTTGACGACCCATGTGGCGCGGTAGGCGAAGGTCCGCCTGCGACGCAGGAGGTTGCGGGTTCGATTCCCGCCTCGGAACAAATGTGTGTACGATCTGCAGATATTTGTTTCGGGTGTTCTGGTCGTTTTCTATGTATAATAAAAAATATATATCTATGTAATGTATTGTATTATGTATATCAGTTATCTAGTACCCATAACACAAGCTCTGCTTACCATGGGGCTAGATAATGCTGTGTGAATTGTCCAAAAAAAAAAAAAAAAAAAAAAAAAAAAAAAAAAAAAAAAAAAAGAGTGATAAATAAAATGTAGAAAAGCGTATGGGTATTTGCACATGGATTTGCGTTCTCTCTCTCGTCAACAGCGCACACTTGCCTCACATAACTAGATATTGAAAATATTTCTTCAATGTCGCTACATTGAAGAAATATTTTCAGAAAGCATCCCGCGCTTTTTTGCATTAAAATAATTTATTTTATTTATCACTCTTATCCATAATTTGAATTATTTTAGAGAGCGGAATTTAAATTAAATCGCCTAGTTTTATTTAAATCAATAGTATAAGTATTAAGTAATCTTTTTTAATATATATACATATATATACTTTAATAATTATCATTTGTCATTAAAAAAACTCATTTAAGTCATAATAGCATTTATTTATAAATATAAGTATTGTATTAAATACTTTTAAACTTACGCGATCTGAACACATATTTATTAGTATTAATACAACGGGTATTTATCGCGTTTATTTACCTATTTTTCCCGACGTTTCAACAGGTTTACACACTGTCGTGGTCACGGGATGACTAGTCATCCCGTGACCACGACAGTGTGTAAATACCCGTTGTATTAATACTAATAAATATAAGTATTGTTTCAATTTTATTTGAATTTTTTTGTCTTTTTCCATTTTAGTGAATACATAGCATAAAATTTGTGGTCACCGACGACGGGCCTTCTCAGCGAAATATAGCAACTCTAATTATACTCATCCAGTCCTAAAATGTTGCCCTTAGAAGACAGTGGTAGAAAGTAAAAGACTGGAGGGACTTACCAGCGATAGGATACCGCCCTCCGGGGCCTAACTATAGTTATTACTCGCATTTAGATTTTCTTCTAAAGAAGCTAAAGAAAGGCAGAGGTCTGATATCTAACGCAAACTATTAAAAAACTGAGATTTATTTTAATACATGGTAAGTACTTTTTACATAAATTCTAGGTAAAAAGTCAAATCGGTTTGTAAGCGATGATGCTGACAAAAATATATTGGTAAGTTATACCTACCAAAATAAATCTCAATCATTAAAATGGCTTGCACGTTTAAACACTAACTTAATAAACGTTTAATTTTTGTACAGAGCGTATATTTTATATCCGCTATCGCTTTGGTAAATGCTGGACCCACAGTATCTTTAACTTGTGAAGCACATTTTTTTATTACCTTAATCGCTTCTGAGACGATTTTGGATGGGAGATCATCATTTTTGGGAGAAGGAATTTCGTCACTTTCTCGCAAAGCTTTTAATACTTTAGCAAAATTTGTTACATTAAACGGTTTCACATTCAATAAGTAGTCTTCTAAAATTCCGCTAACATTGTTATTTTTCACGTTCGTTACGTTTTTCGCTTCTGAGACGATTTTGGATGGGAGATCATCATTGTTGGGAGAAAGAATTTCGTCCCGAAGACTTTCTTGCAAAGCTTTTAATACTTTAGCAAGATTTTTTGCATTAAACGGTTTCACATTCATCGTGGAGTCTTCTAAAAACACAACATTGTTATTTTTCACGTTCGTTACATTTATGGAGCTTTCTAACACTTCACTTACTTTTTTAATATTAACGTTCGTTACATTTATGGAGTTTTCTAATACTTCACTCGCAATGTTCTTTTTCACGTCAGTTTCATTTATGGAGCTTTCAAACATATTATCACTCACTTTGTTATTTTTCACGTTCGTTACATTTATATAGTTCTCTAACACTTTGTTCACATTGTTCTTTCGGAAATCTATAGGTGTCAATATGTTTAAATAACTGTGGTTTTCTGTAAAGTAGGGATTGAGGATATTTCTACAGTACACAGTCGCTATATTTAGAATAACTACACTGTTGAACATGATTATAGGTCTTGTGTATGGATACATGGACAAAGTTACCGCAAAAAAATAGGCGAAAATACGATTTGATTTTTTGAGGTTTACTCTAAAGTGTAGGCTACGATTTGCTCAGATGAAAGCGGGTACTGTTGAATGCGGGTTTCATACAATAAGATGTTGGCAGCATAACTATCATGTAAGAGTATAAAAGTTTATATTCCATAAGGTAAATAGCATAACGGATTGCTATCGCAAGAATGATTAATAGAGCAGGAGTTTAATTATAATAAAGCATTGTAAAGAGAATTAACAGAAAAAACTAGAAATACCCAATAAAGTATAGGTTTTTTTTTAAGCTGGCGTGATCCTTTCTAGTTTTTTGTATACCGTAGTACGTTAGTACAGACTGGATTTGAGAAGTCGTCGGCGTGGATAATTGTATAAAAAAAAAGAAACAATAGTTACTTATTCAATTCGGGTCTCAAAAAGGGCAATGAAATTAAGAACTTCTTTATGTACAGTTCGACATCGTCAAACTGCAGGACAGATGAATCTGAGAGAAAATATCAAATTCATCAATATCACCAAACGGCTCTACCGGAAGACCAGCGTTGGTTGTAACATGCTTACAACTAACCCATGCTGAGATAGAGTCCGTTTTGTGACTCAATTACAAAAATCTGTTTATCCTTTATTTTTAATTTTTTAATCATGTTGTTTTAAGTTTTTGTGTATTGAGTTACAAATAAACTATTCTATTCTATTCTAAATTGACTTGATCCCAAGGTAGCAAGTAGGTGATGATGATTCTTTGTTATAATATGTATCTGGTTGGACATTTTTCCGCTAGAGTCAAGTAATGGAAAATAATTGTAAATTATCAAATTATGAAGATAGTTTAATATTTTCACCAGAGCCTAGTTCGTTATCTAGTAGGATGTACCACGTGCAGATTAAGTTTGCTTGGGAGACGAGATGTTGGAGTCCCCCTTACACACCTCTAGCAGTAAGGTACTCATGAATAAACAAAACACCATAGAGAATACAAACACATTCCTTTAGATACTCACTCACACTCATCTAAACACATTATATTATACTTTTCGAATCACTTCGTATTTGGTTTCTTCATTGCCAGTCCCATTGAGGCAAAACATGCGGTGAGGTGTTTTATTTCGCATTTTTATAACGCTTTTATTAGCTCACCTGTATGTATGTACCTATGTTTGTTTGTAACCGACTCCTTTGGACTCGATTTTGACCCACTTTGAACGGTCAGATTTCATTTAAACTTCGTAAACTTATTAATAACCGATGGCAATACAATAATTTGATAAGATTAAACTAAAAAATAGTCATCTAATTAGTGACGAAAATGAATGGATTAACGAGATTCCCACTGTCCCTACCTACCATTTAGCGAAACCACAGCCAAGGGAACGGGCTTGGGAGAATCAGTAGGGAAAGAAGACCCTGTTGAGCTTGACTCTAGTCTGGCATTTTAAGGAGGCATGAGAGGTTAAACTAAAAAATAGAAAATAAATAATAGTTAAAAAAACTAAAAAACCACGCTTTTATAAATAAACCGAACTAAAAAGTAGAAAATAATTCAAATTACGGATAAGAGTGATAAATAAAAGATATTATTTTAATGTAAAAAAGCGTGTCTTTTTTTTATACAATTATCCACGCTGAAGACTTCTCAAATCCAGTCCGTACCAACGTACTACGGTATACAAAAAACTAGAGGGGATCACGCCAGCTTAAAAAAAAACCTATACTTTATTGGGTTTTTCTAGTTTTTTCTGTTAATTCTCTCTACAATGCATAATTTCACGCCTGCTCTATCAAACAGTTATGTTATTTACCTTATGCAATATAAACTTTTATACTCGTACGTGCTATTTACGCTGTCAACGTCTTATTGTGTGAAACCCGCATTCAACAGTCGCTTTCATCTGAGCAAACCGTAGCCTACTTTTTAGAGTAAACCTAATCAAATCGCATTTTGGGCCTATTTTTCGCGGTTCTCTTTTTTTGTCCATGTATCCAAACACAAGACCTATTATCATGTTTAACAGTGTAGTTATTCTAAATATAGCGACTGTATATTGTAGAAATATCCACAATCCCTTCTTTAGAGAAAACAGTTATTTAAGTATATTGACACCTATCGTTTTCCGAAAAAACCATTTGAATAAAGTGTTAGAAAACTCCATAAGTGAAACTGATGTGAAAAAGAACATCGCGAGTGAAGAATTAGAAAACTCCATAAATGTAACGAACGTTAAAATTAACAACGTGAGTGATGTGTTAGAATACTCCATAAATGTAACGAACGTGGAAAATAACAATGTTAGCGGAGTTTTAGAAGACACCATGATGAGACCGTTTAATGTAGAAAAGTTTGCTAAAAAGTTTAAAGCTGTGCGAGAAAGTGTTCGGGATGAAATTCCTTCTCTAAACAATGATGAACTCGCATCCAAAATCGTCTCAGAAGCGATGAACGTACTAAAAAAAAGTGCTTTACTAGTTCATGATGCTACGCGTCCAGCATTTGACAAAGCGATAGCGGAATTAAAATACAAACTCTGTACAAAACTTAAAAGTTTAATCAATTTTTGATGACTTATCAATATATTTTTGTCAGCATCATCGCTTACAAACCGATTTAACTTTTTACCTAGAATTTATGTAAAAAGTACTTACCATGACTTACCATACCTTACTATTAAAATAAATCTCAGTTTTTTAGTACTTTGCGTTTGATATTGATGACCTCTTCTGCCTTTCTTTAGCTTCTTTTGAAGAAAATCTAAATGCGAGTAATAATTATAGTTAGGCCCCGGAGGGCGGTATCCTATAGCTGGTAAGTCCAATAGTCGTTTACTTTCTACCACTGTCTTCTAAGGGCAACATTTTAGGACTGGATGAGTATAATTAGAGTTGCTATATTTCGCTGAGAAGGCCCGTCGTCGGTGACCACAAATTTTATGCTATGTACTCACTAAAATAGAAAAAGACAAAACATTTCAAACAAAATTGAAACAATATCTTATCAATAAATGCTATTATGACTTAAATGAGTTTTTTAATGACAAATGATAATTATTCAAATATATATACATATTAAAAAAGATTACTTAATACTTATACTATTGACTTAACTAAAACTATGTGATTGAATTAAAATTTTCCGCTCTCTCTCTCTCTCTCTCTTATCTATTAACAGAGTATTTTAGAAACCCGGTTCACTTCTATTCTCAGTACATTGTATTGCCACACCCTGCTTGGATACCATTGTATTTCTTATACATTACCTAGATACTAAGACCTGCAAATGTACACAATGATGCAATAAAATAAATATGAAAATGCTGTACCGAGCTAGCCCTTATTTTTATCCATATTCAATTCAATTCATTTATTTTAACTTCGATAATATATAGTACATGTTACAGCCATAGACATAAGAGGGAACTTATGTATGTTAATTTAAAAATAAAAACATGTAAGCGGAAGGGATGCATCCTGCGTTTACAGACGCATGGCATTAAATATGGCAAATGACCCGGTGGATATCATAACATAAGTAAGAGGCAACTAAGGCACATGTCCTCTTGACTATAAAATGCGTGGACCGCTACACCGGAAATGGTGTCTTCATTTGCATAAGACGGTTCACAGCATTTCATCCTATAAAGTATTACTATTTTTGGCCTGTTGCAGCGTTGGATCGCGAGGAGTGGAAGGAGAAAAGGGAGGCCTTTGCCCAGCTGTGGGACAGTAATGGATTAAAATATATAAAATCATTTTTAATAAATAAATAATCAAAATAAAATCATTTTATTTCAGATAACAACAGTGATCCATAATTTCTTAGTAAATACATTAAGAACTTATTACTAAACCCTTTAGGGTTAGTTATACCTTATACTAAAAATGATTAATAAATTAAATCACTCTCCCCATGAAACAAATCCACAGGGGAGAGGTGATTCTACCTGCTATTGTTTTCAGGATGGTTTTGGGGCTATCGCGTACCCTACCGCGTTATTGTCATAAATTTTTTGCGCATTCTCAAGTACCATATTTCGTATATACATAGGAATGTATACCTATAATAATAATACCTACATATTATCTAGTATTGTTTGGTTTCTTCATTACGATATGTATTGATTATTGTTGGTTACATGTTTAGCAGTAGGTAGGCATCGTTTAAAACAATAGGTTATTGAAGTTATTGTTGTAAAGGTATGTAAACATAGATTATTATTAAAAGATGCAGTAATACCGATGATGCAGTCTGCACTTGGTAATCAGTTCATTCGGATCGTTATTAGGTGTAGTAAAAATAAATCCAGATTCATACTAGTCTACTGCTGGAGATAGGCCTCCCCTAATGAATGCCATAGCGTTCTATCTTCATCTTGCCGCCTCTACCTGCAGTCTTTGGCAGGTCATCGTCATGTGATACGGAAATCCAAATCAACATTATCAAAAGTGACGATGAGGAGAGCATAGCTTGCAAGATTATAAGAAATATGCGAGTTATTTTCAAGACTGACCCCCATAATATTCCATTGGATACAACAATCTTTGCTCATGGTGTTCCTTCTAGCTCAGTTTAAAAGGGAAGTAATTCTTAACCTAGTGGTGCTTATATGCTTAGGAGACAATGCAATTGAAGGCAACGAGAACGGTGAAATCACTGATGACAAGAACAATGAAATCGACTTGGAGAATGAAAATATAAGCGAAATGAACAATGAATTCGATGGGAACGGTGAAGATGAAATTGATGACGCTATCAATAATATGGACATTAACGAACAAGAATTGATTCCTGACTGTGAGGACTGTGAAAAATCGACTGAAGGCTTTTATAGTTCAATGGTTCAAAGTCCATCTGTGATAGAAACCGAAATTGTAAAGTTCAAGCTTCCCAAGCTGATGGAATATTTTAAATCATTGAAAAACGAGACACCGATGCAAATGTTTCCGAATGATAATGAAAACTTTACCGAAACTGCTGTGAGAATAATCCTCAGTGAGAAAAAATATGTACTTTTGGAAGAAGTTGTTAAAACTCCTGACGCGAAAGTCATTTTGATGTTTGAACGAGATTCTAAATGTCCGAATGTTTCAACTCCACTGAATTGTCCGAATGTTTCAACTCGACTGAAATGTCCGAAATCCCAAAATAATAAAAGGAAGCCGTATTTAACTGTACCTAAACCTCCCAAGTTTAAAAGAATATATAAGGCAAAGTCGAAATACTTTGCTAAATTAAAGTAATTATTGTAAATATAATTAGATTGAATAAAGGCTTTAAAACTATCAAAGGCCTACCTAACTAAGTATTTTATTTTTCTGTCTTTTTGTGTTTTTTTTATTACGTGCATAAAGTAACGACTTCGCTGTAAATTGCTGTAATGTTACATTTATGATTATTTACAATAAACTATAATGGTTATTAGCACTAATATCATTTACAATACCATGATTTGAGTTTTGCACATTCCAATATTTTGGAAAAGCTGATGAAAACTCAAACCATTGTAAACGACCCGTTTACAACACGATATTCCCGTTATGACTTTAGAATAAAGGCTTCTTAGACACAAAGTCAATATTATCAGTATTGTATATTATACATATATGAAAAAATAGCGGCCCGTCCCGTCTTCGCCCGGGTGGTCATTTGTTTCAGGCAATTTAAAAAAAAATCTCTTTTTTCTCTCCGTATGAACCATCCTCGTACTTCAAGGAATATTCTAAAAAAATAATTAGCGAAATCGGTTCAACTGCTCTCGAGATTTGCGCTTAGCAACACATTCAGCGATTCATTTTTATATTATGGTGATTTCTTGGATAATTTAAGGAATATTAATACAAACAAACGAAAAGATTGGATTCAAGGCCTACAATCAATTGTTAGGTCATGAAGACAATAACCTACCTATAAGTAAGTACACATGTTTTTTTATTTCAATATTGATCCAGGTTTCAAATTAATATGGTTTCATTCAACAATTACCTATAATGTTTTTTTGTCGAGGCCTGTAGGGTATCGAGGCTTTCCGGGTTATTCGAAGCGATGATGTGGTGAACCGAGTACTTCGTTCGTACGTCTACCTTAACAAAAATAAACAATACCTACACCGGATAAAAATAATTAAAATATCAGTACTAACTTTCCTATTTTTGGTTGAAAGACTTCAGTAATAGAATTGCTTTTGCTTTCGCAATCGTTACTAATCTTTGCCAATGTTTTTTTCAGTGACTCAAAGTCTAATATTACTAGTCCTAGCTGTAGCGGAGTTTAATGGCTTGAAGAACAATGAAATTAAAATATTTATCATCAAAATGGTGCCCGAGCCAGTTCATTCCAACTGTACCAACTGCCGTGTAAGACCAGCGATTCCTAAGCTTCCATCAGCAAAGAATCACGAAGGATATTTTACAAAAGAACCGTCAGTACATAATTTTTTTTATGACCAATTGAAACGCTTAATAAAGCGATCGCGAGCGAAAAAATCTTATGCAAAAGAGCAGCGAAACCAGGATCGGTTAGTACTAAAGTTTCCCAAGCCTATCGAGTATTTGCGAGAAGTATCCCAGTCCCCTAAACTAAAAGAATATTTAAAAATATTAAGAAATGAACGGCCAACGCAGTCACACGATCTGAGATTTTTAAGAGGTAATTCGAGGAACGAACTAACGAAAGAAAACCAGCGAATAATTCGCAAAATAAAATATATTAGAAATATATTATCAGAAGACAAGGCTCCCAAACTGAGAAATGGAACGTTAGAAGTTAAATCTCCCATGAAGAAAGGATTTTTGAGGAAACTACCGTAAGTAATTTATAAAATTATATTGAGTAAGTACAGCGTAACAATTGCCAAATATAATGTCATCAACGATTAACATAAAGGCCTATTCAGACCATGGTAAATTTTGCTTGGATTACGTATGTAAAGGGGCTCATAATGAAAATGTAATATGGAGATATGGAAAATTAAATTCCTGCAGAACAATTTTACCACCTGTAATAGAATAGAATGTAACTTTATTGCATCATTACCCCCTCCCCCCCCCCTGATCGGGGGGCCTGATTCCAGCAGTGGACCAGTATATGCTGTAGATTTGATAATGTATATGCCTGAGTCTAGTACCTACTTACAACTACATGGGCATCCATTCATTACCTACGTGAGGTAATTTTGGCGATAATTCGACGCCCCCTCTCGCCCCGACCCCTTCACCCTCCCTTAATCTTGAGTGACATTTTTGAAAATGCATATTTTTAATGTACCTAAATAAGTTAATCTGTGCTTGATTGCGTGGGATATATTAAAAAAAACAATTCGCTCGTAATTATTGTGTTTATTATCGACTATGTCGGACAGCTATTTAAGATTATAAAGAACATGTAGTATAGAATCACGTAAGAAAATTGAAGAATAAAATACTTAAATAGGAAGGAGGACTACTAAAAGAAGAGAAAAAAAGTACCGTGAGATTTGTCGAGACTACTCTCCACGTTAGATTGGCCCCCTCTCCCCCTTAACGCTTCACGTAATTAATGGACGCCCCATGTAGCTAATCCAACTAAGTACCTATTTAACATTTTGATAACATGTATTCTTACTTGCAGTAGAACATACGAAATATTTAATAGCATAAGCATAGACGGACAAGATTTAAACATAACAGAGGATGACCAAATAGACTGGATAGAAAAAGATTTTGAAGTAAAACCAGATGGTTTTTTTGATAAGGTCAAGGAGGCGTTCATTAGCTTTGTTGATCGTGTGACCGGCGGCGGAAACTACGCAATGAAGCAAGTTAGATGAAAATAAGGATACGACAAAAAAGACATTGAAGATTACAGTTGGTAACACATTATTGTGCTTTCAATTACTTTTTTATTTTGTTCATTATAGATATTTGGTTTGATTGTTATACTAGCGACCCGCCTCGGCTTCGCACGGGTGCAAATGCATGTATTATCTATATTATAATAATAATAAATAATTTATTTTAGACCATAGAAAAGTAACAGATCTTATTAAACTTATTCTACGGTGCATAGTAATATACATATACCTTAAAACTAGCATATATAAATATAAAAAAAAACTAAATTAATAACACACCACGATTAAGGCGACAGCGTGCAGATGTCGTAATCAGGATGTCAGCTGACGTCGTCGGTGCCCGGCGCGTGCAGCAGCGGTGTCCCGTTGCAGGCGGCCAGTGAACCTTCGACATTTGACACCCTTCGGCCAAAACCTTCCTATACATATAAACCTTCCTCTTGTATCACTCTATCTTTTATGTTTATCTTAAAAACAGCATCAAAATCCGTTGCGTAGTTTAAAAGATCTAAGCATACATAGGGACAGACAGACGGCGGGAAGCGACTTTGGTATGTAGTTATGTACACGCATTCACTTATAGTATAAAGCAGGTTCAGTTTTATGCCTAAGCAGGTCGATCCAGATGTTTTCCTAAGTCACTTATTTTTTTTGGCCGCTCATTTTAATGACGATTATAATGAGGCCAAATTCTAAAATAGAATAAAATTTACCCATGTGCGGCGAAATTACTATGAGTGTAACACTCACGAATACACCTGAATATAAGAAAATGTACATATTTTAATTACCAACCTAAACCTACTTTGTAGATATATGTAACCTATTTGAATAAAAATCATTATTACCTGTTAAGTAAGTAAATAAACAAGAAAATTTAAATAAAAACATATAATTACAATGACTAATATGATTTTTGTTATAAACTATTTTATATTTTTTTATAAAGCAGTTGTTAAAATAATATTCACTATGGACTGAAAAGTTAAACCAACCACACTCATTATTGTTTCGCTTACGAAGATTCCGGTTTGCCCTCAGTGACATTTGCAACTTTTTGGCTTGTAGTTTCTATTTCTTTGGTAGTAGTTTCGCTTGGTGTAATTACTTCGGTCGTTACTTTCACCGTAGTCGTTTCAGCTTCGACCTGGTCCTCTGCCGTTTTCTTTGGGTTTCCTTGATTGGTACCCAGAAGACCAGTAATACCGTTTACCACTGGTTCAGACCCTTTATCTAATGTAGTTACACCATTGTTAAGAGTACTATCTAGACCTTTCTTCTCTTCGAGTAAATTGTTTAGTAGTCCACAGTGCACTGACACGAAGATGGATAGTAGGACAATTATCTTCGACATGTTGATAGTAAATGCATCTATGATGGATATACATTGCTAATATAGCATGCTGTTATCTCTAAAACTAGGCCAAGATTGTCTATTATGAGGGTCGTGGGAAGACTGCATTGGTTTGGACATAAGAAACTGAATTATCGCAATTACGTTTTCATAACACCTTTGGTTCATATTTTTTTTTATATTAAACAGATAGGATCTATCTTAAAACAGAAATCAGTTATTGTTCTCACTTAGATATAATTAAGAAATTTAATAATGTGTGTATTACGCACTTTATTAGCAAAACATATACTATTCTTCAATAGGAACACATTCTCCGGTATCTGATCGATCGTATCCTGTTGCACATTCATTTACTTCAAAAAGGTGACTATTGTCGGGAACGCTAGCAACACAATTCCAGTGCCTGTCCCTATAGTATCCTCTTTCACAACCCCCAATATTTACCGCACGCTGAACTTCTGAAATTGGATTTAAAGGTTTCACTTGAGCTGTGTCTTTGAGCTCAGGCACATTCACGACTTTGGTAATTTCTTTTTTACTTGCATTTGTTCTGGTAGATTCTTGACTTGAATGAGTTTGTTCAGCAACATCATCGTTAATTACATAATCGGAATCCAAGATTTTTCTAGAGTATACAGGAGAAGAGACACTGGCAACAATCGCAAAAATTAAACAAATTTCGAGATTCATAGCGTTGTCTTTGTGATCTACTCGCGTTATGAATGTTTTATCAGTCAGCCGTTCTCTCAATGTTTATATCAGGTATTTCAAAGTATGATTATTTTATCTATTGTTTTATCTTCTCAATTTCCTATAATAAGAGGAGATTTGTGTTCAGCTGAATACTTATTACTCATTTCATCATTTAAGTGTTTGATTTTTTATTTTATTCCTCGATCTCAATGCACATACCTTCTGCCCTGCTAAATCCGGTAGGACATCCTTCAATAACAAACAACTTTCTTCTAACTCCCATTTGTGTTGTCACATTTTCCCAAGCAGTATTTGTTTCAGTTCCATTCAGACAGGGTATTAAATTGTTTAGCTCAAAATCCTTATCTATAACTGAGACAAAAACGCCTATATCATTTTTGCCAATTTCACTTACGGAAATTTTACCTTCTATGTCACTAATATTAAAAGATTCCTGTACAATTTCCGTTTCTTTTTCACTGATTTCTTTGCCTTTTTTATTAGCGTCAAAGCTCACATCGTTATTAAAATCAAAAGTTATTTGATTGTTATTATTAACTTCATTAAGCTTGAATTCTGTATGGTTTTTATTTGAATCTTCTTTAAGAAATGCATTTTCTATAGGCACACCTTTATTCTCCGCTATGAGGATGAATATAAAAAAGTTTATTTTTCATTTTGTTTACGTCTTCCATCAATGACAACGTAAATAGATATAACAGAGAAAGGAACTTTTATCTAGGTAAGTAGTCTACCTACTTATTTTATTCCTAACAAAGGGAAGAGTGGACAGTTAAAAGGTTGGCTACTTTTGAATTACTACATTATTAATTAAAAAAAATAAAAAATAATAATAACGCAGGACAATTCACACAGCATTATCTAGCCCCATGTTAAGCAGAGCTTGTGTTATGGGTACTAGATAACTGATATACATAATATAATATATTACATAGATAGATATTTTTTTTTATTATACATAGAAAACGACCAGAACACCCGGAACAAATATCTGCAGTTCGTACACACAATTGTTCCGAGGCGGGAATTGAACCCGCAACCTCCTGCGTCGCAGGCGGACCTTCGCCCACCGCGCGAATATTTAATAATAATAAAGTGCTTTTTGACCAAAATCGAATGTGTTTTTCTTAAACCTACCTACATTCCACGGATAACATTTAAAATTATTAATCTAGCATCATACCGAAAATATAATAAAACACCCCTAATATTATTTGTAAATTTATTGTTATAAGGCCCGGGTGGTCATTTGTTTCAGGCATTTTTTTTAATTCGTCCTCGTTCAAGGAATATTCTAAAAAAAGAATTAGCGAAATCGGTTCAGCTGCTCTCGAGATTTGCGCTCAGCAACATATTCGGCGATTCACTTTTATATTATAGATAAATAATTTAATAATGTTGGACAATACACAAATCATCATCTTAGCCTTAAGCTAAGTAGAGCTTGTGTTATGGATATACCTGATACAATACAATCCATAGATATATTAAATAAAAATGCTGTAAAGATATTAGAGATTTGTTAAGACAATCACAAATATCTCAATAATATAACAGACTTATATTTTATTAAGCTAAAATCAAAATCATTGTTTGTATATTTTGCCCCTCTCCACTCAACTGAACCTGAACTATGGCACGATGATAACCTCTTGGTATTGACACAGAATTAATAAGAAACAAATCTACAAGGAAAATAATTACTTATCTGTAAGTTTTTATGTTGTATATAACTATATGGATTTGTTTTTTTTTTCAATTATTAAGAAAATACAGCGACTTGTGGGTAAAGACCACCATAGAGTGGAGCCCACCCAACGCAAGGCCCATGATCAGATGGCGCGACGAGCTCGAGGTACATCTTCCATCATGGCCTGTTGCAGCGTTGGATCGCGAGGAGTGGAAGGAGAAAAGGGAGGCCTATTCCCAGCAGTGGGAGAATAATGGCTAAAAATAAAATAAATAATTAAGAAAATAGCAATATTTAATTATATATTTTTTATGTAATTTTGTACAAGATTTTGAGTATAGTTTGACAATGCCCTTATACAGCAGCATACTTTGACATACCTTTTAATTAAGTTATAATTTATTTTACTTTGTTAAATTATTACTAATCTATTTATTTAATTTTTGAAGATGCATGCCTGTCTTTTTTTTCCCACCACAATCCCCTGTGGTGATTCCAATGACAAAATTTAGTTTGCGATTGATAATAAAATTGTAATAGAACTACCTATTAAGAATTTCTAGAACTTAACGACACCAAGTGTAACATGTGCACCTACGGTGAAAAAAATAAAGATACAAATCTATTAACTAAACAAAGCTTCGCCGTAAGGCAATGCCCAGAATGCTAGCATCATTGGTACGTTGAGTGGCAATGCTGACTCGCTGACCGAAATGAAAGCCAGCATTCCTATCACCAGACTCACCCAAACTCTATTAGAAGTTTTGTAGGATCTTGGGTGTGCCCCAGGACACTAGGGTTTCCACCCCTAACGGCTCACTTTTTAAATTATAAATCCTAACTTTTTAATGAAAATATATTATATTATAGAACTATTGCATGACCTTGTTAATTGTAATTACGGATTTTTTATATTTTATGACATTAGGTACTTCTATTGTCTGACAGCTTGACTCCTAAGATACTACGCTCCATGGATCGTTGGCAGACCCCAAGGGCGGACTTTTGACTATCGGTTAGAGATCAAGTTTGAGCGCCATAGGTGAGGATGGGAAGAATGCGTACGTCCATGAGTTTCTTTTTAAGGGATAGAGGTAGTTTGGCCTTCATAATTTCTTTCATTGACCAATAGCATCTCCAGGCGTTTTCTGTGCGTCTTTCGATCTCTTGGACTTGTCTCGCCTGGAGAGACTATTTGGCCAAGATAAATTTATAAGTAAAACAATTATTATTTGTAGCAACAGAAACATTGCATGCCATATCTCTCAATTTGTACACCGTAATCGGTAAAACATATTTGATACCTACCTGTTTGTAACATCATTTTTTTATATCAAATAGGTATTATTTGATATAAAAAAATGGATTCGGTCAAGATTAAGGTAGGTATGTATTTTCGCCGTTTGAGGGACACAACAAAAAATGACTTTATTATAAATATAGGTGCTTATACCTATATCTTACAAAACTTCTAGCGGCCCGTCCCGACTTCGCCCGGGCGGTCATTTGATTAAGGCAATTTTTTAAATTTTTCTCTTTTTTCTCTCCGAAAGAAACATCCTCGTACTTCAAGGATAATATTCTAAAAAAAGAATTAGCGAAATCGGTTCAGCTACTCTCGAGATTTGCGCTTAGCAACACATTCAGCGATTAATTTTTATATTATAGAAGATATATATAAGGTACACCTAAAAAAATATTTGTTTCGGGTAGTGTTTTTATGATAAAGCATTCACCTTAACCCTGTCAAAGAGTTTTCTTCCAGCAAACCTTAGGGTTACCTATAGGAGAGGTAATGGAACAGATAGAGGAAGTGTACAAAGTTAATAAATTCCGTTCCCAATGATATTGGACATTCTCTAGCTAACAGCAATAGAGTTATTAAAGTATAAGCCATAGAGAGATTCTATGGCTAGAAGTCCTTCCAATGCACAGCGTAGCTAGGGACACTGCATTGACAGTACGGCAGATAAATATGGGCTATAGAGCGCTCTACTATGCGCGAAATTGGTTGGTACTGATTGACTTGTAGGTACTCGTTGGTATTGGTAGGTAGGTACTGCTATAGGCTGGTGATGATGTTGATGATGATTGACTTGTACCGTTGTCATCCTATCATCATCATCAGCCTATGTTAGTCCACTGCTGGACATAGGCCTCTCCCAATGAGCGCCACAGCGCCCTATCTTCAGCTTGCCGCATAGCATCTACCTGCAGTCTTTCGCAATTCGCCATCCCACCGGGTCGGAGGGCGTCCTACAATACGTTGACCGAGTCGTGGTCTCCATTCAAGAAGACGTAATAAGATAATTATTTTATACAATACAATACAAAAATACTTTATTGTACACCAGATACATATCATTATTGAAGATATTACATGCGATGAGTACAATGGGCGGCCTTATCGCTTAAAAACGATATCTTCTAGGCAACCTTTTTAAAATCTCAGTCTTTATTTCCTTTATATCTCACAGGAGTCTTCACATATGTATATTATGTCTATATATTATATAGTAATTATAATTTAAACTAGGAAAAGTAATCGATTCGATTTTTTGTAAACTTCAATAAATAAATAAACATTGGGTGTGCCCATGTGAAAAAATAAATTAATACATTTTTAATTATACTGAATTTTTTTTTAGATTTATGAAGTAATCTTGAAGATCTCCCCAGATTTTGACAAATTTATACATAGTCGAATTTATCCAGTCACTTGGTTGCGCTCTCCTTTGTCTTATCGCTCCTCGTTTTGCAATCTTAGACCCATGTATATCATAAAGTCTTTGCCTGTTTTGTTGGCGATCTCTCCTGCCATTATAATCTATGGGAGCGTTACTTGAAATCTGTGCTTCCTTTTTTGCTGTAGTACAATGGAAAATAACAAGAGTTAAAAAATATACACAAACCATAAGCGACAAAATGCCCTGGCACATCTTGACCAGTGCATGTAGAATGGTAAAATTGTAATAGAATCGTTTTTTTATGTTGATCAGTTATCAACGGTCTTTGAAGCGTGACAATTGATTTAACTAAAATTCGATAAGGAAGGTACTTTCATTCTGACATTATCAATGCAGTTTAACTGTAAAAGTGAACTTCTAGGTTATGTGGGATGTAAGGGGGACTCCAACATGTCGTCTCCCAAGCCAACCTAACCTGCACGTGGTACCCTGCTAGATAACGAACTCTGGTGGGAGGCTCTGGTGAAAATATGAAACAATCTTCATAATTTGATTATTTCCAATACTTGACCATATTGGCATATTAGGGGGGCTAGGAATCCCCGGGCTACATCAGGCTACCACACACTACCTAAACTGACCCTGGCTACGTTTAACGGACGCACTCTGAGGCTTGACCATCATACATCAGTCAAGACGAGATCGTGTTAGCTCTAAGGCAGCTTAAAAATGGAAAAGCCCCCGGTGAGGACGAAATTACTTCAGAGCTTCTTAAAGCCGCAGGAGCCCCTGTAATACAGGAGTTACGGAACCTCTTTAATACCGTCCTTGACCGTGGAAGAACTCCAAAGGCGTGGAGCGGGAGTTTGGTGGTGCTCTTTTTTAAGAAGGGAGATAAAACCCTTAAGAATTATAGACCCATCTCACTCTTGAGCCACGTCTATAAGCTGTTCTCACGAGTGGTCACGAACCGTCTCGCCAGGAGACTCGACGAGGTCCAGCCGCCGGAACAGGCTGGGTTCCGCGGAGGATATGGCACCATATACCACATAATAATAATAATAATTCCAAAGGACCGGGTCACTTTATGGCCCGAGATCATGGTAAATGAGAGACATAATAATAATAATCATTTATTTCAGACCATAGAAAAGTAACAGATCTTAATTAACTTATTCTACGGTCCATAATAATATATACCTCTGGCTTTTGTGGACTATGAGAAGGCATTTGACTCTGTCGAAACCTGGGCTGTTCTGGATTCCTTACAGCGATGCCAAGTAGACTATCGTTATATCGAGGTGCTGAGATGTCTCTACGAGGCCGCCATCATGAGTGTCCAAGTACAGGGCCAGCAATCTAATACCATCCAATTGCACAGAGGAGTGAAGCAGGGGGATGTCATATCCCCGAAACTGTTCACGTGCGCATTGGAGAATATGTTTAGGTTGCTGGACTGAAAAGGAAAGGGCATTAACATAAACGGCGAGTACATCTCACACCTGCGATTCGCTGATGACATAATAATAAATAATAATAATTTAGCCATTTATTATCAAAGAATAAATTACATAATAATTGAACTATAATAAAATTAAATTGAACATTGTTAAAAAAATAAGAAAACTTTAATTATTGAGCATTATCAAATAAGTATCTTTATAATTCTTTGATCTCTATTTGAGTAAAGGCCTCCTCCAGACTGTGCCATTTCTTTCTATCCTTCGCTATGGCCGCCCAATTATTTTCTGTTTCCAAAATTTCGTCGACCCATCTTTCAAGTGGAAACTGTTTCCGAGTACACTTACCTTGGGCGGATTCTGCAGCTGGGTAAAAACAATTTCGAGAAGGAGGCCAAAAGGAGGATACAGCTAGGCTGGGCAGCATTTGGGAAACTACGTCAAGTCTTCACGTCATCCATACCGTTATGCTTGAAAACGAACGTTTTCAACCAGTGCGTCCCGTTATGACCTACGGAGCTGAGACGTGGACACTCACGATAGGGCTGGTCTACCAGTTCAAAGTCGCTCAGCGAGCTATGGAAACAGCTATGCACGGAGTTGCTCTGAAGGAAAGGTTACGAAACGAATGCATCCGACAGCGAACCAAGGTTATCGACATAGTTGCTCAAAGAATTAGCAAGCTGAAGTGGCAGTGGGCTAATTATTTTTTCCTGTCTTCAGCTTGCCGCATCCAGCATCTACCTGCAGTCGTTCGCAGGTCGTCATCCCACCTGGTCGGAGGGCGTCCTACACTACGTTTACCGAGTCGTGGTCTCCACTCAAGAACACATTTGCCCCAGCGTGGCCGTCGGTTCTTCGCGAGATATGGCCGAAT
The DNA here is from genome assembly GCA_943735965.1 of Eupithecia abbreviata. Classification (NCBI taxonomy): domain Eukaryota; kingdom Metazoa; phylum Arthropoda; class Insecta; order Lepidoptera; family Geometridae; genus Eupithecia; species Eupithecia abbreviata. The sequence continues at coordinate 7,780,950 of OX030998.1, read as the reverse complement.
AACATGCCTAGAATGATGATGATTCTTTGTTAATGGCAACTGTGTCTGGTTCTGGTTGGACTCTTTTCTGTAAGTGTCAAGTAATCATCATCATCAGCCTATAGCAGTCCACTGCTGGACACAGGCCTCCCCCAATGAGCGTTATAGCGCCCTTTCTTCAGCTTGAAATATATTTAAATAGGTACGACAAATTATGTGTTTAGTGGAGAAGAGAAAGTAGATACCTAAAAAGGTACTCTAGGCAATAAGCTATCTTATTTAGAAAAAAAACTTCTAAATATAGAATAACAACATTATGGACCAAATACAAAAGTTTTTAGTAATTTTTAGTGTTTCGAAACACAAACAAATTCATATCATTACCAATTTTTAAACGGCTACATTAATGGGCAAAAACGCACGCGCGCTCAGCCTAAATCAATTAGCAAGCTTGACGGACTTTCATTGCCTTACACTTCCACATACAATAGCACCGACATTTTTTACGATATTCTTTTCACAATAATTAGGAGACACACACTGTTAATTTGTTTAAAAAAATCGTCATATCCAATTTGGCAAGCCACTAATAAAATGTAAGGAAGAAAAAAATAAATTCAATACGCTTATTAAAAAATTTGGTAACCCTAGAGGTAGCCCTAGAGACTATGATACGTTTTCACTTCTCCGAGAAAGATGCAAATCTCTGCTACAAAAATTATCTGATATCGACTGAAAAAGCTATCCAGACAAATATAAAATCATTTTGGAGATTCGTTAATAATAGGAAAGGCCACGTCTCAATACGACAAACGATGTCATTTAATGGCACTTCGTCATCCAGTGGAACGATGTTTGTCAAATGTTTTCTACTTACTTTAGCTCGGTGTTTGAGAGTAACTCTAGCCAAATAGACTGTAGCGATTTCCAAGATATCGATAGATTGTCTAGCACTTTGTCTAGCGTTTATATCTGTGAAGTCAGCTGGTGGCGTTGAAAGGCTTTGTTTCATCGCCTGTAGAAGTGACCTCTGGTGTTCCCCAGGGATTCATTTAGGACCCCTACTATTTGTGGTATTTATAAATGATTTGATTCAGCGTCTTTCTTGCTATTGTCTCCTATATGCGGATGATTTAAAGATATTTAATACTATCACTAACATAACTCATTCTGAGAGTCTACAAAATGATCTTGAAACGTTGTCTCGATGGTATATTAGTAATCGCATGTTCTTAAACGTCCGTAAATGTTTTACAATAACATTCACGAATAAATGCAATAAGATAATTTACGACTATTACATTAGCGGCCATGTCTTGAATTGTTCGTATGTAGCTAAAGACTTGGGAATTTACTTTGATGATAAGTTTTCTTTTCGGCCTCATTACCAAAATATTACTTCTAAAGCTAATAAACTATTAGGGTTTGTCCTCAGATCAACTAAAGGTTTTAAAAAGCCCCATAGTCTACTATACCTTTTCTTTGCCCTTGTAAGAAGTGTTCTCGAATATGGTAGTCCTATATGGTCGCCAAACTATAAAGTTCATAGTCACGAAATAGAAAGGGTGCAAAGAAAATGTCTACGTCTGTTATGCTATAGAATGCATCCAGGTCGTTCTAGTCTAAATTACGAAGTTAGACTATCTAAATTCAATGTCCAGTCCTTGGAAACCAGGCGCGTTCATCTCGATCTTATTTATTTATATAAAATTATACATTCAATCATGATTCCCCCAAGCTGCTATCAGAGATTTATTAAAATACACGATTTAGTGCTCGCAGGTCCAACACAACCAACCTCTTTGCTTTGTTGACTTTTAAAAACAATATCTCATTTTACAAACTCCTAACTAGAATGGCCCGTTCATAAAAAAAAAAAAAAACATTTATTCCATAACCTTAATAGTAACAGTAAAAGTGCATAATGATTAATATGTAAAAAAATATTAATAGCTTTTATACATTATATTCCTTATTTAAGTCAAATCATATTAAATTAAAATTAAAAATATATTCAGTTAGATTTTCTTATGATCATTTCAAATAATTTATAATATAATAATTGCATGCATTAAGATTAATTAAAATTATGTTGGTTAGGACCCCTTTCGGGTACAGGCCTCCTCCAGCTAATTTTTATTATGATCGTAGTTTATATTATATAAGTATTTTTTCCTTCGATAATTAGGCATAGGCAGTGATCCTACTTTACTAATATCCTTCTGTATCTCTGGTTATTTCTGAGCTGGAGGGTTTTGGTCTAGCTCTCCCGCGGTGACCAGCCGTATTGGGATGCTTATTTTTGGGTGTTTTTTTTTTTTTTAAATATTATCTTATGTTTTGAGAGAGGCAGCACTTCTTGCTAATTTTGTTTTAGGTATTTTCTGTTGATTGTGTCGTAAGATATTGCGTTATGTTTCTATTTTCATTGTACATTTTGTGTTTTTTTGCGGCTCTGCTAATGTCCTTGTTGCTCGAATGGCCCGTTAATACAATGATTTATCTACGAATAACACTGTCCTTGACATTTTTGTTACCAAATTAAGCCAATTTACCCGTACTTTAAAATCAGTTAAATTAGATTAAGTTAAGATTAGATTACTTAGGTTAAGTTAGATTAGGTAGATCCTAAGATTATAATGATGTGTAATTGTACGTGGGTGCATGAGCACATATGTAAGTTTACTTATATTTAGCTTTAGGTACCTATCCGGTTAATTTTTTCCTATTTCAAGCTTTTATTACGATACGTTTTGCTCTACACGTTTTGTTGTTATGATTCTCAGTATGCACATAATTTGTGAAATGATCAAGTTCTAAACCCTTATTATTCAAATTCTGTATATTTTGTGATTATTTTATGTCTTATGCGTTTAAATAAATAAAAAATATATATATTACCACCTATTTCACCTTGCATAAATCAGTCGGGTTAACATGTTGCAATCCCTATTCATATTAATGGTTTTCCTATATATTTCAAACCATCTTTTATTCTACTGCACAGCCGAAGAGGACACAATACCTCAAAGAATTATTTTCTTAGTTGACTGATAGGCAGCAGTGAAGAAGATGACCAATTTTAATAATACTGATTTATTTAAAAGAGTTTGGAAAAACGCAAGGGACTCTTTCAAACGTGGAACCTTTGTGAGAGAAGCAAATTATTATGTACATGGACTACGCGAGCGCATCCCACAAGATGTATCACGGACCCGAAGGCAGAGAAGCCTACAAGTTTTTTAATAAAACTAAACAAGCTATCATGGTGACGAAATTTTTTTTTTTTGCGTGAATAATTTTTGCGGTGCAAAGCCTAATTACTCGTCGGAGAAGTAGGTACCTACTCATACTATTTGTTTTTCGAATAAAACACTGATTTTGATATCAATTAAAAAAAAACCAGACAAATGCGAGTTCGACTCGCGCACGAAATTCAATAATAACCTAAAAATGTTTGATTTCGACGAAACTTGAACCCGTATCCTTCCCCTCAGTACGGAACGCTCATTCATTATTAAATTTTTAATTATTAAAAACACACAACATAACATTTTGTGACTCATTTAATAGAATCAAAAAAATTATACCATAGAAGCTCTTTAATTTTCTTCCTTGAGATAACCACACAGTTATCGTAAGGAAGAAGAGAGATAAGTTACACACAAAATATTGATCTTACTAATGATCCAAGAGCGTTTCAAGAGTGAATATATATCTTCTAGTCTAGACCTTCGTGATACATTGTCGGCCACTTTTTCACTTACCGGTGAGATTGTGGTCAAACGAAGGTCCTAATACTATAAAAAATAGCTTATTCCTTTTGTTAGGATACATTTTTATATCCGTATTTCTTATGGAGTTGCATACGATATAATCCATTCATCTCCCTCCCCATACCGTAGGCAACGTGAATGATTCTTTCCAGCCGCGACTTCTTTTTATATGCACATACAAAAATAATATCCAAATATAGAATAACGATAAACAGTATTAAGAAGATGCGCATCTTGACTGAATGATTTAACTGGAATGGCAAATTGAGAAACAATGAAAGCTGTATCTAGAAGATTATTGTCATGCATCGCAATCGATTAAAACATCTTGATTTTCTAAAATGAATTATCACCCACTTATGCATTTCGAGTTGGTTCATATTATGATTTACGAGCGACCCTACGCGGCTTCGCACGATTTATACATAAAAAAATTCCTTTGAATAAATCTATCTATTAAAAGAACCGCATCAAAATCCGTTGCGTAGTTTTTTAAAACTTAAACTTGCTGCATGCAACGTACAGACAGACAGCGGGAGGCGACTTTATTTTATACTATGTAGAGTGATATACCAACAAAAGCATAATATAGTCCGCTCTCGCGTCGCAGCTTTCTGGGGTAGGTTGGTCCGCTCTAAAAAATTAATAGCATTTTGAAGGCTGTCTCTGACCAGGTCTACAACAACCCCATATATATGCACTGGATTTCCCTACATATGGAGGGAAACAGAAAATGACGTGCGACAGCTTTAAGCGTCGTGATATCTTTTAAGTATTTTAATTTTAATTTGTGCATATTTTAAAAAATGTAATTGTATTTTTTGTAATATGGTTTTTTTGCCTGAAATAAACGAATATTATATTATATTATTATATAAGTACTCAAACATCAAAAAACCAAATAGCCTTTTATAAACAGGTAGTCATAATGTACTTGAGACAGTCGTAGGTTTACCGATCCCTAAAAACGTATGTGTACGCTTAGCCCTTACTTAGGTATATACACTTGCGAGCTATAAACTGGAATCACTTCATCGCTGGTTTCTGCAGACCATATTTTACAGTTTCCATGGAATAAACTGCAGATTGGTGTATATCATTTGAAAACACATCATACAAGACCCACCCCCATATGCCACTGTTTCCGCTATACAGCATTGTGCGTATCGCTCTCCCGGTCTCCTGTAGACTCTCCGTCGACGGTCGCTGCCATGCAGGCACATCCTAGTCTCGTCCGCGAACAAAACTCGGCTCCATTGCTGTATATCCCAATCTAAGTGATCACGAGCAAACTGAAGTCGGGCTTGTCGGTGGGCTGTAGACAATTTGGGTCCCGTTGCTGGCCTTTTTGGGGTCAAGTTAGCTTCTTTGAGTCTTCGCCTCACTGTCCACTCGCTGACAGTTCTCCCTCGAACTTCTCCGAGCTCCCGCTGGACGTCAACGCCGGTTAGATGTCGATTTCAGAGAGAAGTGCTGACAATAAATCGGTCATCTCTCGCCGAAGTGCATCGCTGTCGTCCAGATCCTGGTCTTCGGACTAAGTTTCCAGTCTCTCTAAACCTCTTGTATACTTTGGAGACACAGGACTGGCTCAGATGAAGCTGTCGAGCGATAGTACGCTGAGAGAACCCTTGCTGGATTAGGGTGACGATTTGAGCGGCTTCTATTGGTGTGGTTTCCATTTTCTTGTAATTCCAGTATTTTGAGTGACGTGATATATTGGACTGATGACAAAATTTTATAAATTCCCAGTATTTATAGGGATTCAGGAGTTTGAAAAAATTGATGTTTCGTTCCAAAAATTTATGTCTATTGTTTTCACGTTCCGATGTATGATGAACATTTTTTTCGCTATGATATCGAAAGAGTTTGAAAGCTAATAAAATTATCTTTAAAATAATATACCACAACCTACAGTTTATTCCATGGAAACTGTAAAATATGGTCTGCAGAAACCAGCGATGAAGTGATTCCAGTTTATAGCTCGCAAGTGTATATATATATGTTTAAGTGCTTATTTTGTAAGCCTAAAGAAATAAATGATTTTTTACTTAATTGACATAGCGCTCGTATTTTGTTTTTTAATATTTATTTACAACTAGGTGCGCCCCGCGGTTTCAACCGCGTAGTGATAAATATTTTGCATAATCCTACTAATATTATAAACGTTAAAGTTTGTAAGTATGGGTGGATGAATGGATGGATGTTTGTTACTCTTTCACGTAAAAACTACTCAATGTATTTTAATGAAACTTCACAATAATATAGCTTACATATCAGAATAACACATAGGCTACAATTCATAAAGATATATTAGTATATTATCCAAATTATCTATCACCACGCGGGTGAAACCGCGGGGCGCAGCTAGTATACTATATATAGTAGTTTTTACGTGAAAGAGTAACAAACAACCATCAATCCATCCATCCATCCATACTTACAAACTTTCGCGTTTATAATATTAGAAGGGATATGAATATCGTTTTCGACTAACTTTCTGAAAAAGAGGTTTTCCCTATTATAGAAAAAACAAACATTGTACTTAGGTCTTGACACAATATGTTTTTTTTTCTTTAGTTTCGGATCTTATCTCAAATTTAGGGTCCTGTAGAAAAGATATGAAGGTGACATCATTTAAAGAACCAATGAAATTATTTTATTGATTTATTCATTTCAAGCAGCGTCAAGATGTCTATACTAATATTATAAAGAGGAAATGTTTGATTTTTTGTATGTTTGTAATGAATAGGCTCCAAAACTACTGGACCGATTTGAAAAATTCTTTCACCGTTGGAAAACTACAATATCCCCGGTGAACATAGGCTATATTATATTTTCAAAACAGTTAAGGATCCGTAGAAGAAGCCGGGAAGGTCCGCTAGTTATAACTTAAAAAGCAATTGATATAAAATCTTTATTCAAAATAAAGGATTTCATGTCACATCTTTTTTTTAAATTTACGAAACACAAATGTTTGTTTTTTATCCCGTACACTCATTTAATACTTAGGAACGAAAATACTTGCGAATTTGTTCCAACCACTCACGATCGATTGCTTAGTTTTTTTAAAAAACTTTAAAGCTTCTTTCCCTTCGCCTTTGTGCGGCTTTATCCTTGTACTTCTTCTAACTCTATTTCTGATTCTCCCATTAATTCCACGTTTTAGAGTATCTTTTACATCTTTCAAACCTCTTAAGATTGCATGTTTAGTTTTATCAAAATATTGATAAGTTTTTTTTCGGAAATCTACGACCTGTTCACTGACGCTTTCTTTTTCACCAGCATAATTATATTTCTTATCAAGTCTGTTGCTGTATGCTTTGTTCTTGTCCTTCACCTTTTTGGTATCTATGAGAATAATTCTCGAAGGTGTCGTTTCTTCTTCTGTGCAGTAGAATAAATCAAGGTTTGAAAAATATAGGCATAATATTATTAATATTAGGGACCTACACATGTTGCCTGGTCTATGTAGCTGCGCAAAATTAATAAAGAAAATTAATGCTTAATGTGGCGAATTGATTGCCTTACTTGGAGGTAAGGCAATCAATTCGCCACCAAGCATGGCGATTGATTAACAGATTTTGATTAACTAATTTTGGTTTACAACAAGAATAGGCTAAGTACCTACGCAAATGTTCTATAGTTTGCAATGTAGCGTCCATCGCTGCATTATTTATCATGCGTCAAATCAGGCTAATATTATGATGAATGCGAGAGTTTGATATCATGGATGCAAATATATGGAAACTACTGAACAGATTTGGCTGAAATTTTTATTAGATGTAGGTCCGGACCTGGAATAATACAAGGGGCTGTTAGTCATATTTTTATAATGCAAAATTTTAAAGGTTATTTACATTCCATGGAACCGCATTCATATGATAAAAATTATCATCGTTTTATTCCGGGTCAAATGCTACACTTATGCAAATTTCTGCCCAATTTATTCAGTTATTTTGGCGTGAAAAAGTAACGATAATCTCCGGCTTTGGAGACTGATTATTTATTAATGTTCCAAATTCTATGAAGGTTCCAAAATCTTGTATTATCACCCGAGGGTGGTGAAAAAATCACGAACTTCTGTCCAACCTTTCACGAAAGGTTTTTTAACGTTTCCAAAAAAATGGTTGACTTTCTGAGCATCCTCTTTCCCACCTCTTCTGAGTCTGCTTTTTGCGACGTGCCCATTTTCGCGTTCTAAAAGAAGTCCATCATTGTTTTCTTTGTACTCTTTTATCCCAGTTCCTCTTTTCAGTATGATGCTTGATAGTATTTTTTCCTCTTTCGCTGTGCATTGGCATAAAATAACATTTAAAATAAACACAAAAACCGTTAGTAACATCGCAGAAGTATTTACCTTTTACACTTGTTGACCAACCGATTTATGGCAAAAGTGATAAGGAATGTAAGTGGTTTTGTATTACTTTCATGAACGATACGAGGTAGGTACAGTCACCGCCATAAATAATGAAATAATAAATAATGCTGGACAATCCACACAGCATCATCTAGCCCCAAGCTAAGCAGAGCTTGCGTTATGGATACGAGATGACTGATATACTTAATAAAATAGATTACATAGATATATATTTTTTATTATACATAGATAACGACCAGAACACCCGGAACAATTGTCTGTAGATCGTACACAAAATTGTCCCGAGGCGGGAATCGATACCGATACGTCGCAGGCGGACCATTGCTCACCGCGCCACAGAGGTCGTCGCAGCAAATAGCTCCAAAACCCAAACCGCACCATTCTTCAAGTCGCTCTGCTGATCATTAAACAATAAAGTTTAAATTCTCACTAGCTGATTGGTTGTGGAATTACTCTCGCAGAAAGTGTGTAAAGTAAAAGTAAAAAAGTAAAAAATCATTTATTTCTTTAAACTTACAAAATAAGCACTTAGACAAGTCATATTTTATATATAAATTATTATCAAATAAAATTATTTTACTTTTACTTTTGTGTAACGTAGAGAACTCTCCCTGTGCATAAAAGTGTCTTCGTCATAATACAATCCTTCTTGTCCTCAGGACTTCAGTACTCTCCCGATTATTTGCAACTCAATAAACAAAAACAAACCAAACATGAAAGACAAAATATATTTTTTTGCAATTGAGTCACAAAACGGTCTCTGTCTCAGCATGAGTTAGTTGTAAGCATGTTACAACCAACGCTGGTCTTCCGATAGAGCCGTTTGGTGACGTCACGGAACATAAGACAATCAAGACTATCTATACTAATATTATAAAGAGGAAATGTTTGTTTTTTTGTTTGTTTGTTTGTTTATAATGAATAGGCTCCGAAACTACAGGACCGATTTGAAAAATTCTTTCACCGTTGGGAAGCTACACTATCCCCGGTGAACATAGGCTTTATTGTATTTTCAAAAAATTAGGGATCCGTACTAAAACCTTGTGAAGCCGGGAAGGTCCGCTAGTAAGTAATAAAATAATTCATAAATTCACAATCATTAAAATACAACTATTTTCATAGGCAATTTAATCACTATCGTATATGTCATATTGTTATCATTATTCCTTATTTATTAACCAAGTGTTTTGAAAAAGTCTGAAACCTCCGTCCACCCTTTAACAAAAACCTGTTTAGTGCTATTAAAAAATTTATTAATTTTCTGTGCATCCTCTTTGCCGCTTCTTACAACAACGCCATGATTTGCAAAAATTCCGAATTCCATTTCAGGTTCTATGCGCTCTTTCGTCCCGTCATCGCTATCAATATATATGCCACTTGAGAGATATGCCTCTTTTTCCTTTGTGCAATGGATCAAAACAAGATTCAACAAGATAATTAAAAGTATAGACGGTATTAAAGAGCTACACATGTTGACTGTTTTATGGTAAAAGTGATAAGATTAAAATAGTTTTCCATTATCTTCTTGTAGGTACATAAAAAGGTATCTACTACGTATCTAATTAAGGTACCACTTCGTTTATAATTAAGCTTGACAATTGATTAAAGACATTTCGCATCGGGTATTAAATTACGCATATTTTCTGCCATAACAAGCATATTGGTGGAATAGCGTTTGAGTTTGAATCGTATTGTATTATTAGTCTAATTTGTTTCTTTGTAGAGATAGAGAGAGATAGAGAAGCTTTTATGGGACCAAGCACAGTTACAGCACAGAACAAATAAGGTGAGAATTATATAAAAATAAAAATCATTATTATAATACTTACTGAATACTTAAAACTTAGGAGGTATACACCTAACCTACAAATATATACACCGACCAAACACAGTTACAGCACAGAACAAATAAGGTGAGAATTTAATAAAAATAGAAATCATTATTATAATACTTACTGAATACTTAAAACTTAGGAGGTATATACCTAACCTACATATATATACACCGACCAAACACAGTTACAGCACAGAACAAATAAGGTGAGAATTATATAAAAATAAAAATCATTATTATAATACTTACTGAATACTTAAAACTTAGGAGGTATACACCTAATCTGCCTTCTAGTGGTTCTGGTTGTACACTTCCTCTATCCATTCTCTATTCCATCGCCGCCTCTCCTGTAAATCTAAGGTTTGCTGGTAGAAAACTCTTACTGAGGGTTAAGCTCGCCTATGTACATATCTTTTTAAATTAAATTATTATATTTTTAAGTTTTGTGTGTACAATAAAGAATTACTGAATGTACCCTCTTCAGATGTTCGTCTCCTGCTGAATATGCCGGCGCAATCATAGTCCACAAAGTTATCGACATAGCTCAAAGAATTAGCATGCTGAAGTGGCAGTGGGTCGGCCATATCTCGTGAAGAACCGACGGCCGCTGCTGGGGCAAACGTGTTCTTGAGTGGAGACCACGACGACGCGTTGCGCAAGTTGCTGACACTGACTGCACTCTGCTATTGCCAATACTAATGCGCTGCGCCAGACACTATTATTGTTTATATATAGGTTTTTTTAAACTATAATCTAGCGTAGGTTACATAGTAAAGAAAGGGTAATTTTATCTATAAAATTTATTAAGTACCTATCTATATTTATAAGCGATAGGGAGACAGATTCGTCGGGCGTTGGTTATTAGTAACTCATTTAGATACCCAAGTGCCTAAAAAAATCTTTAGTTTCCTTCCAACTCTTTACGAAAAATTGTTTCGTCTTATCCACAAACCCGAGTATTTTCTCAAAATCATCATTAAAGCCTATTTCTAAATCTACGCCGGTATTTGTAGAATTTTCAGTTCCATTTTCCTTTTGGAGTATTTTTTGTCCTATTTCCTCATTGCTAGTAATGTCTGAGTTTCTGGATAGCCGGATCTCCTCTTCCGCAGCGCTGTAGAACAAACCAAGATTAATAAAATAAAATAAAACCATTCTAGAAGCACACATGTTAACCGGCCGATTATTGGATGAGGAATGTCATCGTTATAATGAAGTTTGTTTTGGAAGTTCTATTCGGACCTAGAATCTAAATTATTTATTGCAAACAAAAGGTATTAGTAGATTATATAGCTTTTGTTTGCAATAAATATTTAAGATCAAAGCAATATTTTAATGAAACTGAAACTACACAATTTGTTGTATATTTTTGTTTTAATTTAGTTCTTATTTTTTATTTTTAATAGGCACTTTATGTTTTTAACTACTTTATGTTCTTTTGTTTTTTAGGCGCATTCTTTTTATAATTTTTATTTCTAGGTGATCTTTCATTTGTAATAATAACTTTTGTTAAGTTAAGTTTAAGTTGTTAGTAGTTCAATTATACTTACTTACTTACGAGTGAAAACTGTAGTTAGCTTTATTTACTGTAAGTCTACGTTCTATTTCAACTAAATATAAACTTTTTGTTTCCCAAATAAATAAATAAAAAAAAATCAGCACATTTCACTTAATTTCTTCCACCGTAGGTGTTGATATCACTCGGTAAACGTAGTGTAGGACGCCTTCTGACCAGGTGGGATGACGACCTGCGGAAGACTGCAGGTAGATGCTGGATGCGTCAAGCTGAAGTCAGGGCGCTATGGCGCTCATTGGGGGAGGCCTATGTGCAGCAGTAGACTGCTATAGCCTGATGATGTGTTGATGTGACATGTTGATATACTTGATGTCGTTTAATCTACTTTACTATTTTATACACATACTAATAACAAAAGTTTCCTCTAAATCGTCATTTGTATAGATGTATTTTTCTATGTACAAAGCTGTTTCATTTGCTAGTTATTTAACATATTATTTCATTGAAATTTCATCACGTGTTCCGTAATAAATACTCTAGAGGGTTTACTACTTGCGGTTTTATTTTATAACGATTTTTTTTTAAATTTTAATAACGATTGGTAATGTCTTTGTTGACATAAAATATATTAGATTCTAGAACCGAGTTAAGAGGTAGGTACAAGTTTTCATTCAACCATGACAATTGATATTGAAACAATTATCTCTCAATAAGTATGATACTTCACTAGCTTCTGCCCGCCGCTTCGTATGCGTTTTTTCCCCTTTCAGTTTATCCAGGCTTAGAACTCTATTTATGCAAAATTTCAGCCCAATCTAAGCGCACGCTATTGCCCATAAATGATTGCCCTATCTTATCACTACATACGAGTAGTATTTACATATAAAACAAAGTCGCTTTCCGCTGTCTGTCTGTCCCTATGTATGCTTAGATCTTTAAAATTTCGCAACGGATTTTGATACGGTTTTTTGAATAGATATAGTGATTCAAGAGGAAGGTTTATAAACCATTTGACACATAGATTTCCACGTGGGCGAAGCCGCGGGGCGCAGCTAGTGTAATCTATGTTCTCATGTGTAACTTTTTCTTGCCTCGCCGCCGCGCTGTTGGAGTATATGTATAATATCGCCAATGACACGTGCGTTTGCACTAAGGTAGGTAAGTTCAATATGAATAAAGCCAGGAGCAGATGCTACTAACATAAATGCATTAACGCCTTGGGCCTAAGTTCCCAGACTTAGCAGGTGTTGGTACTTAGCATCTTCATGAACGCATAGTACAGGTGATACAGTATGATTTCATATTTCATTTTTATTTTTATTGCATCATTGTGTAGGTATCTAGGAAATAAGTACTGATAATGGAAGTGAGCCGCCTTCTAAAAAGTTAATAGATAAGAGAGAGAGAGAGAGAGAGAGGCAGAGAGAGAGAGAGAGAGATATACACTTTAATTCAATCACAATATTTTAAGTAAATGTATAAGTTCGAGTATTAAGTAATTTTTGACTGTATCTCATACTATATATTAATTGACTTCGACACTTAGGGAACCTACCAGTCCTACCGTTAGGTCTGAACTGAACAGACCTTACGAGTTTATTAATTCTTTCAAATAAATCCGTACCGTATAATAAGGTACCGTAATGTACAGTTTTTCAAAAATATATCCATGCTTTCGCAACTCAGACGTTATTTTGTAAAAAAAAAACTCTTAGTCAAAAACTCCGAGTATGTTCTTACGAACATGCTCAGAGTTTCTCTGAAAATGAAAATGAAAATGAAAAGTTTTTATTTCTTTAAGCTTACAAATAAGCACTTAGACAGGTCATATTTTATAGTTCACTTCAATTTTTTGTCCACCAGTGGAAGAAGTGAGAAGAAACCACTAGTATATTCATAACTTATGTGTCTAGTACATTTGATTTGCTTATCTGTAAGTTGGTAGATTTTGAGTTGGAGCAAAACTCGTTCCAAGCTTTTTTATCTTCTAAGTAATCTGAAAGGATTCTAACGAATACCTATACATCCGACAGAGAACCAAAGTTATCGCATTAGCTCTAAGAATTATTTTTAGACGACCGATGTGGCGCGGTGGGCGAAGGTCCGCCTGCGACGGAGGAGGTTGTGGGTTCGATTCCCGCCTCGGAACAATTGTGTGTACGATCTGCAGATATTTGTTCCGGGTGTTCTGGTCGTTTTCTATGTATAAAAAAAAATCGATCTATGTAATGTATTGTATTATGTATATCAGTTATCTAGTACCCATAATACAAGCTTTGCTTACAATGGGGCTAGATAATGCTGTGTGAATTGTCCAGCATTATAAAAAAATATTATTATAAATTATTAAGCTGAAATGGCAGATTGCAGGCAGATGCTGGATGCGTCGAGCTGAAGACAGGGCGCTATAGCGCTCATTGGGGGAGGTCTATGTCCAGCCTTGAACTAACATAGTCTGATGACGATGATGATAATATAAAAATAAAAAAAATACAAAAATAGAATACAATTAAAGAAAGAATAAGACCTTAAATAACATTAAAATTAGATTGTTACAATTATTATGATGTGAGGTCTGTTGAAAGACTGCATGATGGGCGAGGCAAACTTGCTACACGCGAATATACACGCTACACGCTTATATAGCTACACGTTACATGGTAAAACATATATACGAAAACTACGGTACGGATTTCATACGGCTTTGATGAATAGGGAAGCAAAATAAGGAAATAATAAGAAATCAAATGCATATAAATTATATTGCTCAAGGAGCTCTCAAATGAACGTGGTGAGTTGGTGACCTTTTCTGCGGTTCACGTTGGGGAAAACTTGATGTGTTTTTGTTAGGCTTGAGCTCGAAGTTAGTTTTGTATTATTTATGCGAATTATAACTTCAGCCTGTGACTTTGTTCACGTTTTTCTGGGGTGAAAATTGCTCCTTAAGTTATTTCTGGTTTAGAACTATAATGTAGGTTAAAGGTCGTCCATTAGTGAAGTGGACTTTATAGTAAATTTTAAAACGAGGGGGGTTTATTTTATTTGGGGGTTTGGTAGGTTTTTTACCCCTGGGGATACGTGGGAGATTTTCTAATTTATAAAAATTACTTGTTTTTCTGTGAATCTTAAAAATCTAAATGGGCAAGTACATGTCCAGCGTACGAAACGCTTCCTACTGGTATTAATATGGATCCGTTGTAGATCGTACCTGTAGATCGTTTTGCATTGCAGTTAGCTCAATTTGTTTCAATTGTAAATACTTACCTACTAGTTTTAATTTTTATCTGTTACTAGGTTGTAGCTTTCTTTGAATAACGAGGTAAAACGCCCTGATGAATTATTACAGCATTATTATTATAATTAGGTACTTTATCATATTCCTGTGGTTATTTGGTGACGTCACGACACAGTACTGTGTACACAGTACAGTTCTCTAATTGGTATTTAAGGTGTCATGGCGGATTGAAAGAAGAAAGAAAGAAAATACATTTATTTGACACCATACATAACACAAAACACGACACATTACATAATAAGAAAGAATACAAACAAGAAAAAAAAATTATAAGGAGATAGATAAAAACATACAGATAGGTACAAATACGTGTTACATAAGGGGCCAACAAGGTCCCTGTCTCAGCATTATGCCTCTACAAGCCGGAGTTAGTAGCGGCGCTGATTTTCAGACAGGTCCTGGTGCGGTGGCACAAAGCTTTAAAACATTAGGTAGGTACTTACATAAAAGAAGACAAGAGTAGGTAAACATAAAAAAGCCATATAGAAAAGGAAAAACGAAGAGAGGCAACATTAAATTACGCCTTAAATTTAAAATTGGTTGATGTATTTTGCAGATTTATTTTATCAAATTAATCTCGATCAAAAACAAAAAATAGTACCTATACGTTGATTTATAATATATATCTCAGGTATAATTCGGTAAATACATGATTTTGGTGATTTTTTTGAAAATGTCAACATCCATATTCTTTACTGGATTTAAATGTACTATGTTTTATAAAAGATGTCTAGACATCGCACACGAACAGCGCTTACAAACTAGGAGCGATCTTCTATTTTAGCTCAACACATTTGCGGTGTTGTATATGATTAATATATTACATAATTTAACTAGGTACTGCTTACTACTTGATTTTTATTTTATAGCATTATTGTGTACATTTGCAGGTCTTAGTATCTAGGTAATGTATAAGAAACACAATGGTACCCAAGCAGTGCGTGGCAATAGGTACTGAGAGTGGAAGTCAGCCAGGTTTCTAGAAAATTCTCTAGGTACTTTGAGTTAAATAATGAGACCTTTTTGCTGCCGAACACACATCAGTCTCTTTTTTGCAATTGTTTTTGTTTTGTTATAAGTTAATTAAGTTATTTTTATTCAAAATGTCATGTTTATGTTTTGTACTGCAGCAGCAAATAAATGAATGTCTATGTCTATGTCTCATGAAGTCCATATAAATAATACTGGGTACCTAGGTGTAGCAATAGATGTCGGTGGTATGGGGATTGAGTACGTCCAAGAGTAACTTTATCTTGGCCAAAAAGTCTCTCTCCAGGCGAGACAAGTCCAAGAGATCGAAAGGCGCACACAAAACGCCTGGAGATGATATTGGTCACTGAAAGAACTTGTGAACAAATTATTTACCCCCCCATCCACCTTGTCAGCAAAAGTAAGCAAAGCTCTTACCCCCCTCCCCCCATGCCTACGTAAACATTTTTCAATTATAAATGTATTTTTTTGTTAATAATGTTATAATTATAATTTTAAAAATAGGAAAATAGATTTAGGTTAGAGATTAGATTTTACTGATACAGTATTCAACATAAGTCTACTCGCTATAGTATCCAAACGAAACAATACACTGACAGAGGAAATTTAGATAAGTGAATAGCGCGCGGTACCCTAATCGGTTCTAAGGCGAGTGCTTAAACGTATGCATTATTTTCGGGAATCCCCGAAAATGCGTTTCGTTTTCAAGCATAGACAAAGTGAGGGTTGCCATTCGTGTAAAAAAGTAAATAACTACCGATGACGTAATCATCATCTAGACTCCCCTACCTCCATGTCATCCAAAATAAGCAAAACAAAGACCCCCCCCCCCACGCCCCATAGTGCTTACGTAATACTTGAACGGCCCCAAGGGCAAACTGCCTCTATCCCTTAAAAAGAAACTCATGGACGTACGCATTCTTCCCATCCTCACCTATGGCGCTCAAACTGGTCTCTAACCGATCGTCAAAAGTCCGCCCTTCTGCCAACGATCCATGGAGCGTAGTATCTTAGGAGTCAAGCTGTCAGACCGCGTGCGGAACAGCATACTACGCTCCAAAACACTCATCGTTGACGTTGGTCAGACAGCCGGAAGCCTGATGTGCAACTGGGCCGGACACGTCTGCTGCATGTCCAGCGACTTGTGGGCAAAGACCACCACAGAGCCCAACGCTAAGAGGCGACGTGGAAGGCCCAGGATGAGATGGCGTGACGAGCTCGAGGCACATCTTCCATCGTGACCTGTTGCAGCGTTGGATCGCGAGGAGTGGAAGGAGAAAAGGGAGGCCTTTGCCCAGAAGAGCCACAATAATGGCTAAAAAAAAAAAATAGGTGTAGCAATGTGGGTATTGTAAAGTATGTATATTATTAAGTAGATTTTGTTTATAATATCATCTATCGTTAGTATAGGTACCTAAGGCTACGTTTTTGTTCGTCAGCGGGAACGTAGGGCGAATATTATTTGCTATCCAGAACGGTAGCGGTACATTTCGCTTTGTTTTTTTTTAGCAAGGATTCGCGCGGTAAATTGTTGACTGTAGGCGCTTTTCGCATAGGCATTTACCCAATCGGCTAAAGATTATTCTAGAGGTTATTCAAATCCACTTATTGGATTTGAATGACCTCTAGAATAATCTTATCACCCATATTTTTAGGAGTTTTATCTCTATTACTCACATTTTCAACTTGTTGACTATTACTAATAGGAATATGCTGAAAAAAAACTGCAACTGAAAAAAAGCTTTCCGATTGCGAATCTGCGGTTAAGTAATAAGTTTTCTGCGGATTAAGTGCCATTATTACGAGAGGACTTGGCACTGGCAACCCCAATTTATGGGTTTTATGATCAATGTAGCCATATTAAAATTCTGAGTGCATTTGTCTTTGTGTAACCGACCTGACCTACCTAGTTAATGCAATTAAGAGGTTACCTTTTTCTTCCTTTCCTAATAATAATTTGATGACCGATGTGGCGCGGTGGGCGAAGATCCGCCTGCGACGCAGGAGGTTGCGTGTTCGATTCCCGCCTCGGGACAATTGTGTGTACGATTTGCAGATATTTGTTCCGGGTGTTCTGGTCGTTTTCTATGTATAGTAAAAAATATCTGTCTATGTAATATATTGTATTATGTATATCAGTTATCTAGTACCCATAACACAAGCTCTGCTTACCATGGGGCTTGATAATGCTGTGTGAGTTGTGAGTTGTCCAGCATTATTTTTGTCCAGCATTTATATCAGGCAACATTAGTCTAGTACATCATCATCATCATCAACCTATGTTAGTCCACAGCTGGGCATAGGCCTCCCCCAATGAGCGCCATAGCGCCCTTTCCTCAGCTTGACGCATCCAGCATCTACCTGCAGTCTTTCACAGGTCGTCATCCCACCTGGTCGGAGGTCGGTAGTCTAGTACAGGAAATACTTAAAAACTACCATACCTTAAAAATACCATATCTAGACACGCGGCAACGTGTCAAGCCAAGTTCAAACAAAGGAATCTCCTTTTTTACATTTATGTTTTTGGTGGGATAAAATATATACCTTAGTCGTTACATCACTACATAGTATAAAACATAGTCGCTTCCCGCTGTCTGTCTGTCCCTATAATAATAAACACTCACAACCTACAGAGTACCATTGCGGAGAAATTATCCAAATATATTGATCTTAAGAACGAAATAACCCGCATGTGGAATCTGCGAAAAGTAACAATAGTCCAGTACAATAGTAATAACAGTAGCGAGTCATATCGACAACGGGTGTCATCCCAAAACAACTCTTTCAATCTCTAGAATTCTTAGACATACCGAAGCACACATACGTTCTTCTCCAAAAAGCAGTAATTTTAAATACTTGTAGAATCGTGAGGAAGTTTTTGCAAAGCGAACTCCCAAGCGTAGAGCACTCCACTGAAGCGCACTTGTCTTAGGCCCGTGCGCTTTGGATAGCACCGGTTCCCGAAACCGAGAAGATAAAAATCTTAAACTAAAATAATAATAATAATAATACAGCTCGCCACAAGCTGCCCGCAGGGCAGCTTGTGGCGAGCTGTTGGTGAGTAGCGACACCACGGGTACCGAGTGCTCCCGGGGAAGTTCCTGGGTCTCGTCTCCGCTAGCGGAGTGGCATCCCAAGAGAACCATACCCCCACCTCTTGCTTGCCTTCATTGGCCGGTCTGAGTGGAGTCGCGAGAGATGCATCTTAGGATGTAGACTCGGGGGTGGAAGTGTCTAATGGCGTAATAGCGAGGAAACCCGCTCACTAGCAGTCTTCGTGATGGTGAAATCGGGGCCGCACCTCTCGACACCCCTCAGTCGTTTGCGCCGATGTTGTTCCTCTCCGGTAATTTACTCCGGCTTTTTAAGGAACCCATCCAGCTTTCGGCAAGCCACCGTCTGCCACTCTTCTTAACATTATGATTGACTTGTTTATGGCAGACGTCCGCAATCTCCCCTATAGCCCGATTACCCAGTCCATCCATCCATCACAATAACCTGGTTTAATTTCTTTCATTTTTCTTTGCAATAGTCTCTACACCTGGTGGATACCATCTTTGGATGTATCATATTGTGCACCCGAGGATGATACCCGCTATGTGTAGCCATCGCCTTTAGATTAACTTCTCAAAGGGCCTCTGTGCTGTTGGCTTCGGCCCCACGCAAGCCTTCCAAAGGACCGGGTCACTTTATGGCCCGAGATCATGGTAAATGAGAGACATAATAATAAATAATAATAATAATCGTTTATTTTCAGATAACACAGATCCATTATCGGGTTAATTTATATCTAAGTTTTAGGTCTATGTTAGTTAGGTATAAAAGAGGTAGGTGTAGTTATTTAGTTAGTACAGCAATGCAGTGTCTGTATAGCGGGCCTTCAATCTTGTCCGCTATCATTTGCAGAATGTTGTTGGTGCTCCCACGCACTCTGCTCAGCAGTGAGGCTGCCTTTTTCCTCATGCAGGCAGCGAACCCGTCTGTGCGCCTCGACGAACATGCCGGACGCGCTGCAGAACCGTGGCAGCCCCAGCAACATCCTGAACGCATTGTTGTATTGTACGCGAAGAGCATTGACGGATTTTTTTATGTATGTAAACCACAGGCTACTCGTGTAAAATAACTGACAAAATGATTTGAATAGAGTTATTTT
Organism: Eupithecia abbreviata; assembly: GCA_943735965.1. NCBI lineage: Eukaryota > Metazoa > Arthropoda > Insecta > Lepidoptera > Geometridae > Eupithecia > Eupithecia abbreviata. The sequence goes on along the minus strand of OX030998.1, from coordinate 7,761,026 downwards.
TACCTCTTCTGAACAACGAGCAAACCTGCGGACCAGCATATTCGCTCTCACCGTCACCCTATGTATGCTTAGATCTTTAAAACTACGCAACAGATTTTGATGCGGTTTATATTATATATAACCCTTTTTACAAAGGATGTGACCATTTGTTTAAATGTATTTATTGATAATTTTTGCAACTCACTTGGAGTTTTCTTGTACAGTCAGCGTCAAATTGATATGAGCGTATAGAGTAGTCAAAATGATCTTAAAAACATAAAAGCAATTTGATATACGCAGTTCGAATTCTCATATTATTGTAAGCACCCAACGTGTTAAAAATATCTTACTAATCATTGTTTCATATTTATATGAGCAGTCAGAGTGTTCAAAATTATCTTACCAAACAAAGCTCTCAAAATTATCTTTTTCAAGTATCTATGACATATCAGATATTCACTCAAAAAGAGTTTGCATACTACCTTTGAGGGTACTTTTTGTTACCTTTATAAATTATTTTAATTGTTAAAACTAGTGTACTTTTGTTTAATATTGTATGTATCTCTATATTAATTATATGTGTGTGTTATTAGTACCAAATCTATATATATAAAAGAAAGTCGTGTTTGTTACAACACTTATAACTCGAGAACGGCTGGACCGATTTAGCTGAAAATTGGTGGTTACTTTTTATCATTTAAACAATTTGACACATAGATTTCCACGGGGCGAAGCCGCGGGGAGCAGCTAGTATATATATATATCTAACTGCGTTCTGCTTACTACGCATCAGAGGAGGCCGTTGATTAAGCAATACATTATCTAATTTACCACTTTGATTTCCTATCGGCAAATCCAATAATTTGCCGATTACCCTAATCCTTGTCTGGGGGAAACCATTCGTGAATGGATTCAAATGTAAATCCGGGCTTCTGCCGGAAATTGGTCGAAATCAATTAACTTCTGTGTTAACTAGAAAATAATAGGTACCAAATTAATTATTATACGACTGCTCAAAGAAGGATTGTAATTGTAATAAGGTTTTTAGGGTTCCGTACTCAAACTTCCATTACTAAGACTTACTAAGACTAACTTATTACTCGACGACTTCTGTGGCGCGGTGGGCGAAGGTCTGCCTGCGACGCAGGAGGTAGCGGGTTCGATTCCCGCCTGTTCCGGGTGTTCTGGTCGTTATCTATGTAAAATAAAAAATACCTATCTATGTATAATATTGTATTACGTATATCAGTCATCTAGTACTCATAACACAAGCTCTGCTTACCATGGGGCTAGATGATGCTGGGTGGATTGTCCAGCATTATTTTAAAAAAAAACTTGATAACATTATTACTAAGCCGCTGTCCGTCCGTCCGTCTGTACCTCATGAACTGTGTCAGTTAGACAGTTATTTTCATTCCTATACATTTAGTGCCTTGCAGCGCCCCTACCGGATCGAAAGGAACTACTTTTTGTAGAATGACAATGATTCAATTGATGATGATGATTCTTTATTAATGGCAACTGTGTCTGGTTGGACACTTTTCTGCCAGTGTCAAGTAATGGAAATAATTGTAAAATAAATGAGTTATTAGCAAATTATGAAGATTGTTTGATGTTTTCACCAGAGCCTAGTTCGTTATCTAGCAGGGTGTACCACGTGCAGGTTAGGTTCGCTTGGGAGACGAGATGTTGGAGTCCCCCTTACACCCTAGAGTTTATTACCAACTAGATGATTTTTCGAATTATTTTGAGTGATTTGTTGCACTTTAATAATAATAATAATAAATAATGCTGGTAAATTCACACAGCATTAACTAGCCCCATGGTAAGCAGAGCTTGTGTTATGGGTACTAGATAACTGATATACATAATACAATACATTACATAGATAGATATTTTTTTATTATACATAGAAAACTACCAGAACCCCCGGAACAAATATCTGCAGATCGTACGCACATTTGTTCCGAGGCGGGAATCGAACCCGCAACCTCCTGCGTCGCAGGCGGACCTTCGCCCACCGCACCACATCGGTCGTCATAATAATGATCTTTATTTCAGACTACATGGGTCTTTGACTTTGACATGACAACGACAGTCAGTTACGTAAAACCATAGTAAAACGCATCAATATAAAAAAAAATCAGAAAAAGTAATTTCCTGCGCTACCGGCAACGTTCAGCCTTTACACTTTGAGTGCTGAAAACGCACGGTATGAGTTTTCTACAAGTGACTAATATGCGTAAATCCACACTAGCGAAACGGCTGAGAAATACAGATCTTTGTGACTCAGCAGAGCTGTAATATTTTTCGAACGAAACGCATGTGCGGCGCAACACAACCGCTGTGTAGAGCGGCAGCACGAATTTTTAGGTAAAAAAAAAGATCGCAGTCGTCGAAAAAAAACCGCAGTTAAAGTGTTAACATGTTATTACTTCTTCTGCTTGTTAATGATGATGAAAACGCTTCAAATAAATAAATTCAAAGCGACGATTCATCAGTAGTCAACGACAAGAAAATGTGTTTGAAACTTTTCAATGCAATTTTATCTGTGTTATATGGGAAATAAAGTTGAATTTCCTCCAGAGAGGTGCTAGGTTTTCAATTCAGAAAATTTTCTAGAGTAAGCCACAATAAAGATGGATACAGAAAGGTCGCTGTGATACTTCTTGAAAAAAATCTCAAGTCATAAGGTCCGCCTGCGACGCAGGTGGGTTCGGTTCCCAACTCGGAACTAATGTTTGTACGATCTACAGATAATTGTTCAAATGGTTCTGTTTCTAGATAAATTAATCTTTCACATCGCGTGCGAAGCTGCGTTCAGAAACTAGAGATATTTTATGTCAGAAAGATATTCACGAATGAAAACATAACGATAATTGATAACACGACTACAGGTACTTCTGTTTTGCGACTATCTCGTGCTCTCGGCTCAAGTGGGGTATCCTCCTTTTTTAGTAAAAGATTTTTATTGGATTCTTTCATTAGGAGATATTTGAAATGTAATGAAAATAAACAGGAAAATTATTAAGAAGGAATCAGTGTTTTTTCCCTTTGGAACCCGTAAAAATGTCGATTAGATAATGTTTTTTTTAGTAATTATATGTAGTTAGATACAAGTTCTTTGGTATATACATATATATAAATGAGATAAGTTCATTTTATAACAACGTTTAGGTTTAAATCATGGTTTTTATTTTTAACCGACGAAATGAAAAAAATATTCCCGAGGTATGAGCATTTGTCACGAAAAACTTAAAAGACTACCTATTATATTAATATGATTATCATCATTAACCTATAATAGTCCACCGCTGGACATAGGCCCCCCTAATGAGCGCCATAGCGCCCTGTCTTCAGCTTGCCGCACCCATCATCTGCCTGCAGTCATTCGCAGGTCGTCATCCCACCTGGCTGGAGGGCGTCCTACACCACGTTTGTGGAGTCGCGGTCTCCACTCCAACTCAACTATATATGTAATCAAACTATCAAAAAATAGTAAGAAGAACTTTGGTCTAGATTCCTGAACTTTACATTATCGAATAAATATGTCTTTTCAAATGTGGACTCTGAACCTTAATACTTTGGAATAAGGAACAAACGGGGATATGACGACCGTTTCTAGAGTTTAAAATTGGGTTTCTGTTAGTACCCGCTACTTAGATCCAATATATTTCAAATGACGTCCAAGTCATTAACTTAAAATAGGAAATTTAAATAAATATAAATAATGCTGAATATTTAATTTAACGACTTAGGGACTGTTTGGCTGTATGTTTTTTTTGTATGTTCGTCAATTTCTCCGTCACGTCAGGACCGATTTTGTAATTTATTTATTATATTTTGTTATTGTATAGGAAAATATCCCGAATCAGTCGCATAAAGAAAGTTTTTAACCCGTGAAGCAGCCGTCAAGCTTAAAAATTAAAAAAAATCTCAACCCTTTAACAATTTTGGTGATATCTTCGCCAATTCATTATAGATTTTGATGATTCTTTCGTTGTTGTATAAAGGTTGATTTTGAGGTGCTCCCATAAAAGTTTAATATCCCCTAGCCATTGATGTGAGCGCGGTTATACGTACTATCTAAATATTCAGTGACTGCTAACAAATGGTTTCCATGGCAACGGGTTATTGTGACAAATTTGTCTCAGACTAGCCCTCTAGCTGCTGACAAGCTTTTCCCCGCGGTTTCACCCGCGTTAAACTCGAATTTCACTTTATCATTGTGATTTTTTTACACCTTGGGTTACATTATTGGAGTTTTAGGAAGGATCCCTAACTTTTTGAAAATATAATATAGCCTTTGTTCACCGGGGATAGTGTAGCTTCCCAACGGTGAAAGAATTTTTCAAATCGGTCTAGTAGTTTCGGAGCCTATTTAATACAAACAAACAAACAAAAATCAAACATTTCCCCTTTATAATATTTGTACAAATTTGTAGTAAAATCATTTATTCTTTAGGCTTACAAAATAAGCAAAGTACTGTAGAAATGTTTGTACTCAGTTCTTGACTTAGACCAACGACCTTAGGTTCTGAAAACTTGGGCTGTAACCGTAACCCTTGAGCATATGGGTCCTACTACGAAAAACTATGAGAGCGGCGTGTTGTTCCTTTATGTCGCAAACAGATTCATTTATCGACACACATATTCATATTATTTATTTTATTACATCATTGTGTACATTTTGTAGGTTTTAGTATCTAGGTAATGTATAAAGACACAATGGTACCCAAGCAGGGCGCGGCAGTAGGTATGTACTGAGAGTGGATGTGAGCCGGGTGTCTAGAAAATTTTAATTATTAGATATCATAAAACAATTTATAAAACCTATATTAGGTTTAGTTGAAAAAACATGCAAGGCAGTCTTTGGGGACTGCCGGTAGAAGTGAGAACCAAGTAATTTTATATTTTATTTATACTAAGGAAGCATGCGGTGACGATGTCACGAGTTTCATGCTTTTCGTTAACACTTTGACTGCGGTTTTTTTTCGACGACTGCGATCTTCTTTTTCAAAAAGAAAAAAAAAGTACACATTTCCCAAAAAGTACACATATAGTTATATCCGTACCTAGAAAAGTTTTAACGAGATGTTCCCACTCGAAAAATTCGATGTAAAACTGCAACCAAACCCATTTTCATATTCATAAATTCATAATCGGTTTAGAATTGTTTAAAATACGAACACCAAACTTTGTTATATCTTTATTGTTTGCACACCGAAACGATACAGGTCGCAACAATAACGTTTCCAGTTTTTCAGAGTAGAACCCCTGAATAGGCTCCAGTGCATATCCCAGGTTCTTTACGGCACTGCGATGAAAATGGCCTCTTAAATTATACGGACAAGAAGTTTCGTCTTTACTACCTGTGTAATAAGGCCACCGGTTTTATTTGATATCAGCAGCGAATGGGTTAACTAAACTTTAGAACTGTTGATCCGATCGTGAAATTTTATATTGGAGGTGCTCCTCCAATATAAAATTTCACAGTAAATGCGGAATGTTTACGAAGAATATTGATTTCATTCTGTATCCAACTTCTAACACCAGCGCAAAATCCATACATTCCTTTAAGGTACATGAAAAGAAGTGGCTGATAGCCCAAACTCAATGTTCCCACAACTAGACTACATAAAATAAGTGCATCTTTTAAAGGGCAATGTATACGCTTCTACAACAAAACTCCAAGTGAGTTGCAAAAATTATCAATAAATAAATTTAAAAAAATAGCATATTCTTTGTAAAAAGGCTTATTACAAAATATCAGATTATCTAGTAGATAAAAAAGCTTGGAACGAGTTTTGCTCCAACTCAAAATCTAACAACTTACAGATAAGCAAATCATATGTACTAGACACATAAGTTATGAACATACTAGTGGTTTCTTCTCACTTCTTCCACTTGTGGACAAAAAATTGAAGTGAACATCAATATAATAATGAATAGTATAAAATATGACTTGTCTAAGTGCTTATTTGTAAGCCTAAAGAAATAAAACTTCATTTCATTTCATTTCGTTTCGTTTCGTTTCATTTCGTTTCCTTTCGTTTCATTTCGTTTCATTTCGTTTCCTTTCGTTTCATTTCGTTTCATTTCGTTTCATTTCGTTTCATTTCATTTCATTTCATTTTACATATAGAATATAATGTGACATGTAACCAATAGCTATGAATAAATGCACTATGAACTATTGTTTGATACTCAGGGTGACTTCTGTGGTACAAGGGGTGAAGGTCCGCCTTCGACGCACAAGGTTGAGGATTCGATTCCCGTCTTAGGACAAATGTTTGTACGATCTCTAGATATTTATTGTTCTCGATGTTCTGTGTGTGTTTCTATGTATGATAAAAATTATCTAATGTATTGTGTTATGTATATGGTTATATATATTGGTTATCTAGTATCAATAACACAAGCTCTGCTTAGTTTGGATAATGCTGTGTAAATTGTCAAGCATTATACATAAAAAACGGATGTATGTAACCGCCGAACACAGACACACCTCCTTTTTCGAAGTCGGTTAAAAACAATGCCATTAAAACACATTTACTTAAACTAAGCCCTGCTGACGTCAGCACGATAGCAATCAGCTGAGTTGACACCCTTGCGCATCCCTTCACCAATCACTTAATATCGTTAGTGCATAGGTAGCGCATTGGGTTGGGAAGGAGAGGCTGGAGATTGTTTTATTGTATTTAAATTATTAAAAAAACTAATTCGATTCTGTCTTCAATTGTTTCTTTAAGTTTTTCTGAAGTTCTTTTTTCTGTAGATCGTCCAAAATTTTAAACCCGAGGCGGGAATCGAACCCGCAACCTCCTGCGTCGCAGGTCTACCTTCACCCACCGCACCTCAGAGGTTATCGGATGTTAAATAAATAATAAATAAATTTAGTTAAAATTGTACCCAATCGAAAATTTAAGAGAAGCAACTTCAAATATCTATTTTCAAATGAAGGAAAAAGAAGAAAATCACTTCAACATATTGCTGAGTCTGAAAACACAAAAAAAAAACAAAAAAAAAAAAAAAAACTACTTAACGACTGACTAATGAATGCTACAAAAAGGCGTCCCTTTTTGTAGCATTCATTAGTCAGTCGTTATGTACTACATAACGACTGACTGTAGCATTCATTAGTCAGTCGTTATGTAGTATTTTTTGTTTTTTTTGTGTTTTTTTGTAGGAGGATCCAGCTGGGCTGGGCTGCGTTTGGTAAACTACGTAGAGTCTTCTCTTCATCCATACCGCACTGGTTGAAAACGAAAGTTTTCAACCAGTGCGTCCTACCCGTTATGACCTAAGGGAGCTGAGACGTGGACACACGATAGGGCTGGTCCACCAGTTCAAAGTCGCTCAGCGAGCTATGGAAAGAGCTATGCTCGGAGTTTCTCTGAAGGATAGGATTCGCAACGAATACATCCGACAGAGAACCAAAGTTATCGACATAGCTCTGAGAATTAGCAAGCTGAAGTGGCAGTGGGCCGGCCATATCTCGCGAAGAACCGACGGCCGCTGGGGCAAACGTGTTCTTGAGTGGAGACCACGACTCGGTAAACGTAGTGTAGGACGCCCTCCGACCAGGTGGGATGACGACCTCCGAAAGACTGCAGGTAGATGCTGGATGCGTCAAGCTGAAGACAGGGCGCTATGGCGCTCATTGGGGGAGGCCTATGTCCAGCAGTTGACTAATATAGGCTGATGATGATCATGATGTAGTATTTATGATGTATTAAATATACTAGTTTTGTAAAACTGTTAATGCTATAAATAAAGATTTTATTATTCATGAAATATTTATTTCTCTTTCTATCTTTATGAGACAACGGCAATGCGCGTATAGAGGGTAATGTCAATATGTTTCAGGCGTCCACACGCTTGTAAGCGCTTTCCATCAGGGGCTTTATTCTCTATTGACTTTCGAAGCGTGTTACACACCTACGACAAGCCCGTGGGCGTGGAATCTGTTAATACCGTATTCCCTATGTCATTAAGTCATTCCCCGCTGCGACACGACGCGATTTGGCCACGGTTTGAACTGTCAAAGAAACGCTTGGTACGATCACGTTTGTGTTTCGAACGCGATTTGACTTCACATGATTTGGGCAAGAAATCTCCTATGTCATACAGAATCATGGCTCAGGCGGGTGGCATTTCCCACCTTGGTATTATAAAAAACCTGATTGTCAACCTAAAGTGGTATCTTAGCCCAGCCCTACAGGCTGTCGTAGGGTAATGACCCGGAAAGGAAGGGTCGAGAACAAATGTCCCCTACATTACCCTAAGATTGAATAGGTGTTGGTAACTACGAGTACTACGTTCACTTTCTGAAGGCTTTTATCGAGGCATTCAATGGACTATTAGATTACACATGTTTTTCTGTGAGTGGTAAAGTTAGGAGTGTTTAAAGATGCAAGAATCTATTTATTAAACGGACTTTAAAAAAGGAGGAGGTTCTCAATTCGACTGTATATTTTTTAGTTTTTGAGTTTAACAATATTATTTTTTTATTTTTCTATTGTGTTATTTCGTTATTTTTTTGTACAATGTAAATTTTACACAGTGATGGTGAAGTTATTTAATATACTTACCTACTAGGCATGACGATCTGAACATATCTGTAATGTTATGGTCTAATGCAAATAAATAATTTGAATTTGAATTCATTTGACCACAATGTCACTGACTACAATCTCACATATCTATCTCTATTCTGTGTAAGTTTTATAACAAATAATATTCATTTAATAAAATTACAATTTTATTTAAATCATTAATAAGAACTACTAACATAATATATGTATTTGGTTTACTACTTTATTCGGTTTAATACTAATATTATAAACGCGAAAGTTTGTAAGTATGGATGGATGTTTGGTACTCTTTCACGTAAAAACTACTGAATGGATTTTAATGAATCTTTACAATAATATAGCTTATACATCAGAATAACACATAGGCTACAATTTATAAAGATATATTGTATATTATCCAAAATATCTATCACCACGCGGGTGAAACCGCGGGGCGCGGCTAGTAATTTATATATTTGGTTTACTACTTAAGTCGGTTTAATACACGGAGTTCTTACATCTACATAATATATCTTATAAAAATTCAAACATGTGAGAACAGAATACATTTTTACAATAGACTATGAATTATTAATGTTCACAAAACTCTTACAGGTAAGCACCACTTGCATAGTAGGGCAATTACTCTAGCTTTCGAGAAAGCTTTCCATATTTGTTGGTTTTTATCGATTCAGCTTTATACGAAAGTTGAATAATTTGAATTTATTAAAGCACGGCCTCGCTTCTAATTACTAGGACGTGCTTATAATTGCTATCTCGTTACGAACCGCTACTTATCGCTGGTTCGCTACTTTGCTTTGCTGTTTGAATTGTCCAGCATTATTTAGAGATAGAGCTGTCCAGCATTATTTATATATAGAGCTTGCTCGGTTCTCAATAAAATATGCAAAAATAACGATGATATTGACTTGCATTGTACGAGTGTGCATTCGGCAAGGCGGCTGCTTAGCGGTAAATTCTTTGCAGATGATTGATAGTACAGATAATTAATAGTACCTACTGTTAATTATCTGTACTATTAATTATCATATGTAAAACTTTTAAACGATCTTATTTACTAAAACAGAAATATTGTATTTTATCATTTGTTGTGTTAATAGTAATAGGTAATTTATATTTCATTTAATTAAGTCATTGTTTGTTTCGAAATTTTGTTTAGCCCTTTATTTCATTTAAATAATCACAATTTCGACGATTGTTAACAATAAATTTCTTTTTTCTAATCTAATTGCATAGCGTATATTTAATTTTCATAATGTCATTTAGCCGTGAAGGCCATTTATTAGCTTTTCTGTTGCTAGGTTAATGTTACCTATTTTGTATTATTTAAGCTGCTTCCTTAAAATAAATAAATAAATTATTAGTTTACATCAAGAACTAGCTGCTCCCCGCGGCTTCGCAAGTGTGGAAATCTTTTAAAAACAGTCCTCTTGAATCGCTCTATCTATTAAAAAAACCGCATCAAAATCCGTTGCATATAGTTTTAAAGATATAAGCATACAGATAGCGGGAAGCGACTGTGTATTATAGGTACTATGAATGATAAGCAAGCTGAAGTGACAGTGGGCCGGCTATATCTCGCGAAAAACCGACAACCGCTGGGGAAAACGTGTTCTTGAGTTGAGATCGCGACTCGGCAAAATTAGGGTAGGACGCCAGGTGAGATGCCGACTTGCGAAAAACTACAGGCAAATGCGGGACGCGTCAAGCTGCATACGCTATGGCGCTATAGGTTGATGATGATGATGGTTGATATATTTCTGGGTGTTTTTCTTTTTATAGTAAAATATCAATCTATGTTTCGTTTATACATGTATTTATCAGCAAATATTTATAATTATGAAATAGAACTTACTAATTATACAAGACGACGATGGTGACGGTGTTTTTAAAATTGTCTTGAGTGGAGATCACGACTCGGTAAACGTAGTGTAGGACGCCCTCCGACCAGGTGGGATGACGACCTGCGAAAGACTGCAGGCAGATGCTGGATGCGGCAAACTGAAGACAGGGCGCTATGGCGCTCATTGGGGGAGGCCTATGTCCAGCAGTGCACTGTTATTAGGCTGATGAGGCCATAATCTACCTCTAGTTGCTATTTAGCTGCAAATTATCGCAATAAATTAAAAAAAATAACCTAAAATGCACACGTCGACGAACCTCAAATCGGCAATCAATTACTTTATATTGTATCTGCTTGCTTTATATTGCATACTATTGACACAAAAATACTATTACTATTTTAATTAATTTATGACCGATAAGGTAGATATATTGAAATTTAATTGAATTGAAAATTGTTTATTTGTAGAAAAAGTATCTTTACATGCTAGACAGGTGTTAGGACATCCTTTTAAGTATGTTAATATACTTGTGCCAGGATGTCCTGCTCTTCCTTACAAATACATGGATTTTACAAATAAACTAAATTAAATATAATTTTTAAATACAAATAAAAAATTAATTAAATTGATAATTACTATTAATGATTACTTACTATTGTTAACTGGACGTACAAAAATAACTCTATCGGCTTGTATTATATTGTTATTATTATTTTTATTAGTCTGTGTATTTTTTGTATTATTTTTTAAGAATTTATAGTTAATTATTGTCAATTATTGAACATTGCACGCCCTATAGGGCAGAATACATTGTGACATCCCATTACTTATAATAACTTTAACAACATGTATTTCATGCAATAAATAAATTTGAATTGTGTTTCAAAATGAACACCAAAAAGGTAATTTCTGGTTAAATAATGTAAAATTCTTTATTTTTTTTGCAGATAATGATAAAATATAATATATACAAATAAAACTTTAGAAACGATCATGGTTATCAACACTAAAGTCATTTAAAACGGGATATTTACTATGATTTGATTTTTGAGAGACAAAAAATGAGGGTAGATCGCTTTATCATATTTATTATCTGTTTTATTGTGACAAATTATTATAAATGAATTTATTTTAATTTTTTAAGAAGGCATGTCTGTCTGCTTTCTTTTGCACAATGCCCTATGGTGTTTCCTTTGTGATAAGTTAGTATGTGTTATAATAAAAATGTGATTTATCTTTTAAAATAGTATTTAACGACATCAAGTTTAACATTGTGTACCTACGGTGGAAATAAATAAACTGATAAACTGATATGTCTGCCCATAAAAACTTACTCGCAGTCGCAGTGCATTCAGTTATTCCGTGATCATGGCGCATGCAACTGTGCCGAAATATTGGATAACTCAAAAATCAAATCATGGGAAATATCCCGTTTTAAATGACTTTAGTATAAATATAAAGTCTCTGTTTTGTATTAAATTCTTCCACTTCGATCTACAGTGTGACCACAAGCTTCTCGAAACTTTAACAGAAACCTAAAACCTTTTCAGTCGTTAAAATAAGTTTCGACATTCAATGGTATCGGAAACTTAAAGATGAAATCGATCTACGGGATGTTACGGAGATTTGATGGGTCCGCAGTGCGAACACACTTAAGTTGTGCGTCTACCGCAGCGGAATCGGAGTGTACGCAGCGTACGCGGTGGGGGTTGGACCCAGGAAATCCCTATAAAACTTTTGAAACTATCATGAAATGAAATGAAATGAAAAGATTTTTATTTCTTTAGGCTTACAAATAAGCACTTAGACAAGTCATGGTTACTAACACTAAAGTCATTTAAAACGGAATATTTACCATGATTTGATTTTTGAGTTTTCGTAGACTAGATACCCTTTAGTGAAGACTTCCTGCAGCACACAGACATTTTACCCATATTTATTTTATTGTAATAATTGTTTGCTTTCCACTCAGTGCGGTCACGCGCGATCTCCCAGTGGAAAGATTTGGGGGAGGCCTTTGCCCAGCAGTGGGACGAAACAGGCTAATAAAAAAAAATTGTTTGCTTTTTGTATGTGTGTCTGAAGTCGTTATTAAATGGTTTATCTATCTATCTTTATCTAGTAAATATAGTAATGAAGACTCCTACTAAAACAGAGACGTGCAAAACCGCGGCCAGTCGCTAGTAAACCCATTATGGCTGAATAACGCGGTCCAATTATCCCCGCGAGGTGAACTAAATGCATCCTAAATTGAATTTCTGTCTGACTCGATAGATTCCTGGGGCACACACGGAGGCTTATTGCTACATCTCAAAATAAAATATATTTAATGCAAACATAATTTCATATATAATTTATTGGGGCTAGATGATGCTGTGTGGATTATTATTTATATATCTATTGATTTAATTTGCCTGATTGTTAGCCCGCTATCCCATCCCCTCGGTGACCACCTACCCGACGACGGGAGCTCGGGAGACGATGGCATGGTATTTTTATAAATGATAATTAATTTTAGTTTTTCTTATTGTGTTATTTTTTATGTTCATTTATTCTAATTTATTGGTATTGTAATTAACTAGTGTAATTGGTTGTAATATACATAGGTAATCGCGCTAGTTAATAATTAATAAAATAATTAAATAAATGGCATGCAGCACAATGCTGAATATACTCCCTTTGCCTGTTATCAGTAATTTTTTTTGTGTTTAATATTAGTTTAGGTTAAAAAAAATATAGATATTAATTTATATGACGACCGATGTGGCGCGATGGGCGAAGGTCCGCCTGCGACGCAGGAGGTTGCGGGTTCGATTCCCGCCTCGGAACAATTGTGTGTACGATCTGCAGATATTTGTTCCGGGTGTTCTGGTCGTTTTCTATGTATAATAAAAAAATATCTATCTATGTAATATATAGTATTATGTATATCAGTTATCTAGTACCCATAACACAAGCTCTGCTTACCATGGGGCTAGATAATGCTGTGTGAATTGTCCAGCATTATTTATTTATTATTTATTTATATTATTATTACCTATTTATTATTATCCTTGGGGGTGGTGTCTCGTAGCTAGTCTGGGCTATGCAGGTGCTTGATCATGTAGATGCTATGAACAAATTAATCTCTCTGTGTGGCCCTTGCTGGATACAAAATACCTCTGTATGTTTTCACTTCCTATACCCGACGGCTCTGTAAATTGGCGACGAGCTATTTGCGAGAGGGAATTTTTAACTCTCTACGTGGACTTGTTTTCTAATTCAATGCCTTACGTAGGTACATTGAGTGCTTGAGTAAGCTTACTAATTGCTGTGTGAATTGTCTAGCATTATTTATTTATTTATTCGTTTATAATTACAAGAATTAAGATTTTCGTAGATCCGGGCTGCCCCGATACCGCACAGCAGAAAAATTCATCATCATCATCAGCCTATAGCAATCCACTGCTGGACATAGGCCTCCCCCAATGAGTGCCATAGCGCCATGATTTCAGCTTGCCGCAACCAGCATCTACCTGCAGTCTTTCGCAGGTCGTCATCCCACCTGGTCGGAGGGCGTCCTACAGTACGTTTACGAGTCGTAGTCTCCACTCAAGAACACGTTTGACCCAGCGGCCGTCGGTTCTTCGCGAGATATGGCCGGCCTACTGCCACTTCAGCTTGCTAATTCTTAGAGCTATGTCGATAACTTTGGTTTTCTGTCGGATGTATTCGTTACGAATCCTATCCTTCAGAGAAACTCCGAGCATAGCTCTTTCCATAGCTCGCTGAGCGACTTTGAACTGGTGGACCAGCCCTATCGTGAGAGTCCACGTCTCAGCTCCGTAGGTCATAACGGGTAGGACGCACTGGTTGAAAACTTTAGTTTTTAAGCATTGCGGTATGGATGACAGCAGAAAAAATTAAATATGGACTTAAACTTGCGACCTGCGACACAGTATTTTACTTCTGCAGGTCGCATCGCTTCATATTTTTGTTCTAGCACCTAAGTATGTTTCAAAATAAAGAATTTTTACTTTTTTTTTTTTACTTTAAAAAAAAAAAAAAAAAAAAAAAAAAACTCGTAACATTTAGATGCATTTTAAATTGACGGTATCAGATAATAATAAATAATGTTGGTAATTTTTTTTTTTAAACTTCTTATTCACACAGCATCATCTGCCCGAAGCTAAGCACAGCTTGTGTTAATGGTTGCTAGATGACTGATATACTTAATAAATACACTACATATCTACATAGATATTTTGTACATAGAAAATACTCAGTACAATAGTCTGCAGATCGTACAAACAATTATCCCGAACAAGATTCCCACGGGAATCGAACCCGCAACCTCCTGTGTCACGGACCTTTGCCCGTCGCGCCACAGAGGTCGTCAGATCACAGCACGCAGCGCTTTCTTAAAGCGCTTCAATTGCTCTTAATTTTATGTTTTCTTTTTAAAATTAATTACTATTCAGACCACTAAGCCAGTACTGATTTCTCACGGCATAAAGTTTTGCTGTAAAAAGAGGAAACTTTTGTGGGAACAGGAAATAAACTTAAGAAAAAGGTAGAGATGCCTTCAAAACTTAATAAAATCATAAAACTCACGCAGGAAACACAAAAAAATCAGAAAATATGAACATATAAAAACATATAATTTTGAAGACCGATGTGGCGCGGTGGGCGAAGGTCCGCCTGCGACGCAGGGGTTCGATTCCCGCCGCGGAACAATTGTGTGTACGATCTACAGATATTTGTTCTGGGTGTTCTGGTCGTTTTCTATGTATATTAAAAAATATCTATCTATGTAATATATTGTATTATGTATATCAGTTATCTAGTACCCATAACACAAGCTCTGCTTACCATGGGGCTAGGTAATGCTGTGTGAATTGTCCAGCATTATATCAAGGACCACAGAATAACAAGAAGGAGGGCAGGAAGGAAGTAGACAGACATAATAAGAATAATAAATAACACGAAACGGAATACCGCATCCATATTTGGAGTTCCAAAGAAAGCTAAATACGATACTCTCAGACAAATGTATAGATATAATATAAATAATATTATAAACGCAAAAGTTTGTAAGTAGGTATGGATGGATGTTTGTTACTCTTTCACGTAAAAAATACTGAATGGATTTTAAGATTAGAATAACACAGGCTACAATTTTTAAAGATATATTGTATATTATCCAAAATATCTATCACCACGCGGGTAAAACCGCGGGGCGCAGCTAATAGGTATATAATTATAATAATCAGTCTCTGTGCAATAGTGAAAGAATCACCGAAATGGATAAACATAAGCAAAAATATCATGTTAAACAAAAGCACAAGCCGCATTGAGAACCTGCTCATTTTATCGAAGTCGGTTAAAACCAGTTACAATATAAATTTAGTTCTAAACTGTCGTAGCAATTATTAAGTCTCGATTAAATAGAGAAATGTCGATTTCATTTGTTTTAATTAAATTATATCAAACCCAATCTCAATTGCGCAATAGCATTACCTATCATTCAAGAGAGCCAAAACTACGTAATTGAGTGTAGTATTCAAAAGAATGTTATAGGTAGTTACTCCTTTATTAACAACTAATTGCGCCCCGCGGCTTCACCCTCGTGGAAAACCGTGTTTCCAATAAACTTTCCACTTGAATCACTCTATCTAAAAAAAAATGCATCAAAATCCGTTGTGTAGTTTTAAAGATACATACATAGAGATAGGCAGACAGTTTTATACCATGAAGTAAAGAAAGTTAAAATCAAATAATAGAAACAAAGTAATGACAATGGTTCTAGTTAGATTATTTTATAGTAATGCGGCAAAAATAGACCAAAGTCAAAATAAATCGCAATCAACGAAATTCAAAGTTAATGTGAACCATTCTTTACCAGCAAAATTACACAAGTGCCTCCATTGAGCTTTAAAAATGCAACACTGATCCATCTCTAATGAAAACGCATAAATCAGACCTGTAGTGACTTCTAGACTCTTTCATTATTCTATGACAGCTGCATTTACCCGCGTGCTAGACAGAGAAAGATACATCTCGTTCATCTTAAGCATTGGCCCTTTTACTCTTCAGTTTCAGTCGCTTCAGTCGACTTTCAGTCTGCTGGCACGGCGGTCGAGAGCGGTCGCGTCGAATATACGAATTACACGATCGGAATTCCAAATTCGAAAGTGACGTTATAACTTTTAAAAAGTGCGGTTAGTGTTGTGTTAGCTAATAAAAACTCTATGGTTTAAGTGTTGCCATACGGATGGAAATAGCCCGTTATTTCGGGAGGTGATTTATTGTTGCTGCTTTGGCGTTGTTTCACGGTAAGTTTCAGACTAATTAGAGAATGTTTGCTTTGAAATAAGATCTCTGTTACTGGATAGCAGTAAAATATATATTTAATACTAAGAAGGTTGTTTATATTCTACATCTTAAATCACGACTTATAAGTATCGATGGGTGGGCTTACGGTCCAAATCTGTAAAAGATATATGTACTTACATCAAAAGCTAGTTATGAATGCGAAAATAACTCTGTCTTCAGGCTGCAGACAGTATTTTTATGACTTTAATTCATATTTGTCAGTATTTAGGCTATAGTGTTCCCAAAAAATTTTTATAAGGAAATAAATTATTTTGTAGCAATCTCTATCTCTTGTAGTTAATCTGTAGGTACGAGTACATAGGTACAGATTTACGCTACAAAAATCCTAGCTAATGTAAAGTACATAATATAGTCATAGAAAAAATAAATTGCATGTCACAGTCTATATATTACGAAATCTGCTTACTTTGACGCTGGATGTCTGTGTCAAAATGGCTAGCATTATGTATTTATTTATTTAAAAAATTTAAGAATACAATTATTTTTCTAACGATAAAAAGCTATATGAAATTCTACCATTTAAAAGTTAAAATGGAATAAATAAACTCACAAATATAGAAAAAAAGCTCACGTATGTATAATACAAACTCTCTAAAAATAAAACTCCTTTTTCGGGTCGTGTTAAAAGAAATAAAAAATAAATGGAAATGTCCTTCAGACTTCAAATTTCCAGGATTCCCAGTTTTTATCAGCTTTTATGTAGGTTTTCTGAGAACGATTTCAGGCAATTCCCACGGGATAGGGAACAAAGTCCGGGCGTTGACTGGCAATTTCATAAATGCGGTAGATGTCTGGCCACGCTCGTTATTTCAGGATTGACAATATAATAGCTAGAGTACAGTGGGACGTGTCTGGTTGTCTTGATTATTATAAGCTATACGAATCCTACTAACATTACAATCATACATAGGATAAAACAAAGTCGCTTCCCGCTGTCTGCTTAGATCTTTAAAACTACGCAACGGATTTTGATGCGGTTTTTTAATAGATGATGAGAAAATGATTCAAAAGGAAGGTTTATAAACAATAGACGACCGATGTGGCGCGGTGGGCGAAGGTCCGCCTGCGACGCAGAAGGTTGCGGGTTCGATTCCCGCCTCGGAACAATTGTGTGTACGATCTGCAGATATTTGTTCCGGGTGTTCTGGTCGTTTTCTATGTATGATAAAAAATATCTATTTATGTAATATATTGTATTATGTAAATCAGTTATCTAGTACCCATAACACAAGCTCTGCTTACCATGGGGCTAGATAATGCTGTGTGAATTGTCCAGCATTATATTATTATAATAATTTGACACATAGATTTCCAAGCGGGCGGGACCACGGGTCGCAACTAGTAATAATATAAATCGTAGGTTTGTGTCGTTGTGTATGTGTTTAGTCAAAGACAACAAATAAATAAATAAAATAAATATTATTCCAAAATACGCGTACAATCCCGCAGGCAGAAGCTAGGATTTATTTAGGCTCGGTTAGCAGAATAGAATTAGCTCTGTAAATTCTCTCAATACAATAAAATGTATAGATTTGTTTCGTTTGTGTGAGTAAACTTTGGTACGAGTATTCCCAACAAGTAATTGATTAAAAACTGTATAAAAAATCGACTTGGTCCGCGCTTTATCATGTTTTTTCGTAATATAAGGAGGCAAAGACCTTTATAGTGTAGGTAGAATCACTAACGGAATTTAAACTAGTCTTTCGATACCCCATTCAAATCGCTAAATCGCTTAAGCCCTTTTGATGTTATGAGGTAAATAATAAATAAATAAATGAATAATGCTGGACAATCCACACAGCATTATCTAGCCCCATGGTAAGCAGAGCTTGTGTTATGGGTATAGATAGATAACTGATATACATAATACAATATACATTACATAGATAGATATTTTTTTATTATACATAGAAAACGACCAGAACACCCGGAACAAATATCTGCAGATCGTACACACAATTGTTCCGAGGCGGGAATCGAACCCGCAACCTCCTGCGTCGCAGGCGGACCTTCGCCCACCACGCCACATCGGTCGTCACACAAAATTAGGGAGGTAACACAAAATTGTGTCAAAAGTGTCCGCCAACCACGTACACGTACATAAAGATGGATTGTCGCGTGTCAAAAGTGTTAAGGTTGAAACCAATCTATCAATATCTCCTTGCAAATAGACATCTAGTTACCAAACAGTTGTGTAGAGGGTAATATAATTCCGTGAAGGTTGTTCCCTTGGAAAATTATTTCCACATAGACAACCAGTTATTGTGTTGTGTAGGACGCCCTCCGACCAGGTGGGATGACGACCTGCGAAAGACTGCAGGTAGATGCTGGATGCGGCAAAGCTGAAGACAGGGCGCTATGGCGCTCATTGGGGGAGGTCTATGTCCAGGAGAGGGCTGCTATAGTCTGATGTTGATTATGATGAACCAGCTGTCTAGTTTGGTTGTGTGGGCGGAACACCGCACGCACTATCTATAGTTTCTTTCATATATGGAAGATTCTGCGTCGTTACTGTGTTATGTGATTGGTAAGCAGGATTCGGCCCCTAGTAAGCATAGTCGAGGGCAGAAGGTAGACATAAAATAGAGCCATCCGAGCATAATCAGAGTAATATATTCGGTACATCATTGAAACATCAATGGAAACAGAGATCATAGCATAGCTGTACCAATTAACATGGATCAATTGATTGAAAGGTATTGAAGGTAGTTGATTTGAATATGGGACAATATTGTGTTATACCGATGTATTATTTATTATTATTTATTATTTTAAGCCATTACTGTCCCACTGCTGGGCAAAGGCCTCCCTTTTCTCCTTCCACTCCTCGCGATCCAACGCTGCAACAGGCCATGATACCGATGTAGGTATTTATTTATAATATTTTGTGTCTATAATCAGATTTTATTTCCATTAACGTATAAACAAGTGTTTATGTATTTGTACATAATATTTTGTATTGTATATAATGTATATACAACATTAGTCTATAATAGCGCGAGTAACAATTTTAATAACTTATGCAAGCAACATGATTTTGATTTATTCTGCACAAGTGTTAGCACGGCCAGGCGGCGGCTCAGCAGAGAATTTTTTGGCACCAATAATGATAATGTTGGTGATAAGTTTTTTGAGTAAACATTATTGTTAATTTTGTAATCTAAAGATAATTATAAGATGCTTTATGTACCAATTCACTTTATTTGCATAGTCTCTTCTTATATTAATCTGTTATTTATCCGTGAAAACCTTCAATAAGCTTTCTAGTATGTATGAACTTTTTATTGTGTTATATATAAGCTTCTGGTTTTCCTTTAAATAAATATAAATATAAATACGCCACCGTCAATACCTATACTATAGCTACGTGTCCATCCAAAGGTTGCCTGGAAGAGATCGCTCTTAGCGATAAGGCCGCCCATTGTGCATCTGTATCTTTGTTTGTTTGTTATTTACTGTTTTTTTTCTGTGTTTGATGTGCAATAAAGCTTATTTGTATTGTATTGTATTGTATAGCAGGACGAATGAACAAAAAAGATGATTAATCAATAAATAAATAAAAAATAATGCTGGACAAACACATGCTGTGTGGTTAGCTCCAAGCTTGTGTTATGGGACTAGATGACTGATATACCTAATAAAACATAATTAGATATTTCATTATACATAGAAAATACCCAGAGATAAAATGTCAAAGTAATCAAAGTGATTCCGCACTTTGATTACTTTGACATTTTATCTAATTTATTATTCCATTTAACTTATACTATTATTTATTATCTGTTTTATTGTGACAAATTATTATAAATGAATTTATTTTAATTTTTTAAGAAGGCATGTCTGTCTGCTTTCTTTTGCACAATGTCCTATGGTGTTTCCTTTGTCAAAAGTTAGTGTGTTATGATAAAAATGTAATTTATCTTTTTAAATAGTATTTGTGACATCAAGTGTAACTTTGTGTACCTCAGGTGGAAATAAAATAAACGGAAGGACACCCAAAAACAATAAAATAAAAAAAATACTAATAACTAAACGGCTTAGTGACTAATAGATAACTAAAAAGCCTTGGGTATCTGGTTTTAATTTGTACTATCTACAGGGCAACCGCTGCTGGGGTAAACGTGTTTTTTCAGTAGAGACCACGACTCAAGAAACGCAGTACCTTTCGTGCATACACAAAAACAAGCAATCATTCATCATTGAATTGAGCTCTCGTTCGTTTTAGAATTCAAAATTAACATTTTTTGCTTCACATGATGATTTTGTAAGATTTTGTTTTAGTTTCTAGTGAAAAAATACAAAAAAAAAATTACAAAATGTTTTCAAATAATAACACCTTAAATTATGTACTAGGTATATTCTTACATTCTAGTGATTTCTGGTTAGGGTGTTTACAGTGACCCCCCCCCCCCCCCCCGCACTAGGCTAGGCCTGTTTCGCGGATGTCACCTAGTTGTTTTCTGTTTATGTTCCGTTATCAGTTTTTTTAAGTTCTCATAAATGCCTTTGTTGACATAAAATATCTTGGATTCTGAATCGGAGTTTAGGTATAGTTTCAATAATGGCCATATTGTTGGCCCAGCATTACTACCCAGCATTAGAAAGCTTTAGCGTAGAGGTCAATGTCTCGTAGCCTTTCTCGTAGTCTTTCTCGTAGCACCTCGTAGCCGCGTAGAGCCTCTACGCGCCTACGCCGTAGCAAGCCAGTATGAATAATATACTGCATTTGAAATGCAGGGTCGATGACCTTGTGGTGTAAGAAAATGGCGGCTGAGGTCAATGACTTATCTCTTTTTTAAAAAGGTTTTCTTAAATTCTGGTTAAATAAAGTGGTAAAGTGTGTTTGTTTAAAATGGATTATATAGACGACTTCGACGATTTTTATGTCTTAGGGCAAAATGTGCCTTTATTTTCAAATTAATTTACCGAAAACTAACAGGGTTTTTTGTTTAACCCTTGTCTCGTGAGTTTATTTACAACGGTCTTGTTTTCCTGGTCATAATTAAATCATAGTTAAAGTACATTATTAACTCAAACAATATTTAACCCAAAGATTCGTTCATTTTTAAACGATATCGAGAAAAACAGTCGGTTCTATAATAGTTCGGCTAATATGTTTTTTAATTGTGTTCATCGACTTCTGCCTCCTAAGCACACAACATTTTTAAAATAAATAAATAATTATTTTTTGCGTAATCTCATTCAAAAAACTTAAAGCTGTGGGCATAAACTAGTCTTCAATACCTACATAGGTTAGCAGGTAGAGAATGCTATCTAGCATTATGCTCGCCTATGTACAACTTTTGTGCAAAGTATATTCTATCTATCTACATACATAGAACTTCTGTAATTAGTATAATTGGCCTAAGGTCGTTCTGATTACATTAAATAAATAAATAAATAAATTGTCTATAAGTGTATTTTGTAAAAAATAACTCTGTTTGTACATAATACCGCCCAAAACCGTTTGGAGTTCCAATCAAGCGAACGCAAGTAAAGTCACGGACTAACAAGTTTGATAATGGGCGTAGTTTGTCCCTCGAGCGAGCGCAACAATACAAATTTCATAACTCAACATTTTGTACATTTATTCGACTAGCTGTTTCCCGCGGTTTCACCCGCGTTAAACTCGAATTTCACTTTATTAGGTGATTTTTTTACACCTTGGCCATTATTGGAGTTTTAGTAATCCCTAACTTTTTTGAAAATATAATATAGCCTGTATGTTCACCGGGGATAGTGTAGCTTTCTAATGGTGAAATAATTTTTATAATCGGCCCAATAGTTTCGGAGCCTATTCAATACAAACAAACAAAAAATCTAATATTTCCTCTTTATTATATTAGTATATGGCAGGCATTTTGCATAGGTACCTCTGTTAGACCTCTGTTAGACCTCTGTTAGACCTCTGTTATGGTTAGTACGAGGGTACTTCACACCTTTGTTAGTTGAATAAAAGGGGTGTAGTGTGTCAAACTCGAAATACGTTTTAAAATAACGAGATACTTGTAATACTTTTTAAACTTTCGCGATTTGTTAACATATTAAAGATATTTATCGTCTATTTATAGCGTACGTTTTGTTTTAATTTCCCGTCAGTCCACTGCTGGACATAGGCCTCCCCCAATGAGCGCTATAGCGCCCTATCTACAGCTTGACGTATTCAGCATCTACCTGCAGTCTTTCGCAGGTCGTCATCCCACCTGATCGGAGGTCGTCTTACACGTTTTCCAAGTCGTGGTCTTCACTCAAGAACATGTTTGCCCCATCGGCCGTCGGTTCTTCGCGAGATATGGCCGGCCCACTGCCACTTCAGCTTGCTAATTCTTAGAGCTATGTTGATAACTTTGGTTCTCTGTCGGATGTATCCATTACGAATCCTATCCTTCAGATAAATAAATATCAATCGATTAATATAAATAAATATAAACAAACAGCTACGTAAGAAGCTATGTATGTAAGAAGTTTGAATCTTTACACAAAGCTACCTACCCTTAGATAATACCTTGTAAGCGGTATACCGCTAATGATAAGGGATAAAAATAAAATAAAATTTAAAGAGCTTTATTTTCCAAAACACTAATGTTAACAATATTAAATAAAGAACTTTAGCTATACCTATTAATTTTTGACATAGAAAACTTTCTTAATTACTTATATACTAACTTATTTACTTAAATAGTGTTAGGACCGCCTAGAGCGGTGAAAGCCTGGCCAGATGTCGCTCAGTTTCGCACCGACAATAGTATGTAAGTAATTTGTTGTTGTGCATAGCTTTACTTAAATATTGACATGTATCGAATCATATTATATTTAGACTCAAATAGGCAAATAACCATGTATTAGACATATAAGAGATGAACATGCTAGTGGTTTCTTTTCACTTCTTCCACTAGTGGACAAAAAATTTAAGTGAACAGTAAAATAATTTTATTTGAAAATAATTTATATGTAAAATATGACTTGTCTAAGTGCTTATTTTGTAAGCCTAAAGGAAATAAAGGATTTTTTACTTTTACTTTACTTTACTTTACCTCCTCCAATGTACTCCGTTTTTAGCTTTCTCTGTTGTTGCATGCAACAATGATAAGGGATGTTCTTGTTAAATTACCTAGCAAATTTTAAAGCTGCTAACCACTTAGGTCCATAATTCTAGACTTCCGTTAGTCACGGAGCTAATGCAACGGCACGAAGTGTACTGAGCCCCTAAAAAAGTCACTTAAGAGAATTAACGTCGGAACTTTTTGGACATTTACGTGCCAGGAGTCGTTTTAATTTAATTTTGATTAAAATGGTGCTAGGTATGTTAGATTTATCTTAGGTTATTTATATATTTTAGATTTATTTAACATACTATATTAATTATTTATAATGAATACTGATATTTTTTACACAATCATCATCATCATCATCATCATCAGCCTATATCAGTCCACTGCTGGACATAGGCCTCCCCCGATTTTATACAATACCGTACAATATTTTTTTACAAGGTGTCCAATTTAATTCGATAAAAAAGTACGTTCGTACTTTTTTATCATGGGATAAAAAGCGACAAACTACGCGAACGAGGCACGAACGCGACGCAAACAGTGACGAATATATGAATGGGATCCACACTCATAGTTCGCGGCTGGTGGCTTCGCGCGTGTGGAGAGGCTTTACTTTTTTATAGATTTTTTTAGATTGACACACTATTTTTGACTTGTCCAATTATTGCGAACGGTACACAAGCAGCTTATTCGCTTGCTATTCGAGCTTTGATTGAGGTACGCCTGGTTTTGACTGATATCCGTATGGGCTGGTTTTCAGTTTTTACATAGAACCATCCAAATTAGATACACAGAGATAGATAGTTATCTGCTTTAAGGCTTCTAAAATAAATAATAATAATTATAATGTTGGACAATCCACACAGCATCATGTAGCTCAAAGCTAAGCTTGTGCGTGGGTACTAAGAACCGACGGCCGCTGCACGCTGGGGCAAACGTGTTCTTGAGTGGAGACTACGACTCGGTAAACGTAGTATAGGACGCCCTCCGACCAGGTGGGATAACGACCTACGAAAGGCTGCAGGTAGATGCTGGATGCGGCAAGCTGAAGACAGTCCAGCAGTCGACTAACATAGGCTGATAATGATGATGATGATGATGATACGACGATTTTTACGACTAAGGGTTAACAAGTCAACGGTGTGAACTCGGTAGATGAGGCCTTTTGTAGAAGTGGCCTTATGTATCTCATCTGACATAGTGAGCGAAAGGCCGCGCTGGGATAACATGCACAATGGTTCATTACTTAGACAACCGCTTAAAATAATATGTACGGAGTTTTAGCACAAGAGTTATTATAGAAAAACTAGTGAGTGTATCTTTAAAAAATTAATTTGTTTCATCTTTTGAATAACTAAACTATGTAAAGTTTTCTTTATCAACTAACATAATTTAATAACTGACATAGAATTAAGTAATATTTGCTACTAACATGATATGGACCTAAATTTAATTTTAATTATGATTTGTCGTTGTCCGAAATAAATGTTTTTTTTATTTTTTTTTTATCCGCATATTAATTATTTCTCTGTTTATTTATTACTAGCTGCGCCCCACGGCTTCGCCCGCGTGGAAATCTATGTGTCAAATGGTATAAACCATTTGACACATAGATTTCCAACTTTCCTCTTGAATCACTCTATCTAAAAAAAACCGGATCCAAATCCGTTGCGTAGCTTTAAAGATCTACGCATACATACATAGGGACAGACAGACAGCGGGAAGCGACTTTGTTTTTATACTATGTAGTAATGTTCTCTTGGGCTAAAATCAGTGTTGAAATACGAAAGTGGCTTGGCACATCAGCGGCCATTGAACAATTAATTGAATGAATATGTGGAATGAAGGCCATTGATTGGTCATTTAATGAGCTGTTTTATTTCTTGTGTTCGTAATTTTTTGCCTAAACACACTAATCTTATGAATACGAAAGTTTGGTTGATGGGTTGTTTTTAAAAAGTAAAAGTAAAAAATCATTTATTTCTTTAGGCTTACAAAATAAGCACTTAGACAAGTCATATTTTATACATTAAATTATTATCAAATAAAATTATTTTACTGTTCACTTCAATTTTTTGTCCGCTAGTGGAAGAAGTGAAAAAGAAACCACTAGCATGTCTAATACATGGTTATTTGCCTATTTAAGTCTAAATATAATATGATTCGATACATGTCAATATTTAAGTAAAGCTATGCACAATAACAAATTACTTACTACATACTATTGTCTGTGCGAAACTGAGCGACATCTGGCCAAGCATTAACATCATTGAGATAATCATTTATGGAGTAGAAAGCCTTCTTGATGAGATTTATTTTTATGTAATTTTTAAATTTACTTTTTTGTTTGTTACGTTCACGCCAAAACTACTCAAAGGATTGGTCTGAGATTTGTCTGATTTATTGTGGTAGTTCAAAGCCGTGGTCAACATATACATATAACGCATGCGTTCTTTCGGGATAAGTCACACTAATTCAAGCTTCGATTTTTTTCGATGTTTTGTGTGCCTATAAAGTAAATAAATAATATTATAAATGAATAGTTTGGATGCTTAGATGGATGGATGGATTATGTTCATTACTTCTTCACGCCAAAACATCTAAACTGAATTTTTTCATAGATGTAACTCTAAGCTATCAATAGGCTACTATATTTTTATCCCGTATAACAGTTCCCATGGTATATAAATAACCTTTGAACGTTTACATCGATACAACGCGTGTGAAACCACGGGCAGAAACTAGTATCCCTTAATGTGTCCCACAATAGAAATCGATTCCGCAATTTTTGCGTCCCTGTTCTCTGACGAACCCCGAAACGGTATCTTATCAGTTATGTCACAACTAGGGCAAAGTAGAGTTTTTCCTTGTTTGTCATCGTGATCTAAAGTTACCTATAGTTACCATGTTCTGCCAATCACTGTGTTTGCGGAATCAAAGTTACAAAGTTATCGTATTGTTATAGTAAGAACGTTTGCGGTTTTTAACAATTCTACAACAAAACTCCAAGTGAGTTGCAAAAATTATCAATAAATAAATTTAAAAAAAAATGTGAAACATATTCTTTGTAAAAAAGCTTATTACAAAATATCAGATTATCTAGAAGATAAAAAAGCTTGGAACGAGTTTTGCTCCAACTCAAAATCTAACAACTTACAGATAAGCAAATCATATGTACTAGACACATAAGTTATGAACATACTAGTGGTTTCTTCTCACTTCTTCCAGTGGTGGACAAAAAATTTAAGTGAACTATAAAATAATAAAAAATAACTTAAAGAAATAAAAACTTTTCATTTTCATAAATACATAAATAATGCTAGACAATTCACACAGCATTATCATACCCAAAGTAAACAGACCTTATGTTGTGTTGTATGGGTACCAGATAATCGATAAATAAAATAAATAATTTAATAATGTAGAATAATTCACACAGCATTATCTAGCCCCAAGGTAAGCAGAGCTTGTGTTACGGGTACTAGATAACTGATAAACATAATACAATACATAACATAGATAGATATTTTTTTATTATACATAGAAAACGACCAGAACACCCGGAACAAATATCTGCAGATCGTACACACAATTGTTCCGAAGCGGGAATCGAACCCGCAACCTCCTGCGTCGCAGGCGGACCTTCGCCCACCGCGCCACATCGGTCGTCATTTGTGTTGTGAAAGAACTAGCAATTCAATTCAATTTATTGATTTTACTTTAATTTTAATAATATGGTTACCAATTACAAATAGCTTGCTGCATTGCCCCGCTGTATGGCAATGCTGATGCGCTGCGTCAGATACTCACCAGCTCTCAGGTCACGCGTCAGTTCTACCAAGCGTTGATAATTTTTATTTATTTATTTTTATTTTGCTTTATTTGGAAGACAAACAGTTTTACACACTTAACAGATAACTTAAATAAAAACTAATAACCATTTATGTGTCCTCGCATATAGTAGCTAAGGGATTGCTTGCTTGCAGAGGACAAATGACAATTAAGAAATAGCCTAGTCTTATAACTTATGTGTAAGGTACATTGAATTAACAATTAATTAAATTAACAATTATATCGACCAATAAGTCTTGTAAGATCTGCAGATATTTGTTCCGGGTATTTTGGTCCTTTTCTATGTACAATAAAAACAATATCTTTCTATGTAATGTATTGTATGTGACGACCGATGTGGCGCGGTGGGCGAAGGTCCGCCTGCGACGCAGGAGGTTGCGGGTTCGATTCCCGCCTCGGAACAAATGCGTGTACGATCTGCAGATATTTGTTTCGGGTGTTCTGGTCGTTTTCTATGTATAATAAAAAATATCTATCTATGTAATGTATTGTATTATGTATATCAGTTATCTAGTACCCATAACACAGCTTTAATTCTTTTCACATTTCACAGCTATTTTTGCCGAACTATAAATACGTCTCGCTTCAATCTAAGTAAAAGCTTCTAAAACCCTTTAGAATGTTTGTACTATGAATGGCATCTAAATCGATTCTCATTCAAATTTCAATTCTATTTCAATGTGAATAGAATCGTACATTTGCCATCTTTATGTCGTTAAAGAATTCTAGGAATAAGCAGTCGGAACTTACAAATCCTACTAATATTATAAACGCGAAAGTTTGTATGTATGGATGGATGTTTGTTACTCTTTCACGCAAAAACTACTGAACGGATCGCGCTGAAATTTTGCATACAGGTAGTTCTGGGCCTCGAATAAAACATAGGCTCCTTAATATCCCATAAATAATTTCCCATAGGATAGAAATAATCTTAAACGTTTCCATAGAAACAACGCGTGCGAAGCCGCGGGCAGAAACGAGTATATAATACTTTGAGTTTGTCCTTATTTGAGATACGTCTTCCCTAGGTGGGCACTGAATGCGTTTTGCACCTGAATTCTATACTTTACTAATTCCAATACAAAATTATATAAGGTATAATTATTAGCAAATTCAGTTTTAAATTACACGTTCCTAATTCTCTACATTCCTAATATGCAAAGGTAAATTACTGACAGCTGGCGCGATTGTCTTTCGTTTATTCATTTATTTAACCACGCTGATGTTACAAATCTGTCATTACTAGAATCCTTCTCTAGGTTTTTTTATCCGCGGTTGCAAAGTACGGCCACGAAACACAACGTGCTTAGGTAATTAAGAAAGTGCCGTTTTCAGACGAAATTTATGACTCTGACTTAAATCTAGTTTTATATAGATAGATAGATAGACAATACTTATATTGCATACTTAAAAATAAAACAAACAAGGTAAAAATAATAATACAAGATATGTGACAATTTGGCGGTCTTATCGCTCAAGAGCGATCTCTACCGGACAACCGTGGATGGATAGGATCGTTGGATTGAGAAAGGGGATCTGTGTGCGTTATTATGTAGTTAATTACAACATGAAATTTCATATTATGTTACATACAAATACCTATCTACTATAAATACATATATACTTTATAACTAATAATACATACCTACTTATATAAATATATAATCTTAATTTTATAACGAAAAAAAAACAAGGGTGTGGTCAGTGACAGCAGGACAAATAGACATATATAATAATAATAATATAATATATATTATTATATTTTTATTATTACCATCACAATAACCTGGTTTTATTTCTTTCATTTTTCTTTGCAATAGTCTCTACACCTGGTGGATGATCTTTGGATGTATCATATTGTGCACCCGAGGATGATACCCGCTATGTGTAGCCATCGCCTTTAGATTAACTTCTCAAAGGGCCTCTGTGCTGTTGGCTTCGGCCCCACGCAAGCCTTCCAAAGGACCGGGTCACTTTATGGCCCGAGATCATGGTAAATGAGAGATATAATATAATAATAATAATGCTGGACAATTCACAGAGCATTATCTAGCCCCATGGTAAGCAGAGCTTGTGTTATGGGTACTAGATAACTGATATACATAATACAATACATTACATAGATAGATATTTTTTATTATACATAGAAAACGACCAGAACACCCGAAACAAATATCTGCAGATCGATTATAAACACTATTTTAAGGACCCAGTCGAATAGAATGAAAAATATACTTCCATAATGAAAACGCAGCGTAACTACGTACAAAATATTAGTTTTCGTTCAATAAGAGTACCGATCGAAAAACAACTAATTTTTGTAATGAATAAGGGCCTTATCATACTAGCGGTTTGCGAGCGGCTGCGGGCCGGGGCGGGCGCGCAGCGAATGCGTCGCGAACACGCCGCGGTTGCACAACGAAGACGTCGCGGACGCGTGGCAAATTGGCAACGTTTTCACCGCGTCTTTGTACACTCAGTAATAAAATGGATTCCGACGAGAAGACACTACTGTTGACTATGTTACTATAAATTGTATCTTCAGCGTTACTGTTCTCGTCATAAATACTTAGAGACGAATTAATTGGTTGCAATGAATTATTTCGCGGTAGCTCTGGACTTGTAAAATATCCTGAATAGTTTGGAGGATAGCTGTTAGATATATGCTTGTATTTTTCAAAACTCCCATGATCTCCATTTTTGCATCCATTTTATAGTCTGGATGAATTGATTTTAAATCTACAACCAGAGATACGTAGTCGATATGCGGCTTTATTGTCATAACTCGTTACGGACTGAAGTGAGGCGGGGAAGACGGGCTGGCGTTTGTACGAGACAGTGCAAAATGGTGTCCACGCTGCTACTCGCGGCGATCTCGTTGCGCGCCCGCAACGAATTCGCTGCGCATGCGCCGCGTGTACGTTGCGCGCCCGCTCCGCTCTCAATCTGCTCGCAATCCGCTAGTATGATAAGGCCCTTAGGCTCCATAAGAAAAGCAAAAGACGATCGCACCAACTCTCAGTTATCACATAGTGTAAAACAAAGTCGCTTCCCGCTGTCTGTCTGTCCCTATGTATGCTTAGATCTATAAAGCTCCATAGCGGATTTAATGCGGTTTTTTAATAGGTAGAGGAAGGTTTATATGTATATAATACATGCATTTCCAGCC
This sequence comes from Eupithecia abbreviata, assembly GCA_943735965.1. Classification (NCBI taxonomy): domain Eukaryota; kingdom Metazoa; phylum Arthropoda; class Insecta; order Lepidoptera; family Geometridae; genus Eupithecia; species Eupithecia abbreviata. The sequence continues at coordinate 7,730,158 of OX030998.1, read as the reverse complement.
GTGCGGAGCCGGGGCGGGTCGCTAGTTCACCATAAACCGTTCTGTCTCCATTCTGAAACGCTTCTCTTTGAGAGTCAAAAGTGTTTTTGTCCATTTCGCCAATATCTGTGGCTCAGTGACAATCTATAGCGGCCCACGGTAGGCACTCAAGTTTCATTACTTACGTAGAACAAAGGTCGTATAGCTCTCAAACGTCCTATCGGTTTAGCGGAAGCAATCTCGGGGTCCATTCGATCCCCAATAAACCAACGCCCTTGAGGTCGGACCCCAGATGTAGTCATTCACCTTAAAGCCACGAGATTCTTTGAGGGAATTATTAAAAGACTAAAGACTTCTTACTGTAATATAAGAAACCTTTTTACGAAAGCACGGGATATTTACCCTAGGTCCGTTAAGAACCCAGATCATCATCATCATCATCATAATCAGCCTATAGCAGTCCACTACTGGACATAGGCCTCCCCCAATGAGCGCCATAGCGCCCTGTCTTCAGCTTGACGCAACCAGCATCTACCTGCAGTCTCAGGTCGCAGTCGCAGGTTGTCGTCCCACCTGGTCGGAGGGCGTCCTACACTACGTTTACCGAGTCGTGGTCTCCACTCAAGAACACGTTTGCCCCAGCAGCGGCCGTCGGTTCTTCGCGAGATATGGCCGGCCCACTGCCACTTCAGCTTGCTAATTCTCAGAGCTATGTCGATAACTTTGGTTCTCTGTCGGATATATTCGTAAAATAAAATGATAAAAATATAATTATGTTTATTTAATGCTCTGCTATATAAGGAGGTAAGATTCGTGCTAATAGATACAGCTCACCTCCTATTCGACACTCGAGTAAATATTGCTGATGTATCGCTTGGCCGATTGAAATGTTTTTACCGCGGTTGTGCTGAGCAATTCTGTATTATTGGTGTTTGCCTTTAGATGGATGATATTCCAACCTTCATTTTTAGTTTCATTTTAGTTGTTTGTTATAAAAATTGCTTATATTTTAGCGGCTTGTTATAAAAAAAAACATCAAAATTCAGCTTACTTAGCCCTTTCTTGGGTATCAGAACTTGTACTTATATTGACGAATTAAAAAACATAATCATTGTTCCAAATCAAACCTCGAGCAAAAACCAGTGAAAATTGAAATGAAATGAAATAAAAGTAAAAAGTAAAGCAAAGTAAAATTTTTATTTATTGACAAAATAGACAGTGAAGCAGGCAATATGGGTCCATAGGCCCCTGAACTAGTAAAAAACTGTGTTTCAGGAACCAATGGCTTCTCCAACTAATATTTACATTCAATTATGTCTATGCAATTATGGATATCTTATAACTAATTTTAAATTTAGGTACAGAAATGGAATGAAATGAAATGAAATATTTTGTTATTTCTAAGGACCAATGTTATTATAATACGTACACATAGTTTTTGACATTATTTTAATTAATTTTCCAATAAGTATACATATTTGCAATTAATCTATATACAGGGTGGAATTTTGTAATGCCACCTGGAGGGAAAGTACTCTTAATAATGTAGATAGGAAATTGTACTCAAAGAAAACATTCCTTTAATTTTGAAAAGAAAGAAAACTGCATTCAAAGATTTTCGAAAATTCGCTTGCCACACCCGGGAATCGAACCGACTAAAATCTGTAAAAATTACACCCTATACTTTTATTGCATAGATCGTTAGGGTCAATAATAAGGATGAAATCTCTTAAACAAACTTAATAAATTAAATGAAAGGAAAACCATGAGTTAAATAGTTTCCCCGAGGCAGAGCGAAACCAAATAATTCTACAGCAAGATGGTATCCAGCCCATAACAGGGGAATCACTACTGCCTACATTAATAACCATTTTAATACCTGGATGCACAATCAGATGGCCTGCGAGATCACCAGATCTCACCCCTTTAGATATTTTTTGTGGGGATATGTAAAAAATCTAATTCAAAACTCGTTTAGATTCGCATAAGATAGGTACATGTATTTTATGCGAATGTAAACGAGCTGAGAGTTGAAGTTGAGAATACGATTTATAATATTCACCACAACACGTTATTAAAAGTTACTAGAAATGAATTCGTTAGAAGAATAAATTTATGTATCCAAGAAAATGGAGCCCATTTCGAACAACTAATTAGTTAGTTGTTCGAAATGGGCTTGGTTACTTTTTACTGTAAATAATTTAAGATTTCATGGTTTTCCTTTCATTTAATTTATTAAGTTTGTTAGAAAGATTTCATCCTTATTATTGAACCTAACTATCTATGTAATAAAAGTACAGGCTGTATTTTTTACAGATTTTAGTCGGTTCGATTCCCTGGTGTGGCAAGTGAATTTTCGAAAATGTTTGAATGCAGTTTTCTTTCTTTTCAAAATAAAAGGAATGTTTTCTTTGAGTACAATTGTCTCTATACAGTATTAAGAGTACTTTCCCTCCAGGTGGCATTACAAAATTCCACCCTGTATATATAAAAGAAAGTCGTGTTTGTTACAACACTTATAACTCGCGAACGGCTGGACCGATTTAGCTGAAAATTGGTGGAGAGGTAGCTTAGAACCAGGAGTCTAACATAGGATACTTTTTATCATTTAAACAATTTGACACATAGATTTCCACGGGGGCGAAGCCGCGGGGAGCAGCTAGTATTATATAATTTTCGCACGCCAAAGCTGTTTCAGCTGGTGAGTCATCGCATGGGACGTTTTAGAATAAGCATACTAACTTATAGCCCGTTGACTGCAAATAAATGATTTCGTATTTTGTATTTTTGTATATTTTGTATTTTGTACCATAAATGCCATTGCCACCTCATATACATACAAAAGTAGGTACAAGCTTTTTATGTGTAGATACATAACTAGTTGAGATATATTGGAACTAGTTTCTGTCCGCAGCTTCGCGTACGTTGTTTCTATGGAAACGATTTAAGGTAAGATCGATGAAATAAAAAGAAGCCTATCTTTTATAACAGGCTTAAAATGCATCGCTCGCGTGGAAATGACTTTGCTATTTTTTTTTTTATTTAAGTTAGAAATATTTTATTTATATTACCCTCGTATTAGAAAGCATACGAGGGTACGAATATACTACATACTTTACTCATTCAAGACCAAGTTCGGTCTAGCGAGCCATATTAGAGCTCATGATAGAAAAAATCCGTGATTACTTAGGGTCGCCGTCATCGAAATCGATCATCATCATCATCATCATCATCATCAGCCTATATTAGTCCACTGCTGGACATAGGCCTCCCCCAATGAGCGCCATAGCGCCCTGTCTTCGGCTTGACGCATCCAGCATCTACCTGCAGTCTTTCGCAGGTCGTCATCCCACCTGGTCGGAGGGCGTCCTACACTACGTTTACCGAGTCGTGGTCTCCACTCAAGAACACGTTTGCCCCAGCGGCCGTCGGTTCTTCGCGAGATATGGCCGGCCCACTGCCACTTCAGCTTGCTAATTCTCAGAGCTATGTCGATAACTTTAGTTCTCTGTCGGATGTATTCGTTGCGAATCCTATCCTTCAGAGATACTCCGAGCATCGAAATCGATGAGGAGGCCTATATATATATATTAGAAAACATAAAAATAATGAAATCGGTTATGTTCTCAAGTTATAGACGAAACCAGTGACCAGACGAAATAATTGTTCATTTTTAATGTATAGATTATGGAGTAAACGACGACCGATGTGGCGCGGTGGGCGAAGGTCCGCCTGCGACGCAGGAGGTTGCGGTTTCGATTCCCGCCTAGGAACAATTGTGTGTACGATCTGCAGATATTTGTTCCGGGTGTTCTGGTCGTTTTCTATGTATAATAAAAAAATCTATATATGTAATGTATTGTATTATGTATATCAGTTATCTAGTACCCATAACACAAGCTCTGCTTACCATGTGGCTAGATAATGCTGTGTGATTTGTCCAGCATTATTTATTTATTTTTATTTATTTAATGAATACAATACAATGCAAATCCTCTGAGCAATTTATCAATGCGTAAATTTGCAATTGCATTGTTAATGCATGAAGCTGCTGGTCCAAAGCTATTCAGAGTTATGGGTCATTGAGAGTTAATCTGCGTTGTAAATAACTGACCGCGTAGTTGTTGACAACCGATGAGGCGTTGCGGGCGGCTGACCAGGAGGGTGCGGGTTTGATTCCCAACTCGGGAAAATGTTTGTAGAATCTGCAGATTTTTTTATCTAGTTCCCAAAACACAAGCACTGTTTAGCTTGGGGCTAGATGGTGCTATGTGGACTGTACAGCATTATTTATTTATTGTAACCATCCAATCTACATCATCAAAATCATCATCATCAGCCTATATCAGTCCACTGCTGGACATAGGCCTCCCCCAATGAGCGCCATAGCGCCCTGTCTTCAGCTTGCCGCATCCAGCATCTACCTGCAGTCTTTCGCAAGTCGTCATCCCACCTGGTCGGAGGGCGTCCTACACTACGTTTACCGAGTCACGGTCTCCACTCAAGAACACGTTTGCCCCAGCGGCCGTCGGTCCAATCTACATATATAATAACAACAAATATAATCTACATTATACCATCCAATCCAATCTACAGCTACAACAATATTGGTGATATCTTCGCTGATTCTTTATAGATTATGATTATTTTTTTCGCTGTTATATAAACGTTGATTTTGAGGTCTCATAAAAGTTTGATCCTCGAGGAATTAATAAATGTACCCGTAGAACGTATCTAAAACATCATCACGTGATAATTTTTCAAATCGGTTCAAACGAATGGTTTCCATGGCAACGGGCGTAAACACACATACATTTTATTGGTCGTTTTATCCATGTGTCACCCATCACTCATCAATCACATCAATCTAAATTAGACTCGAAATTTAACTAGATGTCGCCACTTGAAATATTAGATCGCGCTATCGAAGTGTTCTTTCCAAACACATTTTCAAGATTTGGGAATTCCAAGTCGGTCTATAGTTTTTAAAACACACCAAATTATATTTTATACGAAACAAAAATTACGAGGATCAAATAGTTTAACTCTACAAGATCTTTATTACCAAAGCAAGTTACAATCAAATGATAGAAACAAATTAGAACTAGTATTTACAATTGAATTATCTGCAGACTCTTGCGCAAACAAAAGGCGTCCCCGCGACGCGACGCTGGCTGCATTGCCTCGCTGTATGACAATGCTGATGTGCTGCGATGCGACAGATACCCACCAGCTCTCGGGGCACGCGTCGTCGCTTCGACTAGACACTCAGATATTTTTGTTAACACTTCGACTGCTGAAAACGCACGGTATGAGTTTTATACAAGTGACTAATATGCGTAAATCCACACTAGCGCAGCGACTGAGAAAATACAGATCTTTGTGACTCAGCAGAGTTGTAATATTTTTCGAACGAAAGCATGTGCGGCGCAACACAACCGCTGTGTAGAGCGGCAGCACGAATTTTTTTGGTAAAAAAAAAAGATCGCAGTCGTCGAAAAAAAATCGCAGTCAAAGAACCCAGATAGCCTCACTACCACACGGTCCTATGATCTCGACTCCAAAGGGAGCATAGGCTGAGTCGAGACCTGCATAATTGCGACTCTTGAGATCTTCGGCCGAATCTGCCGCAAGTAAATTGAATAAATAAATAAATAAACTCTCTCCAGAGATAAATGTCAACGACTTCTGGGGCGCGGTGGGCGAAGGTCCACCTGCGACGCAGGAAGTTTCGGGTTTGATTCCCGCCTCGGGACAAATGTATGTACGATTTGCAGATATTTGTTTCGGGTGTTCTGGTCGTTTTCTATGTTTAGTAAAATATATCAATCTGTATAATGTATTGTATTATGTATATCTGTTATCTAGTACCCATAACACAAGCTTTGCTTAGATTAGTGTAGGAAAAAGCAGCCTGAAATTTACGGCATTCAAAAAAAGACACTGTATTGCTAACCAACTTTAACGAGGCCCAAACCGAATAACCAAAACGTATTTATGAATTCCCGAGTGACCCAATGCCTCTCATTACGATACGATGTCTTTTCCCGGTGGAACAGTTCATCCGTACGCCACAAACTCAATAAAAACATGACCAGTTTCCATTGAGCTGTCTCTTAGATCAGTCCTTTTGATGAACTGACGGAAGTGGATGAGTAACTACATACTGTAGGTCAAGATATTCTGGCCAGGATGGAAGTCACTGATGAAGAGAATAAGGTTTAGTTGTGCGTGAAATTCTCACTGTTTTGGGTTCAGCATAAAAAGTAGCATATATATATACATATAGTATATATATTATATATACTTCTTAGTATAAAAGTAACTCTCTTCCCGCTGACTGTCTGTCTCTATGTACGTTTAGATCTTTAAAACCACGCAACGAATTTTGATGCGGTTTTTTAATAGATAGAGTGGATTCAAAAAGAAGGTTTAAATGTCAAACAAACATCAAATTTTGTGACCACATCGGGATCATCTTCTATACAACTGCAAAGAATCATCCAAATCGGTGTATAAACGAAAAAGAAATCAACGAACATAAAAAAAAACATATATATAGCCGAAAATATAACCTCCTCCCTTTTTCAAGTCGGTTAAAAAGTAGCTTGAAACTAGTAATAAATAAGATAAATAATGCTGGTCAATACAAACAGCCCAAGCTAAGCAGAGCTTGTGTTATGAGTACTAGATAACTGATATACATAATACAATACATTACATAGATAGATATTATTAATATACATAGAAAACGACCAGAATACCCGGAACAAATACGATCGGATTGTATGCGATATGTCGACAAAATATTTGCTTTTAGGCCGCGTTCCCACTGTGTCGTGTCGTTAAAGCACCGTAGTTAGTACAATTTTATTTAGGAGTTATAGTACGACACGGTTAACACTTTGACTGCGATTTTTTTTCGACGACTGCGATCTTTTTTTTAACCTTAAAAATTCGTGTTGCCGCTCTACACAGCGGTTGTGTTGCGCCGCACATGCGTTTCGTTCGAAAAATATTACAGCTGTGCTGAGTCACACATATCTGTATTTTCTCAGCCGCTGCGCTAGTGTGGATTTACGCATATTAGTTGTAGAAAAAAGTCACTTGTAGAAAACACATACCGTGTGGTATCAGCACTCAAAGTGTTAACTGTCGTTTTCGACTTGTTTTGTTTGTGACGATAGATTGTCAACTTGTCGTTACAATGGGAACAGCTAGCATGACATTCGTAAAACGATAAAAACCGGGCGGTCTTTGGGGACTGCCGATAGAAGTGAAAACTAAGTGAATTTATATTTTATTTATACTGAAGCGTGCGAGAACGATGACGCGAGTTTCATGCTTCTCGTACACATATATACACAGTTAGGAAAGATTTTGAAAGGTGACGATGAAGCGAGTTCCATGATTTTTGTTCATCCAAAAAGTGCTCAAGGCGCCTTAAGAAGTTTTCACTTCAAAAAACATATATTAAAACACAATAAACTGCATAAAATAACTTTGACATAAAATAACTGACATTATAAAACACATCATCATCATCAACCTACGTTAGCCCACAGCTGGACTCCCCAATGAGCGCCATAGCGCCCTGTCTTCAGCTTGACGCATCCAGTATCTACCCTTTCGCAGGTCGATATAATAAAACAGTCAAACTATGTCGGTCACGACACAGTTGGAACGCGGCCTTACAAGGATAAATCAATTTGATAACGCGTGGGTACATACTTACCTAATTACTTACTTTATTTTGGGTCCAATTGATGCCAAAAGTGACGGAGGCCACTAACGAACTATTAATTGGCCCCCGGATAAACGTAGTATCTAATCTATTCATGGCTATTGGTTTAATGAGTTTTACTATACGTTTAGGATTTATTGGTGCCTAAATACATTTAGGGACATGTTAGGGGCTTTTTCATTAAATGTCCTTTGGGCTCTTTTGTGAGGATGGAAAGATTAGCTTATTTCCGGGTGACTTGCGACCCTAAACTTATTATATATAGAGCACAATTTGGCTTAGTTAAAATGTAGCAAAGAAATGAATGAGCGAGAGCGGGTGAGTAGGTAGTTCTTAATGAATTAATTTTTAATTCTTTGGGCTAGATGATAATGTGTGGATTGTCCATTATTTTTTCTAATTTAATTACCGAACACCATAAAAACAACATAACTGATAAAATTTATGTTGTTTTTATGGTGTTGGGTAATTATAGAAATCATCATCATCATCATCAGCCTATATCAGTCCACTGCTGGACATAGGCCTCCCCCAATCAGCGCCATAGCGCCCTGTCTTCAGCTTGCCGCATCCAGCATCTACCTGCAGAACGACGCGAAGAACCGACGGCCGCTGGGGCAGACGTGTTCTTGAGTGGAGACCGCGACTCGGTAAACGTAGTGTAGGATGCCCTCCGACCAGGTGGGATGACGACTTGCGAAAGACTGCAAGTATTAAAAAAATAGTTAGAGTAAAATTTAAAAAAAATCCTCTTGAATCACTCTATCTATTTAAAAAACTGAATCAAAATCCGTTGCGTAGTTTTAAAGATCTAAGCATACATAGAATAAATAATTTTTGTATTGTATTGTATTGCACAGAATCTGACAGACAGCGGGAAGCGACTTTTTTTCTATACTAATATTATAAAGAGGAAAGGTTTGATTTTTTGTTTGTTTGTAATGAATAGGCTCCGAAACTACTGGGCCGATTTGAAAAATTCTTTCACCGTTGGGAAGCTGCACTATCCCCGGTGAACATAGGCTATATTATATTTTCAAAAAAGTTAGGGATTCGCACTAAAACCATGCGAAGAAGGGAAGGTCCGCTAGTATACTATGTAGTTATAACGCCTCAGGTTTTATAAAGTTTTCGTTTATAAATTGTTTTCGTAATGTATTGTGTATTAAAAAAAAACAAAAAAAAAAAACTTTTATTTCGGACTACTATAGATCCATAATTTGTTAGTAATGAACTTATAATAAATGTTAGTAATTGTTATGAACTAAAATTAAATTAAATTGAAATGAAAATTAAAATGAATAGTAATAAATTAGAATAAATTAAAATAAATTAAAACAAATAATATAATATATAATATAATATAATATAATGCTGGACAATTCACACAGCATTGTCTAGCCCCATGGTAAGCAGAGCTTGTGTTAAGGGTACTAGATAACTGATATACATAATACAATACATTACATAGATAGATATTTTTATTATATGTACTATATAGAAAACGACCAGAACACCCGGAACAAATATCTGCAGATCGTACACACAATTGTTCCGAGGCGGGAATCGAACCCGCAACCTCCTGCGTCGCAAATCAAAAAATCAAATTATATCATCAATAAAAATTCAAATTAATCAAATTAAATTTCTTATTAATTTCCGCCATATTGGCGAATCAATCCTGCCCGCTACAGTTTGTAGGATGTTGTTGGGGCTTTTGATACGCTATTGCTATTGATACGCTATACCTGCAAGAGTTTGGCACCAGCTGTTCAGAAAGCCCTCGCTTAGTTCCAGAGGGTTTGCTCCACTTACCTCTATTGTCCTCCAATCAAAACATAATGCCTCCACCATCTGGCCAGGAGCTGGGTAGGAAGTATAAAGTGGATGTGGTAGTTTTGAAGATTCTGAGTATAAGTGTAAAATGTTTTGCATTCTTTATTATTTTTCTTATGTGATTTATAATTCACATCACATCACATCATGAGCCTATGTTAGTCCACATAGGTCTATGACTATGTCCTAGACCTCCTCCAATGAGCGCCATAGCGCCCTGTCTCTAGCTTGCCGCATACAGCATCTACCTGCAGTCTTTCGCAGGTCGTCATCCCACCTGGTTGGAGCGTGTCCCCACGTTTACCGAGTCGCTCAAGAACACGTTTGCCGCATCGGTTGTCGGTTCTTTGCGAGATATGGCCGGCCCACTGATACTTTAGCTTGCTCATTCTAGCTATGTCGTTAACTTTTTCGTGTAATTAATAAATCAGTATTTTATTGTTCATTCAAAATTGTTAGTTAATTTTGTGTGACATGTTAACGAAAAGAACAATCACGCGTTCTTGTCTCGTACTTTTCACATTGATAATATTAGTGTGATGATGATGAATGATACACTAATATCACTTATAATATAATACCTAATATTATGCCGCTAAATATTATTTGACTTGTACTATTTTGTAACCAATAAATTGATTATTCTGATTATGAAAGAACATCAAACTGTTAATTTATATATTTATATATATCATAACTATATGTATTTTTATTTATATTATATATTTATGTTTGTATTTATACTTATAGCTATCAATAGCTATTTGTTAGTATGCCCCAATTAAATATTATTCTTTATAACACGCCACCGATACTTGTTCTAACACTTCATGTCCATCCAAAGGCTGCCTGGCAGAGATCGCTCTAAGCGATAAGGCCGCCCATTGTACAACACATTCTGTATTTGTCTTTTTCCTGTCTAGTGTATCTATTTTATTTGGTGTGCACTAAAGAGTTATTGTATTGTATTGTATTGAATGTGAAAATATAGATGGATGGATGGATGCTCGTTACTTCTTCACGCCAAAACTACTGCATGGATACCGAAATTTTGCATAGATGGAGTTCCCAAGCCTGAAATCAAAAATAGGCTTCAAAAAACTTTTTTTACCATATAGCCGTTCCCACGAGATATAATCCACAAAATTCATAGTGAGGTTAATTTCCATAAAATATCAGATTATCTAGAGAATAAAACAGCTTGGGACGGGTTTTGCTCCAACTCGAAAAATAACAACTAACCGGCTAAATGAAGAAACATTAACACTTTCACTGCGATTTTTTTCAAAGACTGCGTTCTTTTTTTTAACCTAAAAAATTCGTGCTGCCGCTCTACACAGCGGTTGTGTTGCGCCGCACATGCGTTTCGTTCGAAAAATATTACGGCTGTGCTGAGTCACACAGATCTGTATTTTCTCAGCCGCCGCGCTAGTGTGGATTTACGCATATTAGTCACTTGTAGAAAACACATACCGTGTGATTTCAGCGTTGCTTCGTATTCGTATTTTTGATTCTTGTTTATTCTTCATTATCAACCACATAGAAACACAAAACCCACAGCTCACAGGTAAAAAAAAACTGCCAAATTGAGAACATCCATTTTTCTAACGTCTACGGTCCAAAGGTTCATTGTATGGGTGTTCAAATATTTTCTCTCTTGTGTTCCAAGTTAATATGACCAGGGACTTAGGTTGATACAGTCAGCTGCGAAAATATGTATGTCGGCGCAAAGACGTAATTTCTATATGAAAATCTAGGTTTGAGAGTTAGACAACTAAAATTAATCTTAGAATTGAGTTATGTTTAAAAACAGTAATCTGTAATAAATAACTTGGCGTGTTTAAAGAAAACTATGCACCCTCTTAAGGCGTTTTATAAGCTTTTTGGAAATTTAATTCAAACTAAACGGAACATAGGAGTGAATATGCCACTGTTTAGAAGATAGAAGAATAATTAATGTGCTTTGATAGCCTATGTTTTCTATACTACTATTATAAAGAGGAAAGGTTTGATTTTTGTTTGCATTGAATAGGCTCCGAAACTACTGGACCGATTTGAAAAATTATTTCACCGTTGGGAAGCTACAGTATCCCCGGTGAACATAGGCTATATTTTATTTTCAAAAAGTTAGGGATCCTTACCAAAACTCCAATAATATAACCTAAGGTGTAAAAAAATCACCTACATAATAAAGTGAAATTCGAGTTTCACGCGGGTGAAACCGCGGGGAACAGCTAGTGAGAAATAAAACTTTTATAAGTATTATTTAATAAAAATAAAAAATAATAATGCTGGACAATTCACACAGCATTATCTAGCCCCATGGTAAGCAGAGCTTGTGTTATGGGTACTAGATAACTGATATACATAATACTATATATTACATAGATAGATATTTTTTATCATACATAGAAAACGACTAGAACACCCGGAACAAATATCTGCAGATCGTACACACAATTGTTCCGAGGCGGGAATCGAACCCGCAACCTCCTGCGTCGCAGGCGGACCTTCGCCCACCGCGCCACATCGATCGTCGAATTGTTTTGCAAACTCCCTAGCCGTTTTTGAAACGGGCTGATTTAGCTATTCGGCGGCTACAAATACACATTTTTGCAGACTATACTTTCTATGGTTGTATAAATAACCCCTTGTCCGAAAAACCCATGTCTCTGTCACATAATATCTGAAATAATCACGGGTGTAAACACTGTGAGAATATTTACCATGATTTTTCGCACCTAACATCTACTAGAGCGTGGGAATGTCAGAAAGAAAATTTTCGGACCTAACTTTCTGAGCCGGAAAAAAACATTTAAAATTCTTACTGCAACGCAAAAAAGTTCATTACAGCTTGTACCGCTCCGTCAGATAGATAGCCTAACAGCTTTCTTTCTGAGTTGAGAAAAAAATTGTAGACGACATTTCTTACTACACTATGCAAATGAGCGTGACTAAGGCCTATATAACCTATTTCGAAATCTTGCTCACTCATAGAATAAGTTTAACAAGTTTCTGAACTCAGAAAGACATTCCGGATGTCTGAGGCCAGCCTTATGACTGAGTTTTATGCCATAGGAGAACGTCATCAAGCATAGATTGATGGCTGAATTAGTTTTCGTAAAACGTCTCTCTACGTCTTGTTAACACTTTGAGTGCTGAAAACGCACGGTATGAGTTTTCTACAAGTGACTAATATGCGTAAATCCACACTAGCGTAGCGGCTGAGAAAATACAGATTTGTGTGACTCAGCACAGCCGTAATATTTTTCGAACGAAACGCATGTGCGGCGCAACACAACCGCTGTGTAGAGCGGCAGCACGAATTTTTTAAGTAAAAAAAAAGATCGTAGTCGTTAATTTCAACTAGCTGTCAAGTTTTCGACAGCGACTCGGGTGTTAATTTTTTCGCCCAAGCTTATAACCCATAATACATGCTATCTGACGCGCTAAACGGTATAAAACCACTATACCTGACTATTAAAATACAACGTGAAAAAATAAAAAATAAAATCATTTATTTCAGACCGACAGGTCCATAGAAAAAACACAATTATTACACATTTAAATCAAATACAAAATACCAAAATTATAAAATTAAAATTTATCTAAAGTTAAATAAACACAGTGGCCTAAAAAGATCATTGAGCCACCAGCAATGATACTGGTTTCAGCATCATCATCCAGTGGCCCGAGATGCTGGATTGGAGGTCCTGCGCCACGGCGACCAGGAGGCTGTTGGAGCTGCGAGGCATGCGGCCCACCAGGGATGCAACGCGCTTGCGCATGATGGCGTGGAACCCGTCAACCGCATGTTGACGGGTTCCACCGCGAACACCCCCGATGCGCTACAGTACCGCGGCAGCCCTAACAGCATCCTGAAACCATTATTATACTAGATACGTAAGGCGTTGTAGGCTATTTGTGTATATCTGGTCCACAGACTGCACGTGCAGAAAGAAATACAAAAGGCCTTAAAGAGTGTTATTTCGACTGGCGCCGTACAACGTGTGAGACAAAAATCTGCGGGCCACCATAATTGCACCTCACCGACAACGCCCTACGTAAAGCTGCGAGCAAAATCTTATAAACATGAAGGAACAAAAATATAATGAACATCATTCTCTACCAATCCGATTACATTCCATAACAAAAATAATATTACATGTTATGAAGGTATATTTTTATTGTTATTTTTGCTAAATCCTCACTGGATGGGTTAAGCCGATCTTGGCATTCTCTTGACAATCGTAGGATTTTTTTCGTGAACCGTGGCTTTAATATTGTACGCATTTTAACGAGTTTTGGTATTGCTATTTTTATAATTTACTAGCGGACCTTCCCGGCTTCGCACGGTTTTAGTACGGGTCCCTAACTTTTTAGAAAATATAATATAGCCTATGTTTACCGGGGATAGTGTAGCTTCCCAACGGTGAAAGAATTTTTCAAATCGGTCCAGTAGTTTCGGAGCCTATTAATTACAAACAAACAAACAAAAAATCAAACCTTTCCTCTTTATAATATTAGTGTAGACAAGTTCAATAAATAATATCCGTTGGTAATAATAAAAAACTAGAAAATATGAATGCTAGTAATGAATACATAATGAATGTATTAGGGCTCGAATTTATCTGGTTAACGTAGGCTGTCATCATCATCATCATCAACCAATGACATAGGCCTCCCCCAGTGAGCGCCATAGCGCCCTATCTTCAGCTCGACGCATCCAGCATCTGCCCGCAGTCCTACGCAGGTCGTCATCCCACCTGTCCGGAGGGCGTCCTATACTATGTAGGCTCTGTAGCGGCATAAATTTAGCTATGGTTCCTCACTATATTAGGCCACCTTGCGCAGCACGGTCTCCACGGAAGACCAGCGCTATGGTACGATCTGCTCTACCATAGCACATGCTGAGTGGAGACCGAGTTTTGTCAGTCTCTGTCGTCTGTTAATCTAAGTTTAGTTTATAAGAGTCTCTGTTCTGTTCTGACATAATATTTTTTTTTTTACTTTTACTTTTTATTTTTTTTAATCTATTGTGATAGTTTTAGATTTTTTGATACTTTTAATGAGTAATAAATAAATAAATAATAATAATAAATAAATAAATAATGCTGGACAATCCACACAGCATTATCTAGCCCCATGGTAAGCAAAGCTTGTGTTATGGGTACTAGATAACTGATATACATAATATTACAATTACATAGATAGATATTTTTTTATTATACATAGAAAACGACCAGAACACCCGGAACAAATATCTGCAGATCGTACACACAATTGTTCCGAGGCGGGAATCGAACCCGCAACCTCTTGCGTCGCAGGCGGACCTTCGCCCACCGCGACACAGAGGTCGTCAAAGTCAAAGTGATTATCGATTTTCTTTATAATCCAGTTTCTACACTTAAATGTATTGTATTATTTACTTATAATTATTAAAACCTTTTTTTAGGTATCAGTAATTAATAACCTTAGTTATATTTTCATATTTTTTTTTGTCTGGAACAGATATTTGGCTATTGATTAATATGTTTTACGGGGTGTTTATAACTTTTTAAAAGTAGAAAAGCGCTTTAAACGACCATTAAGCATTATTATGAGTAGTACCTATATTTTATTATGTTTGTATAATAAGTTCTGTAATCTAGCACTACCTACTAAACTGTTGTCCACACTACCCAAAGGTTAGCAGGTAGAGAATGCTAGCATTATGCTCGCCTATGTACAACTTTTGTGCAATAAAATATATTCTATTCAATTTTAAGTTCCTGTGATTGAATCCATAGTAATAAATTACAAATTATTTTCTTCAATTTTACACAAAGGAAATTCTTTACTTCATATCACTATCCAAACATCAACAGAGAATAAATTTTCCCCTCCATTTTTCATTTAACAACCTCGATTCAAACTTCGAACAACTTTGAAAATCCATTTTCAGCTGAAAAAAGTTTTTATTCGAGCGTTTTTGAGGGCTTAGTTGAGTTGCCAGCGGGCTATAGTGCCGAGCCACAGATAATATAATACATACGCCGAGCTATGTCGTTTTATAGGCGAGGGACATATATTTCCCTACTTCGAGGGTTGGTTTACAATTCCACGGCTTTTCGCTAAGGTATCGAATATTTATACGTTATATTAGTACCCAATAGAAAAGTTTTCATCATTGCAAAATAGAAATAACAGATTTAGGATAATTTCGATGTATTATTAAATAATTATTTAGACTAGTTCGATGACCGATGTGGCGCGGTGGGTGAAGGTCCGCTTGCGACGCAGGAGGTTGCGGGTTCGATTCCCGCCTCGGAACAATTGTGTGTACAATCTGCAGATATTTGTTCCGGGTGTTCTAGTCTATGTATAATAAAAAATCTATCTATATAATGTATTGTATTATGTATATCAGTTATCTAGTACCCATAACACAAGCTCTGCTTACCATGGGGCTAGATAATGTTGTGTGAATTGTCCAGCATTATTTATTTATTTATTTACTAGTTATTAAACAATCTAGTAGGTGACGCCGGATTTGTAGTATTGTAGGATTGTTCGGTACAGTAGATATAATAAAAAAAAAAGTGAGAATTAATGAAGTGAGAACCAAGTGCTTAGGCAAACTAGCATAGGCTATAAGGCACTATTAACTAAGTTATGTAACCTATTTGTTTGTTTAATAAATTATCTATCTATCTTTATCAAAATTGGACAATCTGATAGCTTTAACGTGTTTGGTTCATTCTGTAAATAGGCATTATATACATAGATTTAAACAGCTCACATAAAATAAATTTAAACAGTAAATATGTACTAAATCAAAGTTTAAGTTAGTATATAACAACGACGACCGATGTGGCGCGGTGTGCGAAGGTCCGCCTGCGACGCAGGAGGTTGCGCGTTCGATTCCCGCCTCGGAACAATTGTGTGTACGATCTGTAGATATTTGTTCCGGGTGTTCTGGTCGTTTTCTATGTATAATAAAAAATATCTATCTATGTAATATATTGTATTATGTATATCAGTTATCTAGTACCCATAACACAAGCTCTGCTTACCCTGGGGCTAGATAATGCAGTGTGAATTGTCCAGCATTATTTATTTATTAATATTTAACTCTTTGGCTCTGAGGCTTAACTTAAATTGGTAATCATATCTAATGATTTGCTTGTATCTACTATGAAATATACGAGATATTCCCCACTGGTATTGTTTTATTACAGCGTGCCCGTCTCCCTGTGGCGGATATCTAATTGACAACGGAGAAACAACTAACTGTTGACTAATTATCTTGTTAGTTATTTTTGAGTGCTGAAATCACACGGTATGTGTTTTCTACAAGTGACTAATATGTGTAAATCCACACTAGCGCAGCGGCTGAGAAAATACAGATCTGTGTGACTCAGCACAGCCGTAATACTTTTCGAACGAAACGCATGTGCGGCGCAACACAACCGCTGTGTAGAGCGGCAGCACGAATTTTTTAGGTTAAAAAAAAGATTAAAAAAAAACCGCAGTCAAATCAAAGTGTTAAGTTTTACGTTTAAAGATCATCACAATCTGACTTAATTAATTATAAACTCATTTACGGTGATATAAACAAAAATAACAAGGAAATTTTAAAAGCTTTTTAATTTACGAAGCAGAAAAACAAAAGACGAATAATATCTAACACGATTTTCAATCTTCATTTCCCTACCACTTCGTTTCTCTCTCCGAACTAGGTTAAACAAACAAAGCTACGCAAGCAAAGCTGCAGGAAAGACCTAGTTAACAATATAACCGCTAACTCGCTAACTAGTCGCCATTTTCCATCGCTCGGAATTGGGTCAGGTATTTCTGTACGACGCGGAAAGCGCCGTCATTGAAGACGACGCCAAGACGCATGGCATTGCGGTCAAGGTTGGCCACATAATCGTCTCCATAGATGACCAAAATGATGATCGAAATTAAGATTTGATCTTAAATAATTTGGCGTGTTTTAAAAATCTATAAACCAACTTCATACATATTGATAGGTAATTTTCTGATGCCTATCTTGTTTTACATTAATGCCGAAAATGAAAATAAATAAGCTTGGAACGAGTTTTGCTCCAACTCAAAATCTGCCAACTTACAGATAAGCAAATCATATGTACTAGACATATAAGTTATGAACATACTAGTGGTTTCTTCTCACTTCTTCCACTAGTGGACAAAAAATTTAAGTGAACTATGAAATAATTTTAATTGATAATAATAAATAGTATAAAATATGATCTGTCTTAGTGCATAAGTAATAAAATAATATAAATAAATCCCTTCAAATTTCTAAATAATATCGTTGAAATTAAATATAATTATAATTAAATAATATATATGTATATATAAAATCGATCCGGCCGTTCTCGAGTTAGAATTGTTCGAACAAACTCGTCTTTGTTTTATATGTACATACGAGTATATACTAATATTATAAAGAGGAGAGGTTTGATTTTTTGTTTGTATTGAATAGGCTCCGAAACTACTGGACCGATTTGAAAAATTCTTTCATCGTTGGGACGCTACACTATACCCGGTGAACATAGGCATTATTTTATTTCAAAAAAAGTTAGGAATCCTGACTAAAACTCTAAAAATGTAACCCAAGTTGTAAAAAAATCACAAACAAAATAAAGTGAAATTCGAGTTTAACGAGGGTGAAACCGCGGGGAACAGCTAGTATCTTATATAGATATAGATTTCTCTGCTGACAAGAAGTAAGGAAAAAAGTCGTTCTACCCAGTTCCTACATTTCTCAGTTAGATTGACCCTTGTACCTAACAAACAAACTTGCTCAAAAGTCACAACTAGGAACAACCTTCCAACTTGTAAGGCTACTGTGCGCAATCACGAGATTTATGGCGCACTAGTGAACGTGCCTGGCTTTGGTCGGGATTAAGACTCTTATTCTAGTGCTGGACAAATGTTTCAAAGGCTTATTATAAGATTTAATGTACTATATATTACAAGGGCTTGTGCTATGTGCACGAGAGCAGTGCTAGTAGATTATTAACAGTTTTAAGGTTTCAATGGTTTTCAGTGTTCAATAGAGCTTTAGGCCGTTTTCATATTATTTCTATTGAATTCTTAGGCAAAAATTTCGACCAGGAAGTATTATCATATCTAGATATTAATACGTATTATCGCGTGGTATTTATCGCGTTTATTTAAAAAGCTATGCCCGTGGCTTGGCCGCCTGGAAATCTATGTGTCAAAAAGTTTATAAACCTTCCACTTAAATAAATATAAATAAATATTGCTGGACAATTCACACAGCATTATCTAGCCCCATGGTAAGCAGAGCTTGTGTTATGGGTACTAGATAACTGATATACATAATACAATACATTACATAGATAGATATTTTTTATTATATATAGAAAACGACCAGAACACCCGGAACAAATATCTGCAGATCGTACACACAATTGTTCCGAGGCGGGAATCGAACCCTCCTGCGTCGCAAGCGGACCTTCGCCCACCGCGACACATCGGTCGTCAAACCTTTCTATCTATCAAAAAAACCGCATCAAATTCCGTTGCGTAGTTATATAGATTAAAGACCTAAGCATACATAGGGACAGACAGACAGCGGGAAGCGTCTTTGTTTTATACTACGTAGTTTTATTTTTATTGTGCGTAACGCACCAGCATTGCCATACAGCGGGGCAATGCAGCGACTTGGGGACGACGACTTTCCGACTGGTATCGATATGGATTAGCTAAGCTACCTGTAGATTGTTTGCTACAGTCTTCAGTTAGTTCAATTGTAAATACTCCTTCTAATTTTTTTTTATTTGATTGTTACTTTCTTAATAATAAAGACGTTTTGTTACTTGATAATGGTTTGTATGTGTTTCCATGTATTAGACATATAAGAGATGAACATGCTAGTGGTTTCTTTTCACTTCTTCCACTAGTGGACAAAAAATTGAAGTGAACAGTAAAATAATTTTATTTGATAATAATTTATATTTAAAATATGACTTGTCTAAGTGCTTATTTTGTAAGCCTAAAGAAATAAATGTTTTTTTACTTTACTTTACTTTATTGTTTTTAACCAACGATATAAATAACAAAAGTGAAGGAGGTTCTTTGTTCGGATGTATGTATTTTTTATGTATTTTCGTCGATTTCTCCGTCAATTATGAACCGATTTGCAAAATTCTTTCTCTATTCTATAGAGAATGATCTCATCTCTAAAATATTCCCGTGGGATAAGTATTTGTTTCGAAAAACTTAAAATAAGGAATTTTAAGTCATTTTTGAAACTATCATGGTTATTAATACTAAAGTCATTTAAAACGGGATATTTACCATGATTTGATTTTTGAGTTATGATGAGAATGAGATGAGAATCTGGCAACCGAGAAGTCTGCCATAGCGGAACATCTTCTCGAGTCAGGTTCCAACCACTGGATTAAGTTACATATGCCACAAGTAATCTCAACAGAGCGAAACTACATACCAAGAATGGTACGGGAGGCTATTGAGATTACGAAACACAGGAACTTCAACCGAGAAGATGGCTTCCAATTATCGAGAACCTGGAACCCTGTTGTGAGAATGTGCATAAACGGAAGAAGTGATGTACCAACCGCTTCGCGTTCTGATACCGTCAGTGTTGTGTGTCGTGATCGAGCTGCGTTCGATAATAGTGAAACCGGTGGTAGTAGCAACGTTCGTAGCAAAAGACAAAAAATGAGGGTAGATCGGTATGTCTGCCCATAAAAACTCGCAGTGCCTTCAGTTACTCCGTGATCATGGCGTATGCAACTGTGCCGAAATATTGGATAACTCAAAAATCAAATCATGGTAAATATCCCGTTTTAAATGACTTTAATTTTAAGTCAGTTTATGTTTTTTTCAAAATAATCATACAATTTGTACACACCAATTTATCTACATATAATATCTATATCAGTACATCATCATCATCATCAGCTATATAGCAGTCCACTGCTGGAAATAGGCCTCCCCCAATGAGCGCCATAGCGCCCTCTCTTTACCTTGCCGCAACCAGCATCTACCTGCAGTCTTTCGCAGGTCGTCATCCCACCTGGTCGGAGGGCGTCCTACACTACGTTTACCATCAACAATATATAATATATATCAGTACAATAGTATCTATACAGGTATATTATATCCGAAAAAGCTCGAGAATAGAAAGGTAAGTACAATACCTAATCGGGTTAACGATTTCTCTTTGTCCCTATTCACTAAGTACACATTAGGGGTTCATCCCAGGAGGAAATAAATAATGGGACCAAATGAGATACGGCTGTGGAATCATTTACACAGAAAGCTGGTTCTCGAACCAGCTCTAATAAGATATAGAGAGATATATTTATAATCTTGTTAGATAAATATAAATAAAATTATGGCAGATTGATTTTAGCCACGGAAATTGATGTTCCTCGTCATTCTCAATGTTATTAATATACGTATGTATTATGCTTTTAGTATTTGTTATAATCTTGTTTATTTTTACATTAAATTAAAAAGTGAATAAAAATAGTGTTTCATTGCAACATAATTTATTGAATTGGTAAACTAAGATAAAATTAAACTTAAGAATAACTTTATATATCACCTAACACTTATATTTATATTGCCGTACAACAAAATGTGTATATTAGACTTTTGACCTACACACGTACATATTATAAAAGCAATAAAACATTGCATATAATAAATTATAAATAAATAATGCTGGACAATTTACACAGCATTATCTAGCCCATGGTAAGCAGAGCTTGTGTTATGGGTACTAGATAACTGATATACATAATAAAATATATTACATAGATAGATATTTTTTATTATACATAGAAAACGACCAGAACACCCGGAACAAATATCTGCAGATCGTACACACAATTGTCCCGAGGCGGGAATCGAACCCGCAACCTCCTGCGTCGCAGGCGGACCTTCGCCCACCGCGCCACATCGGTCGGCATATAAAACGGGCTTGTGCTTTACAAGGTTTTAGACAAAGTGGACAGAATGATCTCAGCTTGATTTCGGTTATCTATAGTCAAACCTTGATCCGGTTTATGCTGGCTCCTATGCTGGGTCTGCTTTCTGTGTAAATGTGTCCTCAGTTTTGTGCACAGTGCACTTTCAGCGAAATTACTAATAAGAGCTGATAAATTTGCTAGATCGCTCGAATTTGCCAGTTAAGATTTATTTTCGACTCGGCTTAATAGCGACTTAATAATGTACTTTAGAAAGAAAGAAAGAAAGAGAATATATTTATTGATTCACTGTAGGTACAACTTGCTACTACATAGTATTTATAAAAAATTAACTACTTGACTATAAAAAACAAGCGACTCTAAAAAGCGAACCAATAGGTCCTGTCTCAGCATAATGTTGCTCTACTTCTCCTCAAGAAGTAGAGCAACGCTGGTTTTAGAACAAATTTTTGTATTTAACTAAAAAAGTACCTGCCTACCTATTAAGCCAATATTATCATCATCATCATCAGCCTATATTATAAATAAATAAATAAAAAATAATGCTGGACAATTCACACAGCATTATCTAGCCCCATGGTAAGCAGAGCTTGTGTTATGGGTACTAGATAACTGATATACATAATACTATATATTACATAGATAGATTTTTTTTTAATTATACATAGAGAACGACCAGAACACCCGGAAGAAATATCTGCAGATCGTACACACAATTGTTCCGAGGCGGGAATCGAACCCGCAACCTCCTGCGTCGCAGGCGGACCTTCGCCCACCGCGCCACATCGGTCGTCTATTAGTTCACTGCTGGACATAGCCTCCTCCAATGAGCGCCATAGCGCCCTGTCTTCAGCTTGCCGCATCCAGCATCTACCTGCAGTCTGTCGCAGGTCGTCATCCCAGGATTCAATATGAGAGTCACTCATATTAACCCCCATATATTTAGATAATTCTTTAACGAATCCTTCACTCAAACTCGTCTGAAGTGCCTCGAGCAATCCTTCAAAACATACTCGAGTTCGGAAACAACAAGCTCTTTTGAGGAGCATTCAAGGTAGGTAGCGAGGTACCTGGAGGGCGTCCTACACGAAATGACAACAATAAATATTAATATTGATTCCAATTATAGATAGATTATCCGAATTTTTATCATTCTTAACTTTTCTCTGGGTATTTCTATTTTAGTATAATATTCATGGTTGTCTGGTAGAGATCGCTTTTGAGCGATAAGACAATTGTAATTTATTTTTAAATTTTTTCTGTACATAGTTTTCTATTAAAGTGCAATAAAGAATTTTCTATCAATCTATCTATAATATTATATATTTTAGTCATCAATCCCCATGCTTGGGGCTAGATGAAGCTGTGTGGATTGTCCAACATTATTAATTAAATAACACACTTGAAAATTTTAAGCACAGAATTAAACAAAATTGTATTCTTTTTTCGGCCGCTGCGCTGGGGCAAACGTGTTCTTGAGTGGAGGCCACGACTCGGTAAACGTAGTGTAGGACGCCCTCCGACCAGGTGGGATGACGACTTGCGAAAGACTGCAGGTAGATGCTGGATGCGTCAAGCTGAAGACAGGGCGCTATGGCGCTCATTGGGGGAGGCCTATGTCCAGCAGTGGACTAATATAGGCTGATGATGATGATGTATTCTTTTTTAAATTGATTCTTTCTTAATAACTCTTCACAGTTCAACCGTTACTAACCACCTTACCGTTTCATGCCTCCCAATGGCAATGCGGCGAACTGAAGACAGGGCGCTATGGCGCTCATTAGGGGAGGCCTATGTCCAGCTGTGGACTGCTATAGGCAGATGATGACGATGATTATGGCAATGGTAATCAATTGTCCCACAGTGGCAATGAATCGGTCGGTATGGTACACAAACGACGTAGCGCGTGTAATTAGAATCGATAATGGCTGGCACATACTAATTAATTGTTTAGATGGGATGGCAAGAGATATGGGCCCTGAAAGCCGAGTCCATTTTGGAACGTACGGGTAAACAGATTAAAGAATTTAATTGATTTATGGATGATGAACCGACGGCCACTGGGGCAAACGTGTTCTTGAGTTGAGACCACGACTAGGTCTAGTCGTCCATCATCATCATCAGCCTATAGCAGTCCAATGCTGGACATAGGCCTCCCCAATGAGCGCCATAGCGCCCTGTCTTCAGCTTGCCGCATCCAGCATCTACCGTCTTTAGCAGGTCGTCATCCCACCTGGTCGGAGGGCGTCCTCCACTACGTTTACCATTTATTTTGATATAATTACTGGTAATTTTGAAAGTATACCTACGAGTAAACCATAATCTAATCATTACAAAAATACATAATATGCGACAAGTACAATAGACGGCCTTATCGCTTAGAAGAGATCTCTCCCAGGCAACCTTTACTGAGATACTCTTCAAATCTCATCAGAACTTGATTGAACATTGATTCTAAACATAAAATAAACCATCGATCTTTACGACTATTTTACCTACTCATCTGCAAAAACCATGAAAAAGCTGTAAATAAAGCTTCCACCAGAAATTGTGAGATGTGCGAAGGAAAAAGCAACATAATATATACATTACTAGCTTTTCCCCGCGGTTTCACCCGCGTTAAACTCGAATTTCACTCTATTAAGTGATATTTTTTCACCATTGTTTATTGCAGTTTTAGTAAGGAACTTTTTGAAAATATAATATAACCTATGTTCACCGGGGATGGTGTAGCTTTCCAACGGTGAAAGAATTTTTCAAATCGGTCCAGTAGTTTCGAAGCCTATTCAATACAAACAAACAAAAAATCAAACATTTCCTCTTTATAATATTAGTATAGATAAAAAAATTACCACACTTGGTCGCCTTGAAGTAAGCAGAGATTGTCTTCTGATGATGTTAATCTTAGCAAGTCTTCTGTTTTGTGTAATGGACCTCCGGAGTTCGGAGCTCGGAGTTTCTCTTAAGTTAAAGTCAAAGTAGGTAAAGGTAAGTAGAAACTTTGTAAATATTTCTCATTAAGTCAACGTTATTTATGTTTATTAAAATAAAAAAAACCATGTCTTATTATAAAATAAATATATATATATATAATGCTGGACAATTCACACAGCATTATCTAGCCCCATGGTAAGCAGAGCTTGTGTTATGGGTACTAGATAACTGATATACATAATACAATACATTACATAGATAGATATTTTTAACTATACATAGAAAACGACCAGAACACCCGAAACAAATATCTGTAGATCGTACACACATTTGTTCCGAGGCGGGAATCGAACCCGCAACCTCATGCGTCGCAGGCGGACCTTCGCCCACCGCGCCACATCGGTTGTCATATGTATATATGTTCTTTGAGAAAACAAAGAATCTTTATTTATTCTTTAGCTAGGATTCGAAACGAATAAATCCGACAGAGAACCAAAGTTATCTCTCTGAGAATTAGCAAGCTGAAGTGGCAGTGGGCCGGCCATATCTCGCGAAGAACTGACGGCCAAACGAGCAAACATGTTCTTGAGTGGAGCGACTCGGTAAACGTAGTATAGGACGCCCTCCGACCAGGTGAGATGACAACCTGCGAAAGACTGCAGGTAGATGCTGTATGCGTCAAGCTGAAGACAGGACGCTATGGCGCTCTTTGGGTGAGGCCTATGTCCAGCAGTGGACTGCTATATGATGTAAGGACCTGACTACCTACCATAGGCCAGTTAATACATTGAAGATATTTAACCGTTTTTATGCTTGGATATATTTATTTAATTGGACGACCTTGGAGGTCTGCCAACTGCGTATGGCGTATCGTTATCAGGTACATATTATTACCTCAATAATTAAATATTTAAAATCCATAAAACACATACAAATATTATATAAAATGTTACAGTAAAATACAAATTTCATTAAATATAAATTGTTACCTATGTACATGATGAAAAATAAAATGGTAAAAACAATAATAAATATTATTTATTGCGTGCGCATCGAAAAACTTATCTCACGCTTCGCAGACCTAATACAAATATTTGCAGATCATACAAACATTAGAATTGAACACGCAAAGTTTTTTCCTTTTCATAGGTATCATCATCATCATAATCAGCCTATAGCAGTCCACTGCTGGACATAGGCCTCCCCCAATGTGCGCCATAGCGCACTGTCTTCAGCTTGCCGCATCCAGCATCTATCTGCAGTCTTTCACAGGTCGTCATCCCACCTGGTCGGAGGGCATCCTACACTACGTTTACCGAGTCGTGGTCTTCACTCAAGAACACGTTTGCCCCAGCGGCCGTCCGTCGGTAATTTGCGAGATATGGCCGGCTTACTGCCACTTCAGCTTGCTAATTCTTAGAGCTATGTCGGATAATGCTAAACAAACTTTGGTTCTCTGTCGGATGTCATACATAGGTAGGTATACCACAAAACATCTCGGGTAAAAAAACATCCAATTTGATAAAGCTTTTTATCAAAAACAACAAACGAATGAAATAAAATCTAGAATTCATTGCGTGTACAAAGCTTTTAATCTCAAGGTATAATACAAAGCTTTGTGATATTCATAAGAAAGCTTGAGATTTCAGCAATTTAATAGGAAAAAATATCTTAATGTCCTCTCTATATAGTATACTAGCGGACCTTCCCGTCTTCGCACGGGTTTAGTACGGTACCCTAACTTTTGAAAATATAATTAATGATCAAACGAACTTAAACAAGTGAAGTTCGATCACAATTATGTGAACGGCTTCATTCTTAGTGATTTAGTGTAAGGCTGGTGTGTGGGAGCATACTACAATATGTAAAAAATAAATCGCTAAGAATTAAGCCGTGAAACATAATGTAGTATAAAAAAGTTTATTTATTTAGGCTTACAAACTAAAATACGATGACGAATCAAATTGTTACTATCTATACTAATATTATAAAAAGGAAAGGTTTGATTTTTGTTTGTTTGTTTGTTTGTTTGTAATTAATATAGGCTCCAAAACTACCGGACCGATTTGAAAAATTCTTTCACCGTTAGGAAGCTATACTATCCCCGGTGAACATAGGCTTTATTCAATATTTCTTATCCATTACCGGAGATTTATTTCCGATTTCGTACTTTAATGTATTTCTCTCTAAATTTTACGAAGATCCATGTAGCCTTTTTGAGAAAAAGTAACACAGACAGACAAAGTTTCTTTCGCATTTCTTATTTAGCACTAAAAATACATCATTTAACTTCAGTAACCACCAGGTTGGTAGTTCTTTTTGCAGATCACATGCTATTCGTGGAGGCTCTTTAATATTACTAAATAAACTAATAAAATTCAAAGAACGTAAAGACATAGTATGCTTATCCATTGAAAGCCACATTGAAGTAGCATGTGTTGAGTTGGAGCACACTATTGTAGCAAGCGTATACAGCCCACCATCAGCTTCTTTTGAAATATTTGAAAAAAATATGGATGATATCTTATTTAAAATATCAAAATCAAATAAAAACCTCATTGTATGTGGAGACTTTAATATTGATCTTTTAGAAGTTTACTCCCTCAGTAGCAGATTAACAAATTTATTTAATTCTTATAATCTTAGGCCAACATTTATGGAACCTACTAGAATAACTGAAACATCAGCAAAATGTATAGATAATATATTTGTTTTCCAAAATGAAAAAATTGTCAGTCACAAAATTATAAGCCATTTAAAATCAGACCACTTAGGTCAACTAATTAAATTAAAACATCCAGTAAAAAATAATAATTGTAAAAAAAAAATTAAGTATGTTCCTGTGACCACAGATCGATTTGAACGGTTGAAATTGGATTGGGATTTTAAACCATCACCTAACTACTCACTTAACAACCCAAATGAGTCGTATTGTAGTTTTTTTAATAAATTCACCAATGCGTTCAATTCAATATTCATACCCAAATCGATCTTGGTCTCAGAAAAACTTAGCTTTAGTGAGTGGGCAACAGTAGGTATACATAAGAGTAGACAAAAGTTATATGAACTGTATAGTGAAAAGCAGTACAATTTTAGCCAGGAATTTAAAGAAAAAGTAAAAAATTACTCAAAAATATTTAGAAAAGTTTGTAATACAGCAAAATCAAATTATATTAGCTCGAAAATTAAAAATAGTGAAAATGTAATAAAATCAACTTGGAAAATAATTAATAATGAGACTGGAAAGGTCAATACCTACATTAATGATTACAGTTTAAAGATTAATGATTGCTCTATCAAAAATGATGTTGAAGTAGCGCAAGCTTTTGAATTTTTTTTTACTGACATTCCAATCTGTACTACAAAGTGTCTGAACTCTTCTCAAATAATAGCTGAATCATTACTTAAAGAAAATGTACCTAAATGCGATAGTAAATTTATTTTTACCCATGTTGATGAAAATGATATAAAAAAAGCCTTTAAACTTTTAAATATTAAAAAAACTGCAGATCTCTGGGGCATTTCCGTTAAAATTATTAAACCTTTAATTGATACCATTGCACCAGATCTAGCTTTTATATTTAATGAATCCATTGATTGTGGCATATTTCCTGATCTAATGAAACATAGTAAAATAATCCCATTGTTTAAATCGGGTATTAGGTCTGACCCCACTAACTTTAGACCAATATCAGTACTGCCTACATTCAGTAAAGTTTTTGAAAAACTTATTTTACACCAATTGCTTAGACATTTTAATGGCAATGACCTGCTACACTGTAAGCAATTTGGGTTTACTCGTGGCAGGTCAACTACTGATGCCGGTGTAGAGTTGGTATCGCATATTTTTGATGCTTGGGAGAAGTCGCAAGATGCTTTAGGCGTTTTTTGTGACTTGTCAAAAGCATTCGATTGCGTTCATCACGAAACATTAATCAGGAAACTACATCATTATGGAATAAGGGACAGCTCTTTGGATCTTCTTACATCTTACTTGAGTGATAGGATACAAAGAGTTGACATTAATGGGAAACGATCTAAAGGGTCTGTGGTTACAATGGGTGTACCGCAGGGCTCTATCTTGGGTCCTTTCCTATTTTTAGTTTATATTAACGACCTGCCTCATCTTGTAAAGAATGATCATGAGATTGTATTGTTTGCTGATGATACTTCATTAATTTTTAAAATGAATCGACAAAAAACAAATTTCGACGATGTAAATACTGCAATCTCAAAGGTAGTCCATTGGTTTAGTATCAATAATCTTTTGCTTAATGAAACCAAAACAAAATGTTTAAGATTTAGTCTACCTAATGTAAAACAAGTTAAGGCTGATGTAAACGTAAAAGGAGAAACGGTAGAAATTGTAAACAATACCGTATTCTTAGGAATAACCTTAGATAGTAAACTCCAATGGGGCCCACACATAGATAAGCTATCGAAGAGACTTAGTTCTGCAGCATATGCAGTTAAAAAAATCCGTCAACTTACAGACGTTGATACTTCTCGACTAGTCTATTTCAGCTACTTCCATAGTATTATGTCTTATGGCATACTATTGTGGGGGAACGCTGCAGATATAAACACCATTTTTGTGTTGCAGAAGAGGGCTGTTCGTGCGATCTATAATATGGGTCCCAGAGAATCCCTACGTAATAAATTCAAAGACATAAACATAATGACAGTACCATGTCAATATATTTATGAAAACTTGTTGTACACTCATAAAAACATCAATCGATTCATTAAAAAAAGCGATATACATAATGTAAATACTAGAAATAAGAATAAACTCGCTGTTCCCACAACTAGACTACATAAGATAAGTGCATCTTTTAAAGGGCAATGTATACGCTTCTACAACAAAACTCCAAGTGAGTTGCAAAAATTATCAATAAATAAATTTAAAAAAATTGTGAAGCATATTCTTTGTAAAAAGGCTTATTACAAAATATCAGATTATCTAGAAGATAAAAAAGCTTGGAACGAGTTTTGCTCCAACTCAAAATCTAACAAATTACAGATAAGCAAATCATATGTACTAGACACATAAGTTATGAACATACTAGTGGTTTCTTCTCACTTCTTCCACTGGTGGACAAAAAATTGAAGTGAAATATAAAATAATTTTAATTGATAATAATGAATAGTATAAAATATGACTTGTCTAAGTGCTTATTTGTAAGCCTAAAGAAATAAACTTTCATTTCATTTCATTTCATTTCATTTCATTTCATTTCATTTCATTTCATCATTAGCACCTCTTCCATCATGGCCTGTTGCAGCGTTGGATCGCGAGGAGTGGAAGGAGAAAAGGGAGGCCTTTGCTTAGCAGTGATACAATAATATTTAAAAATAAATAATAAAAAAAATACCACATACGAATTGTTAAATTATCACGTTAACACTTTGACTGCGATTTTTTTTCGACGACTGCGATCTTTTTTTGAACCTAAAAAAAGTGCTGCCGCTCTACACAGCGGTTGTGTTGCGCCGCACATGCGTTTCGTTCGAAAAATATTACGGCTGTGCTGAGTCACAAAGATCTGTATTTTCTCAGCCGCTGCGCTAGTGTGGATTTACGCATATTAGTCACTTGTAGAAAACAACACATACCGGGTGATTTTAGCACTCAAAGTGTTAAAATTTAACTCCTCAACTGCTGACTATGACTACGAAGTATTTTCGTTAATCAGGAATCTTCCAGACATTGCTACATTGCTAGCAAACCGGAAGTTATCGGCCCGGACCGGAAGCGCCGATAATAAATTTACCCCCCCCCATCTTCCTATCGTGAACTCTGCTGATAGGAGGATGAACTAAAGATGTATGATATTTGAAGTTCTAATAGATGGATGTTATTGTTGTTTTGAGATAGACCATTTTTGAATTTGCGACCACGATATTTTATTATTGTGTGAAGTATTGGATTTGCGACTCTGTTTCTTATGGTTGCTTCAGGTCCATGTTGTGCGGTGATGATTGAATATTTATAACTACGTGCGCCCTGTGGCTTCGCCCGCGTGGAAATCTATGTGTCAAATAGTTTATAAATCTTTCTCTTTAATATCTCTATGTATTTAAAAAAACCGCATCGAAATCAGTTGCGTAGTTTTAAAGATCTAAGCATACATAGGGACAGACAGACAGCGGGAAGCGACTTTGTTTTATTATACTAAACAAGCGGACCCGACAGACGTTTTCGTCTTCACTATGAATATTGATTTCAAATTGTTTACATCCTCTTTGACGATATTTGCAGCACGCATTCTGTCAATGTTATGTCAAACGCCATAAGGTTACCTACATCAAAAAAGTTTGAATTGTAAAAACATTCCAAATAATTTAATATATGGTGGTTAAGTATTCTTAAATTTTCTAATTTTCCGCGCAATTTTCTTAACATTTTCTTTCATAAGAACCTTCTCCTGACTATAACAAACACAACAAAAAAGAATTAGCGAAATCGGTCCAGCCGTTCACGCGTGATGCCGTGACCAAGGGAAATAGGGATTCATTTTTATGTACATATATAGATGAAGAAAGAAAGAAGAAAATAATTTTATTTGGCCAAAAAAAAACAGGTTTAACAAAACAACACATTAAAACAGTAAAACACAGCAAACATAAAATTAAATTAAATAAACCTACAGAGAAACAATAATAATAATACACGTAACCTGCTGACCAAAAAGGGTCAAACTCAGCTATGTGCTGAACCACGCATGGCGCGGAACAACGCTGATTTTCAGTTTGTACCTTTTTTATTTAGTCACATCACGGACAAGGAAAGAGAGATGCTCTAAACAAACAAAAAAAAAATTAATAGTTAAATAAATGAAATGAAATTAAAATATATTTATTCTGATAGAGCTAAGACTTAATTATCTAGCTATAGTAAACAGATACAGCACACGACTTAAAAATATTTAAAAGTAAATAATTAATAATATACATTGATTGAAACAAAACAGACATATGTATTTTCAAAATTAATGTTGTGTAGATCAAGCCGTGTGTGATGGTCAGTTAAAAAAAAAAACAAAACAACAAAAAGAAGATTATAAACCGAATGCTGCCAAAAAAAACATTGAGAAGAAGGGAAAAAAAGATATTTCAACAAAACCCAAGGACCGAGGGGTCGTCACCCCTCGAGTTGACGCCGGGGTAATGAGGCCAAGCCTCGAGACCCCTCTCTGTGCCCCCACCAGGGCCGGAAAGAAATCTGTTGATTGATTGATCAAGCCGTGTGTGATGGTCAGTTCCGTGTTCCTGCGCTATCAGAACAGGTTTTTACTCAGCTGAATGTTGCGAGCCCCACAACGCTGATTTTCAGCATGTGATAATAAATTATTTACTTCAGGCAACATTAGTCTAGTACAGGATGTAAAATACTTTAAAAAAAAACTATTTACTACTACATCCCAAACCGCCTTTACCCATTCCATGGTATTATTTAATTTTTGGTAGTTCTACTGACAATTAATTAATTGTCAGTAGAACTACCAATTTTTTCATGTCCTAATGCTTTACTGGCCTTCCTCGTGGACAACGGCCACGAGGAAGGCCTAGGCGGAGATGGCGGGATGAGCTCGACCTATACAATAAGGAGTGGGTTCTCCTTGCTGAGGACCGAGATGAGTGGAAGAAGGGGAGGGAGGCCTTTGCCCTGCAGTGGGACACCCCGGGCTAATATAATAATAATAATAATGCTTTACTGATTTTACTTTTTACGAAATTATATTATACTTTTTTAATGTAATCAATTTTGTTTCAGGTATGTTAATGAATGAAGTAGATGTGTGTTTCCAGCGGAATGCCTGTCAAAACCCAGTGGGGTGTTCAGGCAAGTACGGTTTCCTCTTGGATTATTTTTGTTTGCCCACCATACCAGTAGACTGGCTGAGTGACGCTCGCTTTTGGTTTACCCGCAAATTGTCTGTCTTTGATTGTTTTGATGATACTAGTTATAATAACTACAATTAATGATTATTTTTGTATCTATTCCACAAAACTAAAAAACCTGTTTAAAGTAAGGGATTCGAAGTCAGTTTTTAGTTCTTTAAAAATAATCAAACTATTATATATTACCTTGATCTCGGGCCATAAAGTGACCCGGTCCTTTGGAAGGCTTGCGTGGGGCCGAAGCCAACAGTACAGAGGCCCTTTGAGAAAGTTAATCTAAAGGCGAATATTCAATTCATTATTATCATCAGCAGCCTATGTTAGTCCACTGCTGGAGATAGGTTTCCCCTAATTAGCGCCATAGCGCCCTGTCTTCACCTCGCCACTTTTAGCATCTACCTGCAGTCTTTCGCAGATCGTCATCCCACCTAGCCCGAGGTCGACTTTTACTACGTTTCCCGAGTCGTGATCTCCACTCAAGAAAACGTATACCCCATGGTTTGTCGGATTATTCTTCTACTAACAGGACAATTCAGAAGTTTCTCCTAAATAACTCCTAAACACCCTCCCAATAAGCGAGGTAGCGCTCAATCTAAATTGTCTACTAGGAGATATTTATTGCTGTGATTTCCTTCGGTTATCTACGAGGGAACCGGGAGAAAATATCAGCTGGGGTTATTTATTCGCCTATTTGTTTTCAATCACCTGATTTTCAGCGTTTGGAAGGGAATTTGTCTTTTATGAGTAGGTTAGTATTTATCTATAGGTACTCGGTTCTAGAACACAATATATTTCATATATTTAAATAAATCATCATCATAAGCCTATAGCAGTCCACTGCTGGACATAGGCCTCCTTCAATGAGCGCCATAGCGCCCTGTCTTCTGCTTGACGCATCCAGCATCTTCCTGCAGTCTTTCGCAGGTCGTCATCCCACCTGGTCGTAGGACGGACCGGTTTGCGACAGGCGTAAATTAAGCAATCAGTGCTGTTAAACGTCAATTTTGTATTAGTTTGACACCAGCTACAACGTCAAAATTGGTCAAAATTAGCGTTTGACAGCACTGATTGCTTAATTTACGCCTGTCTCAAACCGGTCGCGAGTTACATAATCACCATACCGGATTACTTAGTTGTTGTATTACCAATCAAAAACATTAATTATTTTAAAAAGGTTTATTTTGTTACAAAGATAAATCATAACATCGTTAAAAAAAAGGTTTGTTGTGATACAAAGAACCTACTAATATTATAAACGCGAAAGTTTGTGAGCGTGCTCTTTCACGCCAAAAACTACTGAATGGACTTTGATGAATCTTCACAATAATATAGCTTACATATCAGAATAACATATAGGCTACAATTCATAAAGATATATTTTATATTATCCAAAATATCTATCACCATGTGGTTAAAACCGCGAGACGCAGCTAGTACATTGTAAATTGGTTAAAAAAGGTTTGTTGTGGTACCAGACCTAAACATCGGTTGCGTATTAACCATGATGTTAAAATCATATTTTTAGGAATCAATAGCAACAGCTACAGCAGCGTTGCTTGCGTGAAGTCTGCGCTAATTTCATCTCGAGTTACAACATTTAATATATTTCGTAATTTATCACTCTCTCATGTGTTTATGGGTTGGACTATATTTGTTCTTTTACTCATCAGCGTTTTTCTTCAGCAATAACGAATGCACAGTTAATTTCATAATTGAATTCATTGTTCACAGTACATTATATACAGCTAGGTCAATGTGCACGCACCCTTGAAAGGTGACGCAGTAAAATGATTTCGAGTTTTCGGTGTCTAATTTAATTAAAATAAATAAATAATTCTGGACAATTTACACAGCATTATCTAGCCCCATGGTAAGCAGAGCTTGTGTTATGGATACTAGATAACTGATATACATAATACTATATATTACATAGATAGATATTTTTTATTATACATAGAAAACGACCAGAACACCCGAAACAAATATCTGCAGATCGTACACACAATTGTTCCGAGGCGGGAATCGAACCCGCAACCTCCTGCGTCGCAGGCGGACCTTCGCCCACCGCGTTACATCGGTTGTCAAATGTAGGAACTTACATAATTTAAAAATAAAAACATTGTAAGCGGAAGGGACACATCCTGCGTTTACAGACGCATTGCATTATGCGTCCAGTGCTTCATAAAAGCGCAGTCCGTGTCCAGCCTTCCAGCTATAAGGTTCAGATAGCTACTGGTACTGCCCCTTACCCGGCGCATCAGGGATGCTGTTCTGTTTCGGATGTACGCGGAAAAGTCATCGACGCGATACTCTGCCAACATAGGACGCGCTACAGAAGCGGGGCAAAAAAAAAATACAAAATAATTTATTTGCCATTTCACTTATATGTATGTACACATTTCTGGCGGCCCCCGCACGAGGCAAGCCTGTGTCGCGGGAAGCCTGTTTCCAAAGGTAACTTTAACAATACAGATTTAAAGAAACTGATACAGGGCAAACAAACAAATACAATAAGAAAATAAAACTAATCAATTATATATATAGGTGATACAAAAAATAATTAAACAAAGTACACAAGGCAGTATGTGGTAATATGCTGAATTCTGATTATAGGTGTTGTCTAACTTCCTGTTGGCACTCTATTTACGTCGCGTTCAATTAGGAACTTGAGGAAATTTCATAAATTATTTGAATCCATACTTTAATACAAATAGGGAAAGTTCATAACGACCCAGTTTGTAGCGCTGTCAAGGCGGACTGAATAATTAGAACGAGGGTCCCAGGTTCGGTTCCCGTCGCGGTAGAATAATTTTGGTTTTTATACCATTTTTGTTATTTTAAAGTGTTTTTTGTTTTGTTACAAAGGCTAATGTTTACTCAACCTATGAATATTGTACCTTAGGATAAAATATAACCTTTTCCATAGAAACAACAGGTAGGAACCCGCAGGCAGAAGCTAGTAAATAATATTGAAAGAGAAAGTACCTGCCGGGCGGTCCAATCGCGCTTAATAAACCTTCAAATAAGGGTGTTCTACAAAATAGGCCTTCCATTTAACGTTGTCCCCATTACTGAGCATAAGACCTGTCCCATTTTCAAAACGTCCAAGTTCTTTGATAATTTGAATGGGACGACGAATCCCCAGTAAGTTATGGGTGCTTTAAACCCGAGGCCCGTGATTGGTATGGGTCCGGGAGGCCCCATTCTAATTTACTTGGGAATTATGAATGTAATGAAAATAATGTCGTAGCAAAGTTTTGGTAATGATTTACGATGACTTTGTCGGGGGTTGTCGACGATTTTGTCATCAGCTTTGTGGTCAGTTTTGTCGTCAATTTGTCGTTTACCTTTAAAGGTAGTTAATTGTTGTCTATCGATTTTAATTATTGATTTTGTACCTAATTAACCGACCTGGGGGAGGTCCCCCAGGAAGGTGGTGGTTAATGAACTAGGATTAAAAAAACAAACATCGTGGTAGATTTAAATTAGGTACCTTACCTATATAATATACAGGGCGTCCCACAGCCATGCCATATGGAGGGAAAGTACCTTAAATATTGTAGACAGAACATCTTACCGAAAGAAGACTTCATTTTTTATTTTAAAAATAATTGAAACTGCATTCTAAGATTTTAGCCTGTCTGAACTTGTACCCAGTTCGAACCCGCCAAATTGTAAAAAATCACATCTCATTTAACGATACCGATCAAAAGGCTCAATCGTAAGTTTTTTTTCCAAGTAACATAGGAGACGGACATAGGACTTTTTATCAACATTTTTATTTTTTATTTTATTTGTGTATGTGTATATTACCAGTTCGCATATCATTTAAAACAAAATAAGTGTAATACGTGTTCTTGAGTGGAGACCGTGACTCGGTAAGCGTAGTGTAGGACGCCCTCCGAGCAGGTGAGATGACGACCTGCGAAAGACTGCAGGTAGAGACGGGATGCGTGAAGACGCTATGGCGCTCATTAGGGAAGGCCTATGTCCAGTGGACTGATATAGGCTGATGATATGATGTGTTGTGAACTGTTTAGTTATTTTGACACTCGTTTTAAAAACGCTATTTCCATTTCAAAGCTACGGAGCTGCTAAAAGCAAAGTTACAAAGAGTTAATTTCATGAAATTTCTACTACATTTCGTGAACATTCTACATCTCCAGAATATTCCAACACAGAATGTGAACTCGCAAAGCTACTTATTTAAAACTGAATTAATTCTGAAGTCACGTCCCGAAATAAACTTGAAGAATTTACCTACATCCGGTATCCCGCTGCCAAATTTACTTCTTTGAAAGTGGATTCGTCAGACTTAGTGTTTCGCAAGAACGTCACCCGGTGCAGTCATTATTATGCAGGCAATGTGTGCCACGTGAAATTCATCAGAGCAATAGTTCGTTCATCATTTCATGTAGAAAACCAGCGCTGATTGGCTCTTGTGTCATTGTAGCAATGCTGAGCCGGTAGCCTTTTTGTGTTCTCGTATTTAAATTATTTTTCACTTCTCTTGCTCAAAAGGTGTATCATAATAGTTTAGCTTAGCGGGCCTAAAACTCGAGTTTAATACCTCGGGCTAAAAAGTATTTTTTCTTTTTAATTTTTGTCTAAAATCATCAGCCCATACAAAGCATTCGTTCTCTTACATAAAAACTCGACTTCTTGGTGCTCCGTCAATCTTTTTTTTTGAAAATAGAACCGTCTTGGTGATGTTTTATGAAGGTTGATTCTTCCCTTCACGGTAGAATGCGAACTGTTTCGTTGCGGGTTAAATAGAGATTTAATTTGAATTGTTTTATTTTCTCGCAATCGAAGTGAAAAGTAGAGTGTTTTACTCGGGCCAAAACCACCCATTATAACTCGGTCTTGTCATCCTCCCTCGCTACGCTCGGGAGTATAACAACCTCGTATATAATGGGATGGTTTAGTCCCTTGTAAAACAATCTACTATTATTATTTCCTAATTTGTTATCTTTATTCGTTTTTAATCTGTATTATTTTATATGAAACGCAAATAAATATTTTCTATTTCTTTTTCTCATTTCATTTATTGCAAGAAATATGATCTTAATACAAGGTCTTAAACTATACTTAATTTACATTTAATTTTTTATATTATTTTTCATACTATATACTTATAATTTACATTTTAAATTATTTCATCCTAGAATATTTCAGAAACTTGACGTTTTTGGACAACAAACTATAGGATTTTTGAAGTGAAAACTTCTTTAGGCGCGTTGAGCACTTTTTGAGTGAACAAAAATCATGGAACTCGCGTCATCATCACCGAACGCTTCCCAGTATAAATAAAATATTAAATTACTTAGTTTTCACTTATATCGGCAGTCCCCAAAGACTGCCCCCGTTTTTTATTTGTCTTTGTGTCTTCTATGTAAATACCATTGAGTGATGTGGCTGTAAAAATATTAAAGTTAATTTTAAACATTTTATTTCAGTTTTAAGTAGTAGTTTGTTAAAAGGGACTGACAATAGTCATTACAATCACGCAAAGGCCCTTAAATATTGAAGAATAAAAACAAACAAGCGGGGCACTCTTCGAGGACTAAGGTACCTATTTTATATTTTCATTATACTGATGACGCGAGCTTCATGCTTCTTGTTCACCCAAAAAGTGCCTAAAAATATATATTGTAGGCCGCGATTTTGAAAAAAAAAATCAGTTTAGCAGATTTTAGACACCGTCCTCAGAACAAAAATCGTCTAGCCACTTAATAATACGTTTTCCTAGCTTTCTTCGAGCTTTTCCTTCAGCATTGCCGATAATAATAACACTGATATAATAAACAGCCCTCTACGTTAGCAAAATGGCGACTCATGCCTTGTCATAATTTAATACCGACTACAATGAACTGTCATCTGTCACAATAAAGTCGATAAACATAATGTTTGCATGATGCTGTATTTTGTTCCGGGTTCATTTCTCATTTACTGTGAAAATTAATGCATTTTGATATAAATAAACAAAATTACGCTGAGAATTTTGGCAATGATGTAGTGGCGATATCAGGATTTTTTGAAGTATAAACCCAATAAATTTGATAATCTCGGGCCATAAAGTGACCCGGTCTTTTGGAAGGCTTGCTTGGGGCCGAAGCCAACAGCACAGAGGCCCTTTGAGAAAATTAATCTAAAGGCGATGGCTACACATAGCATGGGTATCCTATTGCAAAGAAAAGTGAAAGAAATAAAACCAGGCTATTTTGATGGATGGATAGACTGGGTAATCGGGCTATAGGGGAGATTGCGGACGTCTGCCATAAACAAGTCAATCATAATGTTAGAGTGGCAGAAGGTAGCTTGCCGAATACTGGATGGGTTACAACACAACGGACGGGACAAGTAAAATTTTATCAAAACCATGAGGGTTGCTCAAAGGAAGTGGGCTATGCCAGGTATCCGCCTCGTAGACCAAACGTCGAAATTCAACGAAAAAGGTCGAAGATGAAGGTATTCGGGTAGGTATTGCAGGCAATAAGAAAATATTTCCGATGGATCAAAGCTGTATCCGAATGGTGGCCTAAATATATACTGTAACAAATATTAGAATAATGCTGGATGATCCAAAAACCGGTAATAAATGGCACTAGTTAATAACTAAACGAAGGACCACAAACTGTTGTGTGTTATAAGTAAAATTCGTTTAAGATGTAGAGGGAAGGATTAAGAACGAATCAAACCCTCGAGTGATACTAAAATAAAGTAAAGTAAAAAATCATTTATTTCTTTAGGCTTACAAATTAAGACAAGTCATATTTTATACATTAAATTGATCGTTTGACACTGATTTAATTCATTGCAAATAAGTAATAATTTACAATAAAACGTAAGCATTTATACATGTGTGAGTAGGTGGATCTGATATGACCTAGTTTATTGAGTTTACTTATCGTGCGGTATTCCGTACACAGCATCATCTAGCCCCAAGCTAAGCAGAGCTTGTGTTATTATGAGTACTACATAACTGATAATACTATACAATACACAGATAGACATTTTTTATTATACATGTCTATTATCATCAGGGATAGGCTTGGTGGTAGGCCGGGTCCGTAGCGAGTTTTCAATTAGTTTGGTCGTTAAGGCGAAATGAGTTCGCTTTTTCGAGACAAGGACGAACGAACGCCGCGCGGGGAAGGCGAGAAAGGGAGGCAAGAGCGGCAGAATGACCGGCCCGTACGCAATGTCACTGGTTTTTATTTTTAAATTTGTTATTGCTCTAAAATAATACTGAAACTTGGAATTTTTAGTTAATTTATAAATAAAATATAATACTCAACATTTTATCATCATCTTCATCAGCCCATAGCAGTCCAATGCTGGACATAGGTCTCCCCCAATGAGCGCCATAGCGCCCTGTCTTCAGCTTGCCGCATCCAGCATCTACCTGCAGTCTTTCGCAGGTCGTCATCCCCTGGTCATTTAACATTAATAATATCCAGCATAACAATAAATAATAGTCTATACACATTAACAACCATCACAACATTTAGAAGTAGCAACATTATGCTGAGACAGGACCTATTGGTTCGCATTGTGTAGTCGCTTGTTGCTTTTATATAAATACGTAGTTATTTTTTTTTTCTTTATGTTCTTCTTTACCTATAGATACTATAATGATTTAGTAACAAGCTGTACCTACTTGTGAATCAATAAATGTATTTCCTTTCTTTTCTTTCTTCTTTTCTTTCTTTCACAATAACATTTTTTCACAACACTCCTGGGATCCTGCCTCGAGGAATCGCACAAGCTCTCGGGCAACTCCTCGGGTATGGATCATTCAAAATCTCTGATAAAAGCCTTCGATAGTCGGTATACCAACCGAATCCTAGCGCTAAGCAGAGGTAACCTTCGCATGACAAGAGCCCTAACTGGACACTGTCGCCTTAACAAGCACATGTTCAAACTAGGGCTAAGCGACACACAATCCTGCAGATTTTGTGAGGAGGCGGATGAAACGCCCCTCCATCCAAGTGTGGAGCACTGATGCACAAACTCAGCATCCATCTGGGCAAGCATCTGCATAGCCCAGACGAGCTGCGAGACATCACCCCGAAGAAAATCCTACAGTTCCTAGCAGCTGCAAGGGTTAGTGGCGAACTATGAACGCCACGGCTTCGGGGCTGAAACGTAAAAGTGGCGATCACAATAGGCCTATCATGGCCGCCGTGATACGAAAGACACCCCAAGCTAATAATAAAAAAAATCATTTTTTCGGATTCGTATTCTGCATACTCATAATAAGTATCCGGGATGTTTGAGCGGTACATTACACAGATGAAAGATTTCATTCCCAATGAAGTATTGAGTCGGAAACTCACGTTGGTAATGTTTAAATATGGATTTATCCGGTTCAAAGAATACTTCTTCAATTGACAACTGAATTTGTGTCCTAAGGAGAAAACGTCAAGAGATCAAACCTACTGAAATAAAGCTTGTAACGCGTAATCGCGTCGCATCATGATAAGCCTATATTAGTCCACCGCTGGACATAGACATAGGCCTCCCCTAATAAGCGACATAGCGCTCTGTCTTCAGCTTGCCGTATCCAGCATCTGTCTGCAGTATTTCGCAGATCATCACCCTACCTAACAGGAGGGCGTCCCGTACTAAATCAGCCGAGTCGTGGTCTCCACTCAAGAACACGTCTGTAAAATATATCCAAATGTTACGAGTTTAAGCTCATACAATGCAATACAATACAAATACGCTTTATTGCACATCAAACACAGAAATAAACAGTAAAGAACAAACAAAAAAAGATACAGATGCACAGGCGGCGGCCTTATCGTTAAGAGCGATTTCTTCCAGACTACCTTTGGATGGACACGTAGCTATAGTATAGGTATAGACGGTGGCGTATTATTGACCAATGTTGTATATACATTAGGTATATATAATATAAAACATGTACAAATACATAAATACTTGTTTATGCGTTAATGGAAATAAATACTGACTATAGACACATGCATGAAATATATAATATTTTTATGTATAATAACATAAAAATATTATATATTTCATGCACTATTTGTGCTGTGCGGCAGTGCCGCGGTCTAGATCTGCGTCAACCTTTAGAATTCGGCCCGAATTCCAGTAAATCAATCGCTTCACCATAACAATGGTTTCGTCTCGGAATCCTTTGATTGCGGTTGCGCGTCAAAAGTGTCGATATTGAAACCATTCTATCAATCTCTCCGTGAAAATAGCACCGCACTATCTAGAGCTTCTTACAACCCTTGTGGTGTGATTGGGTGTCCGCCTGCAACGCAGGATGTTTCCGGTTCGATTCCCGCCTCGGAAGAAATGTTTGTAAGATCTGCAGATATTTGTTTCGGGTGGTCTGGTAGTTTTCTATGTATAGGTAATAAAAAAATATCTATATAATGATATTATCTATATCTTTATCTCGATCTGATATTTGTTTCGGGTAGTTTTCTATGTATAATAAAAATATCATGTAATGTATTGTATTTTATATATCAGTTATCTAGCTTGGGGCTAGATAATGCTGGGTGAATTATCCAGCATTATTAAAATTTATTTATATCTTTCTTTCATCTATGGACGGTTCTGCAATTACACCATTGTCATAGTAAAGCGATTGGTTATCAGAATTCGGGAGCAGGCAATAACTATAAAGCTGATAACGCACTCGCTTATCTAAACCTTCTTAACAGCCTCGTAAAATCTTAGTAAAGACGTAAGCGTCGCTTTTATCTTGAAGGAGGCCTTTTGTTCCTAGCCTCTTGACTAATTAGACAGGATAGATCACAGATAGTAAGTACCTCCCATAATTTGTACAACCGTATGGTGATTATGTAACTCGCGACCGGTTTGCGACAGGCGTAAATTAAGCAATCAGTGCTGTCAACCGTCAATTTTGTATTAGTTTGACACCAGCTACAACGTCAAAATTGGTCAAAATTGACGTTTGACAGCACTGATTGCTTAATTTACGCCTGTCGCTAACCGGTCGCGAGTTACATAATCACCCGGCGGATCACAAGAAGCAAATTTTCAATCAAACCTTTTTTGTTTTTTTTTCTTTGGGCGCTGTGA
This sequence comes from Eupithecia abbreviata, assembly GCA_943735965.1. Classification (NCBI taxonomy): domain Eukaryota; kingdom Metazoa; phylum Arthropoda; class Insecta; order Lepidoptera; family Geometridae; genus Eupithecia; species Eupithecia abbreviata. Next base: position 7,687,678 of record OX030998.1, on the reverse strand, counting down.
AACTTTCTTGTCACTGTCATTGTAAATTTCCCTCCGAATGCACCCAAACAGCCAACCATTAGCAAAATCATCTTGATGCAAAATTTATAAGTTTTTAATGATTCGTAACCGATCATATTCTATATTATAGATATTCTATTTAAGAAGTTTAGGACACTCTGAAACAGACACTGGCAGAGTCGTAGCGAAAAGCAAGCGGCGCCAAAACAAAAAAGAAGTTGAAGACGTTAGAAAATATAGATTTACCAATAATAGGTAATTGATTTTTGGAGAATTAAGTAAAATTACGTCATCATTACGTCATTGGTAGGTTTACTTACAAAAACCAAACAACTGGTTATCACCATATGAACCCTTTTATTATTATTTATCGTTGTATGGACATTGTTATCAGTATGTGCACTTTAAACGTACCTACCTACTGTTCTATGACAAAGCTTTAGCATGACCTACCTACATAGATAAAATAATTGACATACTCTTACTATTTCTGATCTGACAATATCGGAAATAAAAAAAAAAACAAAAAACAAAAAAAAAAAACAATCCAAATGCAGCCAAAAAAAAACATTGAGAAAGGGGAAAAAAAAGATATTCCCACAAAACCCAAGGACCGAGGGGTCGTCACCCCTCGAGTTGACGCCGGGGTAATGAGGCCAAGCCTCGAGGCCCCTCTCTGTGCCCCCACCAGGGCCGGAAAGAAATGTATTGCTCTGACATTAATTTGCGATTGTTTTATTATATTAAAAACTTATTCTTATTAAATACAATTATTATTTATTTTAACTACTTATTTCAAAATGACATTCCTATATTAATTAATGTTATAAATATGATTGTTTAGAATTTTAGCTAACATGTAACAAGAACCCAAAAATTGTTGTGCCCTGACAGGGTTTTTATGCATTGTGTACCTACTAATATACTACACCTAAAAAACTACCTGTTTGCCTGTATGCATGAAATCACAATAAATGATATGAATATGCTATGGTTTTTTAATAGATAGAGTGATTCAAGAGGCAGGTTTATATATATATAGGACGTCCCACAGCCATGCCACATAGAGGGAAAGCACTTTAAATATTGTAGATAGGAAATTGTACTGAAAGAAGGCTTCGTTTTGTTTCTGAAAACAATTTAAACTGCATTCTAAGATTTTTGAATAATCGCCTGTCTGAAACAGGAATCGAACCCGCCAAATTATAAAAAAAACCACACCTCATTTAACGATACCGATCAAAAGGCACAATCGTAAGTATTATTTTTTCTCAAGTAACATATATATATAGATAATTATTTATTGCACATTTAGTATAAAATAACAATGCAAAATAAAAACTTAAAAAAAACTAGATACAATTGGCGGTCTCATCGCTCCAGAGCGATCTCTACCAGACAACCATGGATAGATAGGATCGTGGACAGTATCTTAAGTAAAAGGAAGACCATGAAATTTTACATTTATAATTTCATAATAGATAATTTATAATACACATAAAAGAAGCATTTGCACCCGTGCGAAGCCGGGGTAGGTCGCTAGTAAGATATAAGCGAGTTTGCTTAGGAAACCTATAAACAAGACCCAACATGGCGAGCCTTGAAAGTACAACCGCAATGCGTCACGGAACAAGAAAATATATTCCAGAGGAATTTAAAGGGTTTTTGAACAAAACACATATAAAAGGCTTGAAAATAAGAACAGTTAATTACGAATTTTATTTTGGTTCTTCGGTTTATAATAAAAATAGAGCATACAAAAATATCTGAAACAAAATAATAATAATAATAGTCATTTATTTCAGGTCATAAAAAGAAACCCATAGGTTATTTATAATATACTAGCGGACCGTCCCGGCTTTGCACGGGCATTGGAATTTTTAAGGTAGTTTTTTTTAGACCTTGGATATATTATTGGAGTTAGTAAGGATCCCTAATTTTTTTGAAAGTAAAATATAGCCTGTGTTCACCGCGGATAGTGTAGCTTTCTAATGGTGAAAGAATTTTTCAAATTTGTCCAGTAATTTCGGAACCTATACAAACAAACAAACAAAAATCAAATCTTTCCTCTATAATATTAGCATAGATATAGATAGTATAGATAGAACCGAAGAACTAAAATAAATAAATAAATAATGCAGGATAGTTCACACAGCATCATCTAGCCCCATGGTAAGCAGAGCTTGTGTTATGGGTAGGTACTAGATAACTGATATACATAATACAATACATTACATAGATAGATATTTTTATTATACATAGAAAACAACCAGAACACCCGGAACAAATATCTGCAGATCGTACACACAATTGTTTTGAGGCGGGAATCGAACCCGCAACCTCCTGCGTCGCAGGCGGACCTTCGCCCACCGCGCCACATCGGTCGTCAAATATATAAAATAATACCAAAATATATAAAAGCTTGGAACGAGTTTTGCTCCAACTCGAAACCTAACAACCTAAAAAGGTAAAGGTTTTTTGTTCGCTTCGTCCATGCCAGTACCCATAACACAAGCTTCCGAAATCCAACCAAAGTCGTGCTTTAACGTACGTCGTGCTTTAAAGTGTCCGCGTCGCGGCCAGGAGCAGGACGGACTGTGTTCAATTCAGGCACGTACCTGATTTTCGTCTTGCCACGCAGACCTCGTTACACCGTATCTACGTATATATAACATCATTGTACCTATCATATAAAATCTTATCTCAAAGCCAGATAAGTTTCTTGTGACCCAGCAAAGTCTTATTCCTGGCATTAAAATTCAATCCATGGATAAGCTGAGGAGATTATGTCGGATTATCTAACCTAGATTCAATTATTTAGAGTCGACATTATTGATATAAGAAAATTATTTTTGAATAGGAGACATAATATTTTTCTTGGACACTGTTTTATAATAGGTAGCTCAAAAACTGTATTTTTTATATTGTTGTCCCACTGCAGAGCAAAGGCCTCCCTCCCCTTCCCCTTCTTCCACTCATCTCGGTCCTCAGCAAGGAGAACCCACTCTTTATTGTATAGGTCGAGCTCATCCCGCCATCTCCGCCTAGGCCTTCCACGTGGCCGTCGTCCGTCCGGGACCCAGTCAGTGGCGATCTTCGCCTACTGCTGGTCTGATATACGCCACACATGTCCAGCCCAGTCTCACTTGAGTTTGGCGGCTTTTTGGGCAGCGTCGGTTATTTGCGTTTTGGAGCGCAGTAACGTGTTTCTAACGCGGTCTGTAAGTCTGACTCCCAGGATACTGCCCTCCATAGCCCTCTGGCATACCGCGAGGCTGATGAACTTTTTTAAAACAGTATGGATTAAAAAAAATATTTAATCTAGCCACGCCTTGCGATCATCTATGATTCAAAAAGTTTATAAACCTTCTTCTATTGCTGAAAATTGCATTAAAATCCGTGGAATAGCTTTAAAGATTAAGTGAAACGACAGCAGAAGCAACATCGTGTTATATTGTAGATGCTAGATGCGGCAAGCTGAAGACAGGGCGCTATGGCGCTCATTAGGGGAGGCTTATGCCCAGCTGTGGACTGCTATAGGCTGATGATGATGATGATAGATACTTAACAAATGCTTACTATAATAATAATATTTTATTACCAAATTCAAAAAAATTATAAATAAATTACTCCTTAGAATTATCATGCTCTAAATATATACAGAATTAACATCCCAAGTTGAACAGAAAAATAAACAAAGCAAAGAAATCTGCATTGTTAAATATAAAGCAAGATTTTCTCAAACAACCTTAACGCAGCGCGTTGTGAAAAGATCTTCAACTGGTCTCTTGAGGTTATAGTGCAGGAGCTGGCGTTTTCTTATAAATCTTACAAAAATACCTTTTATTAGGCTACTGGCTGCACCCCGTGGCTTCCACTTGAAAATCTATGTGTCAAATGGTTTATAAAACATAATTGAAACACTATATCTATTTTAAAAGAACCGCATCAGACATCGACAGACAGATAGCGGGAAGCGACATTGTTTTATACTATGTAGTGATTCTGTCCCACTGTTGAGCAAAGGTCCCCTTTCCCTCCTTCTATACTTCTCTATTTTGCACCTGTGAGGTACATCACACTAATATTATAAATGCGAAAGTTTGGATATTTATATTATTTATATGGATGGATGGATGTTTTTCTTCTTCACGCCAAAACTACTGAACGGATCAGGCTGAAATTTGCATATATTTATGCGAAGATGTTGCTCTAAGCCTAGAAAAGATAGACTACTTATTTATCCTACATAACACTTTATGGGATAGAAATAACCTTTAATCGTTTCCATAGACGCAACCCGTGCGTAGCCACGAGTAGACACTAGTATTTAATATAACGATTTTTTCAGCGACACCATTCCTACAATTGTAACTTTTAGTACTCATTTACGTAGTGACAATTATTTTGGTTTAGGTACTATTAGCTAACACAATTCTTCCCACCTTTTGCAAGTTATTTTATTGATTGTATTTTGGGGGAAACAATATGATTTCTCAGTTACTTATTTAAACATGGATGTAATTTAGGTATGCAGATTTATTTAAAAAGCTTTTGAAACAGTCCGGAAACCAGTCCCATGATAACATAAAATATGCACGCAACAATTAGAGCCTACCTTTTTTATAACAATGACGTGAAATAGACATCACTGGCTTTATGACTATAGCTATTGTTTTATTTCATTTTCACTCGTCTTTGTTTGATCGTGATATTTTGTGGTTCATTGTCCGATTGAAGATTTTTCTGCGCATTAAGAACGTAAAATATTTGCTCATTTGATATCTACGCTATTTTAGTGGATAGTAAAATTGTAATATCTAAAGCCAAATCCAGCACCTGCGAAAGACTGCAGGCAAATGCTGGATATGGCAAGCTGAAGACAGGGCGCTATGGCGCTCATTGGGGGTGGCCTATGTCTAGATTTCTAGAAGTAGACTGCTATAAGCTGAAGATGATGATGGTAATGATGATTTATTTGTAAAAAAAGTTGGGTAAAAGGCATCCTTTATTCCCTTCCCTTTACAGTCTGTTTTCGATATTTCTCTGTCAAAGGCGTCAAGATCGTATCTTCCGTCAAAGTCTGATTTTAATCTAAAGTGAATGTGTATTTACAATTCAACATTCGAAAATACACATTCACTTTAATACTGCTGATATATTTTTACACAGAGAATCAACAACATTGATTACAAGTATACCTACTATATATAATACTTCTCATATATTTTTACACAGAGAATCAACAACATTGATTACAAGTATACCTACTATATATAATACTTCTCATATATTTTTACACAGAGAATCAACAACATTGATTATAAGTATACCTACTATACATAATACTTCTCATATATTTTAACACAGAGAATCAACAAAATTGATTAAAAGCGTACCTGTAAATCAGAGCAGAAATCAAATTAAATGTAACATTACCTTTCCAAAACAAAGTGCTAAAATAAAATGCGAAGTCGGAACGCAGCAATAAAAAACATTACAAAACAGCATGACGTAACATCCGGATATAAAAGCAGCCGGATCGACAGATGTCCGGATAAGGACAGGAGATAAGGAAGAAAAAATTACATCATCTAGTTCCAACTTAGGTATGTAAGATAGTAAGCTTAAGTATATTGTATTTACATTCTCATTTAAATGAACTTTGTTCTTTTGATAAATAAAATTCTTTAAACTGAAACTGAGACACACACACTCTTCAACATTCATAATAATATTGGACAGTTACAGAAATTTTTGCTTTGAATCTAGAAGATACGTTTTACAAGCCCTCTAAGTTTAGCTTTATGGGAAGTTATATAATTTATGAATAAACAAAAGATGTGTATATTGAAATTTCCTACAGAAAAGTGTTTTGAAAATGGCCAGATTATTCTGTTGGCTTTATAAAAAGTAATAAAAACCAAACTTGAAATTATTACCAATGTACCTTTTGAAGAAGAAACTCTACCTTATTAAAACTCCAAGTTGTAATCGCTCTAACACAATTATGTCTATGTAAATTCACAATTATAAAGGCTATTCAGTCATTTAATAATGAGATTGGGATGCAATCTTATGATAGTAAGTTTCTGACGACGCTTATATGTATGTCAGTTCAAAATGGTTCCTTCCCATTATTATCTCATGCGGATTTTACCTACTATCTATCAAAATAAAATGAATTCCTATTTTATATCATCATCAGCCTATAGAAGTCCACTGCTGGATAGGCCTCCCCTAATGAGCATCATAGCGCCCTGTCTTCAGCTTGCCGCATCCAGCATCTGCAGTCCTTCGCAGGTCGTCATCCCACCTGGCCGGAGGACGTCCTACACCACGTATGCCAAGTCGCGGTCCCCACTGAAGAACACGTTTACCCCAGCAGTTATCGGTTCTTCCCTATTTTATATAAGACTCTTATATTACCTCTATATTATTTGGTCCTAAATACAGTAAGACAATCACAGGCTCGCTCCTGCTCTAGGAGTGTTCAGAACGGAAAGCGAGTTTGTTTTTATTGTTCTTAAAAATGAGCGGCCATTAGGCCTCTGGTCGGGTCAGTGTTTCGAACTGTTTTGTTTTCTTCAACGAGGGAAGAAAAACTCAGCTATTTCAACTTTCTACACTTACAGTGTATTATTAAGGTAATTTTTATCAAGATACGTTTTTGTTTGTAGATATAACTTGCTTTTATAAGTTAGGTATATATTTTGCAACGGTGCACTGGTTGAGCAAAGGCCTCTTGATCCCTTTCTATCATACTAGTAATATCAAATAGAAAGTGAAGACCAAAATACACGGTTACCTGTATTGTGATTATGTAACTCGCGACCGGTTTGAGACAGGCGTAAATTAAGCAATCAGTGCTGTCAAACGTTAATTTTGACCAATTTTGACGTTGTAGCTGGTGTCAAACTAATACAAAATTGACGTTTGACAGCACTGATTGCTTAATTTACGCCTGTCGCAAACCGATCGCGAGTTACATAATCACCCGGTGGGTTAGAATACTAAGATTTTTGTTATTATAGTGCGTAAGCCCTCGCACTCAAACGGCTCCGGAATAAACTGCCTGTTGATATTAGACTTGCACCTTCCATTAACTCCTTCAGATCTAAACTAAAGTCCCACTTTCTATCTTTAGCTATCTATAATTTTCCTTCATACTTCTCTCTTCCTCATTCAGTTTCTGTCTCTTAAGATGTATCTTGTAGCTCCAGCTGTAATCAGTTTTTATCGAAATTTATCTCAGTGGTAACTTCCTATTGTATTCAGTTCTTTTTTATAGTTTATCTTTTAGGTTCGTTTCTAATTTTAAGTAGCTTTATATTGCATGTAATGTAGGTATATACCTAGTTTGTATAATTTTTTTATTTTTATTTTTATTTCTTGTTTTTGATACTTCTACATCTGTTTGTTTGTGATGTACCAACTCTTAGTTTGCTTATATCTTTTTTCCATCCCTAGGTTGCCAGGGAGAAATCGCTGTCAGCGATAAGGCCGCCTATTGTACTTTTAATAGTGTAATGTTTAGATATAAGGTGTTATTTTATAGTTTTAAGTGCAATAAAGAGTTCACTCATTCATTCATTCATTCAAACTGAAACTATGAAGATAAAAAGTAATCATATCCTATGATGTATTTACCCAGAAAATACATTTAAATTTGCACTTTATTGTACAACTTGTCTTATTACTCTGAGGTACAAATTACGTAGCTATTTATGTATGTTTAAATGGAAAAAAAATATTGAAATAGGATTCAGTCTAGGTTATAACTAAGTATCTATAAATATAGTTTTATCTTCATTAAAAGTATGTTAGTTATACATCATTAATAATAATAAATAATGCTGGACAATTCACACAGCATTATCTAGCCCCATGGTAAGCAGAGCTTGTGTTATGGGTACTAGATAACTGATATACATAATACAATACATTACATAGACAGATATTTTTTTATTATATGTAGAAAACGACCAGAACACCCGGAATAAATATCTGCAGATCGTACATATAATTGTTCCGAGGCGGGAATCGAACCCGCAACCTCCTGCGTCGCAAGCGGACCTTCGCCCACCGCGCCAAATCGGTCGTCGATATTTCTATCCTCCTATCTGGTAGAGATTACTCTTGGGCTATAAGAGCGCCAATTGTCACTTACGTTTTTATCTTGTTTTGTTGTAAATTGTTTACTTGATTTAATTGTCCAACAAAGTATTATCTACCAAGTTAAAGAGAACATAAAGAATTTGGTCTATGTAAATCCTAATTGTAACTCTTTATAATGTCTATGTACTGTCTGTCTTCCAAATAAATAATAATAAAAAATAAAATAAATAAAAGTATTCGGAATAAAATAATCAGTAATAGAATTTAAACCAAAATAAAAATAAATAAATAATGCTGGACAATTCACACAGCATTATCTAGCCCCATGGTAAGCAGAGCTTGTGTTATGGGTACTAGATAACTGATATACATAATACAATACATTACATAGATAGATATTTTTTTATTATATATAGAAAACGACCAGAACACCCGGAACAATTATCTGCAGATCGTACACACAATTGTTCCGAGGCGGGAATCGAACCCGCGACCTCCTGCGTCACAGGCGGACCTTCGCCCACCGCGCCACATCGGTCGTCGGATAAAAAAAAAATATTAAAGGCTACTTATGCATCGCCCTAAGGTTTTCCATGAATAAATTTCGGGTAACCACACACTAAGCCTGTTCTATTCTCAGCGAGCCCACAAAAGGCTTACTAAAACTAATCTGATACAACGCTCCTTATCTTCAGTGTTGCCGGCTGGTTTAGTGACAAAAAGTCTACAAAAAACATTAAAAATGTTTGCTACCTCTCTTTGTTCTTCAACGAAGCCACTGACTAGGTTAGAGGAGTTTGGCGATAGGCGTTTAACGTAAATTCCGAAAAAACTGAGGCAGCGTGCGGACTGCGTATCAGCCCGCAGCGGGTTAGTTGAATGGAACCCGGAGCGGGTTCATTCGCAGTTCGAAGGTTAAAAAGGAAAATAAAAAGGAATCAGACATAATGTTACTATAATATTGAAGATTTTTTTTATGATAAATTTTAATTTATGTTAAGTTAGTGCATGTCATTTTCTCAATTATTTCTGCATACCCACTAACTGTCAAGCATGTTGACCCAAGAAATGTATATTACCTGTAACCTTACAAACACATGTTTTTGGCAAATAATAATCTTTATCTTTGTGTGTGTGTTACGTTAGCCTAGCGTTGTGAAAATTAGGTAAAACACGCGGTAATACCCGCAAATAAAATAATAATTGTTAACATGAAGTGTTCTGACACGCGTAGTTTAAAAAATAATTGTAATAAGAAATAATCTGTTTAACTTTCTAACATTCTAGCAACCAGGCACGATAATTTAACCAGCTAGTAGTATGTTTATCTGAAATTACAAGATAATTATTTTTAACAATAAATGAACCAAGAAAGCACAGATATCTGAGAAAAACAACTGTTTTATGAATAGCTTATATTTGCTTATGTTGTTTTGCTCAGATAATCTCACTGATCATAAAACAGAATTTCTCTTATTTTATGGGCGTGAAAGAATTCAACCAATCCCAATAATATTTATTTCACCAAACTGCCACAAAAAGACTTCACTATTTTTACAAATAGTGAATTGCGTATTTTACTGATTTTTTCAAACTTCGAAATGGTCAGTTCTGGCCATAAAAGTCAAAGCTGGCAAAACTCTTATCTTCGGCCCATTGCACGAGGGACAGACCGTGGCCCGTAAAGTGAGCCACAAATGGGCCACACGGATCCGGTCCGGACCGGAAACGGACCGAGTGGTGCCAATAAAACCTGATAAAACGAGAAAGGGGTCGATTGAAACTGTTCACACGTGTGATGGTAGAGAGAACTTTTACAATATTAAACCATGCTTTCTGTTTGGTAAAATCGGCCTTTATCTTGCGTTTGGGCGCTGGGAGTGCGACACAGTTATTGTCTTTGTTCATTCCAAATAAAAAGTTGTTGGTTTGCAGTTGGCAGTCGTGAAAGGACACTGCCCTCGATTTTCATATACTCCAATAAAACAAATCTGGATATTTTTTGTATAATATTGGAAAAATATTTAACGAGATTGGCATCATCGAAGCAAAGCTCGAATCAATTGTTGGTTTTGAAAGCTTTCATTCATCATTTAATTGATCTCTCGTTCGTTTTCAAATTCAAATTTTAATTAAATTCGGTTCACATTCGAGATTCTGCGTTATTGTAGTTTGCGTTTTAGTTTTTAGTCATAATGTGACACGTAGCAATATACAATACAATTGTATATAATTATAATTATATTATTATAATTATTGTATATAATTATATTATTATGTCTCTCATTTACCATGATCTTGAGCCATAAAGTGACCCGGTCCTTTGGAAGGCTTGCGTGGGGGTATCATCCTCGGGTGCACAATATGATACATCCAAAGATGTTATCCACCAGGTGAGACTATTGCAAAGAAAAATGAAAGAAATAAAACCAGGTTATTGTGATGGATGGATGGACTGGGTAATCGGGCTATAGGGGAGATTGCGGACGTCTGCCATAAACAAGTCAATCAATATATATTATTATAATTATTGTATATAATTATAATTATATTATTATAATTATTGTATATAATTATAATTATTGTATACAATTTGGTGTATAGGTACAACAATATTAATAAAAACTTTTAAGCTTTTATAAAATCAATGACATTCTTTGTGAGCAAGGACAGATAGTATTGCTTAAAAGATTTTATTTAAAAATCACTTCATAGTGTACTACAAAGTCGCTTGATCTTAAAACTGCGCAACGGATTTTAATGCGGTTTATTTTAATAAATAGAGTAATTGACACTTAGTTACTTCATTTCCACGCGGGCGAAGCCGCGGGGCGCAGCTAGTATAATATAAAGCATTCAACGTCTATACGACCATAGATAAAGGTTTTTTTTTCGTCCATGATACTACTATACTATTAAATGACCACACTATGTCTGGTGTGGTCATTTCGTGTATAACTGTGTTTGAAGCTCACTTGACACGTAACATAGACGTTGAATGTAATAATATTGTTAGTTTTCGCAGTAATAATGCTTTCGAGAACTGACTAGCGTCGCTTCAGAACGACGTCACGCTCCAGTAGTGAAGCATCGTTCGAACCGTAAACTGTAAGCTGTTTCGGTTACAGCATGCCGCGATGTGGTTCAATAATGAACGACAGCCTACCGTTACCAAATTGAAATATATTAGAACAAGCTTCAAAGGACGAGCGCCTCAAGTTAGAAGAGTTAAGAGATGTTGCCATTGGTAACCAATGCAATACAATACAATACAATACAATACAATACAATGCAATACAATACAATACAATACAATACAATACAATACAATACAATACAATACAATACAATACAATACAATACAATACAATACAATACAATACAATACAATACAATACAATACAATACAATACAATACAATACAATACAATACAATACAATACAATACAATACAGTACAGTACAATACAATACAATACAGTACAGTACAGTACAGTACAGTACAGTACAGTAAAATACAGTACAATACAATACAAAAACTATTGAAAAGTAAAAAAAAAATATGAACGATAAGAATTTTGACATGCATATGTTTTTTTATCATTTAATTGATATGTGATTGAATAAGTAGCACTGTTTAATAATATTAATTGATTCCATGTATGTTTTCTCATTAAAATAACATGCGTAACAATGTTATTTTAATGAGAAAACAGACTTGGATTTTGTATGTATAATCTTTTACACATGTAATGTAATTGCAAAAAAAAAATTATATACATTATACATTGACTCTTTTCAATCTTTTTTTGTAAAGTTCTGGATATTGTCTATATAAATAAAAATATCTATATCTTGATAGCAAGTAGGTATTTTACTTAAACTTTTAGTTATAGGTTCAATAATAATATTATAACTTTAAGTCTTCCTTTTATTTCTTGGACCACACATCATACACACCTCTGTAGCAGCAAATTGGAAACTAAACATGATGTTCTGATGATACTACATACATACTAATAGTATCTATATAGTATGTACTGTATGTAGGTACATAGACGTAGTAATATAGACAAGTTGCCTTCACTTTTTAAATTCTAGCTTTTAAAGTCTCGTACGTCATCATCACAATGGTACATGCTGAAAATCAGCGTTGTGGGGCTACTCGCAACATTCAGCTGAGCATGAACCTGATTTTGTTCCAGAGTGCCAATTTTACGTTTCGTGAGATTGGAATTGATTCGGATTAGAATTGGATTGAGATTGGGATTGGATTCAAGGGTAAGCCTGCTGCTGTTCTGATAGCGCAGCAACACGGCACTGCTTGATCTAGACTAAATTAATTTAGATATGTCTATTAATCATATATATATATAAATCAATGCATATTATCAATTATATACTTTAAGTCTTTTTAAGTCGTGTGCTGTATTCCTTTACTATAGTTAGATAATTAAGTTTTTTGCTCTATCAGAATAAATATATTTTCATTTCATTTCATTTCATTTCATTTCATTTCATTTCATTTCATTACTAGCTGCGCTCCGCGGTTTCACCCGCGTGGTGATAGATATTTCGGATAATATACAATATATCTTTATAAATTAAAGCCGTATGAGTATGTGTTATTCTGATGTATAAGCTATATTATTGTAAAGTTTCATTAAAATCCATTTAGTAGTTTTTATGTGTAAGAGTAACAAACATCCATCCATCCATAATTACAAACTTTGACGTTTATAATATTAGTAGGATTGTGCGTATCCTACCTACACCCGTACATAAACTAATAACTACGGGAAAAAGATGTTTACGTACCAAGGTGCACAGTCATCATCATCATCATCATCAGCCTATAGCAGTCCACTGCTGGACATAGGCCTCCCCCAATGAGCGCCATAGCGCCCTGTCTTCAGATTGCCGCATCCAGCATCTACCTGCAGTCTTTCGCAGGTCGTCATCCCACCTGGTCGGAGGGCGTCCTACACTACGTTTACCGAGTCGTGGTCTCCACTCAAGAACACGTTTGCCCCATCGGCCGTCGGTTCTTCGCGAGATATGGCCGGCCCACTGCCACTTCAGCTTGCTAATTCTTTGAGCTATGTCGATAACTTTGGTTCTCTGTCGGATGTATTCGTTACGAATCCTATCCTTCAGAGAAACTCCACACAGAGAGGTGCACAGTATTACAATGAAATACCCTCCATTATAAAAAATGTAAACTCATTCAATGCATTCAAAACAAAACTATCAAAATATATAGCAGATAATTATTTTTGAATGCATTGGATGGGTACTATCTATATTCTTCCACTAGTGGACAAAAAATTGAAGTGAACAGTAAAATAATTTTATTTGATAATAATTTATATTTAAAATATGACTTGTCTAAGTGCTTATTTTGTAAGCCTAAAGAAATAAATGATTTTTTACTTTACTTTACTTTACTTTACTTACGAAGACGACTTACCTTCATTTAATTTACACCTATTTTATATTAACCTATATTAACATTTTATATAAAACTATTTTATATTAGGTAACTTAGTTCTCATGTAAGTGACATTGTGTCTTTTTGAGAATAAATGTATTTAAACCGATAAACAAAATAGGGATATATTAAAAACAACATCAATCAAGGTATTCGCCCTCCTCTCCCGGTAAAACCGAATTAAATGTAATAATTATATAATACTAGCTGCTCCCCGCGGCTTCGCCCCCGTGGAAATCTATGTGTCAAATTGTTTAAATGATTAAAAGTATCCTATGTTAGACTTCTGGTTCTAAGCTACCTCTCCACCAATTTTCAGCTAAATCGGTCCAGCCGTTCTCGAGTTATAAGTGTTGTAACAAACACGACTTTCTTTTATATATATAGATTATTAATAAGGATATGAAGAAGTCTGTCCTTTTCTGAAACCAACAATTTCCGTTTTAACGACAGGTCATAAGTGTAAAATATATTGTGGTGTAAGCTTTACTTACGTATAGGGTGGACCAGGACATGTCATTTTCAGTAGGTTACTACTGAGTTCAAAGCTACGCTGACTGTTTGCCATTAACTTTAAACACTACCTTTGTATACGATTATATTGTATAAATTAGAATAGTAAATGTTGCTTCCACGTACTACCTTAAGGCTCTTACACACAACGCCAGCGGCACAGATTACTGGCTTTTGACAAGCGGGCACGTCCTGCCTAGCAGCGTGCGTGTTAGCAACTTAACAAACTTCAGCTAATGAGAATAAACATTGCCATCCACGTTCAGCAAAAAAGACAACAACAAACAAATACATTTAGCGGGAATTCCCGGTCAAAGACCCCGGTTAAAGAACGATGCATTTAGTGACACATTGTGAGGAGGTAATAAATCTAGTGAGGTACCTAGTAAATTATTCTATGGTGTGGACATTATTATCCTTTTTATAATATTTTTAGTTGGTAAAATGGCACAACAGTCAACATTGTTAGAATCTTACAAAAAGTAAATGAAAAAGTGTACGAGATTTTGATTTCTCTCGTTTCTCGTACAGGAAATGTAAATCTAGTACATGTACGAGATTTCTCATACGTCTGGCAACCCAGGTCCTAAAAAGTCGCCGGTCTCATCGCGGCTTGCCCGGCGGCGGCGGCGGCGCGGCGGCACTGCCATAACGCCGACACTGTGTGTAGAGCCTTTACAACTCTATACAAACTTTAACTTCTACTTCGTTTTGCTCATTATGCCTGAGGGCAGGTGAATTTTGACATTCCTCTTATAACGTAACAATATTATATTGCCCTAGAGCAAGAAACGCGTGAAATTTATAAATAATTTCGTGCGGAACATTTAACTTATTTGATCTGGCTAAGGTAGGTCATTTGTATGTAAATATTTATTAATTACTCAATAAGGCATTCTATAGTTCATACTGATACGTGAATAATAATAGTCTAAATAAATAATGATTAAAACAGCAATAATAACTAGTCGATTGAAGTTTATTTCTCAACTAATTCACTGCTCTACCTTGGCCGCCGCTGGAAACACCTGCAGATGGACTTGCGTCGTGGGACATGAAAGTGTCAATTTATTACTTGCTGGTTATTTTCTGTTACTTACAAAATGGGTTAAACAACGGTTAAATGGGGATGCCTATTATAGTACTTATTTAAGTACCTAGGTATTTTAATGTTAAAAATCATATAACCTGCGGTGCCTACTAAAATATTAAAGGTCTGTACAAACCATGATATGGATCTGTGTCTGAAATTAAAACATTTTATTTATTTATTTTTATTTATAGGTGGTAGAAACGCTGAAAATCGCTTAATTTAAGGTTGTTCTGGCACACCCTTTCCCTTGGTTATTGCCTGTACATCAATTACGCAGAATAAACGGCGTTCGCTTATAAATATAAATAACGAGATACGCTATAGCTTGTAAGATTATAAGACTTTATTGTCTCTGAAGCTTTTTTCCCATTGGCTTAGAAAATGGCTGGGAAAATACAAAATTACAGAAAATAAACATGATTGATAGCCACTCAAACGTCCCAGCAACATAGTTTTTTTATCAAGTTACTTTATTTTTACAAATTGATTATTTCTAAGACTTGGTCTATATCCTTATTGATTCCGAATAGTTTTCTCTTTTTTATGGTATATTTTTTTAGGGCGTAGGTGTAGTAGATAGCAAGATATAACGATTTTTGTAAAAAAAATTGGACACGCTCGGGGCGCGGCGCGGCGCCGTGATTTTTGTCCGCGAAGCTCGGACATAGGGCTATGTAGTCGATTTGCCGGGCGTTTGAGTGGCTATATAGATAGATGATATATTCATATCAATGTTAAAAATTGTATTTGAATATTAAGAAGTATATTAATA
The DNA here is from genome assembly GCA_943735965.1 of Eupithecia abbreviata. Lineage (NCBI taxonomy): Eukaryota > Metazoa > Arthropoda > Insecta > Lepidoptera > Geometridae > Eupithecia > Eupithecia abbreviata. The sequence continues at coordinate 7,671,692 of OX030998.1, read as the reverse complement.
AATATTTTTAAACTTACGCCATCTGAACACAACACATTTCAATTTAATCACATTCATGTTTAGCATGAATGTTCATGGTACATTTTCGAACCAAATTTACATTATCATCCACTAATTAGGAATAAGGTATATATAGATAGATAGATAGAAAAAAACATATTAAACCATACGAAACAAAAATAAATACTTATGATTAAGGAAATAAAAAGGACGCTATATCGCTGAGAGTGATCTCTTCCAGGCAACTTAGGATGGACAAACAAGAAACAAATACATACCTTCATTACAAACATTAATTGCATCAATCATCATATTTTTTCTATCATTATCATTAATCGTAGGTACATCATGTATTGTATTGGATTATTTTTGCTCATTGACATGTATATTGGATTAAAAACTTTTCTTGAATTCGTTGCTTGTGATTTATGATTTTGGCTACACTATTGTATTAGTGTATGTTGACTACACTATTGTATTAGGTTATGTTGACTACACTATTGTATTAGGTTATGTTGACTACACTATTGTATTAGGCTATGTTGACTACACTATTGTATTAGGTTATGTTGACTACACTATTGTATTAGGTTATGTTGACTACACTATTGTATTAGGCTATGTTGACTACACTATTGTATTAGGTTATGTTCACTACACTATTGTATTAGGTTATGTTGACTACACTATTGTATTAGGCTATGTTGACTACACTATTGTATTAGGTTATGTTGACTACACTATTGTATTAGGTTATGTTGACTACACTATTGTATTACTACACTATTGTATTAGGTTATGTTCACTACACTATTGTATTAGGTTATGTTGACTACACTATTGTATTAGGTAATGTTGACTGTAGTGTACACTATTGTCACATGTGTTGAGGGAAACAACACCTTATTACACGTAATCATAATATTGATTCGCTTTTGCCGTATAACGTTTCTCACCGGCCACGGACACAAGGGAAGTGATCCATCCAGCCTGCCGTAACCTTCGTCTACGCCCGCCACACTGAAACAACAGATCTACTTATAATGTCTATCTGTGTAAACTACATTGACTACATTATTGTATTAGGTTATGTTGACTACACTATTGTATATTGACTGCCTAAATTGTGAGTTGTTTTCGAACACAAGGGCATAGAGAGTGTGCTGATACATGTAAGCCGACGGGTTAACACCAGCCCCCCGGAAGCTGGCTTACTGTGTAGAATCGACCACCCTACCTCATAAAATAGTTGTTGTATGCTTTGAATAAATAAATAATTCACCGATCATCAGCTGCTGATAAAAAAAATACTTTTACCTCATATAAAATAGGTAAAAAAATCATCGCTATTGTATGGCAGCTTGCCCTTCAATATTTGTTTTATTTTAATTGAATATAATAATTAAATCATCATCATCATCAACCTATAATAGTCCACTGCTGGACATAGGTCTTCAGTCTTTCGCATTTCCTCCTCCCACCTGGCCGGAGGACGTCCTACACTACGTTTGTCGAGTCGCGGTCTCCACTCAAGAACACGTTTACCGCACCGGTTGTCGGAATGTTGAATAATGTATTCTGTGCATATTTCAAGCGTCGACCTGTTGCCGTTTTAACTTTAAAAAGAAATAACCTTAAAACGTTTCCATAGGAACAACGCATGCGAAGCCGCGGGCTGAAACTAGTAATACATACGTTTAACTCTATTTAGTAAGATCTTTATTGAGAACATCACGGGGGTTGCGCATTAGAACATTCCTCCTAATTACCCCTCCCCTTCCCCTTACTTAGGGGTGCGGGGGTAGGTACGTTCTGTTATCATTTAATAAGGTCGCCATTGCGTCAGTGTACAGGGTGTTTCATACGCATGCTCATGAATTCAGATTTTCATATTTATTGACGCAGCAATGAGGCGGGTTTCCAAAAAAAAAATCTATTTGATACATAGAAATCAATTAATTGTCATATCAAACTTTGCTCAGCCCATAGGGATCTTTGTAATTTAACACTTTGAGTGCTGAAAACGCACGGTATGAGTTTTCTACAAGTGACTAATCTGCGAAAATCCACACTAGCGCAGCGGCTAAGAAAATACAGATCTTTGTGACTCAGCAGAGCTGTAATATTTTTCGAACGAAACGCATGTGCGGCGCAACACAACCGCTGCTGTGTAGAGCGGCAGCACGAATTTTTTAGGTAAAAAAAAAGATCGCAGTCGTCGAAAAAAAACCGCAGTCAAAGTGTTAAGGTTTTTTTTTTACCCGAGTAGTCCAAATGGTCATCATTTTGCCCGATTTGACTACTTCTATCTAAAAACGTAAGATGGTTTTTGTAAATTTATATATATTAATAATTCATTCAAAACCGTTCATCTGTAAAACAGCATTATGTATAAAATGCAATGAATTCTGCTTCGTTAATTCAGCTGTTCCTCGTAAATTCACTCAAGTGGAAACACCCTGTATTGTGTGTAATTCGTAAAGGAATTCCTTGAAGTAGCTTTGTTTTGTTAAATTTAAAGATAAAGGCAATGGTAAGACGTGCGTGGCGTTCGCATTCACGATAAGGAAGCTTGTCTGCTATAGCGGAGATTGTGATAATACATTTAAATTACCTAGCAGTTAAATAAATAATAAATAAATAATGCTGCACAATCTAGCCCCAAGCTAAGCAGAGATTGTGTTATGGGTACTAGGTGACTGATATACATAATACAATACATTACACAGATAGATATTATTTATTATACATAGAAAACGACCGGAACACCCGGAACAAATATCTGCAGATCGTACACACAATTGTTCCGAGGCGGGAATCGAACCCGCAACCTCCTGCGTCGCAGGCGGACCTTCGCCCACCGCGCCACATCGGTCGTCATCAGTTATATGTATTTTATTAAGAACTAGCGACCCGCCCCGGCTTCATCATCGTCATCAGTCTATTGCAGTCCACAGCTGGTAGCTTAGGCCTCCCCCAATGAGCGTCATAGCGCCCTGTCTTCAGCTTGACGAAACCAGCATCTACCTGCAGTCTTTCGCAGGTCATCAACCCACCTGGTCAGAGGCCGGCCCGGCTTCGTACCGGTGCAAATGCATGTAATATTATATATATATAACCTTACCCCTTGAGTCACCCTATCTATTTAAAAAAAACCGCATCAAAATCCGTTGAGTAGTTTTAAAGATCTAAGCATACATAGGGACAGACAGACAGCGGGACGCAAATTTGTTTTATACTCTGTAGTGATTATAAAGTAACTCAGTTAGTTATCTAGTACTCATAACACAAGCTCTTCTTTGCTTGGGGCTGAGTTAAAAAACATATATATAGATAGATAGAAAAATCTTTATTGCACTTTAAATAGAAAACTATATACAGAAAAAACTTAAAAATTAATTACAATTGGCGATCTTATCGCTTAAGAGCGATCTCTACCAGACAACCATGGATGGATAGGATCGTGGACAGTACCAGGGGATCTGTGTGCTTGTGGGTTATGAGATATGATTAATAAAATACTATACTACTACTTACTAATCTTCTTATATAGTAGATTCAGACGATAGAACTTTACAGAAAGTTCTGCTTTTTTTGGGGTTGGATGTATTAAAAATGTTCTCGGTAAAAATGGTGGGTCCCCAATTAAACCAAAGAATTCTACTCTGCCTCCGACAAAACACAAAAGAAAATAAAATAAAAATATTTTAAGTTGCTCATATTAAATATTTTTATATGTAATTAAAATGACCAGTTTAAACGTCAAAAACAGACGCTTCGCTTATTCTCTGTTGTTTAAAATATGCATGTGTTGAACTTTACTTTGATCATACACAAACAGAAGGTTCATAATGTTTTGTTTCGAACAGAGAATTAAGGCTCTAGATACAGGTAGGAAAATTATTTAGCATTATAATTAACCTAGGCCTAATGAGCGCCATAGCGCTCTATCTTCAGCTAGCGGCATCCAGCATCTACCTGCAGTCTTTCGCAGATCGTCATGCCACCTGGCTGGAGGCCGTCCAACGATACGTTTACCGAGTCTTGGTCTCCACTTAAGAACACGTTTGCCCCAGCGGCCGTCGGTTCTTCGCGAGATATGGCCGGCCCACTGCCACTTCAGCTTGCTAATTCTTAGAGCTATGTCTGCTATGTGATAACTTTGGTTCTCTGTCGGATGTTTTCGTTACGAATCCTATCCTTCAGAGAAACTCCGAGCATAGCTCTTTTAGAGTTCGATTAGGTTCGATTCCCGCCTCAAAACAATTATGTGTTCGATCTGCAGATATTTGTTCCGGGTGTTCTGGTCGTTATTTATGTATCATAAAAATATCTATGTTTGTAATGTATTCTATTAAGTATATCAGTTATCTAGTACCCATAACACAAGCTCTGCTTAGCTTGGGGATAGATGACGCTGCATGGATTGTCCAGCATTATTTATTATTTATTTAATGAGCACCATAGCGTCCTGTCTTCAGCTTGCCGCATCCAGCATCAGCCTGCAGTCTTCCTTCTCCTACCTGTGTCAATTGATCTGTGCATACCTCATATCTTTTTATTATTTGCAGGTAATACAACATTCATCCCGCGTCTACTGCATCTTCAAGAGGTATTTCTGTTAAAATGAGTTATTCCCAGTCTCACATGAGACGCGACTTTACTCAAAATCTCACGTAGGTATGTTTATTCCCGTGTTGTACAACTTTGGAAAGCATTACCAGTCAGTAAGGCGTGCTAAGTCACTCATATTCAAGGGGAACATTGCACCGCAGCGAAAACTACCAAAAATAGACATAGAAAATATTTATTTGCGTTTCATATAAAATAATACAAATTAACCCTTAAGGTAGCAGAGAATTTTTTGGTTAATTTAAACGAAAATTATTTTAAACCTAGTTTAGCTAGTTTAGCTGTCAATACTAGTGACATCTTTTTTTTATCAGCGAGAAGGTGAGTTTATAAACCAATTTTAAAAATCAGAAATGATGCAACTAACCTAGTGTGGACGTCAGATTTTTTTTAATTTTATGTATAGTATACTCATCAAAACTACCTTAAGGGTTAAGAACAAATAATAATAAAGATAACAAATTAGGAACTAATAAAAGAATTTAATACGAGAACACAAAAAGGCTACCGGCTCAGCATTAAATACTATACATTGATACAAGAGCCATAGCAGCGCTGGTTTTCAGCGGCGGCGGCGCCAGATTGCTGAGTGCAGCGCTAAACACAATCGGCTCTGAACCCAAAACGTAGGTACCATTAGGACACGTCCGCAATGGCAAAATGGTAGATGTAGTCCTGTGTAGACCTACATAAATAAATAATGCTGAACAATTCACACAGCATTGTCTAGCCCCATGGTAAGCAGAGCTTGTGTTATGGGTACTAGATAACTGATATACATAATACAATACATTACATAGATAGATATTTTTTATTATACATAGAAAACGACCAGAACACCCGGAACAAATATCTGCAGATCGTACACACAATTGTTCTGAGGCGGGAATCGAACCCGCAACCTCCTGCGTCGCAGGCGGACCTTCGCCCACCGCGCCACATCGGTCGTCAAACATCTATATTTTGCTACCTATCCAAGATTGGCTGGTTGCGTGTTCTTCGCAGTTCTCAGGAAGCCGAACAGCTATTTTTTGTAAAGCAAAGCGCAGTTTGACTCGCTTAATACGAAAGAGCGCCTATAATTATGTAAACCCAAATTTCTAAGTTTAAACTTTGATACGTGTTCAAAATTATTTTAAACAAGCGGAACTTCCCCGCTTCGCACGGTTTTAGTACGGATCCCTAACTTTTTTGAAAACATAATATAGCCTATGTTCATCGGGGTTATTGTAGCTCTCTAACGCAACGGTGAAAGAATTTTTTAAATCGGTCCAGTAGTTTTGGAGCCTATTCGTTACAAACAAACAAACAAACAAACAAACAAAAAATCAAACCTTTTCTCTTTATAATCTATATATATAAAAGAAAGTCGTGTTTGTTACAACACTTATAACTCGAGAACGGCTGGACCGATTTAGCTGAAAATTGGTGGAGAGGTAGCTTAGAACCAGGAGTCTAACATAGGATACTTTTTATCATTTAAACAATTTGACACATAGATTTCCACGGGGGCGAAGCCGCGGGGAGCAGCTAGTATTAGTATAGACAAAAACGGCCACACTACATTATTCATTGAGCTAAGCTAATAATTAGATACAATGTACATGTGAGCAAAATGAATAAATAGATATAAATCAACCTCACGCGTCTCTTTGATCAGAAAATATATAAATTTTAGAAAACATAGCGATATTCGGTACCCTACCTATTAAAATATTATCTGGGCACGGTATCATCAAAGTATCAAACTAGGGCTAAGGGACACACAGTCCTGCAGATTCTGCGAGGAGGCGGATGAAACGCCCCTCCAACTGCTAGGCGACTGATGCACAAACGCAACATCCATCTGGGCAAGCATCTGCATAGCCCAGACGAGCTGTGAGACATCACCCCGAAGAAAATCCTTCAGTTCCTAGCAGCTGCAAGGGTTAGTGGCGAACTATGAACGCCACGGCTTCAGGGCTGAACGTATAAGTGGCGATCATGATAGGCCTATCATGGCCGCTGCGGTGATACCCAAGCCACCCAAAGAAAAAAAACACCAAAGTATTAAGACCACCTGAAAGTATATCACCTATTTAGTGACAACTACTTTCTATTTTCTCATAGTCACATCTCAAAACAACTAATTTTCTCTCGACACTTTCACTATTTACATGTAAATTCCCTAAATTACACTGGAAATTCTATCTACACTTGGGAGCGCCATATTTGTTTACCGTCAGAATTGAAGATGGTATCAGCTGGCGTGTTTGTTCACATTTTCGTGCAACTCAGTGTAATGTTTACCATAACGTGTTGTTCCGTTTTTGTGAGAGACAATTCAATTTAAAATAGATGTCAGTTGTTAATTAAATGTTTAGGAGGGTATGTCGACGAGGGTTAAGGTAAAAATTAAAAAAATATATAACATTTGTGGAAAATAAGCAAATTTTAACGAGTTATGAGAAAATAAAGTGTTTACAAAATAGCACTCGAATTATGAAATGGGAGGAATTGTGAGATCTTTTGAAAATAAAATCCATAGAAATTAGGTAGTGGTAACGTTCGTAGCAAAAGGCAAAAAATGAGGGTAGATCGGTATGTCTGGAAATAAAAACTTACTCGCATTGCCTTCAGTTATTCCGTGATCATGGCGCATGAAACTGTGCCGAAATATTGGATAACTCAAAAATCAAATCATGGTAAATATCCCGTTTTAAATGTCTTTAGTCCATAGAAATTGTTTTGAATGATGAAATGGAAGTTGCGAAGCGATTATTTTTCTTAATGCGTGATAAAATTATTTATAAAAAATCTATAGGTACTATTTTTTAGTAAATTTCACCCACTTTATGGAGGCTATCGAATTTAACACACTCATACTAATATTGCAAAAGTGAAAGTAATTCTTTTTTATAATAAATAATAAAGAATGCTGGACAATTCACACAGCATTATCTAGCCCCATGGTAAGCAGAGCTTGTGTTATGGGTACTAGATAACTAATATACATAATGCAATACGTTACATAGATAGATATTTTTTTATTATACATAGAAAACGACCAGAACACCCGGAACAAATATCTGCAGATCGTATACACAATTGTTCCGAGGCGGGAATCGAACCCGCAACCTCCTGCGTCGCAGGCGGACCTTCGCCCACCGCGCCACATCGGTCTTCATTCTGTCTGTCTGTGTGTCTGTTTATCTATCTATCGGTCGTCTTTCTGTCCGTTACCTTTTCACGCATAAACGGCTGAACGGATATTAATGTAATTAGGTAGGTAAACAATATCTCTAACAATATATAGGCTACTTAAAAAGCGCGCTATAAGCCGCGGGCAGAACTTAGTATTATCTAACTAAACCTACATCAAATTAAAGTACCTAACTCAATATAGTTACAATCGTTTAAATCTAATTCACTTATAACTTTCGATTACTTTACTTGACCTTTATCAATCTGAGTACTTTTACCTTTCAAAATCAGACTTTGAAAACTAAATATAAACGTATATCTAAAAAACAGGCCAAGTGCGAGTCGGACTCGCGCACGAAGGGTTCCGTACCATCCTACTAATATTATAAACGCGAAAGTTTGTAATTATGGATGGATGTTTGTTACTCTTTCACGTAAAAACTACTAAAAGGATTTTAATGAAACTTTACAATAATATAGCTTATACATCATAATAACTCATAGGCTACAATTTATAAAAATATATTGTATATTATCCAAAATATCTATCACCACGCGGGTGAATCCGCGGGGCGCAGCTAGTTATCTATAAAAACGAGCAATAAAATGTTTGTTGCACGTTTGTTGTTGTATGGGAGCCCCTTACATATTTATTTTATTCTCTTTTTAGTATTTGTTATTATAGCGGTAACAGAAATACATCATCTGTGAAAATTTCATCTGTCTTACTATCACGGTTCATGAGACACAGCCTGGTGACAGACGGACGGACAGCGGAGTCATAGTAATAGGGTCCCGTTTTAGCATTAAAAAGGCGAATTATTAATTTGACTTTATTAGCATAGATATTTTTAGAAATAATAATTATAATTTTTTTAAATCTAATCTAAATTAATCATTTTACCAAAGCTCCACTATGCCAAGCCCGCCACAAAAGAATTAATCCTGAGTCCGTCCCATTAGGCGACAGTTTGTCTGCGGATGGCTAATCCCATTTTTTAATTAAGGATCCCTAATACTGCCTAATTCTATTGCCCTTGGGCGGCAAATTGTTGCCGTGGTATAGATGCGAAACTCGCAGTGATCCCAAACCAACGACTCGTTCGAAAGCTTTTTGGTTAAATGAAGAAAAACCCTTGTTGTGTCCAAAGTCATGGGAATCTGAAATACAATACGATATGAAAGACTGTAGGTAGATGCTGGATATGTCAAGCTGAAGACAGGGCGCTATGGCGCTCATTGGGGTAGGCCCATAGACATAGGCCTCCCCTAGTGGACTATCATAGACTGATGATGATGATGATGATACGATATGATATAATAAAAATCATGAAAGTGTTTGTTTCACACATAATTTGGTCTATCAAATGACAAAAACCATCAATACAGAGACATCTCAGGAATCCTTCGGTCTATTAAATGATTTTATGTTTGGTTCCTTGAACAAACAATAACTTGATGTTTTCGCTTAAACCATTCCATAAAATGTTTGCCCTATCCCGCTCTGATATGAACGCGAAATCCTATGCCTTTTTACAAAATGGCGGATATTACGCCCTCTTAAGTAAGTTTCTTCTTAAGGGGTATACTGCCATACACCAATTCAGGAAGTAACGGAAATTACACGAGACACCTGACATAATTCTCTATTTAATCGTAAAATTATAATTATTATACACTCATTTATTTAAATTCTCGTATAAAATACATTTTTTACTATAGAAAATACAATAAAATATTATAAAACTATTCTACAGTAAAAAATATATCAAAACGGTAGATCACCGACCGCGAAGCTAGGCTCAAGCGGCCGGTGACTAGGGCTGCAGAGAGAGGAACTTCCTGACGATACGTGCCGAGTCCAAGAGTACCGCCTTCTGGATCTGGCCCTTGATCCAACTTCCTAGCGAGAGTCTCTTCAGGTGTTGATCGAGGCTCTTCGCTATTACGCCGTTAACCGAAACGACTATCGGGACTATGGTCGTAATTATTATTATTTATTATTTTAAGCCATTACTGTCCCACTGCTGGGCAAAGGCCTCCCTTTTCTCCTTCCACTCCTCGCGATCCAACGCTGCAACAGGCCATGATGGAAGATGTACCTCGAGCTCGTCGCGCCATCTCATCCTGGGCCTTCCACGTCGCCTCTTAGCGTAATAATGTGCATGACTATTAAATTGTTATTTCCAATCATTTATTGAAATTCTCGCTATAAATTACACTTATAGTATAGAAAATACAATAAAATATTATCAAACTATTCTACATATAAAAATATATATCTAAACATTTTAATCACTGACCGCGAAGCTAGGCTCAAGCGGCCGGTGACTAGGGCTGCAGAGAGAAAAACATTGTTATTATTCAAAATTGTACGAATTAATGTCTTTGTGATATGGAATAAAGCTATTTCTATTTATTTGTAAGTAAGTTTCGCTTCTATACCCTCTACCAGTTTGACAACAACGCCGCCCAAACCGCCCAGGGCGGGCGGCGTCGAGATTAACGTGACCTGGCTCCGCGACAGAGTCGCAGGTAACGCAATTATAACTTAACATTCCTTATCGTTATTTTTAACAGGATATTATAGGATGACGACCGATGTGGCGCTGTGGGCGAAGGTCCGCCTGCGTCGCAGGAGATTGCGGGTTCAATTCCCGCCTCGGAACAATTGTGTGTACGATCTGCAGATATTTGTTCCGGGTGTTCTGGTCGTTTTCTATATATAATAAAAAATATCTATCTATGTAATGTATTGTATTATGTATATCAGTTATCTAGTACCCATAACACAAGCTCTGCTTACCATGGGGCTAGATAATGCTGTGTGAATTTGTCCAGCATTATTTATTATTTATTTATAGGATATATGTATACCTACTGTACGATTTATGTATATACAGACGCATTTTTACTTAACTCAGCTTCAACAATTTGGTACGCGTTCGACCGCTGTCCCGTGTGTTTACATCTTTACTAATATTATTGTAGGTAACTCGTGCGTGATTAGAATGTGACCGAACTTAACACTTTGACTGCGATTTTGTTTCGACGACTGCGATCTTTTTTTAACCTATACCGCCACATAACAATAACCCAAGCCATAACTATCAGTTTTTGTCCGCGCTCACACTGTACAGTAATTCATTTGGTTGAACCTAAATTATAAATTTTTAATATTATGCAATCACACATCGTATATTGTGTCAGTGTTTCGTTCTTGTTTATTTTGTCAGTGTTTCGTTCTTCTGGTCGCCTCAAAGGGCAATACTGAAAATCAGTGTTTTGCTCATCGAGCAAATCTTTTCGCTGAGTTATTGCCTTTTTGACGGGCTGCAGCACACACACAATTTTTAAATCTCTTCTTTTTTTTTTTTTTTTTAATTGTTTATATGTACCTACTTTTACTTATTGTATACTACTAGGTACTTAACTCATTGTTCTCTAATTTATCTGTGTTATTCTATGATGTGCCTTTTCTATTGTGACCTTTGTAACATGTGCTGCAGTTGTCAAATAAATGAATTATCTATCTATCTATCTAACCTAAAAAATTTCGTGTCGCTTTAACACTTTGACTGCTGAAATCACACGGTATGTGTTTTTTTCCAAGTGACTAATATGTGTAAATCCACACTAGCGCAGCGGCTGAGTAAGAAAATACAGCTCTGTGTGACTCAGCACAGCTGTAATATTTTTCGAACGAAACGCATGTGCGGCGCAACACAACCGCTGTGTAGAGCGGCAGCACGAATTTTTTAGGTTAAAAAAAAGATCGCAGTCGTCGACAAAAAATCGCAGTCAGTGTTAAGCTTTGGTTGCCTGGATAGAAATCGCTTTAAGCGATACGTAAAATTTTTCACAAAACTGTTTTAGATATTTAAGTTTGATGAATAAAGTATTATCTGACTATCTATTAAGGAACCCTAAAATATGAGAAATCTCGACGGAACCAATGTCACCGACAGCTCGGATAAGAAAATTAAAACCGTATAATTTTCGTCCTCCGTAGGGAAATCAGCAGGACTGTATTTATAACATGGTATTAGAAGATTATAGGCCTTCCCCATTGAGCGCCATAGCGCCCTGTCTTCAGCTTGCCGCATCCAGCATCTACCTGCAGTAAAGAACCACCACAAAAAAACATCCAAACTGGTCCATAATTGACGGAGAAATAGACGAACATACACAAAAAAACACAAGCAACCAAACACAGAACCTCCTCCATTTTCGAGGTCATTTTTGCTTTTACGTAATACCAATTTGAACCAAGATATATGAAAAGTACTTGAAAAGTAAGCAATTTTTAGTTCACCGATTGTCTGGCAGAGGGAAACCTAGTGCTCGATTGATGGTTGACGTAGTACCTGGTGTCATCTAATACAAAATTGGCTTTTGACAGCACTGATTGCTTAATTTTCGCCTGTCGCAAACCGGTCGCAGTTACATAATCAGGGGGCAGGTAAAAGTATTACACTACTCAACAAAGTCTAGGGAACAAGGATATTTTAGTGTATACTTTTAATTCAACTTTTTTTTGTCCCAGATGTTATACATCAAAAGAAGCGAAATTTATTTTTGATTTCAGTTATGCAATTAAATAAAAAGCGTTCATGTAAAAAATTAAGGTTTAATAAAAAAAACTGAAATAGTGCCTAAACCAAAAAAAAAAAATTCTTCAAATTACAAAAACATATGACGCTTACGTGGAAATTAAATGAAAAAACATTATTTGCAGCTGTTTAATAATCCGTTGGACCTCCCAGGGCATTAGCCACGGCTCTACATCGGCGTGGCATGCTGAGTATCAAGTTATCAATTGTCGCCTGTGGAATAAGGCTCCATATTCTGGAGAGATGCGAAAAAAGTTCTTCTCCCGTGTTCAAATTTTGAGGAAAATCACTGAAAGCTCTTCTTCCGAGTAAATCCCATGCATGCTCGATTGGATTGAGATCGGCGGACTGAGCAGGCCACTCTAATACCGTGATATTGTGCTCGCTGAACACATTCATCACCTGTCTTGCGGTGTGTGGGCGTGCATTCCTGCATGAACACGAAATCTTGGCCAAACTGCTGGTGGTGGGGGATGACCATAGGATGCACTACCTGTTCAATGTATTGCTCTGCGTTCAAATTGCCTCGTATGCGAACGAGATCAGTTCTCCCACCCAGGCGAATTCCAGCCCACACCATGATCGTTCCGCCTTGATAAGGATGAACTTCCTGAGGATTTCGGAGTCTACTTTGGCGACCAGGAACACGCCAAACACGCACTCTCCTTGAATCAGGATGAAATCCGAAGCGAGACTCATCGGAAAAGAGAACACGTGCCCACTGATTGTCGGTCCATCGCAAATGTGCATTAGCCCACAATAAACGACGCCCTCGATTTCCACGTCGCAAAGCTGGAACTCTTAATGGTCTGCGAGCGCGGAGATTGACTTCATGTAATCTTCTCCTGGCAGTTTGGTCACTGATAACCACTTGGTGCTGGGACTGGAGTCTTCCTACCAACTGGCGAGCTGTAATCTGGGGCTGCCTTCTTGCAGCATTTTGCAGAAATCGATCTTGTCTCTGGGTAGTGACCCTGTATCTTCCTCGGTGACGTTCGGCTACATCTCCTGTAGCCCTGTAGCGTGCCCATAATCGGCAAATTACGCTTGGATGTGTGTGAACAGCGGCCGCGATATCGCGTTGACTGCGTCTAGCTTCCAACATACCCACAGCCCTAAGCATCTCTTCCCGCGTTAAATGACGACGTGACATAACGCTTAGAGTTTCAAAAATATCGAAAAAGTTAGCAGTAATGGTTTTTCACAAGAAAAAAATCGATACATGACAAAAATCACAACAACTTTATACTAGCAGACCCCTTACTCTGCGACCAAGTTCGGTTTTTCCTTCTTATTTTGAAAAGCTTTCGCACTTTTGTTTTAATTTTTTTTGAATTTCGAACAAATGATTTATTCCTCTTCCAGCCTTAATTTATAAATTTTAGTGACCAGTACTTTTTTACGAGTTTTCACAAAAAAGTTGAAGTATTATTGCTTGTTCCCTAGACTTTGTTGAGTAGTGTAGATTGAAACTAATGTCAAGGGTAAACTAGGTGGGCGTCAAGGGTTAATTAAATATTGATAGCGAACTTTGTTACAGGGTTATCATAGTCATAGATATTGGTGGTTATGGTTGGAGGTCCAAATAGTTGAAATCTTGGAATTTGGCCCATTAAATATGAGTAATTAGTTAAGTTTCACTTAGTTATACGAATTTCGATTAAAATTCAAGAGAATCCTTTGACTACGGTTTTACACAACGAAGAAATGGATTTAATTGTATCGATCTCGTTTCGTATTGTAGAAAATACAATACAATACAATACAATAATTCTTTATTGCACACCATAAAAACAGATACACTGGACAGGAAAAAGACAAATAAAGAATGTGTTGTACAATGGGCGGCCTTATCGCTTAAAGCGATCTCTGCCAGGCAACCTTTGGATGGACATGAAAAGTTAGAATAAGTATAGACGGTGGCGTGTTATATATAGAGTAATATTTAATTGGGACAAATACATATTGATAGCTATAAGTATAAATACAAACATAAATATATAATATAAATATAAAATACACATATAAATATATAATATAGGTATGGTAAAATGTTATTTTGAGCTCTGATATTTTTCACGCTAACTGTACAATCCTACTAATATTATAATATAAAAGCGAAAGTTTGTAAGTATGGATGGATATATGATGTTAGATTATAAATCTAAAATCATATTTATTTTTCATGTCTTCTATGTTACATAATAAATTTTTACATAAAAAGGAAATTAGTAAATGGGGGGGGCTGACTTACTGAGTTTTAACCCAAAAAGCTTAGATTTTTTAGTTCTAACATCTCGTTATATTTAAATTCATTTACCTTGTAGCTCTTCACCTCAGTTGCAGCTGCTTCTCGGGGATAGATTTGTTGCCATGGAACCAACTCCTCCATTATAACATTAATAAAGTACGAAGTTTTACCCCGTCTGTGTAGGCCGTTAGGGATACCAACTCAAAAACATAACTACCATAAAAATAATAATTATCATCCAAGAAACTAGCAACACTTACCTTCCCACAAATAATAACCCATCTCAGAACCCTCAAATAAATCCCCCACAGAATCATGTACAATCGCGCACAAAAAGCTCTTAAGAACCTCTGTCTGTTAACGAGGCACTCAACTAGAAAATATAGCCGATTATACTGATACCACACAGTCGTGTCTTTTGTTGAAGGCCATTGTTATGATCCTTATAACGGCAGTTGGCAGTCGTGAGATGTCATTTTATTATTTACCATGAGCGCTTTTGTGCGTGATTGTAGTTTTGTATTTGATTTTGAGATTTAGGGTCAGCGAACACCGAGGCGGACGTGACGCGACGCGACGCGCCAATCTAAATACAACTTTACTACGCAGCAAGGATACATGTCGCGGCCTCAGGAGGAGACCGCAACTGTTCTACGGCTGGGTACTTGGGTAGCCCGCCGATTCTTCCCTGGCACTGGAGGGGTTTCTGCCTGTCCTACGCTGATCCGGGGGGTGACGAAGGGAAATACTGATCCTTGGATTGTAGCTTTATTGCACTTCTTCAATTCCAATGGTCGCAGGACCGATTTCTGGCCTACGTCTATATCGAAACCACCACTTATCAAACGGTTGTGTAAGTGGAAATACATTTCCATAGATTTCCATCCCTATTAGTTTTACTATCAGTGCGTTCTGAATACGTGGCCGTTTTGCTACTGCGACATTTTGATATTTGGGCGTTATAAACAATACGTTATAGAACTAAGTCTCCACGAGCACCTCCACAACATCGCCCCGCCCCAGCCCCGGCCCCAGGAAGACGACCGCCCATGGCGACCCCTTCCGCGGGACCTGATCCCTGCGGAACCACCATAGAGTCCTTGGGTTTATTTTAAAAAAAAGATTATAAACGGAATGATGCCAAAAATACATTGAGAATAAGGGAAAGAAAAGATTCCCACAAAACCCAAGGACCGAGGGGTCGTCACCCCTCGATTTGACGCCGGGGTAATGAGGCGAAGCCTCGAGGCCCCTCTCTGTGCCCCCACCAGGGCCGGAAAGAAATCTATTGAATTGACTAAGTCCAATCTCAAACCCAGGCATTCTACTTTCAAGACATTTGCACAATTAGACATTAGCTACCAAGATCTTATGAGACTAAATCGTTTTGGTCGCTATGCAATCTATAGTCTATCCATCCAGAATGTAGAATGTTTGTAAACAGAGCCACTGACAGTTCAATCAGCTGATGTAGGGGTGAAAAACATTTTTTTTTATTTAGGTCACATCATGAGCTTTGTTGGGGGTGCCTTACTGGGCTGGTGATATTTGATGTAAATAATTAAATGGCATAAACAAAGCATCCCTGTGAAATCAGCCTACTTTTATCATACCTATCCTTATAGAATGGAATAAAAGCTAAAGGATTATGAAATAAGACTAAAAATCATTAGACTTTTTGTGCTCAAACGATTTTTCACCTGTGCCAACTCAATTAAATGTAAATGTGCCTGTTTAAAGTATTTTCCTTGAAGCACTAAACATTATTGATTAAATTGGAAGAATTCATAAATTTTGGACTGATTGTCGCTAAGCAAATATGCAGCGTGAAATTAAACGTTAAATAATCCGACTAAATTAAAATAATACTCTCTGTCAGAAATGTGTATAGTGCTGTCCTTGATTCGAAATCGTAGTTAAAAAGTAACCAACTGTTTGCAACACGGGACGTCAAAACTGAGATTCGTTAGGGATGGCACTGTTACAAAGACAAAAAATCTCTAGTGATTTTAATCTTTGTTTATGACCACATAATGTCGATTTGTAAATTGAATTAATTAGATTCTGCATAGAATTGACGTCAGGATTATAAAAAGTAATAAATCTAATAGAATGTATATGTGAAATCATTAGAATTCTATTAGGCCTGCATCATTTCGTGGTGATAACCTAAAAATCAGCTGATTTCTTATGTTTACAAACATTCTACATTCTGGATGGATAGACTATAGTCCTTACGAACCTAACCGCAGGTAACTGGTTGTCAGGGCAGAGCTAACCAATAAAACGTCAATGACACAGGTCGGGTCGTCTATCTTCAAAGTCAGGGCGAACTTTATTCCACGTACAATATAATAGCTGCCTATAATAAGCGAAATCACTAAGGTTCGGGTTCAGACGGCGGCAGGTGTTTGGGAAGTCTCAGTAATGATATCATTTAAATACCTTAGAGCTGGAACGTAGCGTTTGTACCTATTTGTATCTGAGAATCACAATTACTGTTTGCGATAATTGTTCGCATTTCTTTCTGAGTGCTTATTATGGGCGAATTACGAAAGATAATGCAAACAGCATTATCTTACAGAAATCGGTCCTGGGCCGCCTTCATCTATAAATGTATATTATTGCCAACGCCCGTCTAGAATAAGCAGATACATATAATATGTAGATAGAATGACAATGACAGATAGATGTAATCGCAGGGTCCTTTGATGGTTCTTATTCTGGTCTAGGCAGAATAACAGCGGCTTCTGTTCATAGCAGTTGGCATTATGCTGAGCCTGGACCCATTTGCTACTGCAGCACACATTGTTCACCTACTTACTTCTTTTTGTTATTTAGTTTTTTATGTATTATTTATTGTGTAACTAATATTAATAAGAATTAGCAAGCTGAAGTGGCAGTGGGCCGGCCACATCTCGCGAAGAACCGACGGCCGATGGGGCAAACGTGTTCTTGAGTGGAGACCACGACTCGGTAAACGTAGTGTAGGACGCCCTCCGACCAGGTGGGATAACGACCTGCGAAAGACTGCAGGTAGATGCTGGATGCGGCAAGCTGAAGATAATGCAAACAGCATTATCTTACGTAATTCGTATTACTTCATTTAGCGCCATAGGAAGAACCTACAACCACTGGGTGATCGTGTTCTTGAATGGAGACCACGACTCGGTAAACGGTAGTGTAGGACGCCTTATGGCCATCAGCCTTATTGTCTAAGTCTTATGGGCTTCATTTCAGAAGACCTTTTCATCTAAAACGTCAAAAGTTCTCGATTCCATTTTTTTATGATTTTATCAAATAATAGAAAAGAAAATATGTATTTGCCCTTCAAAATATAAAACAGTACAAAGTATCATCATCATCAGCCTATAGCAGTCCTCTGCTGGACATAGGCCTCCCCCAAATGTGTACAAAGTGGGAACGAATAAAAATTATAATTCAATTACGAAACAGTTCAAAAGAAATCACTACATCTATATATAAATATAAAATATATATAAAAGAAAGTCGTGTTTGTTACAACACTTATAACTCGAGAACGGCTGGACCGATTTAGCTGAAAATTGGTGGAGAGGTAGCTTACTTTTTATCATTTAAACAATTTGACACATAGATTTCCACGGGGGCGAAGCCGCGGGGAGCAGCTAGTAGTAGGTATAAAACAAAGTCACTTCCCGCTGTCTGTCTGTTTTATACTATGTAGTGAAACGAAATCAATAAAAAATACGACAGAACCATGATCTAATATGTACATATTGAAAGAATATTAATGTTTACCAATGGACTTCACCAACTCTTCAAAGAAAAACTTCGGCGCAAACAAGTAGTAAGGGACATCGAGTGGGAAATGAAAACCTGAATTACATTTAGATTGGTCGGCGAAATCGACCCCCAAACTTTTATGTAGTAAATAACTTTCGCTTTTAATATCGTTCGGCATTCGAATTATTTCCTGTTTGATTGGTTTTAGGGTTCCGTATCAATATCAGGTACCAAGGGTATTTATATTTTACTAGCTGTTTCCCGCGGCTTTAACCGCGTGAAATTAAAATTTGACATTTATAATATATAATAATTATAGCCTATGTTCACTGGGGATAGTGTAGCTTCCCAGCGGAGAATTAATTTTTCAAATCGGTCTAGTAGGTAGTTTCGGAGCCTTTAGTTATTTATTTATTTCATCGTCTGTTTATCTGTCTGTCCGTTGTCACAGACCTCTCACTTTGTAACCATGGTAACAACATATGCAGTACTATATGGTTTTTTTTGGCCTATGTATATATCAGGCTTTGCGCAATCTAGGCCATAAAAAATATGTATGCATATACACACAGTATATCGACAAGTATTTCTATAGAATACGACAAAATATAAAATAATATACGCATTAAACTTTTTATAAAAAAAAAAACTTAACCCTTTTTGGTAAAGAAGGTATCTATGTAAGTATCTGAGGCCGTTTGCGACGTAAAAATCGACAAACAATAAAAATAACACCTCTTTTGCAATTAACAATTTCGTGTCAAACAAGTGTGGTGATTTTTTTTTTAAGAACAGCTTTCGTTTGATTTTTAACACCTTTAATGCGATTACCTACCGATCCGCCGCCGCGCCGGCCAATTGTGATTATGGCAAAATCCCCCCTTCTTTGACAGAGGCATGTTGAGTTGACGTAAGGGTATGGTACGGTATGGTAGTTGTACTCCTGTTTCCGCACTTAGACTCCGATTGGTCCTTTGTGCGTGGGGTGTTTGCTAGTTTAACCAGCGTAACTCCGTCCAGAAGCGCAGAATACTCCTGGGATCTTCACAGGCTTCGCGGAGAGACCTCGGGTGGTTGAGGATTTAGGATCTAGTCGCTGCGCTGTTACTCCCCCGCATTCCAGGACTACGTGGGCAGCTGATTCTTTGTCGCTCAGGCATCCTCTGCATAGAGGGCTGTCTGTTGCTCAGATGGTGAAGAGGTGTTTGTTTAGTGGGCAGTGTCCTGTGAGTGTTCCTACTAGGACGCGTAGGTCTGATCTCGTCAGGCACAGTAAGTGTTTGGTTAGTCTTGGTGAAGCAGCTGGGAGTGCTGCTCTGGATTGGCGGCACTCCTGTAGGCCTGACCATCTCTCGGTATGCGTTTCTCTGGTTCTGAGCTGTATCCATGTTCGGATTTGGGAGAATGGAAGGGGAAGGAACGGAGCTGGGCCTTGTGTCGGCGTTTCCGAGCCTTTCCATGCCAATTCGTCTGCAGCATCATTGCCTAGTGGGGTGACGTAAGGGTATGAGCTATTTGATGTACGGAACCATTCGTATGCGTCTTAACTCTTACTTGACCGCTGTATTCGGATTTTATCGTTTCCGTGTTTTGTAGAAAAATATTATTTACCGTTATTTTGTTATTATTTATTTTATCCAGGGCCGAGCCATCGCTAATAACCATAAAGCTTTGAAAGTGAGGTTTGTCATGACTCTGCAAGCTACGGTAGGAACATCATCAATGATGATTGATGAATCATTTGAAGAATTGATACTGTACGGTTTGCATACCATACAGAGATACATGTACCCGCGGGTCAACGGTTTACCTTGTGACGTGTCTCTAAGGCGCAACACAGGAAGTCGCAAACAACTGTCCTTAGGGCTACACGTCACGGAGGAAACTCGCGACCATCAACTAAATATTAAACTAAATGAAACAATTAAATCGTGAAACGTAACTTAACTCTTTTAACATCCAACACCAACAACACATAGGACTGTAGGGGGCACACTACGCACCCTACAGATACTAAAGATGGACAGCTGAACGGACAACTGGACAGCTAGCGGCTCTTGTGGGACACCTGTTTTTATGAAATGATTTTACTGAAATGCGTGCGGTGGTGGTGCGTTCGGCGCGGCGCGGCGTTAAGATGATGGAATTTACAACGACCCCCGCACTAGGCTAGGCCTGTTTCGCGGGGTATCGAATACGTTGTCTGTTTGCCATGATTATTTGGAAAAAGGTAGTACACTAAAAAATTGCGTAAAAATAAAACTAAAGCTAATTAAACTAAGAAATAAAAATAAATAAATAATGCTGGACAATTCACACAACATTATCTAGCCCCATGGTAAGCAGAGCTTGTGTTATAGGTACTAGATAACTGATATACATAATACAATACGTTACATAGATAGATATTTTTTATTATATATAGAAAGTGTTTAAACATGGTGCGTTCTGCAAGTGCGGCATGCTGCATCGAAAAGCAATGCTAGAACAACATACACGTCGTCATGGGTATTGAAAGTATTGATATCAAAGCTTCTGTAGACTTTTGTTCGATACATTGAACACGGAGGATTTTAGCAGCATCAGCAGTTCGACCTAAGTAGGTTACTCGTGCCGCGAGCGCGGACCGGGCGCCTACAGAAGTCAGTGCATCACCAGCAGCCATTCAAACCGCACTCATTATCATCCATATTAGTCGTAGTTTTATACAATATAGCTATTGTCCCTATACTCGACTATTATTACATCAGCATCCCGGGAAGAGCTAGCTGCGATTCCCCACTTTTAAAAAGAATAAGATGAGAAGAAACCATTAGAAAAATATATTTATCAATCCAAGACCGTTCTAAGTCAATATATCTTCTCGAGAAGGCTAAAGCACTAGGCAGTCTATTTCAATGGACGCGGGTTCAAAACCGGTACAATGCGAGATGATAAATGCTTTCATTTCCTACAGAAATGAAGATGAATGGAGGGTAGACTACTGAAAGTGATATGTAGGAGTTACTTCGGTGCAACAATAAGTTCTCAGTTTCTAGAACCAGACATTTAGGTTATGAAAAATCACATGTATTGCTGAAAAATTAAATGACAGGAATAATTAATTATTTTCAACTATAAATAAGCAGTCATCTATACACTAGCCAAACTCGATGTAGAATGTTTGTAAACAAACTGCCCATACTTAACCTAGAATTCACTTTATTGCCGCGTCTTTTTATACGCAATTTACATATATCTGAAACTTGACGTCAAGCAAATGAGTTGTAGTAGGTTTTGTTTTGTTCTTTGTTTACAAACAATCCACATCGAGTTTGGCTGCTGTAAGTACCCATAATACAAGCTCTGCTTAACTTGGGGCTAGATGATGCTGTGTGGATTGTCCAGCATTACAATACAATACAATACAAATACGCTTTATTGCACACCAAACACAGAAAAAAACAGTAATGAACAAACAAACAGAGATACAGATGCACAATGGGCGGCCTTATCGCTAAGAGCGATTTCTTTCCAGGCAACCCAGCATTATTTATTATTTAAAGTTATTATTACAGTAAGCCAGCAGTAAGACTTGGAATTCGATCGAGCTGAAGCAAGTTTGATGTTCAGTGAATCCGTGACCTAGCAAAATCTTAATTAAACACAGCCAGTCAAACTGAGCTCCAATACTCGCAAAATTTAATGAACATTCACGATTTAGAGAGCGGTTTGGTTTGGCTCTACACTGACATACAGGAATATAGATAGATAGGTGACGACCTCTGTGGCGCGGTGGACGAAGGTCGATTCCCGCCTTGGGACAAGTCATCATCATCATCAGCCTATAGCAGTCTACTGCTGGACATAGGCCTCCCCAATGAGCGTCACAGCGCCTTGTCTTCAGCTTGCCGCATCCAGCATCTACCTGCAGTCTTTTGCAGGTCGTCATCCTACCTAGTCGGAGGGCGTCCTAAACTAAGTTTACCGAGTCGTCTCCACTCAAGAACACGTTTGCCCCAGCGGCCGTCGGTTCTTCGCGAGATATGGCCGGCCCCCTGCCACTTCAGCTTGCTAATTCAAATTGGGACAAGTGTCGAACTACAACATAATAATATATTTGTTCCGGATGTACGGTATTTTCTATCCATTAAAAATATATCTATCTTATGTGTTATATTAAAGGTTGCCTATAAGAGATCGCTTCTGAGCGATAACGCTGCCCATTGTACTTGTATCATGGGATGTCTTTTATAATAATCTGTAACTGGTGTACAATAAAGTATTTTTGTATTGTTTCTATTGTATTGTATATTAAGTTTATCAGTCGTCTAATACCCATAACACAAGCTCTACTTAGCTTGGTGCTAGATGATTAAGTTTATCAGTCGTCTAATACCCATAACACAAGCTCTGCTTAGCTTGGCGCTAGATGATTAAGTTTATCAGTCGTCTAATACCCATAACACAAGCTCTGTATAGCTTGGTGCTAGATGATTAAGTTTATCAGTCGTCTAATACCCATAACAAAAGCTCTGTATAGCTTGGTGCTAGATGATTAAGTTTATCAGTCGTCTAATACCCATAACAAAAGCTCTGTATAGCTTGGTGCTAGATGATTAAGTTTATCAGTCGTCTAATACCCATAACACAAGCTCTGTTTAGCTTGGTGCTAGATGATTAAGTTTATCAGTCGTCTAATACCCATAACACAAGCTCTGCTCTAAGTTTTTATTTTTAAATTTGTCATTGCTCTAAAATAATACTGTTTCGCAAAAAACGAAAACCATAATCGTCTTTAAAGTATTTCAAAAGTATTTATTAGGGACCACGTAGAAGAAATTTCATTACAATAATATTAAAATAATAATTCATAATTCATATCATTTATTGTAATTTCATGCATACAGGTAGTTTCTTAGGTGTAGTCTTAGTGGGTAGGTACACAATGCATAAAAACCCTGTCAGGGCACAACAATTTTTGGGTTCTTTTTAAATATTAGCCTAAAATTCTAAACAATCATTATTTATAAAATTAGGAATGTCATATGGGAATTATAGGAATGTCATTTAGAAATTATAGGAATGTCATGATTAGGTAGATAGGCTTACTAATTTAATCTGTAGGTATGTCAGCTAGTACACTTTCAGTTTTTTGTTTTAAATTGTCATCGTAATATTAAATAACTAGCAAATAAAACTGTGTGGTGGTTGGTTTGGGTGTTTTGGTTTTTCCGTAGAGATAGAGATACAGAGATATCTCAGTACAAATGAAGATTTAGAGGAAACTTTGCCATTTTTTTCTATCGAGTCAAGTTTAGTCAATCGTATTTCGACTCCCATAACATACTAACTAACATCCCAAACTTCTGATCCTCATAAATTTTTTATCGAAAAATAGGTGTTTTGTTCCCTTAAAATTTATTTTCCGTTAAGTCAAAACGTGGGTTTTGGGATGTATTTCACCTTAAGTTTTGTTTGTTTTTATGTTGTATGTTTATTCTATGCGCGCAAATAGTATAAGTGATACACTGACATACACATCTCAATTAACCAACAGGCTTTATTGAGTATCATCTTTTGCTCGAGATTCTATTGGTCATTTCATTACATCCCTTCCTTTCATTGGTAGAAAACGGGACAGAGACATTTGGCTTCTATGATAAATGGCGTGGCCATTAGCCACTCTGAGAAGAGGCGATACGAGTCCGAGCATTTGTCAACTGGGACGTATTGCGTGTCATTGATATTGATGACAAGTACCTGCTATTTTCTTTATCGTGCATATGCAGTATAATGTCTGGACTACAGTAATGATCAAGGTCGATGATCCTCTGTTCATATTGATCTAGGACTAGAAGAAGTTGCAAAAATAACAATTTACTACATTTCAGGACCTTCTGTGGAAGGCTGTACGCGGACGTCATCAACTCAGTGCACGATTCTTTGAGTTTTCTTTGTCTGTTAGTATCTGAGGTATTGAGCCCTAGTTAAGTACTTTGCATATATTTGTCTAGTGATGTCATGAAATAAATTATTTTTATTAACACTTTCGTAACCCACTATGCACGCACATGCCTCCCTCAGTCTTGAAAGAGAAAGTGTTTAAAAAAAGTTTGTTTTAATTCATGAGTACAATTAATCACAATTAAATAAATGAGTACGTTATTCTTGATTCGTTTCGGGAGATTCTTTGGGAGACGCCACTGACAGACACGCCGATGTACACGTAATACTTATTATTAGGTTTTTTCGCGAGGCGTCTAAAAAATATTGACAACACCAATTGCATCAAGCAATAACGACAGCACTTGCTCATTTCCCACGTACGCACGGCCGCAAAATGTCCACTAATGACGGCTGACCGCGTTTACATTGACAGCGTGTACGGGCTTTTATCCCACCACCAAACCGCAGCGGAGATGTGAGATTTAACCAATAGGTTAAAAGGTCGTGGTGTCAAAATCGTTTAGTAACCAAATAAAATAAAAACACAGACAAGCTGTGCTTACCATGGGGCTAGATAATGCTGTGTGAATGGTCCAGTATTATTTATATTTATTTATTATTTATTATTATGGGTCATTAGAACTATGACCCATACCCAACAATGATATAGTCAAGTGTTTTCAAATGTATGTGCACTGAACAATATTGGAAAGTGTAGTTGCTATCAGTGAATACTACGGACACGTAATAAGGCCTACTAAGCGATCCGTCTTCACTTGACGTCTCCACTTCCAATGGTATCTCTCTAGGAGTTATATTGACTCTGTCAGCGACCTAATAAAGCCCTTTTTAAGGGCTCTTAGCTAGAGCCTTTGACTGTGTGTAGTCGGGAGCTACGGCAGAGAAAGAAAATTTACTTTTGGACGGAACTTTTCTAGTTAGACGAATTCATTAAGAATGTTTTCTTGGTAACCGATGTGGCGCGGCGGGCGAAGGTCCGCCTGCGATGCAGAAGGTTGCGGGTTCGATACCCGCCTTGTGTGGATTGTCCAGCATTTTATTTTTTATAGCTTATATTGGAAGCCACATTACCCACATTGCAAGCTAGTGACTCCCAAAGGTGTCTTATACGTGTAGGTACTGTGCAAAGGTGGAACTCTCAACAATCTACACATAGCTAGATTGTGACTCCCAAAGGTGGACGTCTGAACAATCTACGCATAGCTAGATAGTGAATGGTTGCCTTGACCGGCGCGCGCGCACGCTGCCAAGTGGGCGAGGCCAGACACAGATATTTGTTATGTCGCCCGACAGTTTGGGTATTTACTTTATTTTTATTACGTAGCTGCTGAAAAAATAAAGCGTCAATATAGTGGGCCGGCCATATCTCGCGAAGAACCGGCTGTTGGGGCAAACGTGTTCTCGGTAAACGTAGTGTAGGACGCCCTCTGACCAGGTGGGATGACGACCTGCGAAAGACTGCAGGTAGATGCTGGATGAGGCATGCTGAAGTCAGGGCGCTATGGCACTCATTGGGGGAGGCCTATGTCCAGTAGTGGACTGCTATAGGCTGATGATGATGATGGTTTAAAATAGATGATTTATTAACGACTAGCTGCGACCCGCGGCTTTGCCCTCGTGGAAATCTATGTTTCAAATAGTTTGTAAACCTTCTTCTTGAATCACTTTTTTATTATACATAGAAAACAGAACACCCGGAACAAATATCTGTTGATCATACAAATATTTGTCCCGAGGCGGGAATCGAACCCGCAACCTACTGCGACGCAGGCGGACCTTCGCCCACCGCGCCACAGAGGTCCTTTCCTTTGATTGCATTCTGGTTGGCACTTTCGGAAATTGGTTAAACGAATTTTATTGGAATTCCTCCCAATTCTATCAACAGAGAAAAGACAGCTATTGGATTCGTGGGGCCACAGTGGCGGAAAGGGAAGAACTGAAACGTTAGCAGAAAATCTTGAAATCTAATTTATTTAAGTACCTAGTTGATTCTTGTAATTCTTGTAATTCTTTATTGTACACAAAACACTTAAAAATAACTTAACTAAAAAAAGATATGTACATAGGCGAGCTTAACCCTAACAAAGAGTTTTCTTACAGCAAAACCTTAGGTTTAAAGGAGAAGCGATAGAACAGATAGAGGAAGTGTACAAAGAAACAAATTAGACGTAGAGTATAATACATATGGTATGAGATTAAAATATACATACATAAATTAAAATAACAATAGCTCAATAAACCTAATAAATAACTTCAGTTTTAATATAAATAAAAATATATATAAATATATATATATATAAATATACCTAGATAGATAGTTTTATGATAATAAGAAATGCTCTTTTAATTTTGATGATGTTGATTTATTAATCTATATTACCTTTTATAGACAATTTGCTATGACTCTTAAATTTTAGCTTTTAAAGTCTCGTACGTCATCATCACAATGGTACATGCTGAAAATCAGCGTTGTGGGGCCACTCGCAACATTCGACCACAGACGACCGATGTGGCGCGGTGGGCGAAGGTCCGCCTGCGACGCAGGAGGTTGCAGGTTCGATTCCCGCCTCGGAACAATTGTGTGTACGATCTGCAGATATTTGTTCCGGGTGTTCTGGTCGTTTTCTATGTATAATAAAAAAAATCTATCTATGTAATGTATTGTATTATGTATATCAGTCATCTAGTACCCATAACACAAGCTCTGCTTAGCTTGGGGCTAGATGATGGTGTGTGAATTGTCCAGCATAATTTATTTATTTTATTTATTCAGCTGAGCATGAACCTGCTCTGATAGCGCAGCAACACGGCACTGACATTAATTTAGAAATGTCTCTTTTGTGTTAAATCAATGTATAATTATTAATTATTTACTTTTAAGTCTTTTTAAGTCGTGTGCTTGTTAAATAAATAAAATAAATAAAAAGAGCTTTATTGTTCCATAAACACTAATGTTAACAATATTAACTAATAAAGGCTTAAGTAAGTATACTATTTGTTTATATAAAAATAACTTTCCTAAATTACTTATATACTAACTTATATACTTAGGTAGTGTTAGGACCGCCTAGAGCGGTGAAAGCCTCCTCCAAGTTACTCCATGCTTGTTACTATAGTTAAATAATTAAGTCTTAGCTATCATAATAAATATATTTCATTTCATTTTAATTTATTTGAGTTAAAAAATTCAAAATATTTTATTTCTTTAAAATAAGCACTTAGACAAGTCATACTTTATGCTATAAATTATTATCATATAAAATTATTTTACTGTTCACTTAAATTTTTTGTCCGCTAGTGGAAGAAGTGAAAAAGAAACCACTAGCATGTTCATCTCTTATATGTCTAATACATGGTTATTTGCCTATTTAAGTCTAAATATAATATGATTCGATACATGTCAATATTTAAGTAAAGCTATGCACAACAACAAATTACTTACATACTATTGTCGGTGCGAAACTGAGCGACATCTGGCCAAGCATTAACATCATGAGCATAAAATTAATTTGGCAAATAAAACCGGTTAAATGTGACTAGGAAATGCACGCGAAGGAATTAAAATAATTGCGCGTATTAAAATAAAAACCGGACAAGAGCGAGGAATCGCGCACGAAGGGTTCCGTACCATTAGGTATCTATAAAAACGAGCAAAAAAATCACTATTGTTGCATGGGAGCCGCCGTAACTATTTATTTTATTCTGTTATTTGTTATTATAGCGGCAAAAAAAAAAAAAAAAAAAAATGCTGGACAATTCACACAGCATTATCTAGCCCCATGGTAAGCAGAGCTTGTGTTATGGGTACTAGATAACTGATATACATAATACAATAAATTACATAAATAGTTTTTTTTATTTTTATTATACATAGAAAACGATCAGAACACCCGGAACAAATATCTGCAGATCGTACACACAATTGTTCCGAGGCGGGAATCGAACCCGCAACCTCCTGCGTCGCAGGCGGACCTTCGTCCACCGCGCCACATCGGTCGTCACATATACATCATCTGTGAAAATTTCAACTGTCTAGCTATCACGGTTCATGAGACACAGCGACAGTCATAAGCAAATTATCATTTATTTCATCATCACCATCATCAGGCTATGTTAGTCCACTGCTGGACATAGGCCTCTCCGCAGTCTTTCGCAGGTCGTCATCCCAACTGGTTGCAGGGCATCCTGCACTACGCTTACCGAGTCGCATTGCAGTGTAGTGTGTCGTAATCAAATACTGACTAGACGGTCCTAGTTAAATCATCATTTACTTTACATCTGTTCATTTGATAATATTCAGAATCTCAATTTTCTCTCCCCCATCGCTGGTCCAACCACAGGCCAGTTAATAAGCCTCTAAAACAGGACTAGTGTCCGGCCGTTAAGGTTCAATTTGCATTAAAATCATATTAGAGACAAAGTTACGGGGCAAGTTGGAAACTGGGCTGTTCGATCTGTTGGAACTTCCGCATTATTCGTGCGCGGAGGTTGATAGCTGGTAGTTATTTTGAATGTTTGGCTGGTTCTCTAATTTCAACCATCATCATCAGCCTATATAAGTCCACTACTGGACATAGGCCTCGCTTAGCTTCCCGCATCCAGCATCTACTTGCAGTCTTTCGCAGGTCGTCATCCCACCTGGTCGGAGGGCGTCCTACACTACGTTTACCGAGTCGTGGTCTCCACTCAAGAACACGTTTGCCCCAGCGACCGTCGGTTCTTCGCGAGATATGGCCGGCCCACTGCAACTTTAGCTTGCTAATTCTCTATGTCGCTAAAGAGCTATGTCGATAACCTTGGTTCTCTGTCGGATGTATTCGTTACGAATCCTATCCTTCAGAGAAACTCCGAGCATAGCTCTTTCCATAGCTCGCTGAGCGACTTTGAACTGGTGGACCAGCCCTATCGTGAGTGTCCACGTCTCAGCTCCGTAGGTCATAACGGGTAGGACGCACTGGTTGAAAACTTTCGTTTTCAAGTATTGCAGTATGGATGAAGAGAAGACTCGACGTAATTTCCCAAACGCTGCCCAGTCCAGCTGGATCCTCCTTTATATTTCTCCTCTCTCTCTTCTATTAGTCCACTGCTGGACAATTAAGGTTCCCAACTAAAAATCTAAAATATTTGTGTCTCGCTTCTAAATAAGAAGAAAAATACTTTACGTTGGGTATTCCTTCAGTGTCATCTAGCTTAGCCTTAATACGAACCGAAACACCATTAAGTTTCTAATCTGTGCCAAACTAAGAAATAAGGCTGTGTTTATAGTGGCAGGAAGAGCGTTTAATTTAGCAGAAATGCAACGTTTGCCGATATTTTATTTAAAAACCGGTATGGGCACGGTGGGCGAAGGTCCAGCTGCGACGCAGGAAGTCGCGGGTTTGATTCTCGCCTCGGGACAATTGTGTCTATGATCTGCAAATATTAGTTTCCAAAATAAATATATAGAGAAATATATAATCTATTGTTTTATTAAGTCTATCAGTCATCACTAGATGATCAGTCACCACTAGACAATAGACTAGACTATCAGAAAACCCAGTTATAATATATACGTATATTTAAAAAAAACAACTTTGTTTATTGTCTAGTGATGACTGATAGACTTAATAATACAATAGATTATATATTTCTCTATATATTTATTTTGGAAACTATTCAAAATGAAAATCTCTGCTTACCTTGGGCATTACTTACCTGTGTGGATTGTCCAGTTTATTTATTTATTTAAATAATTGACAATCAAATTCAACGATCATACTTAACACTTTGAGTGCTGAAAACGCACGGTATGAGTTTTCTACAAGTGACTAACATGCGTAAATCCACACTAGCGCAGCGGCTGAGAAAATACAGATCTTTGTGACTCAGCAGAGCTGTAATATTTTTCGAACGAAACGCATGTGCGGCGCAACACAACCGCTGTGTAGAGCGGCAGCACGAATTTTTTAGGTAAAAAAAAAGATCGCTGTCGTCGAAAAAAAACCGCAGTCAAAGTGTTAAAAATAAAAACACAGCCGTACATAAAATCTCCTACTGTTTTTGCCGGTTAAAAATACAACCAAAGGAGCAAAAATGGTTTGATACATGAAATGAAATATGAAAATATTCAATCTCAAGCCACAATGCACTGTTAAAAGCCGGCTCGAGCCCCGCGGTTGGAAATCAATTAATTAACAGAATTATTCGCGATAATTATTACATAGCTACCTGTAATTACAATTTATCAGAGGTTCAATATTTTCGTAAAATAGTAAAGCCTGAGGACTGTTTTCACATAGGTTCCCTACGGACTAACAATTGTTACAATACAATATATAAACAACTAGCTGCGCCCCGCGGCTTCTCCCCCGTGGAAATCTATATGTTAAATGGTTTAAATTATAAAAAAAAAAAAAAAACCTATGTTAGACTCCT
This sequence comes from Eupithecia abbreviata, assembly GCA_943735965.1. Lineage (NCBI taxonomy): Eukaryota > Metazoa > Arthropoda > Insecta > Lepidoptera > Geometridae > Eupithecia > Eupithecia abbreviata. The sequence continues at coordinate 7,640,885 of OX030998.1, read as the reverse complement.
GTTTCTAAGCTACCTCTCCGCCAGTTTTCAGCTAAATCGGTTCAGCCGTTCTCGAGTTATAAGTGTTGTAACAAACACGACTTTCTTTTATATATATAGACTAGCTGCTCCCCGCGGCTTCGCCCCCGTGGAAATCTATGTGTTAAATTGTTTAAATGATAAAAAGTATCCTATGTTAGACTCCTGGTTCTAAGCTACCTCTCCGCCAATTTTCAGCTAAATCGGTTCAGCCGTTCTCGAGTTATAAGTGTTGTAACAAACACGACTTTCTTTTATATATATAGATATAAAATCAAGCTCATTGGGGAAGCCTATGTCTATGTGGACTGCTATAGGCTGATGATGATGATGATAAAATCAAAACTTCTGATTGCAATCAGAAGGCGAGATAGAGAGAAGATATAGAAGAGAGATATTGTAGTTCTATTTTGCGATTTAAACTTTGGAATTCTAAAAACGTTTACGCCGAATGATACGAGTGTTTTTTTGGGATAAGAATAAGGATTTTTGTCAGTTTCCAATGGAGTTTTATCCCTTGAAATATTCTTTCAACCGCTATATGCAATACAAATTTCATCATCAGCCTATATCAGTCCACTGCTGGACACAGGCCTCAAAAAAATTGAATTTTTAAGCGCTGGCGAGACGACCTTAACGCCTTCCTCGGAGATTGGTGGGAGATCGCACGTGACCGCACTGAGTGGAAAGATTTGGGGGAGGCCTTTGCCCAGCAGTGGGACGAAACAGGCTTAATAAAAATAAAAAAACCGCTTATACTTCCGGTATATTCTATACACTGTAAGCAAGCCTTAAAAGTCCCCCCGTCTCTACCGTATTTGTTTTGAACCAGATACCATCTCCGGTAGTAAATCTAGTAGCGAATAAAGTTAGTGCTTCGACAGAGCAGATTTAGATTTAGTTCTTCGTATTCTTTAATCGAGTAAGATCGTGAGAAAAATACTGGTTCCTTTTGTAGTACGATGTTATGCAATGTTGGAAAGAGACAGCAATTTGTGCTACAAACTTAACCCGTAATTACTCGCGTGGGGTGTTTAACACCCCAGCGACTGTTTAATCGTCGCTAGTTATTGGAGTTTCGCAACGCTAATTTTTAAATCTTAATCATAAATAAGTGTCAGATTTTGTATGTATTTGATAGGTTTTTTCCCCTTTTGCTTTTTAATGCTCAGAACTTAACACTTTGACTGCGATTTTTTTTCGACGACTGGGATCTTTTTTTTAACCTAAAAAATTCGCGCTGCCGCTCTACACAACGGTTGTGTTGCGCCGCACATGCGTTTCGCTCGAAAAATATTACGGCTGTGCTGAGTCACACAGATCTGTATTTTCTCAGCCGCTGCGCTAGCGTGGATTTACGCATATTAGTCACTTGTAGAAAACACATACCGTGTGATTTCAGCAGTCAAAGTGTTAACGGAATAGGCTTTATTTTGTATTCAGGTAGTTCTGGGCCTGGAATAAAACATAGGCTTTCTATCCCATAAAACAGTTTCCATGGAATAGTAATAACCATAACGTTTCCATAGAAACAACGCAAGCGAGGACGCGGGCTGAAACGTATAAAATATATCTAAATGTTACGATATTAACGCTTACATTTGAATGCAGATTTTTGTGCTGCGGGGCTATCCAGATGTACGACAAGCTTTATTTCCATACCAAACAAAACACGACTTTAGTTTCAATAATCCGTATTTACATATTCCTCATCATCATCAGCCTATAGCAGTCCACTGCTGGACATAGACCTCCCCCAATGAGCGCTATAGCACCCTGTCTTCAGCTTGCCGCATCCAGCATCTACCTGCAGTCTTTCGCAGATCGTCATGCCACCTGGCCGGAGGCCGTACAACGCTATGTTTACCGAGTCGTGGTCTCCATTTAAGAAGGCGTTTGCCCCAGCGGCCGTCGGTTCTTCACGAGATATGGCCGACCCACTGCCACTTCAGCTTGCTAATTCTTAGAGCTATGTCGATAACTTTGGTTCTCTGTCGGATGTATTTCATTTTCAGATGTACAAGCTTCATTTCCAAACAAAAAACGACTTTAGTTTCCATAATCCGTATTTACATATTACATAGTTCAAAACTTTCCGAGCCACAATTCGATAAGCTATTCCTTAACTTCGTTTATATTAATAATAGATCAAGCTTCAGAAAAAAGCTTGCAAGTAAGATGGAATACGTTTTTCATCCTAAGGGACAGAAGTTTCCCCATTACGTATGTCCCCAGACATATTGGGAGAAAATAAACAACATTTGCGAGTTTTCGTTCCTGAATATTGAGTGAATTGAAATCTTTTTGTTGGATCTAGACATACAGATAGCTTCTTCTTCTTTGTTGTGTGTTTCTTAGTCTTCATTGCTGAAGGTCGTGCCCGTCCTGGAAAGCTTTCACGGTGACGCTGATGAACCGCTTCCACACCACTCTGTCTTCGGCCTGTCTCAGGGCTGCAGGCAAAGTGAGTTCCGTTATAGCCTTAATTTGATCAGACCAGCGGGTTGGTGACCGTCCTTTTGGTCTTTTCCCCTGATACAGATAGCAGTCGATTCTTAAATCTCGTGGCACACCTAGAGGGCACCGCTGTCGCTCAGCACAATAATAAAATATCGGTTTTATCCGTAACTTTAAATGCAATTTATATAATTAAAAAATATCAGATTATCTAGAAGATAAAAAAGCTTGGAACGAGTTTTGCTCTAACTCAAAATCTAACAACTTACAGATAAGCAAATCATATGTACTAGACACATAAGTTATGAACATACTAGTGGTTTCTTCTCACTTCTTCCACTGGTGGACAAAAAATTTAAGTGAACATCAAAATAATGTTATTATAATAATGAATAGCATTAAATATGACCTGTCTAAGTGCTTTTTTGTAAGCCTAAAGAAATAAACTTTCATTTCATTTCATAATAAAAAAATAGTAACTTCTTTTACTTACGTAATCTAATACATTTCAGTGGTATGGGACCCTCTAAAACCTGTGCTAGGGGTCTCGCTCTGCAGCGCGCAGCTATCTTAAAGATAATTAACACTTTGACTGCGATTTTTTTTCGACGACTTCGATCTTTTTTTAATCTAAGCCATTCGTGCTGCCGCTCTACACAGCGGTTGTGTTGCGCCGCACATGCGTGTCGTTCGAAAAATATTACGGCTGTGCTAAGTCACAAAGATCTGTATTTTCTCAGCCGCTGCGCTAGTGTGGATTTACGCATATTAGTCACTTGTAAAAAACACATACCGTGTGATTTCATCAATCAAAGTGTTAAGTATAATTAGCAATTGAATAGTTACTTAAACATGTAACATTTAAATCTAGCAACACTTAGTTAAAGCACATATATGTTAGTTATATGGCGTCCTACACTACGTTTGCCGATCAGAGACGCCTCTAGCAATATTTCCACTAGACATTTATAGCCGTTCTACAAGATGGCTGAGCGGGTCATATCATCCCCTTCCTTGTTCTGAAAAAACCCTAAACTTTCACCCCTACCCGATAATGGTCTGACTCACATCTCGAATGGCACAATCTAAAGATTAATAGGGATGGGGGAGTGTCGATAGAATTTATAGTTATCGATAAGTGTGGGTGAGATATCGATAAGTGTGGTTAATAGTATCATATCAAAATAATACATATTTATAAATGCAAAAGTTTTGATGCATGGATGAATGTGTGTTACATTATTACGCCTAAACGACTTATACACATTAGCAAATTTTTATCCTTTTAATATTGGACATATTTCCTATTAATATTTATTATCCTATTAATATTATTCAGTGCGACGACGCCGACGGAAAAAATTTACTTAGACTTGGCAAAGCTTATTATAGACGATTTTTTATCAAGAAAACAACGAAAGGCAAAGACGCAGGCAGAAACAAGTCTGTACCCTATTATAAAGAACATCGTCATCTTCTTCTTCTTATATATAAAAATCTATTGCTGTTCGTTAGTCTCGCTAAAACTCGAGAACGGCTGGGCCGATTTAGCTGATTTTGGTTTTGAAATGTTTGTCGTAGTCCAGGGAAGGTTTAAACGGTGAGAAAATATTTACATACAACGCGGGCGAAGCTGCGGGGCACAGCTAGTTCTCCATAAAAGAACATCATCTTATCGATAAAATTATGTAAATATTCATCGACTTTTCCCCTCCCTGGCGCGGATGCGCGTATTATTGTTATGGAAATGATTATTACGAGATTTGTGTTGTGATGCGGAAATAAACATTTCTACTAACATTTTGTTTGTACAATTGAATTGTTTATTTGCTACTCGCTTATTTGATGGCTTCGGGTCTGGGCATCAGAATAATGTTAGGGCTCTCTCTGACCATAGCTACAAATATCTATATCAGCAAGTTTTAGCCTTACGGGCATAGAAATCAGAGTGTTTTTGCGCATTGCATCTAATTCATACTGTATATATTGGTATCAGTTGAAAGAGCTAAATGGTGTACTACTTAGAAAGAAAATAAAAATGTTTTTAATTTGTAAATTTTATTATGACGAAAATAAATGTAAATTTTTTTTGACGACCGATGTAGCGCGGTGGGCGAATGTCCGCCTGCGACGCAGGAGGTTGTGGGTTCGATTCTCGCCTTGGGACAATTTTTTGTACGATCTGCTAGTATTTGTTTATGGTATTCTGGGTATTAACTATGTATAATAAAATATATAAATATCAAGGTGCTTTAATTATGATGATTATTTGCTAATGGCATTGTGTCTGGTTGTCTGTCACTTTTCTGCCAAAGTAAATTAAATTAACTGAGTTATCTTATGAAGATTGTATGATATTTTCACCAGAGCCTAGTTTGTTACCTAGCAGGGTGTACCACGTGCAGGTTAGGTTTCAAGGTGGTTTACCTGGAACACAGTGCAATGGCGATCCAATCCAATATCACCAAATATGCTGAACGTCAGTTGTTCAACATTTTCACGAAATCCAACAAAAACTCGATTTCATTTAGTCCGTCACCCATAGGACGGTAGCATTCAAAAGCGCGCTATTCCGTGCTTATTCTAAACATGGAAATAATTGTCATTTTTGAGGAGAAATTTGCAAGAGTGATTTTCAAACCCTGTTAAAAAACAATGCGAAATTATTCTTAAAACATTTTCTATAGAGGTCGAAAACTTTTGGAAAATTTCTGTTCCGATCATTTTGATTGAAGTTGTGCTAACTTGCCTTCGAGAAGTCTACATCCGTATCAGCTCAAAGTATCTCATCATCATCCGCCTATATTTAGTCCACTGCTGAAAGCCAACTAGTCCATTGCTGGACATATGTCTCCCCTAATGAGTGCTATAGCGCCCTGTCTTCAGCTTGGCATCCAGTATCTGTAGTCTTTTGCAGACCGTCATCCCACCTCGCGTCGAGAGCGAGTCGCCCGAGAGCGTCCTACATTACGTTTGCCAAGTAGCGGTCTCCACTCAAGACCACATTTACCCCAGCGGTTGTCGGTTCTTCGCTAGATATGGCCGGTCCACAGCCACTTCAGCTTGCTTATCCTTAGAGCTACATATATCGATAACTTTGGTTCTCTGTCGGATGTATTCGTTACGAATCCTATCCTTTAAAGAAACTCCGAGCCGCGCAGCGAGCTATAGAAAGAGCTATTACCATAGCTCGCTGCGCGACAAAGTATTTAGATAGCCAGAAGTTTTAGGCGAAAATATTGAGGCATTCAGTATCAGATTCAAGTATCTAGTCAGAAACCCTGGGTGAGTAGGCATTGCGAGGCCTGGCCCAGGGGCGTCGTTACCCGACATACTCACATAAAGCAGGGTTATGATTTCGACATGCGGATGTGGCGTGATGCTACAGTTTCTGGCAAACAGCTGGGTTTTCAACTGATATCAAAAGGACAACGTTTGTGAAAAAAATTACTTGGCTCAAGACAACGCAAGAGAAATAAGATAAGTATAAATAATGCTAGATAACTCATATAATACAATACAAAAATACTTTATTGTATACCAGATACAGATCATTATAAAAGAAATTACATGCGACAAGTACAATGGGCGGCCTTATCGCTGAGAAGCAATCTCTTCTAGGCAACCTTTGGATGGAAAGAATTATGTGAATTTAAGAAAGGCAGGGGTGTGCCAAAGTTAAGCTAGAATGAATATGAAAATAACTTGAATATTTAAAGACAAACATACAGCATCATCCAGCCCCAGACCTGATCCCTGCGGAACCACCATAGAGTCCTTGGTTTTATTTAAAAAAAAGATTATAAACGGAATGATGCCAAAAATACATGAGAATAAGGGAAAGAAAAGATTCCCACAAAACCCAAGGACCGAGGGGTCGTCACCCCTCGAGTTGACGCCGGGGTAATGAGGTGAAGCCTCGAGGCCCCTCTCTGTGCCCCCACCAGGGCCGGAAAGAAATCTATTGATTGAGACCCAACTAGATAACTGATATACTTCATATACCTCTTCTACATGGACAGATTTTTTAGATCAGGCTGGAACGTTGTTTTATTTTCTGTGTGTTTTTTAAATATTTTTTGTATTTTTTAAAATGTATTATCTATGGTACATATTAACACTTTGACTGCGGTTTTTTTTCGACGACTGCGATCTTTTTTTTTACCAAAAAAATTCGTGCTGCCGCTCTACACAGCGGTTGTGTTGCGCCGCACATGCGTTTCGTTCGAAAAATATTACAGCTCTGCTGAGTCACACAGATCTGTATTTTCTCAGCCGCTGCGCTAGTGTGGATTTACGCATGTTAGTCACTTGTAGAAAACTCATACCGTGCGTTTTCAGCACTCAAAGTGTTAAGTCCTTAATTATGTAATTATGTGTTCTTGAGTGGAGACCACGACTCGGGAAACGTCGTGTAGGTCACCTTCCAACCAGGTGGGATGACGACCTGCGCAAGACTGCAGGGAGATGCTAGACGCGTCAAGCTGAAGACAGGGCGCTATGGCGCTCATTGGGAGAGGCCTATGTCCAGCTGTGGACTAACATAGGCTGTTGATGATGTATTGATTAAAATATCTAAAACTGACCAGTCTCCGAGGTAGTTTCCTAGGTAGTACAGGTAGTCAAAGTGACCTAGCTTTCTGTTGTTAGCCGAGTTATTTTTAGGGTACATTTATCGGGTTCTCTCAAGGGGATTGGGTAGGACGAGATAAATAGTGAACTTGCGATGGTCGTAGCCAGTGATTTCTGGGTTCTTTGTCTGCAATGGAAGAAAATAATGGTCAGTATATTTCGTATTCTGCCTATTATTATCTACTAACAAATGAAGTAGGTAAAATAATCATATAAATGTCAAAATAATCATAATATTTTTTTTTTGACAATTCGCACAGCATTATCTAGCCCCATGGTAAGCAGAGCTTGTGTTATGGGTATTCGATAACTGATATATATAATACAATACATTACATAGATAGATATTTTTTATTATAGATAGAAAACGACCAGAACACCCTGAACATCTGCAGATCGTACATACAATTGTCCCGAGGCGGGAATCGAACCCGCAACCTCCTGCGTCGCAGGCGGATCTTCGCCCACCGCGCCACATCGGTCGTCAAATATCAAATAAATATCAAAGTGCTCTATTTCCTTTAAAGTAAAAGTAAAAGTAAAAAAACATTTATTTCTTTAGGCTTACAAAATAAGCACTTAGACAAGTCATATTTTATATATAAATTATTATCAAATAAAATTATTTTACTGTTCACTTCAATTTTTGTCCACTAGTGGAAGAAGTGAAAAGAAACCACTAGCATGTTCATCTCTTATATAGGTCTCCAGACTCTTTAGATCTCCAGGACTCTTGGACACTTCACTAAATTCAAAAAACAAATGTAAAAGTATTTTTTGTTTACAATCTTTGAATCTTTGTGATAACCATGATAGTTTCAAAAATGTTCTACTTACACGTCAAAACCATTATGATCTAATGTTTGTAGATGGATAGCCAAAATACATTCCTTCATTTTATGACCTTACTAGTTTCTGCCCGAAGCTTCGCACGAGTTTCTCATGCGATAATAAGTTTTATTGTAATGAAAATAAAGTTAAAATTAATATGACACTGAAACTGCGCTCCGCTTCGCTGCGCTTCGACGCTCTTTTGGTGTGAGTTGAGCCTAAGTGCATATTTGTAAGCCTAAAGAAATAAACTTTCATTTCATTTCATTGCATTTCATTTAATTTCATTGCATTTCATTTCGTTTCATTTCGTTTCATTTCGTTTCATTTCGTTTCGTTTCATTTCATTTCATTTCATTATGAAACGTATACAGGTTATTTCTATCCCATTGGAAATGACACGGGATCAAAAGTAGCCTATGTTTTATAGTATTTTGTAGCTGGCCGGATTCAACCCAAACATCTATTCTAATTCTATAATTATAAAGAGGAAAGCTTTGATTGTTTGTTTGTATTGAATAGACTCCGAAACTACTGGACCGATTAGAAAAATTCTTTCACCGTTGGGAAGCTACACTATCCCCGGTGAACATAGGCTATATTATATTTTCAAAAAAGTTAGGTATCCGTACTAAAACTCCAATAATGTAACCCAAGGTGGAAAAAAAGGGGCGCTAGTAAAAAATAAAAGACGATATATTTAAAACCAACAGGCTCGGCTCATGAAAAATATTTAGTTTCGCCTTGGTCAAGTTCATTTTAACCAAAATAATAATCCTTATATTTCGTTTTAATGGCGCCCCGTATAGCGGCTGTTATCATTATTAATTGTTATTAAAACCCTTTTGTAATTAAGTTAAATTCATATTTTAATTTAAAATAACACAGTATTAGCTGACGTGGTACAGTTAGCGATGTTTATTTGCAATCACAGCAAATCAAGCCCATTTTCTTTTAACTCATTGCTTTTTTTAGGTTTTTGTTTATCTGGATTTTTAGTGAATTATTTAATATTATTAGTTTTTCTTATTGTTTAATTTTATCCGGCCCGTCGCGGCTTCGCCCGGTTGGTGATTTGTTTCAGGCAATTTATTAAATTTTTCTTTCTGTAAGAACCGTCCTCGTACTTCAAGGAATATTCTTAAAAAAACAATTAGCGAAATCGGTTCAGCTGCTCTCGAGATTTGCGCTTAGCAACATATTCAGCGATTCATTTTTATATTTATAAATTATATAAACACATTCAGCGATTCATTTTTATATTAGCAGCTGAACCAATTTCGCCAAATTGCACCTGTAGTCCCAGTCTGAATGCACACAGCATCCGTTTCATAGGAGCAAGAGTAGTTGTAAGAGCGAGTTCACACACCCAACAGTATTCCGGATGCAGTTAACGATTGTTTCCGGTACTAGTAAAACCGGATCCGTTGTGAATGTTCCCTTAGTTGTGCCGAGGAGGTAGGTGCAGTAAGGAATCGGTTTTCTACGTATTGTAAACTAATTTCTGCCTGCGGCTTCGCAGGCGTTATTTCTATGGAAACGTATAAAGGTTATTTCTATCCCATGGGAACTTATTTATGGGATAATAAGTATGGGTATAGCCTATATTTGATTTTGGTTTTGAGCTACATCTATGAGAAATTACAACCCGATACCTTCAGTAGTTTTGGCATGAAGAAGTAACAAACATCCATCCATCTTAAGATCCAAACTATCGCAATCACTACATAGTATAAAACAGAGTCGCTTCCCGCTGTCTGTCTGTCCCTATGTATTCTTAGATCTTTAAAACTACGCAACGGATTTTGATGCGGTTTTTTTAATAGATAGACCCCAGAATTCTCAAACGCATCTCAGATTTTTAAACACATCTCAAGTGAAATTTTATAAAAAGATTTTCATTGAAAACTGTCAAAAGTTGCGAATTGAGATGAACTTAAGTTCATCATAATTATGAGACGCGTTTGAGTATTCGGGCGTAAGTAGTTCAAGAGGAAATTTAATAAACCACTAGCAGACCTCCCGGCTTCGCATGGTTTTAGTACGGATCCCTAACTTTTTTCAAAATATAATATAGCCTATGTTCACCGGGGATAGTGTAGCTTCCCAACGGTGAAAGAATCTTTCAAATCGCTCCAGTAGTTTCAGAGCCTATTCATTACAATCAAACAAAAAATCAACCTTCCTCTTTATAATATTAGTATAGATTTAACACATAGATTTCCACGCGGGCGAACCCTCGGAGCGCTGCTAGTTATAATAATTATAAGTGTGAAGTTTATAGAAACAGAAAATGTTTATTTATGTTTCATATAACATATTACAAATTAAGAAATAATAATAAAGATAACAAATTAGGAACTAATAATAGAATTTAATAGGAGTTTTTCCTGCCAAAAGAATGAATATTGGTACTTACTATTTATTTATTTATGTATTTAAGTAGTGTATTTATTTTGGAATTTGTAATATTTATTATTTGTTTTTTAGTATTCTTATTTAGATAACATATGGTACACCCCCTGCCTTTTCTTAAATTCATATAATTCTTTCCATCCAAAGGTTGCCTGGAAGAGATCGCTTCTAAGCGATAAGGCCGCCCATTGTACCTGTCGGATATAATGTATTTTTGTAATGTTTAATTTGATTATGGTGTACAATAAAGAATTTTTGTATTGTATTGTATTAATACTAGAACACAGAAAGGCTACCGGCTCAGCATTCAATGCTAAATTGACACAAAGCCTGTGCAGCGCTAGTTTTCAGCGGCGCCAGGGTGCTTAGTGCTTAAAACATAACTTATCTCTTCATTCAAAATAAGTTAAGCACCTAACTTAAAAATTAAGACTTCGCTTCACCAAAGTGTTAAATAGAATAAAGTAGGTAGTAAAACTTGACGATAATTTATGATGCGAGCGAAAAAGATCTCGCGAAATTCTTTCATAACTCCAGCGTAAGCACCGAGCCCGTAATGTCTCGTCTTATCTCATGTTTAATTTAAAGTACAGTCAACCTAAGATAAATAAATAATACTGGACAATTCACACAGCATTATCTAGTCCCATGGTAAGCAGAGCTTGTGTTATGGGTACTAGATAACTGATATACATAATACAATACATAGATATATATTTTTAATTATACATAGAAAACGACCAGAATACCCGGAACAATCTGCAGATTGTACACACAATTGTTCCGAGGCGGGAATCGAACCCGCAACCTCCTGCGGCGCAGGCGGACCTTCACCCACCGCGTCACATCGGAGATATTCGTCACGCGTGAAAAAAACGTATTTTATTATTTTTACAATACTACAAGTAATTTAAATAGGCAGCAGTTATCTGCTCACTTATAAATTTCTTATGAATATCAAATATCAAAGTGCTTAATTCCCTTTACACCGTATCATAGCATCATCATTCTCATTCTCATCAGTAGGTATTTCTTTTGCAATTTGAATTCTGTGACTTGTCCAAGAGTCATACTCTTGGACAAGTCACAGAATTCAAATTGCAAAAGAAATACCTACTAAGGAAATTTTTTGTTCACTGCTTTTTTTTTTTTTTTAGTATTCCTATTTAGTTAAACTGTGGTACACCCCCTGCCTTTTCTTAAATTCATATAATTCTTTCCATCCAAAGGTTGCCTGGAAGAGATCGCTTCTAAGCGATAAGGCCGCCCATTGTACCTGTCGCATATAATGTATTTTTGTAATGATTAATTTGATTATGGTGTACAATAAAGAATGTTTTTGTATTGTATTGTATTGTATTTTTAAGGTAAAGAAAAGGAGCCTTTACCTTGAAATGCAATTTTGCACGCATAGCATTATGGCTCACACAAGCCATATGCTATGATATTGGGCTCGACCACTAGTTCAGAGATGTCTCTGATATTCCCCACAAAATGAACTTATTTATTCATTTATTCAAAATTAATATTATAAGAGGAAAGGTTTGATTTTTTGTTTGTTTGTTTGTTTGTAATGAATAGGCTCTGAAACTACTGGACCGATTTAAATAAATCTTTCACCGTTCGGAAGCTACACTATCCGCGGTGAACATAGCCTATATTATATTTTCAAAAAAGTTAGGGATCCGTACTAAAACCGTGCGAAGCCGGGAAGGTCCGCTGGTTCAAAATATTATAGGTACCTATCTATTCTTACAGGTAATGTCTAATACAAAAGAGTTATCAATATCATAAATCACAGGCAACGATTTCATAATGCTTGGCCAGATGTCGCTCAGTTTCGCACAGACAATAGTATGTAAGTAATTTGTTGTTGTGCATAGCTTTACTTAAATATTGACATGTATCGAATCATATTATATTTAGACTTAAATAGGCAAGTAACCATGTAGTAGACATATAAGATATGTACATACTAGTGGTTTCTTTTTCACTTCGTCCAATACAAAACAAATTGAAGTAACATTAAAATAATTTTATTTGATAATAATTTAATGTATAAAATATGACTTGTCTAAGTTTTTATTTTTAAGCTTAAAGAAATAAATGATTTTTGACTTTGGACTTTGATAACAACAATAAGCATAAAAACAATCCAATTTAAATGTCAATGAGCAAAATAAAAAAAATACAATACAATTGTCAATAAACTTATTAAAATACAAATGTCCTCAAAATAAATAATGCAATACAATTATGAGCTAAAATAAATTCAATTATCACAAAAAAAATATGATTATTTACTATAGCACAATTTTTTCATAGCTGACTGTACTTAAATGTCCTGAAATTTTCATACTCGAACCAAAAATATATTTTCCTTATTACAGTGATGAAAACGAGCCATAAAAATGAATTTTTGAACTACACAACTGAGAGAGTACTTGGTATGAACTTTTTCGGTGATGATAATTCATTTTTAGAGCATAAATGAATGAATAATAACTTTTTACGTCTATACTAATAATATTATAAAGAGGAAAAGTTTGATTTTTTGTTTGTTTGTTTGTAATGAATAGGCTCCGAAACTACTGGACCGATTTCAAAAAATTCTTTCACCATTGGGAAGCTACACTAACCGCGGTGAACATAGTCTATATTAAAATTTAGAAATGTGAAATTTGAATTAAACGCGGGTGAAACCGCGGGAAACAGCTAGTTAGTCATAAAAATGTTAATGTAAATGGTTCTAAATAATGTATTATCTACTTGTTTTGGGTATATAAATCGTATAATTTTTTTAATAAGGCATTAAGAAGTCTTTTGACGAAAAAAAATCCAACATTAAAAGATCACCTTGGAAATAAAATTATTTACTAAGAAAGTGAGTGGATATTAAATTATTAAGTAGGTAATACTAGAGTAGTAGAAATAAATTTATAGTCAAATTTGGTTCTTTTTACACTTCCTCTATCTATTCCATCGCCTCTCCTGTAAACGTAAGGTTTGCTGGAAGAAAACTCTAACTCAGGGTTAGGCTCGCCTATGTACATATCTTTTTTAATTTAAGTAGTAAGTTATTTTAAGTTTTGCATGTGTACGATAAAGAATTACAGAATAAAGTTGTGTTATTTTGTTTATTTATGTTCCACCTAGGTACACATGTTACACTTGATCTCGTTAAGTTCTTAATTCTTAATAGTTATATTTCCTTGATCTCGGGCCATAAAGTGACCCGGTCCTTTGGAAGGCTTGCGTGGGGCCGAAGCCAACAGCACAGAGGCCCTTTGAGAGAGTTAATCTAAAGGCGAGGGCTTCACATAGCGGGCATCATCCTCGGGTACACAATATGATATCCGCCAGGTGTAGAGACTATTGCAAAGGGAAATAAAATAAATAAAAAACCAAGCTATTGTGATGGACTGGGTTATTACCCAGTCCAGTCTGGTGGACATAGGCCTCCCCAATGAGCGCCTTAGCGCCCTATCTTCAGCTTGCCGCATCCAGCATCTACCTGCAGTCTTTCGCAGGTCGTCATCCCAACCGGTCGGAGGGCGTCCTACACTACGTTTACCGAGTCGTGGTCTCCACTCAAGAACACGTTTGCCCCAGCGGCCGTCGGTTCTCCGCGAGATACGGTTGTCTGGTAGAGATCGCTCTTGAGCGATAAGACCGCCAAATTGTCACATGTTTTGTATTTTATTCTGTCTTGTTTGTTTTATTTTTAAGTGTGCAATAAAAGGATTTTCTATCTATTTATCTATCTATCTATCTATGGCCGATTACCTAGTCCATTGGGTCCCTATTGCCCGATTGGGCTATAGGGCAGACTACGGACGCCTGCCATATTAATAGTCTCATAACTGTTAAGATTGTTATATTATAAACTAGCTGCTCCCCGCGGCTTCGCCCCCGTGGAAATTTAAATGATAAAAAGTATGTTTTATGTTAGACTCCTGGTTCTAAGCTACCTCTCCACCAATTTTCAGCTATATCGGTCCAGCCGTTCTAGAGTTATAAGTGTTGTAACAAACACGACTTTCTTTTATATATATAGACTTTCTTTTATATATATAGATATCACATATTAACTTATGACATAGGAAAACGTTACCGATAAAATAACGTAACGAAACTCAATCCGTTACGTATAAATACCGTTATTAAAATTCACGCCCAATAGGGTTCATATTGTGATTCTTATCTATACATAATCACCTACTAATTAGGCCAACCAATAGGACCGCCATGTAATTAATTATAAAGGCCCTTGCAATAAAAAATATTTTAAAAAAAATTAAGCCAATAAATATATTGAGTATTGAGTAAATAAATATTTTCGATCCACCCGTCGGTTGGTAACAAAACAAATATTTGTAACGTTTTTCCCTCGAAAGAAATAAACTTGCTAACTTGAAAAGCTACTTAAAACTAGAAATTGTCTTAACGCTCTGTGAGCGTGACACACGGGCGCAGTGTTTGGAAAACAAGTTTGCAAACAGGTGGTTAGATAAGATATATAACACTTTGACGATTTTGACGACCGATGTGGCGCGGTGGGCGAAGGTCCGCCTGCGACGCAGGAGGTTGCGGGTTCGATTCCCGCCTCGGAACAATTGTGTGTACGATCTGCAGATATTTGTTCCGGGTGTTCTGGTCGTTTTCTATGTATAATCAAAAATATCTATCTATGTAATGTATTGTATTATGTATATCAGTTATCTAGTACCCATAACACAAGCTCTGCTTACCATGGGGCTAGATAATGCTGTGTGAATTGTCCAGCAATATTTATTATTTATTATTTATATTATAACACATTTATTTGACAACTGGCAGTACATGTTACAAAGGTCACAATAGAAAAGGCACATCATAGAATAACACAGATAAATTAGAGAACAATGAGTTAAAGTACCTAGTAGTATACAATAAGTAAAAGTACATATAAACATAAAAAAAAGAAGAGATTTAAAAATTGTGTGTGTGCTACAGCCCGTCAAAAAGGCAATAACTCAGCGAAAAGATTTGATCGATGAGCAAAACACTGATTTTCAGTATTGGTTTTTGTTTTTTTGTTTTTACACAGCGAACTGTTTCATTTCTAAATACATACTATAAATTTAGATAGATAGATAGACAATTATTTTTAAGGGTGCAACTTAAAAATAACAAAATACAAAAAAAATACAAAATTCATTTATTTACCAACACAACAAAAATACTTATATTTTACTGGTGGTCCCCGCACTAGGTTCAGAACCTGTATCGCGGGAGGCCGGATTACAAAAAGAATTACTTATAATCTAGACTGTAGTAAACAGGGCAGCAGTTCACACTAAGAAAAAAAAACTTTAGAAATACAAAAGTAAAATGCTAATACTAAAAATAACAAAAATAAATGGAAGTGGAAAAAATAATGGATAATATAAAATTTGATCATAAGTACACAACACACTAAGAGTGGGACGGTTAAGGACGGGGGAGGGAGGGAGGGCATCAATCGGAGGGAAACGTGGGTTTGGGTGGTAGTAGAGAAAGATAATAACTAAGCAGAAATTAGCTTTGAATAAGTAAAAGCCTTTCAGTAGCGTCATAGTCCAACGTAAGAAGCCACTTACGAACCTTCTCCTTGACTCCATATAGGGAACATGATAGGAGTTCACAGTGCATTATTACCCGACGATAGATATAAGGGAAGGAGAAAGATCGAAAGCGCCTCGCGAACGAAGATTTGACCGAAGGGACTTTAATTTTAAATCGACGATGACTGGACTTTGAGTGGGTATCACGTAATGATTTACCTTTTGACTTGTGGTACGAAGTTGTCACCCGGAAAATGTAGAGCTGTCTTACAGTTAAAGTTTGAGATTCTATATGAAGCGAAACAGTTGGATGCCTGAAGGGCTTGCGAAACATGACTTTTAATACGGCTCTATGTGCTCTTTCAAGTGATATCATGCATGACTTCGCAGCACCGCCCCAAGCAGTGATGCAGTAGCCTAGAATGGACTGACAGAGGGCTGAGTATGCGATCATTAGGGTTTCTCGGTCAGCACCCTCTCTAAGAAGCTTCATAATATAAATGAGCTTCCTAGTGCGTCCTGCTACAGCATTAATGTGATGTTTGAATGATAGGTTTTCATCAAGCATTACTCCTAGGTACTTAATGGAACTGGCCTTTTCAATTGTCGGGCAGCAACAGTTTATAAGAGATGAAAGAACTGAACCACACTTGTGAATCTGTAGGCGTATATCGAGAGGAGGACCAGATGGTTTGGTTTTGTGGAAACACAAATATTTTGTTTTACTTGCGTTAAGAGTAAGGAGATTAGCGTCGAGCCATAGAGCGACTCGAGATAGTCCCTCCTCCGCTAGCTTTGAGACCTCATTCCATGTATTGCCCTGAAATAAAATAGCTGTGTCGTCAGCGTAACAAAGCACCTTTGCTATGCTGGGTTGGTCAAAAAGAGAAGTTATATCGTTTATATACAACGTAAATAGCGTCGGGCCTAAAATGCTGCCTTGGGGCACACCAAAAGATATGCTTTTTATACCACTAGATTGACCCGCCACCGAAACACGTTGATTTCTACCAGATAGATAGCTTCTGAACCACTGAAGAGCAATGCCCCGGATTCCGAGACATTCAAGTTTATTTAGCAGTATAATCGGTGAAACTGTGTCGAACGCCTTCGCTAAATCCAAGAAAACGCCAATGCACTTCCTGTTGGAATCCAGCGTGGAGACTGCAGTATCCAACAGGAATTGCACGGCGTCCTCTGTGGATTTACCCTTTCTGAAACCAAATTGACAAGTAGAAAGAAGGTTGTTCTGTTCCAGGAATTTATTTAATCTCTTATTAACCAATTTTTCCAGAACTTTGGAGAAAACTGGTAGGAGAGCAATAGGGCGATAATTGGAGGGAGACGACTTAGGGCCATCTTTATGAATGGGTATAACTGAAGCAGTTTTCCAACATGAGGGGAATTCACCAGAAGAAAGACTTAGGTTTATGATATGACAAAGGGGCTCTACAATCGCATTAATTACCTTTTTTACTAAGACATTCGAAATATCATCAATCCCTGGAGCGCTATTGTTTTTAAAGAGCCCTATAATCGAAGAGATCTCAAAAGGGTCTGACGGCTCCATAAAGAAGGAGTGAGGGTTATTATTGGAGACCATTATCTGTGTTGCCAGGTCCTGTTGCGACTTACCTAGCTTGTCTAGGATAGTGTTTGCCAACTTTTGACCAGCATTAACAAAATAGTCATTACAAGAGTCTAGGGACTCTACTGGCGTAGATTTGAGTTTAAGTAGGTCAGAGGAGCAGTCTTTTCTTTTTGGGAGGTCACACACCGACTTGATAGTATTCCAGAGTTTTAGGGGATTACTTTTATTAGCAATAAATTTTTTTTTATTATAGTTTACCTTGGCGTCATTCAATAGAACTTTAAATTTATTGCGATACTTGTTATGTATTAGTTGCATAGTAATGTCCTCGGGGTGCTTTTTCGCCTTAAGGTGGAGAACGTCTCTCTGTTTCATGCATTTTAGCAGTGCGGGAGTGATCCAGCTCTTGATGATATTTTTGCGTCTATTATTTGTAACAATTTTTGTGTGCTGCTGGGTAATGTTATTTAATTTAGCGGTTAATATTGCAGCTGCTGTAGAAGCATTATCAGACTCAAAAATTACCGTCCAGTCAGTTTTGCTCAGTTCCAATGAGATAGCGTTATAGTCAATTATTATTTTAACTTTAGAACGAGCTTTTGGGGGCGGCGATTGAGTTTGAAGGCCAACAAAGACTAAGTCATGGTCAGTTATACCCGTCCTACAAACAGCACCAACCGCGTCTAATCTTGCACTTACAAAAATGTGATCCAAGCATGAACTCCCTCTTGTTGAAATATTTATCATACTCTTGAGACCCAGTTCAGCCATGAGGCATAGGTATTCTTCGTGACTATCATTAAAAGATAGTAGGTTTATGTTAATATCACCCGCAATAATAAGTTTCGCATTATGGAGAGAATTATCTCTAACCACTGCGTCTAATGAGGTCAAGAAATTCGAAATATTACTAAATGATGGAGATCTATAAATACCTAGAATTACATGTGAGTTGGGTAATTTTAAAAGAAGAGAATCAGCTTCCAATATGCATGGTTCGGTGACAGTGACGCACAAATCTGAGCGAACGTAGGCCACGACACCGCCTGCTTTATTGTATATGCGCGAAGAACCAAAGTGCGAGTACCCAGGCATAGACCTAATTAACGGACATGTACCAAGATGGCATTCCGTAAGTATAATTATGTCGAACTTGGTAGAGAACCGGGCTAGTACTACAAGAAACTCGTCGAAGTTTTTTTGTAGGCTTCTTATATTGAAAGTTAAAATCCATAGGTTAGATTTTTTACTCAGAAAGTAAGTGCACATTTCAGGTGAGTTAAAGAGGCGGCAATCTACATCAAAGGTTTCATCAATTTCAGAAAGGAACTCTAAATTGGCCATAGGTGAAATATATCACCTGCATCGGTGACAATTATAGAGCTGCGATATGATGCCGCTATAGTTTCTGGGTATTTCTCGTGCAAACAGAGGGGAGGTAAGGGGTAGTGCGCAAGGATGTGAGGATATGACGGGGTATATCTTGGGTGTTGTGAGTGTTGTGAGAAAACACAAAGATTACTCGTATCTCCATTAAGATCTTCATAGTCAAATAGTTCTAAGTTATGCGATAATAGATTTAAGATAGATATAACTAGTTCTAAGTTAATATTAATTAATAACATGCAAAATATAATGTAACAAACGCAGAAAGATTTAGTTGGCCGTCTCCGCACAAGTAGGTAGCTTTTCATCCAATTCCGCAAAGCTTCGGATGCGTATTGCTGGACAGCCTTCAGATTTTCGCAGGAAGATAGCGCCGCTACTCGTCCAGCAAAATTTAAATCCAGCAGATGCAGCACGGCCTCTACATTCCCGAAATAACTGTCGATTATCCCTGGTAAGCCGCTCATTAAAGAATACTTTTTTAGACTGATCGTCAACGCCAAGGTCTTTCGTTGTGACTGATTTGCGGGTTTTCACTCCTTTTAAAAACTCTTCACGCATGGCACGTCGTAGAAAACGCATTACAATTGGACGCGCGAAATTCGTCGTAGAATTAGAGGAAGTAGGTTTCCTACTTACACCAGCACGCAGGACCCAATCAATGTCGTTTTCCCTGATGTCGACTCCTAGTTTTTTAGCGGCAACCAGCGCAATGTGAGTCAGGTTTTCGTTAGGAGACTCAGGGACTCCTATTATCTCAACCTCGTTGCGTAGATATGCCTGCGCCTGCGTATTGAGTTGATCCTCTAATTTTTTTACGTGATTATTTAGGAAAGTTGTGCTTTGAAGAAATCGCTCCTCCATCTCAGTGACTCGCTCTTCCGTGCATGCCATTCGTGCAGTAACAGTGTCCATTTGATCGCGCAGGGTATTCATTGCTGAAGAAACATTGTCAAGTTTGGAGTTAAACGAGGAAACTTCCTCTCTCAAGAGACGGATTTCACTGGTTAGCGCCTGCAGATCCTGTTCAGGCAAAAGCTTTTTCGTTCTTACCGTGACATTCATATCAGGAGTATTCTGGTTGGGTTGGGGGGGTCCACTAATTGTTGTCTTTAGTTGATCCCCTCCACGTTTGGAATCAGATTTGCAATGAGGGCATATCCAAGAGGTTAACTCGCTTAGTCTAGGAGCGGCTCCGCCGATGCAAGTGTCCTTATGATATTTTTTTCCGCAGTTCGGCCGAGTGCAAGTGATTGCTTCGTCTTTAGGGCGAATTAAATTCTGGCAGCTAGCGCAGCGACTAATGTTAGGCATAATTGCTGTAATAGGTACCTGGATTGTATAGTACAGCTAGCACTATAGGGACGGCAGTGATTCCTTAATTTGGGCCGCGACAACGTTGACTCAGTGGTCGGACGGTTCCAGTGTACGACTCACGTGCTGAGGGTCGATGGTTCAAATCTCCACGGCGACGATATTTGCCCCTTTTCGAATTCGCAAATTTGGAGGAACTTCGATGACAACTGACGACAGCGACAAGAGTCCCCTCTTCACAGGTGATGGGGGGCGCAGCAAGGCAGCAGGGGTGTGTTCTTCACTAGATGCGTCTCCCTCTCGCCGCCCACTAGGAGGAGCTACTCCGTCCAAACACTCCAAGAGTAAGCGAGAATTTAAATTCAGGTCGACGACCAATCAAAAATTAGGAAAGTTAAAATTTAAATAAATTAGTGCAACGAGCGACACACGTCTGCCCTGTACAGTGACTCGATGGCGATCTCTATAACACAAACAACATAAATAAATACAAAATATGTGACGATATGGCAGTCTCATCGCTCAAGAGCGATCTTTACTAGACAACTGGTGGATACGTGCGTCTCCAATGAAATTAATTTCGTTTTTGATGTTAATACAAAATGGTTTACGATTTTCCGCAAATTACTTTTCCGTTCGTTTCCATTCATGTAGAACGCTGACAAAATAAAATTAAAAAGCTTTAATTCGCATTTGAATCCAGACAAGAACCTATCACTACATAGTATAAAATAAAGTCGCGCTTCCCGTTGTCTGTATGTCCCTATATATGCTTAGATCTTAAAAACTACGCAACGGATTTTAATGCGATTTTTTAAAATAAATATATGTATTCAAGAGGAACGTTTATGTGCGATGCCGGGGCGGGTCGCTAGTTCTATATAAAGAAAGCCCGTGAGTCTCAAATTGACTCAGAAACTTCGTGCTTACTCCATCGCCTTCGGAAGTTATTTTTTCAAACTTTTACTCCTTTTACCGTGGAGGCACTTTAAGTGGCTGCATTTACACAGAAAACAGAACCAGTGCTTGTACGACGTATAAAGCTCCGATTACATCTTTTATACAATATCTACAAACACAAAACATTTCAATCGATTCATTAAAAAAAGCGATATACATAATGTAAATACTAGAAATAAGAATAAACTCGCTGTTCCCACAACTAGACTACATAAGATAAGTGCATCTTTTAAAGGGCAATGTATACGCTTCTACAACAAAACTCCAAGTGAGTTGCAAAAATTATCAATAAATAAATTTAAAAAAATTGTGAAGCGTATTCTTTGTAAAAAGGCTTATTACAAAATATCACATTACTTAGAAGATAAAAAAGCTTGGAACGAGTTTTGCTCCAACTCAAAATCTAACAACTTACAGATAAGCAAATCATATGTACTAGACACATAAGTTATGAACATACTAGTGGTTTCTTCTCACTTCTTCCACTGGTGGACAAAAAATTGAAGTGAACATCAATATAATAATGAATAGTATAAAATATGACTTGTCTAAGTGCTTATTTGTAAGCCTAAAGAAATAAACATTCATTTCATTTCATATCATTTGTTATATACACAAAACAGAGTTCAATTTGCGCTGGGGCCAACTGTTTTGTTCATTCCAGAAGTGGTTGTTTTATTAACGTTTAAATTTCTTCGCTGTTACTAAGTCAACCGACATAAACATTGTTAAAAGGTTTGTAAAATCTATTAAAAAAATGTCTGTAGATATAAACTGGCCTTTATAGTATTTTTCGATCTGCTTTTGATCGGTGTTATTGTAAATATAATTCGTGTTAACTTATTTAAGTTAATATGCATTTTAAAGAAAACGTTTGTATATTTTCGATGGCTTAAAATATCTTACCGACGGCCGCTGGGGCAAACGTGTTCTTGAGTGGAGACCACGTAGTAAAGGACGCCCTCCGACCAGGTGGGATGACGACCTGATAAAGACTGCAGGCAGATGCTGGATGCGGGAAGCTGAAGACAGGGCGCTATGGCGCTCATTGGGGGAGGCCTATGTCCAGCAGTGGACTGCTATAGGCTGGTGATGATGATGATGATGACAATATCTTATAAAATGTGTTGCAAGCGAAGTCTTTATTTTTTTGTTTCTTTCGTTGGAATAAGAAAAGAAATGAAACGGCCTTCGATTCCTGAAACTACCTGCGGGCCTAGACAATTTAACAATAGATTATTAGCGAAAGCGATAGTAGAAAAGTCCAAAAATTTATGGGTTTGACATAAGCCTTAGATATGTCACGTGATCTGTTTTTAACGTATAGAAATACCTAATGGTAGACAATGTACATACTTTTCGATTCCACCAAACGAATCGACAACATCGAACGATTATTTCCATACAAATGCGTAGCCAAGTTACACTTTTGACAAGCGATTTCTGTTTCCTATGAAAATGCGACTATTAAGTATTTCATAGCAACTCAAGGGCCATTCCTTTTTATTGGAAAAACAGAAAAATATAAATTGTACGCCAATAAATGTGGGAAGTGAGAATTTAAATAAGGAAATAGTTTTATTTCTGTAGTTTTCTGTTTATTTCATACTAGTTACAGCCCGCGGTTTCGCACGCGTTGTTTATATGAAAACGTTTTAAGGTTATTTAATAAATAAATAATAAATAATGCTGGACAAATCACACAGCATTATCTAGCCCCATGGTAAGCAGAGCTTGTGTTATGGGTACTAGATAACTGATATACATAATACAATAAAAAATATCTATCTGTGTAATATATACACAGATAGATATTTTTTATTATACATAGAAAACGACCAGAACACCCGGAACAAATATCTACACACAATTGTTCCGAGGCGGGAATCGAACCCGCAACCTTTTGCGTCGCAGGCGGACCTTCGCCCACCGGTCGTCATTTATATGTATGGGAACTGATTTATAAGGCAGGCTCTGAACTACTTATATGCAAAATATCACCTGATCTGTTCAGTAGTTTCGGCGTAAAGATGTAACAAACTTAAAATCTTTCGCATATAATAATAGGTAAGTACGAATTTCACACGTTGTTTAAAAATTACATATAATAAATAGTTATTATATCAAACTACATATATTATGTTTTAATAACTATCTAACTTTTAAAACTTTCCGAGGATACCAACAAATACCATCATCATCAACCTTCATATGTTAGTCCACTGCTGGACATAGGCCTCCCCCAATGAGCGCCATATTTCCCTATCTTCAGCTTGACACATCCTATTTCGCAGGTCGTCATCCCACCTAGTCGGAGAGCGTCCTACACTACGTTAACCGAGTCGTGGTCTCCACTAAAGAACACGTTTGCCCCAGCGGTTGTCGGTTCTTCGCGAGATATGGCCGGCCCACTGCCACTTCAGCTTGCTAATATCAAATGCAAATTAATAATACCAATTATTAATTATTTATTACTTAGACCAATACGAACCAAAAGATAATATATTTACGAAACACTTGAAAACTTTACTACTACAAAAATGCTATTATTCAATCGACGAATTTTTCTCCGATGACAATTTAAAACAAAAAACTGAAAGTGTACTAGCTGACATACCTACAGATTAAATTAGTAAGCCTATCTACCTAATCATGACATTCCTATAATTTCTATATGACATTCCTATAATTCCTATATGACATTCCTAATTTTATAAATAATGTTTGTTTAGAATTTTAGGCTAATATTTAAAAAGAACCCAAAAATTGTTGTGCCCTGACAGGGTTTTTATGCATTGTGTACCTACCCACTAAGACTACACCTAAGATACTACCTGTATGCATGAAATTACAATAAATGATATGAATTATGAATACCATAACAAATATCATATTTTCCACAAACAACACATTTCATCGGCAATACTACCACATTTCATCAGGAATATTGCACACATTTTTACAGAGTTATGACGTCACACAGCTTCCTTTACTAGTTCCCTTCCTAGTGATATTAAAATGATGCTCACATAAAACTGGAACATAAACCGGTCCGTTAAGTCTGCCTCGCACGTATCTACTCTATCTGAGAGATTCAGTGCTGCCAATTTTGATTTAACGTTCGGTGCGCTTGGTTTTACTCGTTCATAATATTCAATACCGCAATGCTAGAAAACGAACGTTTTCAAGCAGTGCGTCCTACCCGTTATGAGCTACGGAGCTGAGATGTGGACACTCACGATAGGGCTGGTCCACCAGTTCAAAGTCGCTCAGCGAGCTATGGAAAGAGCTATGCTCGGAGTTTCTCTGAAGGATAGGATTTGTAACGAATACATCCGACAGAGAACCAAAGTTATCGACATAGCTCTGAGAATTAGCAAGCTAAAGTGGCGGTAGGCCGGCAATATCTCGCGAATAACAAACGGCCGCTGGGCCAAACATGTTCTTGAGTGGAGACTACGACTCGGTAAACGTAGTGTAGGACGCCCTCCAACCAGGTGGGAAGACGACCTGCGAAAGGCTGCAGGTAGATGCTGGATGCGTCAAGCTGATGACAGGGCGCTATGGCGCTCATTGGGGGAGGCCTATGTCCAGCATCAATATAACACAACATCAGTATAATAATGAATAGTATAAAATATGACTTGTCTAAGTGCTTATTTGTAAGCCTAAAGAAATAAACATTCATTTCATTTCATTTCCAGCAGTGGACTGCTATAGGCTGATGATGATGATGAGTAAATACCTACGCTTTCAGTTTAAAAACAAACAAAGCAATTCTTTAGGTAAGTTCCCAACTAAAATCATAAAATCAGGGCAAGTGCCATAAAAACGAAAATCTGAGTGAGGTCGTAAATTTCACTTCGAATTATTTATATTTTAATAACTTGTTGTTTGGAGGGGAACGTGAGGTGGAACATAAATCTAAACTTTGTTCTAGCCAGAACCAGACTTTGTTGTTTTTTTATTTTTAACTGGTGTCTTGTAAATGAAGAAACACGTCTTCGTGCAATCATCATCAACATAAGCCTATCTCAGTGTGGTATATTACAATATACATATATCAGTTACCTAAGTAGATTTAATTTTAATTTGTTATATTTTATATATAGTAGTGTATGTAGTGTTAATTTTTATTTTTTTTATTTTTGTCACCACCCACCTTCACACTGAAATTTGAAAATATGACAGTGTGAAGGCGGGGAAATTAATTTCCCCTCCTTCAAATTGGTGTGAAGGCTCAGTGTAAAGGTGGGTCGCGAACGATAAAAACTTAGAATAAAGGTATAAAGGGCGGCCTTATCGCTGAGAGCGATCTCTTCCAGGCAACCTCGGGATGGGCTGGACATGAACGAACAATATAGACGGTGGCACTTTAATAAATAGTATATGTAAATAAAAATATATAGTATATGTTAAAGAATAGACACTTGTGTTGTTTTTGTACTATAAATGATGTCTATAGGTACTAATATTATAAAGAGGAAAGGTTTGATTTTTTGTTTGTTTGATTGTAATGAATAAGGCTCCGAAAATACTGGACCGATTGGAAAAAATCTTTCTGAAGCTACATTATCCCCGGTGAACATAGCCTATATTATATTTTCAAAATAGTTAGGGATTCGTACTAAAACCGTGCGAAGCCGGGAAGGTCCGCTAGTGTTAAATATTATAGACTGTTTAACTGTTGTATCGGTCTATCTAGAGACCCAATAAGCCTTCCTAGTTCTACTAAGTAGGTCAACTATACTGAGAGGGTGTCAGATGGTACAATCTAATCTTGAGTAGCCTTTGAGAGTACCTAGGTAGAACTGGGGCTTAGAGTTACTGAGTTACTTTGTGCCATACGGACAAGCCATTTCTCTTATTATTAGGGTACTCAATACTCAATGTTTTATTGCTTACATGTTTACAGAAAGGTCTTATATAATATCACAAAAGCCCAACATGCACCCTGGAAGGGCATCGCAACTTAAATTTGAAGTTAAATGCTAAAGTTGGTGCTAGGTGGCTATATACAGTTAATAATATGCTTAATTTACCTTTTAAATGTATAGTAAAAATTATGAACCAATTCTATTATATCTAATCAAGTAATCACTTATAAAATGGGTATTGAAAATAATGTCAATTCAACAGCTTTAAACACTCCACTGTTGGATATAGACGACCTCTCAAGATAAGTGATACGTGATATAGATCTTTTATTATACATAGAAAATCACCAGAACAAATATCTGTAGATCCTACGCACATTTGTCCCGAGGCGCGAATGGAATCCGCGACCATCTACGTCGCAGGCAGACCTTCACCCACCGTGTTACAGAGGTCGTCAAATGCGAAAGTTTAGATGTTTAGAGGGATGCTTATTTCTTCTTCCCACCATAACTACTAAACGGATTGGAGTAAAATGTACAAAGTTATATGCCTACTAGAATAAAACATGCGCATATATATTTTTATCACATAAATCAGTTCCCATGTGAAAGAAATAACCTTGAAACGGTTCCATAGAAACAACGCGTGCGAAGCGGCAACCAGAAACTAGGTAGATAGATAGAAACCACTATATTATACCACACAAAACAGAAAACAATACAGAAATAAAAACTTAGAATAAAGGTATAAAGGGCGGCCTTATCGCTGAGAGCGATCTATTCCAGGCAACCTCGGGATGGACTGGACATGAACGAGCAATATAGACGGTGGCACTTTAATAAATAATTGGTAACAAATACAAAACAAATACACTACCTACCTACATTACAAATTTTATAATAAACTTACATAGACATAAGATACGGCTATCAATCATTCAAATGGATAAATAATGATGATGCAGCAGTTTTTTGCTAGTCTATACTACTAATATTATAAAGAGGAATGGTTTGATTTTTTGTTTGTAATGAATAGGCTCCAAAACAACTGGACCGATTTGAAAAATTCTTTCACCATTGAGAAGCTGCACTATCCCCGGTGAACATAGGCTATATATTATTTTCAAAAAAGTTAGGGATTCGTACTAAAACCGTGCGAAGCCCGGAAGGTTCTCTAGTATACTTATAAAACAAAGTTAGTGTCATAGCTACTTTCATAAAAAAGTATTCGAAGCTACTTAGTAGATAATACAATTGGTTTAATAAAACCAAGCAAGAGCCTTGTTAGACCTTTCTGAGAATCAAATGATCAAATAAGTATTTATATAATGAAAATGAAATGAAATGAAAATGAAAAGAGAAATATATTTATTCTGATAGAGCCAAAACTTAATCATCTAACTATAGTAAAACAAATACTACGACTTAAAAAGCTGCGAACTTTTTTCGACGACTGCTATCTTTTTTTTAACCTAAGCCATTCGTGCTGCCGCTCTACACAGCGGTTGTGCTGCGCCGCACATGCGTTTCGTTCGAAAAATATTACGGCTGTGCTGAGTCACACAGATCTGTATTTTCTCAGCCGCTGCGCTAGTGTGGATTTACGCATATTAGTCACTTGTAGAAAACACATACGGTGTGATTTCAGCACTCGAAGTGTTAAAGTAATTAATAATATACATTGATTTAAACAAAACTGGTCTAAATTATTTATTTGACGACCGATGTGGCGCGGTGGGCGAAGGTCCGCCTGCGACGCATGAGGTTGCGGGTTCGATTCCCGCCTCGGAACAAATGTGTGTACTATCTGCAGATATTTGTTTCGGGTGTTCTGGTCGTTTTCTATGTATAATAAAAAAAAATCTATCTATGTAATGTATTGTATTATGTATATCAGTTATCTAGTACCCATAACACAAGCTCTGCTTACCATGGGGCTAGATAATGCTGTGTGAATTGTCCAGCATTATTTATTTATAAAAATAAAAATAAGAAAAAAAAATTAATGTTGTGTAGATCAAGCCGTGTGTGGTCAGTGCCGTGTTTTAGGAACACGGCACTGACCATCAAACACGGCATCACATTCAGCTGAGCATGAACGTGTTCTGATAGCGCTATCAGAACAGGTCCATGCTCAGCTGAATGTTGCGAGTAACACCACAACGCTGATATTCAGCATATACCGTTGTGATATATCGTCTAGGGGTGAAGTTCAATTACATTCAAAATTAGGTAAGTCTTTAAAAATGGTCAATAAATTTCTTTCCGGCCCTGGTGGGGGCACAGAGAGGGGCCTCGAGGCTTGGCCTCATTACCCCGGCGTCAACTCGAGGGATGACGACCCCTCGGTCCTTGGGTTTTGTGGGAATATATTTTTTTTCCCCTTCTCAATGTTTTTTTTTTTTGGCTTCATTTGGTTTATATATTTTTTGTGTTTTTTTTTTATTTTAAAAATGGTACGAATAATAAGAAAGCACGCTTAAAACCAGTTTCTAGAGACCAGATATTTTTCAGTAGTTTTATCTGTAAATTTTATCTTTAGATTTTATGATTCTTATACATAGACATATCATTTATTTGCCACTACATATACATAATGTACATACAATATAAATTACAACCATAATACTTCATATTAGATACACTATAAAAAATACATTGAAAGAAACTAAATAATAAAAAACAAGTAAGTTTGTTCTTAATCCCTAAAAATGTGTTTATGCAGATGTATTTTTTTAGTTTGATAATGTTTGTTTTTTCTTAAATTATTACTCTAAGGTCAAAAGAAGTTTTTATTAGAAATCAGGCCTTACCAAAAAGTTCGACGCTATTCAACCTTATCAATATTTATAGACGTTGGAATCTTTTGATGTAAATAGTTAAAGTTTTGCACAGAACTTCATGATTAACCTCTTTGATTGGTTTGGTTTATTTAATGAATTTAATATCGGTGGTTATTATTTACTTTAATTCAGATAAGTTTTCTTAATTTTAAATGTTTTCTATCTAAACAAAATAATTAATAAAGTCTTATTTTCCAATTTATATTTAAGACGAAACCAATTATACCATCTTATGTTAGAGTATCGACCGCTTATTTCTAGCCAATGCTGTTTTTTCAAGAATGAAAAGAAAAAATAACAACATAAAAGACAATTAAATAGAAATGTCTATATTTAAAATGAGGTCTCGGACACATAAATATAAAGAAATTGAAACGTAACGACAAAGATGAAACGAGAAAGGCATTTTGTATTGTTTTTGTTCCTAATCTACTAGATTAGGTTATTTATTATAATATATTTAAGATCTACAACTGTAACCTACATTATGTTGAAGCAAATAAATGAATCTTTATCTTTATCTTTAGGTACTATTCACTTATGTATTTTTAATGGTGTCCGAGTCAACAGTAGCAATAATATTAAAATCAACAATTGATAATTGGGACAGTGCGTCACAATTTCCTCTGTCCCAGCAGCAAGTAATAATAATGGTCCGCAAGCCCATAAAATATTAATTATTATGTCTCTCATTTACCATGATCTCAGGCCATAAAGTGACCCGGTCCTTTGGAAGGCTTGCGTGGGGCCGAAGCCAACAGCACAGAGGCCCTTTGAGAAGTTTATCTAAAGGTGATGGCTACACATAGCGGGTATCATCCTCGTGTGCACAATATGATACACCCAAAGATGGTATCCACAAGGTGTAGAGACTATTGCAAAGAAAAATGAAAGAAATAAAACCAGGCTATTGTGATGGATGGATGGACTGGGTAATCGAGCTATAGGGGAGATTGCGGACGTCTGCCATAAACAAGTTAATCATAATTGTAATGTTAATTATTATTATTATTGACATAAATCCACACATCTTCTAGCCTTTGGGCTAAGCAGAGCATGTGTTATAGATACCTGATAGGATAACACATGTACTACATAATACAAGTACATACATATTTAATAGACAGAAACATGCCCAGATTACCCGAGACTAATCTCTGCAGATCATATATAAGATATTTGTTTCGGGTGTTCTGGTTGTTTTCTATGTATAATAAAAAATATCTATCTATGTAATATATTGTATTATGTATATCAGTTATCTAGTACCCATAACACAAGCTCTGCTTACCATGGGGCTAGATAACGCTGTGTGAATTGTCCAGCATTATTTATTTATTTATTTATTTATCATACAAACATTTGTTCCTAGGCGGGCGGGAATTAATCCTGCTGCGTTGCAGGCGGACCTTCGCCCGCTACGCCAGATAGGTCATGAAATATCTAGTTTTATGCAGAATTTAAGAACTAGAATGAAGTATTTCACTTCGTTTAATTAAGTTAAAGGTATCTCTATCTTTCTCGGTCCTGATAAACAGGCCATTAAAGTGTTTGCCTGCACTTAACTTGCAAACACTTAACACAAGTTTACAAGAAGGTAAGTTAAGAACAACGCCGGGAAATTAAGTTAGCGGTAAATACTTAGATCCTGAGGAATGTCAAATTAAGTTAGGTAGCTTACGTTAATTATTTACGGAGTTCGAGAATAAAGATAAGGTGAATTTATATGAGTGACTAGTTTTTGCCCGCGGCCTCGCACGCTTTCTACGCAACCGCTTAAAGGTTATTTATTCTCTCATGGGAACTGATTTATGAGTGTTTATTTAAAAAGTAACCTATGTTTTAGTCCAGACCTAGAACTATCTTTATGCCAAATTTCGGCCTGATCCGTTTAGTAGTTTTTGCGTGAACGAGTAAGAAACATCCATCCATACAAACTTTCGAGTTTATAATATTATTATAGAAGGATACTTAATACATACAAGTGTCTCTGGCGTTTTGCGTCTCTTGTCTCGAGGCGTTTTGCGTCTCTTGTCTCGAGGCGTTTTGCGTCTCTTGTCTCGAGGCGTTTTGCGTCTCTTGTCTCGAGGCGTTTTGCGTCTCTTGTCTCGAGGCGTTTTGCGTCTCTTGTCTCGAGGCGTTTTGCGTCTCTTGTCTCGAGGCGTTTTGCGTCTCTTGTCTCGAGGCGTTGCGTCTCTTGTCTCGAGGCGTTTTGCGTCTCTTGTCTCGAGGCGTTTTTCCTCAAATGCTTTAGAAATCCGTAATTTCTAGGGTCGCAGTCATTGAAATTGATGAGGAGGCCTATATTATATGTCGGAGATCAACCTGCCGCGTTGATTCATTTGTGGTCCAGTCCGATCTTCAACGCCACCTGTTAGCGCATTGAGGAGTGTGTAGTTCGTAAGAAACGTTAAGTAGACAAATGTCATTGTCACTTGGGCATGGTCAAGACAGAGTGTCAGGGAGGTTAGGTTGGACGGTGAGGCACGTTCACTTTGTTGGCGACTTCCGAGCAGAGCACTGGTCCCGTCTGGCCTCTGTCTTGAACTTGCCGTGTTTCACTATTAGCGGTATTGTACGTAGCGAAGTGATCAACCAATAAACATCTGGACTACACATACGTTGCATTTCTTTATTGTGAACTTCGAGGCATGTCTGACGCTCCGAACGGCAGGCCTCGGGACCCTTCCCCGTCATATATATAAATGTATAATGTGATACACAAAACATCTGTATTTGACCTTTAGAGGGTACTGCGCTATGGCGCTCATTAGAGGAGGCCTATGTCCAGCAGTGGATTACTATAGACTGATGATGATGATGGGTACAGAAGGTCAAATTTAGATATTTACGTGAGTCCGTTGATCCAACAATATTGTAGTATCAATTTATTGCAAAGGAATATACATTTTCTATAATATAAAAATTAATCGCTGAATGTGTTGCTAAGCGCAAATTTCGAGAGCAGCTGAACCGATTTCGCTAATTCTTTTTTTAGAATGTTCCTTGAAGTACGAGGATGGTTCTTACGGAGAGAAAAATTTAAAAAATTGCCTGAAACAAATGACCACCCGGGCGAAGCCGGGACGGGCTGCTTATATTATTGAGAATGTTAGGAGCGTGAGAGTGTGTTTTTTTCTCTCTTTAGATGCGTGTTGAGCGGATATCCGTTACGGAATAGATAGATAGATAGATAGATAACACTTTATTACACCACACAAAACAGAAAATAATACAGAGATCAAACTTAGAATAAAGGTATAAAGGGCGGCCTTATCGCTGAGAGCGATCTCTTCCAGGCAACCTTGGGATGGACTGGACATGAACGAACAATATAGACGGTCAAATCAGCAATGTCTGTCCGAGCCCCAAACAGAAAGGAAAAATATTATTTTCTGTTGAGTTCTTTGTTTTTGTGACTGGATTTTTAATGGACTGTCAGAGGAAAAACGTATTTTGTAGTCTTCAATGGATATTTCACCCGATGGGTGCGAGAATTCCGAGAAAAGGCAAGAATTCCGCTGAAAACTGTGAAAAATCAACCTCCCGCTAGCTAACCAACCGCCGCTAGTTATGTATATTATTGAGAATGTTAGGAGCGTCAGAGTGTTTTTATTCTGTTTAGATGCGTGTTGAGCGGATATCCGTTATGGAATCAGCAATGTCTGTCCGAGCCCCAAACATTAAGGGAAAATATTATTTTCTGTTGAGTTCTTTGTTTTTGTGACTGGATTTTTAATGGACTGTCAGAGGAAAAACGTATTTTGTAGTCTTCAATGGATATTTCACCCGATGGGTGCGAGAATTGCGAGAAAAGGCGAGAATTCCGCTGAAAACTGTGAAAAATCAACCTCCCGCTAGCTAACCAACCGCCGCTAGTTATGTATATTATTGAGAATGTTAGGAGCGTCAGAGTGTTTTTATTCTGTTTAGATGCGTGTTGAGCGGATATCCGTTATGGAATCAGCAATGTCTGTCCGAGCCCCAAACATTAAGGGAAAATATTATTTTCTGTTGAGTTCTTTGTTTTTGTGACTGGATTTTTAATGGACTGTCAGAGGAAAAACGTATTTTGTAGTCTTCAATGGATATTTCACCCGATGGGTGCGAGAATTGCGAGAAAAGGCGAGAATTCCGCTGAAAACTGTGAAAAATCAACCTCCCGCTAGCTAACCAACCGCCGCTAGTTATGTATATTATTGAGAATGTTAGGAGCGTCAGAGTGTTTTTATTCTGTTTAGATGCGTGTTGAGCGGATATCCGTTATGGAATCAGCAATGTCTGTCCGAGCCCCAAACATAAAGGAAATATATTATTTTCTGTTGAGTTCTTTGTTTTTGTGACTGCATTTTTAATGGACTGTCAGAGGAAAAACGTATTTTGTAGTCTTCAATGGATATTTCACCCGATGGGTGCGAGAATTCCGAGAAAAGGCAAGAATTCCGCTGAAAACTGTGAAAAATCAACCTCCCGCTAGCTAACCAACCGCCGCCGCTAGTTATGTATATTATTGAGAATGTTAGGAGCGTCAGAGTGTTTTTATTCTGTTTAGATGCGTGTTGAGCGGATATCCGTTATGGAATCAGCAATGTCTGTCCGAGCCCCAAACATAAAGGGAAAATATTATTTTCTGTTGAGTTCTTTGTTTTTGTGACTGCATTTTTAATGGACTGTCAGAGGGGAAACGTATTTTGTATAGTCTTCAATGGATATTTCGAGGATACAGGCGACTGGGCCCATACATAACTAGGACCGCGGTCCCAGTTACCTGATCACATTTTTGAATCGGTCGACTGGGACCATATACCTAATTTGCTTTAATGTACAGTTAACAGAAAAATCAAGTGACATAACTCAGGATTTATTTTATGTAGTATTACAGTGAAGTATTTTTTTAGTAAGAATGTCAAAAAAACTATATAAAGTCAAGGACATCCAAAAAGGGCTGCCCTTTTGTTTCACCCGATGGGTGCGAGAATTCCGAGAAAAGGCGAGAATTCCGCTGAAAACTGTGAAAAATCAACCTCCCGTGTCAACTTACTATTCTTTTCAGTTCGGAAAACAACATAAAGAATATAATGAAATAGAATTAAAATCCGGGACAAAATTGTATCTTTCTAGGTTTCAAAAATTACCCTTTGGCTACTTATATGTTTATTTTGCCTTGAAGAGATCGATTCTAAGCCGCCCATTGTACAATGTCATCAGTAATTCTCTTTTATATACTAATATTATAAAGAGGAAATGTTTGATTATTTAAAACTTTTGAAACGATCATGGTTATTAATACTAAAGTCATTTAAAACGGGATATTTACCATGATTTGATTTTTGAGTTATCCAATATCCTGCAAAAATCCTCAATTAAAACCATTTTCACGCCGCTGAAAAAGATCATACACTACCTGCGCACGCCTAAAGACACGTTCCCACTTGAGAAACCAGGGGTGTACAAGATCGATTGCAGCTGTGGAAGCTCCTATATAGGCCAAACGAAGCGCACTATCTCCTGCAGAGTAAAAGAACACATACGAGCAGTTAAGAATCTGGCAACCGAGAAGTCTGCCATAGCGGAACATCTTCTGGAGTCAGGTTCCAACCACTGGATCGAGTTACATAATCCACAAGTAATCTCAACAGAGCGACACTACATACCAAGAATGGTATGGGAGGCTATTGAGATTACGAAACACAGGAACTTCAACCGAGAAGATGGCTTCCAATTATCGGGAACCTGGAACCCTGTTGTGAGAATGTGCAAAAACGGAAGAAGTGATGTACAAACCGCTTCGCGTTCTGATACCGTCAGTGTTGTGTGTCGTGATCGAGCTGCGTTCGATAATAGTGAAACCGGTGGTAGTGGCAACGTTCGTAGCAAAAGACAAAAAATGAGGGTAGATCGGTATGTCTGCCCATAAAAACTCGCAGTGCCTTCAGTTACTCCGTGATCATGGCGCATGAAACTGTGCCGAAATATTGGATAACTCAAAAATCAAATCATGGTAAATATCCTGTTTGATTATTTGTTTGTTTGTTTGTAATGAATAGGCTCCGAAACTACTGGACCGATTTGAACCGTTGCACCGTTGGGAAGCTATACTATCCCCGGTGAACATAGGCTATATTATATTTTCAAAAAGTTAGGGATCCGTACTAAAACCGTGCGAAGCCGGGAAGGTCCGCTAGATTTAATATACTTTTGTTTGTGTATAATAAAGTGTTTTTGTACTGTAGTATTTTGGGCCTCCCTGCATCAGTTTTTTTTTAGACTTTAGTTTAAACTAGAATTTTAAAATGTTAAGTATAAGAAATATCCTCAAGTTTGCTGATACTTCACAGTCTTTTCATATTAGAAACTTTAAAGCAAGGTAACATAGGGGCGGGTAAAGTTTTTTACATTTTTCACCGTTAAAAGTTCTGAAAGAAGGTATTTTTCATACTTATTGAGCTGCCTTATGTTATTTTCTATTTCACTTTACGTAAGAGAACTTGTTAGTTCAGAGCAAAATTGAAAGCCTTGATTGAGGGACATAGGTTAACAATTTAGCTCAGCTGTTTTGGAGGCCTATGTCCAGCAGTGGACTGCTATAGGCTGATGACGATGAAATTGTTTTCAGCTTTAACCATCATCATCATCATAATCATAAACTAGTTCTTGAGTGGAGACCGTGACTCGGCAAACGTAGTGCCTTCCGACCAGGTGGGATGACGACTTGCGATGGACTGCAGGCAGATGCTGGATGCGGCAACCTGAAGACAGGGCGCTATGGCGCTCATTAGGGGAGGCCTATGTCCAGCAGTGGACTGTTATAGGCTGATGATGATGGATGAAGATCCTACAACAACACAAGTAATCATATTATGTTCTCCCTTACATCATTTCTTTGATGACGACCGATGTGGCGCGGTGGGCGAAGGTCCGCTTGCGACGTAGGAGGTTGTGGGTTCGATTCCCGCCTCGGAACAATTGTGTGTACGATCTGCAGATATTTGTTCCGGGTGTTCTGGTCGTTTTCTATATATAATAAAAAATATCTAGCTATGTAATGTATTGTATTATGTATATCAGTTTTCTAGTACCCATAACACAAGCTCTGCTTACCATGGGGCTAGATAATGCTGTGTGAATTGTCCGGTATTATATTATATATTATATTATACTCTTTCAAAAGATAGGCTAGGATTTTCGTAATTTTTGCAACTGTTAAATCGTTTTTTGTGTGTCGCGCATCATAATTTAATCTGAAAATGTCAGTCGACTTTGGTTTGTCAACGTCATAGTTAATATCTGTCAAAGTCACGAGTGACGCGGCGGCGGCGGCGGGAAAATAAATGAAACACTTTATAAATATTCACAGACAGAAATGAAGGCCAATAGTCTGAAAACTGGGAATAAATATAGGCGAGTTATTTAATTTTAACATCAAAAGCAGGTTTTTATCGAGTTCTGCTGGGTTTCGTTCGAATTTGGGTCCGTTAACACTTTGACTGCGGTTTTTTTTCGACGACTGCGATCTTTTTTTTTACCTAAAAAATTCGTGCTGCCGCTCTACACAGCGGTTGTGTTGCGCCGCACATGCGTTTCGTTCGAAAAATATTACAGCTCTGCTGAGTCACAAAGATCTGTATTTTCTTAACCGCTGCGCTAGTGTGGATTTTCACAGATTAGTCACTTGTAGAAAACTCATACCGTGCGTTTTCAGCACTCAAAGTGTTAAAATGTATAAGGTACCTATGTAGGTACGAGTATGTACCTATGTAAAATAACTATTTTGACGACCGTGGCGGCGAGCGTAGGTCCGCATGCAACGCAGGAGGTTGCAGTTCAATTCCGGCCTGGGAAAAATATATGTTGCGGGTTTTCTGGGGTTTTCCTATGTATAAACAGTCAATCTAAAGAAAAAGAAAGGAAATATTTTTATATACCTTAAACCTAAGGCCGCCTATTGTACTGTTATTATGTAAGATTTAGAAGTGTTATTTTGGGTACAATAAATTGTTCATTCATTAATTCATTCATTCCTACACAATTTAAAAGTACAAGTTAATATAATTTATATGTTATCTATGTAAATTCTATAAGGTATAACAGCCATCTAGTACCCATAACACAAGCTCTGCTTACCATGGGGCTAGATAATGCTGTGTGAATTGTCCAGCATTATTTATTAAGGCAAAGCATTATCTGGGAAAGACGTGTTCAGCAGTGAGCTTATGTGAGCTGATAATGATTCTGTCGAGCCTCAAATCCACACCAGTTATAAATAAATAATGCTGGACAATTCACACAGCATTATCTAGCCCCATGGTAAGCAGAGCTTGTGTTATGGGTACTAGATAACTGATATACATAATACAATATATTACATAGATAGATATTTTTTATTATACATAGAAAACGACCAGAACACCCGGAACAAATATCTGCAGATCGTACACATAATTGTTCCGAGGCGGGAATCGAACCCGCAACCTCCTGCGTCGCAGGCGGGCCTTCGCCCACCGCGCCACATCGGTCGTCAAACTCAGCTTAGGGCTAGATAGTGCTGTGTGAATTGTCCAGCAAAGCATTCAGAAAGACGTGTTCAGCAATGAGCTTATGTAAGCTGATAATAATTATGTCGAGCATCAAACCCACACTAGATATCAACGTACTTCGTCAGCACATTGAACTCCTTTCTCTTACATCACGATCTTTTTCAATATCCGTATGAAAGGCTGGCAGCGGGCAGTGTGCCAAACGCATTCCACTACGTCTAGACCGTTTTCATTTATCTAATGGTTATTTGGAGTAAAACGAGAACTGTTTCTTTTAGGTTCACTTACGGTGCATTTGGAGTAAACGAAAATGTAGAGACTTTTGACACACACAATGACGACCGATGTGGCGCGGTGGGCGAAGGTCCGCCTGCGACGCAGGAGGTTGCGGGTTCGATTCCCGCCTCGGAACAAATGTGTGTACGATCTGCAGATATTTGTTTCGGGTGTTCTGGTCGTTTTCTATGTATAATAAAAAAAAATATCTATCTATTTAATGTATTGTAGTATGTATATCAGTTATCTAGTACCCATAACACAAGCTTTGCTTATCATGGGGCTAGATAATGTTGTGTGAATTGTCCAGCATTATTTATTTTATTTTATTTATTTATTTTTCATTTGCTCTAAATGCACCTTAGGGGCCGTTCAAATATTACGTAAGCAGATTTATTACAATTATTTACCCCCCCCATCCCCCTTGTCAGCAAAACTAAGCAAAGCTCTTACCCCCTCCCCCATGCTAACGTAAACATTTTTCAATTATATATGTATTTTTTTTATATTATAATTATAATTTTAAAAATTCCCCGAAAATGCGTTTCGTTTTCAAGCATAGACAATGTGAGGGTTGCCATTCGTGTAAAAAAGTAAATAACTACCGATGACGTAATCATCATCTAGACTCCCCTACCTCCATGTCATCCAAAATAAGCAAAACAAAGACCCTTTATATAATTTACTCTGCACCAGCCAATTCTAAACCAATTCTGTCCATACGATGCGTATTAGTAGATACCTCGTCAATTCTGTTTCGGTGACCGATTGGTTAATGCATCCGGTATAAGCTTTACGCTTGTAATTTCGCACCAGTGAATTCATCAGTGACAGTGAACCGAACATAACATATCTTGGTAGGTAATCGTCAGTTAGATGCTATAGGGTAACTAACTACCGATTCAACAAATAAAAAAAAAGAATTTATTGATAGACACACACACACAGTATGGGCCCAGTCGCCTGTATCCTCACACAATGTTATATAGAAATACAAAAAAGGAAAACACACAAAAAAACATAACATAACTCGTAGGGATTTAAACTTTAACCTAATGTAGCGTGTAGTAGATTCCCAAGAGTAAGAAAAACTGGTCTTTCCCTATGAAATAAGGTCCAATCTCAAGGTCAAATCTGCTTATACTGTAACTAGTTGAGCCCCGCGGCTTTGCATGCGTATAAATATAAACAAATAGGCAGACCTTCGTCTACCGCGCCAGAGGTCGTCAAAAAATCGCTGGTTACAATAAAAAAGAAATAACCAAATTGTTTCTGAATATATTTAGTTTACTATGAATTATATTTTCTACCCTCAATGTCCATAGCGTCTTCAAAAACATCTAACAAATTGAATTGAGGCCTTCTTAAAATTCTGTTACAATAGCCTACGGCGGGTACCTGTTATAAAAATATTACCCTAAAAGCGGCGAGAAAATCGAATCTTCAAAACAAGATTGTTCCATTACGTGCCTTTGTCTGACGTTCCCTAGAACGGTAGATGGCAACACTGACTTGGCTGTTTTATTTAAGGAATAGAAAATGGCGAAGGTATTATGATCTAGCGGACCTTCCCGGCTTCGCACGGTTTTAGTACGGATTCTTAACTTTTTTGAAAATACTATATAGCCTATGTTCACCGGGGATAATGTAGCTTCCCAACGGTGAAAGATTTTTTCAAATCGGTCCAGTAGTTTCGGAGTCTATTCATTACAAACAAACAAAAAAAACAATATTTCCTCTTTATAATATTAGTATAGACAAAGTCAAACTCAATATCATTTATTTCTTTAGGCTTACAAAATAAGCACTTAGACAAGTCAAATCTTATACTATAAATTTATTAACCAATAGGATTATTTTACTGTTCACTTAAATTTTTTGTCCACTAGTGGAAGAAGTGAAAAAGAAACACCTAGTATGTTCATCTTTACTAATATTATACATAGTACTGTCTCTGCTCTTGTAAAAATCACTGATGATATTAGACATGGCATGGACGACGGACTTGTTACTATTCTCTCACTTCTAGACTTCAGCAACGCTTTCAACAACGTTGACTTTGATATTCTTCTAGCTCTACTTCGCTCTTTTAACATATCGCCGTCGGTAATTGGCTGGTTTCGTAATTACCTGAATGGACGCCGGCAACGCATTCGCGTTGACAATTCCTTTTCAACATGGTGTCAACTTGATGCCGGTGTTCCTCAGGGCGGCGTTCTATCTCCTCTTCTCTTTGCAATCTTCATCAATTCTATCTCCAATCATCTATCTTCTCCCTACCACCTCTATGCAGATGATTTGCAAATCTACTCGCAGGCCCCTATTGAATGGCTAGGTGAATCCATTGCTGAGGTCAATAAAGACCTCGAAAATGTCAACAAATGGAGCAAATCGTTTGGGCTTAAGGTTAATCCTAGTAAAACCCAAGTGATTGTCATAGGTAGCTCTAGGATGATCGCTCGTATCGACTGGCCTGACTTGCCAAAGGTCACTTTCGATGGGGTTGCTATTGAGATCAGCGACACCGTTAAAAATCTGGGGTTACTTGTTGACCGACAGTTATCGTGGGGTCCACAACTTGCAGCGGTATCTAGGAAGACCTTTGGTACAGGTGCTTCTCTAAAGCGGTTGCGTAACTTCCTTCCTACTTGTACCAAAACTGCGCTTGCACAATCCTTACTACTCCCCCTCTTAGACTATGCAGACGCCAGCTATCCTGACCTAACTGAAGACCAACTCAACAAGCTTGAGCGTCTTCAGAACTACTCCATTAGATTTATATTTGGCCTGCGTAAATTTGATCACATCTCTGTGTATCGTAATAGACTCAAGTGGTTACCCATTCGTCTTCGTTGGAATGCTCATGTTCTCAATCTTCTTTATTCTGTCCTTTTCCTTCCATCTTCACCGTCTTATCTAAAAGACCGTTTTGAGTTTCTCCATATGTCCCACCCACGATCCCTTCGCTCGTCTCATACCCTTCTCTTAAAAATCCCATCACACACTTCCCAATTCTATGGTGATTCCTTCACGTTGCAGGCCGCCAAACTCTGGAACGCCCTTCCCGTTTCTATCCGTCAAGCGAAATCCCTTCCTATCTTCAAAAGTATGGTTCATCAACACTATCTGACCACTCTTGATAAGTTTTCTTGACTTTTATTTTTATTTTGCTATGTTAATTGTTCCTGCTTTATGTATATTTGTGCTCTATTTTTATATATGTACGTTCTTAATATAAATATTAATTATTTTATATATTACTCGTATATAATTATCCTAAATAATTACGCCACCGTCAGCTTTAATACGTACCGATCCTATCCATCCAAAGGTTGCCTGGAAGAGATCGCTTTTAGCGATAAGGCCGCCGATTGTGCCACTAGATTTAGTTAGTATTAAGATCCTATTTTTATAATTTTCTTTATATTTGATGGTGCAATAAAGGTATATTGTATTGTATTGTATTGTATTGTATTATAAAGAGGAAAGGTTTGATTTTTTGTTTGTTTGTAATGAATAGGCTCCGAAACTACTGAACCGAAAAATTCTTTCACCGTTGGGAAGCTACCCTATCCCCAGCGAACATAGGCTATATTATATTCGTTCGGTCAAAAAAGTTAGGAATACGTACTAAAACCGTGCGAAGCCGGATAAGTCCGCTAGTCTAGATCTTATATGAACACAACAAGCTTTGTTTAAATAATTTCTGTATGGAGAGGAAATAAATCACTTGGAGTTTTTTTTCTTTTTGAGTTTCTTACTTTTGTAGTAGGTACTTTAGAGAAAATCTTATACAGAATGGTTATTTGAAATAAATCTATCAGAAAATGAAAAAAAATCAGTGTAAAATTTACACTAACATTTTACAACTGTAAAGTGTTACATTCGGAAACGCTTGATTTCCCTAAAAAAACGCATTCATCCGGCAGTTTCTTTTTTCTCATATTCTTTGTATATTCTTTTTTAAATCTTTACATCGAGTCTGTGGGTCAACTATACCCAAAAGGCTTACAATGCTTTGCGGGTCCAATATAATAACGCGTTTAGGTTGCTGTTGCGACTACCGCGATTCTGCAGTGCCTAGGACATGTTCGCCCAGGCACGCACCGACACCTTCGATGCCATCTGGCGGAAAAAGTCAGCTTCACTACTCAGCAGAACCCGCGGGAGTGGCAACAGCACCCTAACCGCGATTGCTGGAAAATTGAACTGTCCGGTAATGCACCAATTGGTCCAAAGGACAAAATCTGTAGTTAATTATAAGTACTAACATCTAGTTATAAGCAAACTAACACATTGGATTATTATCTGAAATAAATGAATTTAATTTAATTATTTACATCAAATATCAATTATGGCCCACCCAAATATAAAATAACACAGTTCAAATCACAATAATAGTGTCTATAATCAATATTTATTTCCATTATCGTATAAACAAGTATTTATGTATTTATACATATTTTGTATTGTATATAATTTATATACAACATTAGTCTATAATACGCTACCGTCTATATCCGTCCTATACTATCTATACTAAAGCTACGTGTCCATCCAAAGGTTGCCTGGAAGAAATCGCTCTTATAAATAAGGCCGCCCATTGTGCATCTGTATCTTTGTTTGTTTGTTCTTTACTGTTTTTTTTCTGTGTTTGATGTGCAATAAAGCGTATGTGTATTGTAATAATCTTAAAAAATTACCTACTCTATCATTACAAAATAAACAAAGCTGGACAAAAGTAAACAGAGCTAGTGGGGTAGTTACAATGTCGTTATTTATTCAGCGACACGACTTTTCCCTAAATTGCCTAAATTCATTTATAAAATCCTCTAGATTTTCCGTTCCTAATTAACCTTAATATCCTTCGCTCAATCTGGTTCCTTGAATTTTAAACCAGAAAACCAGATTATAGTGCCACCAACGTATACCTGGACACTCACGATAGGGCTATTCCACCAGTTCAAAATCGCTCAGTTAGCTATGGAAAGAGCTACATATGCTCGGAGTTTCACTGAAGGATATGATTCGTAACGAATACATCCGACAGAGAACCAAAGTTATCGACATATGTAGCTCAAAGAATTAGCAAGCTGAAGTGGCAGTGGGCCGGCCATATCTCGCGAATAACCGACGGCCACTGGGGCAAACGTGTTCTTGAGTGGAGACCACGAATCGGTAAACGTAGTGTAGAACGCCCTCCGACCAGGTGGGATGACGATCTGCGAAAGATGCTGGATGCGGCCAAATGAAGACAGGGCGCTGTGGCGCTCGTTGGGGAAGGCCTATGTCCTGCTGTGGATTAATATAGACTGATGATGATGATGATAATATCTTTGGGGGGACGTCTCCAATGAACTAATGGACTAATAAGATAAAAACTAAAAATAGCGTTCAGTTGGTTAATTTGTACTATTCCTACGCGTAGATAGATAGTTTGAAACTCTTTACTAGAGCTTATTTCAACGAAACAGATAAGTTTGTGGCACTATGTAAACCTTACCTGCTGCTTTGAGCGGGATGTTTTCTCTAATTGAAAATTTTATTTCCTTTTGAGACTTTTCAGTGAATTCGTCTCTGTCTAGCGCATTCACACACCGCCAAGTAGAGCGAGACAGACTTGCATGTAGTAGACTTTTAAGGAAACATGTATACCTATGAGGGCTTAATTCCAGTTTTCCCCTTTTTCAAATCCCTCGTGAGTGGGAAAACTGGAAACTTAATATTGTTAAATAAATCATGTAACTTGACTTATTTTACAATATTACGTTTCCAGTACAGAAAGGATAAGGGGAATTGTGTATACTTATACAGAACTCCCCCTTATCGTTTTTGTTATTCCATTTTCCCCCCTGACAATTTCAAGGGGAAAACGGGATAGGTACTTAATTTAAAAAGTCCTGATTCCCTCTCAAAAATAAATAGGTAACAACATCTTATAGCAAAACTAGCTGCGCCCCTCGGCTCCGCCCGCATGGATATCTATGTGTCAAATGATTTATAAACCTTCCTATTGAATCATTATAATTATCTAAAATAAACCGCATCAAAGTCTGATGCATAGTTTTAAAGATCTAAGCATACATAGGGACAGACAGACAGTGAGAAGCGACTTTGTTTTATACTATGTACCTATGTACCATATACAAAAGCAAATTTCTCCAAAGCCATTTTTTTTTTCATTTCTATTTATATAAATCTTGCACTACTGGTGACATGTCAGAACTAAAATTATCTACATAGTATAAAACAAAGTCGCTTCTCGCTGTCTGTCTGTCCCTATGTATGCTTAGATCTTTAAAACTACGCAACGGATTTTGATGCAGTTTTTCATAGATAGTGATTCAAGAGGAAGGTTTAATTGATTGAAACTTATTTGATTTTGATTTTTTTTATAAATCATTAGACACATAGATTTCCACGCGGCCAAAGGCGCGGGGATCAGCTAGGACTAACGGACAGACAGTATGTAGTGATACAAAAGTAAATTTCTCCAAAGCCATTCTTGGCCGCCATTTTGTAGTCGTAAACCAATTATTCTATGATCACATCTAGGTATAATCTTTCACTGGTGAATTAGTAGAACTAAACTTATTAACACTTTGACTGCGATTTTTTTCGATCTTTTTTTTAACCTAAAAAATTCGTGCTGCCGCTCTACACAGCGGTTGTGTTGCGCCGCACATGCGTTTCGTTCGAAAAATATTACGACTGTGCTGAGTCACAAAGATCTGTATTTTCTCAGCCGCTGCGCTAGTGTGGATTTACGCATAGTAGTCACTTATAGAAAACACATACCGTGTGATTTCAGCAGTCAAAGTGTTAAA
Organism: Eupithecia abbreviata; assembly: GCA_943735965.1. NCBI lineage: Eukaryota > Metazoa > Arthropoda > Insecta > Lepidoptera > Geometridae > Eupithecia > Eupithecia abbreviata. Next base: position 7,596,336 of record OX030998.1, on the reverse strand, counting down.
TAATAAAGCAGCGTTAAAAATGAAAAACTACACTAAAAGTGAAATAACTTAACGATCGCGTTCTGTACTCGGCAGCCTCTCGAGTCTGACTTTCGTCTGGCAACCCTGTATAGAGGCTCTTCATAAGCACACAGTGTAGCAACAACAGTAGGACATTGGATTGGAGACTTGTTAGCCAGTAATCTATTATGAACTTCACTGAAAATCAGCGCTGGGGGGACACCTAGCATTATACCATGGACGAATAAAATAAATAGACTTCCAAAGTCCATTCATCCGACCGAGAATCGATTACTAGTTATCTGGTAGGGCGCGAGATGGCGCTACGTGTAGCAATTCGTTAAAATTAATCAATCTGCCCGTTTATTTTACCGCAACAGCGCCACCTATTAGATGGTATTTGCAGCTTTTCAAGAGGTTATGTCAATGATATACTTCCATCTAACTCAATTTTATAGATGGTGCTAATGTCGATTGCTACATGATTGATACGTTGCCAGATAGCACTTTTCCCGGCTGAACGACGACGACGCGACCCGGCGACGCGCGACGTTGCCGTTCTGCTGTGTTCTGCACTGGTTTTAGTAAAAATATTATTTACGTTCTCTCACGTACCTACCTCGCATAAGTATTGACATACAATAAAAATCCCCTTAATTTTGGGTTAATATATAATATTTTTTTACGAATAACGTTTGAACTTTAATTAATAAATTTTATTCATGTTTTTCCTACAGCACACACATTATGCATAAAGCTCGAAACAATTTTCAATACTTGAGTTAGCACGTTTCTTGGTCGATTAGATGGACATTTTTTAGAACATGACTTATGAAGATGTCTGTCGAAGTACCCTGCCTGATAGGATTTTTTAAAGTATGACGTCGGCCGAACTACGACCAACAGAGCTGGTTCCAGCAAGGCCAACGTGACCACTCACTCTAGGATCACTCATGTAAAAAGTAATGGGCTTCGCCCGCCGCACAATGCGGTTTTATTTCAAAAACCACGTGGTTCGCACACGTGGTTTTTGACGACGAGAGAATGTTTGAGAAAACATTTAAAAATCAATTTTGATGTAGTAAATATTAACGTCATTTATAAGCTTATTTCTGATCGATTATTCAAGTTTACAAATTAGTTTAATCGTTAATAGTTGTTGCTTGAACATACGTCACGACCACTACGTAGCGCGCAGTTCAAACAACAATTTGTCTTTTAATTTTACAAAGCATTGAAAACACTTAAAATCTTATCTCCTTGGTATTCTAAATTAACGTTATAAATTAATAACTATTTACAAATAAGAAAATCAATGTCAAACAATAAGCTTGATTAATTGTTTAAATCCAAGAGTATGTTCAATTGTTTTGAATTTGGTTTACAACACCATAAAAATCTACGGAATTATCAAACATTCCATCAAGACATTAGCCTTAATGAATCAAATTTCTAGCAATTATTAGTTTTGAAGCGGTTCTGCGTCGTCATGTCAAAAATACCGTTTTTTTTTTACAAAATATATATATTTATATCATAAAATTTGAAAGGTATCATATTCCTTCAAAAATTTTAATAATAAAAAGATAAAGTCATTTAAAACGGGATATTTACCATGATTTGATTTTATGCAAAAAGCAACAAAAAGATTTTAACAAAAAGATATTTATGCAAGAAGCATGTGGAGTGGAGCTTCGAACCAACAGTAGTCGCTTTCCAGTCGTCATTGTAGGTTTATTTCAGTGTGTTAATCAACTGAGCCACGGTGCCGACAATTTTGTAATCTAAATAGAAGGATAATTTCAATATTCTGACGATGTTAAAAAAATTATACGACCACCCGTCAATTGTTTTGAATTTGGTTCTCAACACCAACTTAATAATTACGTAGATTTTCAATCTACGTAATTATTAAGTTACAATTCACTAATCAAACATTCTATCAGGACATTAGCCTTAATTAATAAAATTTCTAGCAATTATTAGTTTTGAAGCGGTTCTGCGTCGTTATGTCAAAAATACCGAATTATTTTATAAAATATATATATTCCTTAAAAAAATTTAATAACAAAAAGATATTTATGCAAAAAGCATGTGAAATGGAGGTTCGAACCAGCAGTTTTCAGTCTTTTTTGTTGGTACATTCCAGTGTGTTAAACAATTGAGCCATGGAGCCGATAACTCTACAGTCGAAATAGAAGGATGATTTCGATATTCTAACGATGCTCAAAAGATCCGTCAAGTTGGTAAAAATGTGACAAACTCGGTAGACAAATAATCACTGATTTTAATAACTTTGTATGATGTTTTCAGTGTATTTTCGTAATGTTCTGTTATTTTATGCTTGTTACAAACTTTTCATTTGCACGCCATCTACCTATTAAACGACGCTTTATCTTGTACATTATGCCACGCCATCTATCACTATTCTTTAGAGACTAGTCTACCAGGACGATTATCTATTAATAAAACAAAATTTGAATATATCAACCGGTAAGTATCAAAAACTTATTTAAAAAAAACTATAAAAGAATTGTTACGATTATCAAATGACTCCTATTCATTTACCGAGTTTAATCGTGGAATATAACGATTTTCGGGATAAGGATCAACGCCATCTAGTATTATCCAGAATTTCGGAGGAACGCAACTTTGAATGGGCTTTGGCTATCTTATGTTTCCTTCATCTATGATTATACTGAGTGAAAGCCATATTTGCCATGAACACTGCTACGCACAATAATGTATGATAGTATTAATTTGCGTAATTTTAAGTTTGTTGTGTATGGTAGTTTTAAGGTAAATAAAAATATTTTACGTTCATTCTTTCTTTCTAACTTAACTTAGCTGAAGACAGGGCGCTATGGCGCTCATTGGGGAGGCCTATGTCCAGCAGTGGACTAATAAAAGCTGATGATGAACTTATTATGCAATAGTTATTCAATGCCACTGTTTATACTTCCTTTATTCCATTATTTATTACTGTATTGTTTTCTTTTTTGTGTTGTATAATATTATCAGTCTATATAGTAGTCCACTGCTGGACTTAGGCCTCCCCTAATGAGCGCCATAGCACCCTGTCTTCAGCTTGCCGCAACCAGCATCTGCCTACAGTCCTTTGCTAGTCGTCATTCCACCTGGCTGGAGGTCCTACCCTACGTTTGCCGAGCCGTGGTCTCCACCCAAGAACACGTTTACCCCGGTTATCAGTTTTTCGTGAGATATGGCCGGCCCACTACCATTACAGAAACTTATATAGCCCACAGTAGCATATTATTATGCATATCTCATGCATGTTGTCTTAAGCAAAAACCTAAATGTTAAATCAAAGATATACGTTTTCAATTCACTATATAAAATAAATTACTAGTAGTACCAATGCTACGGGTCTAGCATTGGTTTCTTAAAGGTGTGTATTGTTGTTATGTATGACACTCTTAACTTTAGTGAACCAACGCACTAGCAGTTCAACCGCACGGTTAGCCTTCCGGTCACTGGCATTGATGGACAGGCTTAGAGCTATACAATGCTGTGCAATCAAATCCATCAATGCCTTTATTCGACGGACTTGTTTGAGCCCAGAGCTGTAGATAGATAGTTTAAATTAAACCGTGGAGTTAATCAATCGCAGATGGATAGAGAATTGTTTATTTCACACTTAAAAATACAACAAACAAGACATTGAATTATAATTTTTCAAACTCTTTTTAATAATAAACCGTCAAGTACGCAGTAGGCAGATGTAATAAAAAAAAAAAAAAAAAGGTTTATTGCATTAACTTAAAAGATATAAATACAGGTTCTGGAGTCACCCTTTAAGCAAAATTTGCTTGTGTTAGGAGACCCCGCTCTTACCATTAATACATTAACATATTTAAGTATTTACTAACAAAATATACTAAATTAAAACTTAAAATAATAATATAACAGCAAAAATAAGTTAAGACTAAGAATTAGTTGTTACAAAAGATCAACAGCGGTTCTAAATAAAACAAACTAAAAATATATATTATATAGAAAATATTTTTTATGCTAAATGTGTACCTAATTACCTATGGCTGTCATCCTCTAATAACACCCTGCTTATAGGAGCCTGGGTACCAGATTAGGACAGCCACTAGTTCACGTAAAACGTGATTTTTACTAGAGTTAGACCTCATCCTTTGCACAATATTCTCAACTTATATTTAAAAATTACGCGATCTGAACAATTAATTATCTTTAAGTACTATTTAACGGTTATATATCAAGTTTATTTACCTATTTTTCTCGACGTTTCAAAAGGTTTACAAACTATCGTGGATGACATCATCATCACCATGTCTATTCCTTATTATATTAGGCCACCTTGCGCACCACGGTCTCCACGGAAGACTATGGTACGATCTGCTCTACCATGGCACATGCTGAGTGGAGACCGATTTTTGTCAGTCTCTGTCGTCTGTTAATCTAAGTTTCGTTTATAAGAGTCTCTGTTCTGACAAAATAAAAATCTTTTTACTTTTACTATTCGCAACTTTTAAATGTTCATGATTTGTTAACATGAGTTGTTAAAGATTATTTATCGGTTATTTATTGCATATCTTGTGTTTTATTTTTCCCTAAGTTTCAATAGCGTTACAGCGATTGTAGTCACGGGACGACTCGCGACAAATATCCGATAAATCATATTTTATATTCTGATATTGTAAGAAAACAATAAACTTTAAATTTATCATTATGTCTCTCATTTACCATGATCTCGGGCCATAAAGTGACCCAGTCCTTTGGAAGGCTTGCGTGGGGCCGAAACCAACAGCACAGAGGCCCTTTGAGAAGTTAATCTAAAGGCGATGGCTACACATAGCGGGTATCATCCTCGGGTGCACAACATGATACACCCAAAGATGGTATCCGCAAGTAGGTGTAGAGACTATTGCAAAGAAAAATGAAAGAAATAAAACCAGGCTATTGTGATGGATGGATGGACTGGGTAATCGGGTTATAGGGGAGATTGCGAACGTCTGCCATAAACAAGTCAATCATAATTATTATCATTACCAACTTATTATAGGCCACAGCTGGATATAGGTCTCCACGAATGAGCGCAACAGCGCCCAAAAAAATTGATGTTATAATATTGTCGTCAGTATACATACGCTGTGCAGTGTGTAATAAATACTCATCCTACTGCTTAACCTCCACTGTGTACAAAGTCTAGCCCCATATAGCGTGTGTGAAGTGGCCATTACATTCTTGAAACTACGTCTTTGTCTCAGCGGCCACAGTGTTGTGTGCTGAATTCTGCGGTGGAGTTGTTGTTCTGTACTTACCTATATGTTTTGCTGTGGTTAAGTTTCATCTATGGATGAAAATTATTATGGTTTATCATTCGCTTTGCGCGTTCATTGCGCCTTTTCTTTTGACGACCTCTGTGGCGCGGTGGGCGGTCCGCCTGCAAGGCGAGAGGTTGCGGGTTCGATTTCCGCCTCGGAACATTTGTGTGTACGATCTGCAGATATTTGCTCCGGGTGTTCTGGTCGTTATATGTATAATAAAAAATATATATCTATGTAATGTATTCATTAAGTATATCAGTCATCTAGTACCCATAACACAAGCTCTGCTTATTATGGCGCTAGATGATGCTGTGTGGATTGTCCAATATTATTTATTTATATTTATTATTTATATTTTCTATCGTCGAACAGCTTGTCTGTTTTCTGGAAGGGTATATACTGCAAGAGGAGGTCCAACATGCCTGCGGAATTGAGTAGTTATTTAATTAAAATAACGAAACATTTTTTACATTTCAATATTATTAATTACCTTTGAGCTAAATACATTTTTCAGATCTAGAAATTATTATATAATGACCACAACCTATGCAACCTAAGAACCCTGTTCTCATGTGACTTTATATAAATTGTCTTTTTGAAAATAAATGAATATTAAACGTATAATATACAAACAATCTTCAAGAAAAAAAAAATCTAGTCGTCTCCACTTAAAACACGTTTACCCCAGCGGTGTTGATTCTTCGTAAATATAAATAAATAAATAATGCTGGACAATTCACACAGCATTATCTAGCCCCATGGTAAGCAGAGCTTGTGTTATGGGTACTAGATAACTGATATACATAATACAATACATTACAAAGATAGATATTTTTTATTATACATAGAAAACGACCAGAACACCCGAAACAAATATCTGCAGATCGTACACACATTTGTTCCGAGGCGGGAATCGAACCCGCAACCTCATGCGTCGCAGGCGGACTAATTCTTAGAGCTTTGTTGATAACTTTGGTTCTCTGTCGGATGTATTCGTTACGAATCCTATCATTCAGAGAAACTCCGAGCAAAGCTGTTTCCATAGCTCGCTGAGCGACTTTGAACTGGTGAACCAGCCCTATCGTGAGCATCCACGTCTCAGCTCCGTAGGTCATAACGGGTAGGACGCACTGGTTGAAAATTATCGTAGGTACAAGCCTTATCACGATGACGATTTGCGAGCAATTTCAGAGCAGGGCGAGCTCGCCACGTTCTCGCCTCGTTCTGAAATCGCTCGCAACTGGCGATTTGCGAGCGATTTCAAAGCAAAGTGCTAATATAAAGCTCTCTGTTAATTAGCCTAGTAGTTATAGGAAAACTCCACAAACCCTTTGAACACCTAAACTAAGTTGAACGTCGGTTTAATCTGAACTTTATTTTAGAAACGTTTGGTGAAATCAGCCTGAAAATACCTAAACGCCAGTTGAGTAATTAGTTATCAACAAGGAGTAGGGGGGGGGGGGGACATTGAGGGGGGAAGGAATCCCACCATCTAAGTTCGTTTGAGAAATAGTTTAGGGTGCTAGCCACCTCCTATTACAGTGGCGCAACTGTAGGAATAAAAAAGTAGTATCACAAGATTTCCGAAATTATTATTAATGAGAAGTATAGGTACTGTCCAAGTCCAAGTGGCAGTGGGCCGGCCATGTCTCGCGAAGAACCGACGGCAGCTGGGGCAAACGTGTTCTTGAGTGGAGACCACGACTCGGTAAACGTAGTGTAGGACGCCCTCCAACCAGGTGGGATGACGACCTGCGAAAGACTGCAGGTGCAGGATGCTGGATGCGGCAAGCTGAAGACATGGCGCTGTTGGGCTCATTGGGGGAGGCCTACGTCCAGCATTGGACTGCTACAGGCTGATGATGATGATGATGATACTGTCCTGACTTAAAGAGGTCTTGTCCTATAGAACATTTTGAGAAATAAAAGTATTACATGTTCCATAATACAAAATAACAAAAAAATATCTTATTCTGTACGATGACGTCATGCTCTATAGAACATAATGGGAACTACCCATCTTGAAGACCTCTGTGGTGCGGTGGGCGAAGGTCCGCCTGCGACTCAGCAGGTTGCAAGTTCCATTCCGCCTCGAGACAAATGTGTTTACGATCTGCAGATATTTGTTCAGGATGTTCTATATTATTATTTTGGAATTTAGGTTATATAGTATTTTATATTTTATATATATATATATTTTTTTTTAATGCTGGACAATTCACACAGCGTTATCTAGCCCCATGGTAAGCAGAGCTTGTGTTATGGGTACTAGATAACTGATATACATAATACAATACATTACATAGATAGATATTTATTATTATACATAGAAAACAACCAGAACACCCGGAACAAATATCTGCAGATCGTACACACAATTGTTCCGAGGCGGGAATCGAACCCGCAACCTCCTGCGTCGCAGGCGGACCTTCGCCCACCGCGCCACATCGGTCGTCATTTGTTATTGTTATATAGTATATATTAGTATAATTAATAAGTAAGTTAAAATTTAATCTTTTGTCTATTTCTTATTTCATTTTATTTATGCACATGTACTCACTTCTCTCTTCACTTTGTCTCTCTCTCCCAATAAGGTTTGCTGGAAGAGAACTCTTTTTAGGGTTAAGTTCGCCTTTGTTTAAATTTTCTAGAATAAGTTTTGTGTCAAAAAGTATAAATAAATGTTCTGGTCGTTTTCTATGTATAATAAAAAATATCTATCAATTTAATGTATTGTATTATGTATATCAGTTATCTAGTACCCATAACACAAGCTCTTACCATGGGGCTAGATAATGCTTTGTGAATTGTCCAGCTTTATTTATTTATATTATGTCCACACGCGGCTTTAGATTGACCGCAAATTCATTTTTCTCTACCCGAATTCACACCACCAATAAAGCTTTACCAGCTCTTTACCTACTTAGTTGTTTATAACATGAAATTCACAGAAAGTTTTCTGTTTAACAAAACGCGAACTGTAAAGTATTTGAACGAGAAAGCATCGATAAATACCCACCAAAGGAAATACTACAAAATTGTTTCTTTTGTTTCAGGTTTGAAACTCCAAACCGGATTCCAGAAGTTTAAATTATGTCGCTAACAAAATAAGGTCCACTTGTGCCAAAACGTTGAGTTAAATAACTCGAGGTTGCATAACTCAGTGTTAGTTTTTTCTTTCATTTATCTTTGTTCAAAATCGATATCACTGAATGCAAGAAACACAAACAATTATAAACAACATAACATAACCTAAAATATCTCAATTTTCATGTTTTGACAGAGGGTTTAAAATTTCAAAATTTTACTCAGGGTTAACTCTGAACTCTTGGTGGTACAAGACATAATTAGAATTTAACTCGAGAGTAGTATCTAACTCTGAGTTAACTGTGTAAACCAAGCCTGGCGCAAGTGGACCTAAAAGTTTGGTTTTAACCCTTCCCAAGTTAAATCACGTTAACGTTAAATAATACGAAGTTTCCGCGATCGTGAAGTGAAATACTTTGCAACTGTGATAATGATTTATAACTTCGCGAGAATATCAGCGTAAACTTGATTGTAAAGGTTTTCGTAAGCTAAAACTCACCGGGATATATAATATCAGTTTTTTTTGCTATTCAAAATGCAAAATAATACTCGGCCAGAGTATTATTTTGAATTTTGAATAGCAAAAAAACAGTGATTGATTAAAGCTCCAAAGAGATAATTCTGTGTAGTTACAGTGCGCGTTTTAAAGTAAATAAAAACAGAAAAGTGAATTAAAAAGCACAGTGAAAAATATTACTACTACACAAATAAAAGTTGAATTAAAAATCATAAAGTGAATTAAGTACAAAAAGTGAATTACGAAAAGTGAAAATAACAGTGAAAAACACTAAAGTGGAGTCCAAGTGGAGGACAAAGCTGCCAGTGAGATGTGCTAACTTGATGGTGGCGCCACTGTCACGGATGCTGGCTAGAAGGCTATCCGGCCGGCAGGTCAATGACATCGCCGGCACTTTTTGTGCTGTTTCTGGCACATGGTAAGTAATTGGTACTTTCTAAATAAGTATCTTAAGGATTTTTTGGAGTAAAACGGAACCCTATTACTTAGACTCCGCTGTCCGTCTGTCACCAGGCTGTGTCGCATGAGCCGTGATAGATAGACAGTTGAAATTTTCACAGATGATGTATTTCTGTTACCGCTATAATAACAAATACTAAGAAACAATACAATACAATACTTTCATGAAAAAAACAGTAAAGAACAAACAAACAGAGATACAGATGCACAATGGGCCGCCTTATCGCTAAGAGCGATTTCTTCCAGAACACAATACAATAAATAGAAACATAATACAATAAATATTATGTAACAGCAAACTTGATGTTTTGGCTCGTTTTATAGATAATGATACGGAACCCTTCGTGCGGGAGTCCGACTCGCTCTTGACCAATTTTGTTCCATACAAACGTGGAATACTTACTACTATACTGTTCGATATTGAACTTCCAAATCTAAGGATACCATTTCATGTTGATTCTTTTTACTTGAATAAATAATTATATATATCTAGCCAAGAGAAACTAGAATATCATGTGACCTAATCACAATACCCCATGTAGAGTAAATAGCCTAAAGATATTCCGGCTCACGATACCTCCAGGGTATCACAGTCTGAGTAAATAAGCGTTTGTCAATCCAGCGGCTTGACGTTGGCACTGGCCCGACGTGACGTCATGATATATAACCGTGATATAGCTAGTTTAAATAACGGGGAAATAGCTAGTGTTAATAGCAGTGAAATAGTGGATCATCATCATCATAAATGAATAAATATTGCTGGACAATTCACACAGCATTATCTAGCCCCATGGTAAGCAGAGTTTGTGTTATGGGTACTAGATAACTGATACACATAATACAATACATTACATAGATAGATATTTTTATTATTACATAGAAAACGACCAGAACACCCGGAACAAATATCTGCAGATCGTGCACACAATTGTTCCGAGGCGGGAATCGAACCCGCAACCTCCTGCCTCGCAGGCGGACTTTCGTCCATCGCGCCACATCATCATCATCATCAGCCTATATTAGTCCACAACTGGACATAGGCCTCCCCCAATGCGCGCCATTGCGCCCTGTCTTCACCTTGCCGCATCCAGCTTACTTATTTAAGTATTACTTGACAGCAGTGAATTTGCTGTCAAGTAATTCTATAACGTAGTGTAGGACGCCCTCTGACCAGGTGGGATGACGACCTGCGAAAGACTGCAGGTAGATGCTGGATGCGGCAAGCTGAAGACAGGGCGCTATGGCGCTCATTGGGGGAGACTTATGTCCAGCAGTGGACTAACATAGGTAAATGATGATGATGATGAATTCTATAACATTGACGAATTCTGTGGCTCGGTAGGCGAAGGTCCGCCTGCGACGCAGGAGGTTGCGGGTTCGATTCCCGCCTCTTGACAAATGGTTGTAAGATCTGCAGATATTTGTTCCGGGTGTGCTGGTCGTTTTTATGTATAACTAGCTGTGCCCCGCGGCTTCGCCCCCGTTGAATCTATGTGTCTAGTCAAATGGTTAAAATCCTATGTTAGACTCCTGGTTCTAAGCTACCTCTCCACCAATTTTCAGCTAAATCGGTCCAGCCGTTCTCGAGTTATAAGTGTTGTAACAAACACGACTTTCTTTTATATATATAGATAATTGTATTATGTATATCTAGTACCTTACCTACAACATAAGCTTTGCTAAGCATATGAAGCCGGGGGCACAAACAAGTTTGTAATATTCCTTGGGTTAACAAAATCTTCCCTTCGTTTGCTGTTTAAATATTTTGTCATTTTTTCACGCTTTTCTATTCATATATTATAAAGAGGAAAGGTTTGATTTTTTGTTTGTTTATTTGAATCGAATATGCTCTGAAACTATCCGGACCGATTTGGAAAATTCTTTCACCATCAGGAAGCAGCACTATCCCCGGTTAACATAGGCTATATTACAATACAATACAATACAAATACGCTTTATTGCACACCAAACACAGAAAAAAACAGTAAAGAACAAACAAACAGAGATACAGATGCACAATGGGCGGCCTTATCGCTAAGAGCGATTTCTTCCAGGCAACCTTTGGATGGACACGTAGCTATAGTATAGGTATAGACGGCGGCGTATTATAGACTAATGTAAATATAAATTATATACAAAAAAAAACATACAAATACATATATACTTGGAAATAAATACTCATTATAGACACTAATACATAAAATATTAACTATTTGAGATCGAAGAAAGAAAGTGTTCATAGACCATATGTTTAAATATAGGGAGGGATTTAGCTTGTCTTATTGGGGTAGGTAATGCAATCCATAGTCTGGTGGCATGTACGGTGAATGAAGAACTGTAGGCATGGAAGGGGCGAGGAGTTTGTTTTTGTTTTTTATATTATATTTTAGAAATGTGAAATTGGAATTTAACACGGGTGAAACCGCGGGAAACAGCTAGTTTGGTATATTTATTCTCCACGGATAGCAAATCGTAAATAAATTGCGGCTCAATTTTGAACAAAAAGGCTACAAGCCATTTAACCCGCATAAACTCATTCGTTTAGAATATTCCGGGAATTCTGTTACTGATATCATGAAAAATTACTCGCATTTATCAATTCTCAATTCTGCCCCTACATGATATCTCCCTATATCCGATAGGGTTACCAACGAGGTATTTTTGTATTGTCAATAAATTTTGTATCTTTACATAGTATAAAATGACAGAGAACCCGTTATGACCTACGGAGCTGAGACGTGGACACTCACGATAGGGCTGGTCCACCAGTTCAAAGTCGCTCAGCGAGCTATGGAAAGAGCTATGCTCGGAGTTTCTCTGAAGGATAATATTCGTAACGAATACATCCGACAGAGAACCAAAGTTATCGACATAGCTCTAAGAATTAGCAAGCTGAAGTGGCAGTGGGCCGGCCATATCTCGCGAGAACCGACGGCCGCTGGGGCAAACGTGTTCTTGAGTGGAGGCCACGACTCGGTAAACGTGTAGGACGCCCTCCGACTATGTGGGATGACGACCTGCGAAAGACTGCAGGTAGATGCGGCAAGCTGAAGACAGGGCGCTATGTCGCTTATTGGGGGAGGCATTTGTCGAGCAGTGGACTGTTATAGGCTGATGATGATGTTGATGATGATGATGAGTATAAAATGAAGTCGAAGAAATCCTGGTTTTATAAACTTCGCAATCTTTTCGCATTGTCGCTTGAATTTACAGAATTTTATGGTATCTGATGATGATGATTCTTTATTAATGGCAACTGTGTCTGGTTGGACACTTTTCTGCCAAGTAATGGAAAATAATTGTAAAATTAATGAGTTATCAAATTATGAACATGGTTTGATATTTTCACCAGAGCCTAGTTCGTTATCTAGCAGGGTGTACCACGTGCAGGGTAGGTTGGCTTGGGAGACGAGATGTTGGAGTCCCCCTTACAACATGGTATCTGAATCATATCATCATAATATCTATTAAGTACCTATTGAAATAAATTTTCATTTTAACACTTTGACTGCGATTTTTTTTCGATGACTGCGATCTTTTTTTTAACCTAAAAAATTCGTGCTGCCGCTCTACACAGCGGTTCTGTTGCGCCGCACATGGGTTTCATTCGAAAACTATTACGGCTGTGCCGAGTCACAAAGATCTGTATTTTCTCAGCCGCTGCGCTAATGTGGATTTACGCATATTAGTCACTTGTAGAAAACATACCGTGTGATTTCAGCAGTCAAAGTGTTAAATTCCAACGTCAGTAAGTATAAGTAAACCCTGCATAAAAATCTGTAGAAGGAGCTAATCCTGAGCTTAATCGAGAAAAACTAGCTCAGCGTTCCGAGCTAATGTTACGAGACTTCCATGGCACTATTAGTTGGGGCACTGCCGACTGGATCTCTATTTTATTTTTGAATTCTTTATTATTCAACGAGCCATAGAACGTAAAATCTTAGGAGTCAAGCTGTCAGACCGCGCGCGGAACAGCATACTACGCTCAAACACGCATCGTTGACGTTGGTCAGACAGCCGGAAGCCTGATGTGCAACTGGGCTGGACACGTCTGCCGTATGTCCAGCGACTTGTGGGCAAAGACCACCACAGAGTGGAGCCCACCCAACGCTAAGAGGCGACGTGGAAGGCCCAGGATGAGATGGCGCGACGAGCTCGAGGTACATCTTCCATCATGGCCTGTTGCAGCGTTGGATCGCGAGGAGTGGAAGGAGAAAAGGGAGGCCTTTGCCCAGCAGTGGGAAAATAAAATAAATAAATTCTTTATTGTACACTCATAAAAATAACTTAACTAAATAGGATATGTACATAGGCGAGCTCCCTGAAAAAGAGGTCTATCCAGGCATCTTCTTATATCTGCATCCAAATATTTGTAACCCTCGCTGTATATTTCTCCAAAATATTGTAATTAAATAAATATAGTTTACGTAATTTAAAACGCACTTGGACAAGTCACATTTTATACTATAAATGATTATCAAATAATAAAATAGATATGGGGGGCAATATGAGAAGAAGAAAGAAAGAAGAAAGAAAATACATTTATTTGACACTATATATAACACATTACATGGTAAGAAAATAATAAAACAAGAAAAATAAATTACAAGGAATAGACAAGACATACAAAATAGAGCAAATACGTGTTACATAAGGGGCCAAAAAGGTCCCTGTCTCAGCATTATGCCGCTACAAGCCTAAGTAAGTAGCGGCGCTGATTTTCAGACAGGTCCTGGTGTGGTGGCACAAAGCTTGATAACATAATGTAGGTATAGGTACATATAAAATAAATCAAGAGTAGGTAACATAAAAAAGCCAGAGATAAAAGGAAAAAATGAAGAGAAAAAAATGAAGAGAGGCACCATTAAATACGAGTCTCCATGGACATCACAAAACTATACAAACAACCCTTAAATCATAAATCAATCTAAGCCTTAAATCTACAAAACTACACATCAATTATTATTGTCTATGGTAGACCCATATTGCCAAATCACGAAGTCAAGTCAAGTCAGGCAGTCTATAGGTAGAGAAATAAATAAACACAAACATGTTCTGTTCTGACACATTGTCTATTGATTGTAAAAACCGTGAGTGATCTTATCAACAATATCCTGGTATGTAACTGACAAGTATTGCAATATTTGGCTAACCACAAAGTGGATAAATCCAGTGGCCAAATTCCAAACATTAATTACAATTAAATCCAAACTGAAGCGATTTATTGGCAATATAATACCCGCAAATTAATTATGCAATGGCAAAAGTGGCTGGAGGCTTCACACGAGAGATTAAATCGGATAAGTCAACAGAAAGCGACTTTTGTCGTTGTGGCGTGATAACTTTGACTTTGTCTTGTAACTTGGCGTTATTTATTGTCTTTACCTACTAATATTATAAAGAGGAAAGTTTAGATTTTTAATTTTTTTGTAATGAATATAGGCTCCGAAACTACTGGACCTATACCTAAATTCTTTCACCGCTGGGAAGCTATACTATCCCCGGTGAACATAGGCTATATTATTTTTCAATAAAGTTAGGGATCCGTACTAAAACCGTGCGAAGCCGGGAAGGTCCGCTAGTACTACATAAAAAATAAATATATTAAATAAATAAAAGGCTTATATTTCAGATAAATTGCTCTGAAAATTTCAGACATTTTGGTATAAATAGTAAATTTTCGACTCTCTTTAAAATATTGTATTTACTTTACGTATTGTAACTTGGCGTTATAAATAAAGAATTGTATTGTATTGGAAAAAAATATGAATGTAACAAAGTATACTACAAAATAAAGTAAACTAATATTAGAAAGAATTCTGTCTTTCCGTCTATTACATTTTCACTGCTATACAGATTTTCATAAAATTTTGGGCTGATAGACGGTATCCCAGGCAGGGCTTGGAATACCGGTATTTTCAAGTACCGGCACGTCTGACCTTAACGTGGTACCGATACCATCATTGGTATCGATATACATTTTACCGGTACCTCTTTAGTAGCGACACTTGTAAGTACCGGTAGCAAGCTCTGATCCCAGGTAAACGGTAGGCTACTTTTTATCCCAGAGAAGAGAAAGTAAAACCGCTGGCAGCAGCTAGTCTAAAATAAACGTTAAAAAGTTGAGCTCTTAAGTTTCTCGTGCGCGCATTTCCTTTGTTTTCCTTTAAATCAACTTGGGGCTACTTGAAGCCAATTTTCACTGTTTCCTTGCCAGAAGATGAGTTACTGCCAAGAATGCCGTCTCCATTTCAAAATCCATTTGTTCCGGTTGCCAGTCTACTGAAATGTTGCCAGGGTAAATAATTTGTTCGAGGAGGTGTTTTAGAGTAGTTTAAGTTGAGTTTTATTAGTGGAGGTGACGAAGAGGGCTTATTTTTGAGGCATTTGGTAGTTTCTGCAATATTTGTCTCAGTTGCTATTGCTGCGGCCATATTGGTTTTTGTCATGTTTTTTGTCAGTGTACTGATAAATGTTGCCAGGGTAAATAATTTGTTCAAGGAGGTATTTTAGAGTAGTTTGAATTGAGTTTCATTAGTGGAGACAAAGAGGCATTATTTACGAGGCATTTGCTAGTTTCTGCAATATATGTCTGTTGCTATTGCTGCGGCCATATTGGTTTTCGGAGTTTTTTTGGAGTAGTTTAAGTTGAGTTTTATTAGGGGAGGTGACGAAGAGGGCTTGTTTTCGAGGCATTTGCTAGAATTTCTACAATATAATGTCTCAGTTGCTACTGCTGCGGCCATATTGGTTGTCGTCAAGGTTTTCGCTTGATGTAAATGGAATCACAGCTTTGTGTTGATCGGAGTTAAGAAAGAGAAAATAAAAACAGTATTGTTCATAATTATGGTACATAATAGTCTCTTCTGATTTACTGTGTATAATAATGTAATATTTTTTACTATTTATGTTATTGTGTAACCTGTTTGTTTAATAATAAATAAATTTATCTTTATTTTGATTTATGTCGTGACGCGCTACAAATATAAATCAGTTTTCATTAAAGTGTTCTTTAAAATTATAAACATTTAAATTGACGTTTTCGATGTAACTTTTCATACAGCTGCTAATTGTCGGATTATCTTTTGGTGAACTCTACCCTTAGTACGGTTTGAAACATATTATAACAGCGATACAACACATAGTAATATTGTGTTTAATCTAAATGTATATTAGCCGATATGTTTCTGATGTCTCTCGACAGTATATAGTCTTCGTTTCAGCTTAATTTAGAGGGTGATGATGATGGCTATTGTGCCTGGTTGGACAGTATTCTACCAGTGTCTAGTTATGGAATATAACCGTGTATTACATGAGTTATCACATTATGAGGATTAGGTATTTGATATTTTCGACGAGACAGATATTTTAAATTATACATATAAAATACCCAGAACACCGGGAAAAATATTTTCAGATCGTACTTTATCTTATTTTTTTATTTCACCCAAGGCAGGAAACAAACCCGCAACCACCTTCGTCGCGGACCTTGAACTACGCCGCATAGGTCGAAATAGCACTTATCATTATATCTACCGAGTACCAAGGTAAATCTTAAAGTGCCTAATAACCATAAACTTCCTAACTTTAACTGTAACATAAAACATCTTGTCGTTAATTATTCTCAATAAAGCCTCAACCACATTAACCAGACCTTCAAAGGAGGGTAAATAAATAAATAAATATAAAGGTAACTGATGTAGCCCATTTTGCCTGGAAGACGTCGCTTTTAAACGTTAAGGACGCCTCATCAACATCATCATCATCAGCCTATAGCAGTCCACTGCTGGACATAGGCCTCCCCCAATGAGCGCCATAGTGCCCTGTCTCGCAGGTCGTCATCCCACCTGGTCGGAGAGCGTCCTACACTACGTTTACCGAGTATATAATAATATACTAGTACATTTTTTCATCATATTTTTTTACGTACCTAGCATGTATCTAACCCGCAACTGTAGCGTCTCAAACAACCCCCCGCTACACCACATAGGCCCTCAACATAAACCCGGCATTACAAAGGAAATTCATGCAAATTGCTGTGAAATTTGGAACTACCATAGCATGTAGCTCATTTGATGATACAATAGCATCTCCATACTTCGACTCATCGACTCATCAATCATGCGGGTTGGTGTAACAGGGACGGAGTTAGGATCAAAAAAGGGGGGCGATTATTCACCGAAATTCCCAGTCAATCCACATAATGACATTTGTATGGAGCTTTAGTTAGAGAATATAAAAAATACAATACAATACAAAAATACTTTGTTGTACACCAGATACAGATCATTATAAAATATATTACATGCGACAAGTACAATGGGCGGCCTTATCGCTTAGAAGCGATCTCTTCCAGGCAACTCTGGATGGTAAGAAAAAATTAACGGTGATTAAATAATTGAAAGAAATTAAAACAGTTGAGCTCAATGCAGCCTGTTGCATACGATCGGAACTGACCCTATTCAGTATGCAGCCACAGGGTGACAATAGTCTAGTAGTTTGTGTAGACGGTTTTCAGTTATTTCAAATCAATTGAATTATAAATCGGACCAGTCTTTCTATTTCAAAGAAACAACCATTTTCTTTAACATATACAAGCAACAACGAACACAAAATAGAAAAACTTAGGATCGCTGCTTGGAAGATGCAAGAAGATTCGACGACCGATGTGGCGCGGTGGGCGAAGGTCCGCCTGCGACGCAGGAGGTTGCGGGTTCGATTCCCGCCTCGGAACAATTGTGTGTACGATCTGCAGATATTTGTTCCGGGTGTTCTGGTCGTTTTCTATGTATAATAAAAATATATATCTATGTAATATATTGTATTATGTATATCAGTTATCTAGTACCCATAACACAAGCTCTGCTTACCTTTATTATTCTTTATTATTTGTCCAGCATTATTTATTTATTTTATTTATTATTTAATATTATCTTCCGTAATAAAACATAATTATTATGTTTCCAAACTAAAACTACGAACGGAAATTACGTCAAGTCTTCTCGTCATCCATACCGCAATGCTTGAAAACGAAAGTTTTCAACCAGTGCGTCCTACCCGTTATGACCTACGGAGCTGAGACGTGGACTCCCACGATAGGGCTGGTCCACCAGTTCAAAGTCGCTCAGCGAGCTATGGAAAGAGCTATGCTTGGAGTTTCTCTGAAGGATAGGGTTCGTAACGAATACATCCGACAGAGAACCAAAGCTATCGACATAGCTCTAAGAATTAGCAAGCTGAAGTGGCAGTGGGCGGGCCATATCTCGCGAAGAACCGACGGCCGCTGGGGCAAACGTATTTTTGACTGGAGACCACGACTCGGTAAACATTGTGTAGGACGCCCACCAACCAGCTGGGATGACGACCTGCGAAAGACTGCAGGGAGATGCTGGATGCGTCCAGCTGAAGACAGAGCGCTGTGACACTCATTATGGGAGGCCTATGTCCAGCATTGGACTATCATAGGCTGATGATAATTTTTCTTATACAGCAAAATTGTATATTAGGTACCTGTTTTGACGAGTCATATCCTTAGCATAATTAAGGTATATATATATTATATTGTACACTTTTATGTAAGAATTATCACAATAAAGAAATCTGAATATATTATTGGAATAACAACGGTAATTCACAAAGATATACGAGAGGAAGAGTGCAAAGCTACTGACTAGAGCTTTGTTCAGTTTATATATGCTATGTAAGATTTCCAGCAGTAAGTAGTAAAAGTACGACGTTATAAATGACAATTCCTTTTCTTAGCTACGACCGCAGCTCAAAATGAGCCACGAGGGAAGCATTGCGCATTGCATTTTATTGCAGCCAGTCATTGACTTGCAGTGAATTTTAATTTAGAGGACATTGCAGAATAGCTTCTTCTTGTGAATTCGCTCGCGTAGAATCAAGACAAAGCTAACCTAAAGCGTTAGAGCGGTTTCGCAATACGTCCGATCCGAAACCGATCGGAACTCGTGAAAATATGGATCTAGAAAACTCGGACCGAATTCGGATATTGCTTACGCACTAGTCTGATCTCTGATACGTACCTCTCTTCTCGTACGCAGCTCGGATTTAATTCGGACGCAGTGCGCGATCGTCCAGACAAATAATAATTACTATGGCTACTTCGGTCCGTCAAAAATCTTCTCCGAAATGGAGATTCTAGAATGAAATCGGATCTAGTGCAAAAACTACCATAGAAATAGTTCTACAACTACTCCGGACCGTATTTTCATGGATTCGGATCGGACGTAGTGCGAAACCGCTCTTAAGGGATAATGTAGCAGGTAGTAAGTTTAAAGAAAGAAAATATTTCTCAAAAACCAGCCAAGTGAGAGCTAGACTCGCGCACGAAGGTTTCCGTAACATTCTTATCTTTAAAACGGTAATACATAATTTCTGAAAATTTCAACTGTCTAATAACAAGGATCATGAAATACGGCCTGGTGATAAGGCAGACGGACGGGCAGACAACAGAGTCGTATTAAAATGGTCTAGACATTTCAGGTTAATTCTATTTTATGTATATGGTCTACCAGTAGGTGATACGGTGATGAAGCTTAATAACATACAAGCTTATTAATTCCAAGATATATTGTTTGCAATAGTCAGTTAGTTGAATTGTTTCATCACTCCAAATTATCTCGTATTGTATACAAACAAAAATTACATGGATAAATAAACTGAGAGACGACCTTAACGCCTTCCTCAGAGATAGGTGGGGATCGCGCGTAACCGCACTGAGTGGAAATATTTGGGGGAGGCCTTTGCCCAGCAGTGGGACGAATCAGGCCAAATAAAATAAACTATAAACTGTACAAACAATTGAGCTAACTGCAGACGTAAAGTATGACTTGTCTAAGGGGAGGCCTTTGCCCAGCAGTAGGACGAATCAGGCCAAAAAAAAAAAAACTGTAAACTGTACAAACAATTGAGCTAACAGCAGACATAAAGTATGACTTGTCTAAGTGCTTATGTTGTAAGCCTAAATAAATAAATGCTATTAATTTTGACTTTGACTGTTGCAAACAATTTATAGGTAAATATGGATAGAACGGGTATTTATCGCGATTATTAACCTATTTTTCCCGACGTTTCAACAGGTTTACACTCTGTAGTTGAAAAATAGGTAAATAACGTGTAAGTTTAAAAATGTACAGGTAGCTTAACCGACCCATATCAATACCAGTCGGAAAGTCATTAAAATTTCGCCCCTTTTAAATTCATTCTTACGCCGGTCCTGCAATTTTCTGAATACGAATCCTGCAATTTGTGAATATAACCTCACTTTGGCACGCGTCATTTTGTTTTCCGGCACTTTGACTTCGACTGCAAGTGAATATAGCCTTTATTGTGGTGCTGTGTTGATTGAAAATGGTGCGACCGGTTACCTGTAAGCCTAGCACGGAGTTATTGGTACGGAGTTACGTCATGAAATATTCAATATTAAAGCTGATTAAAAATTATATTGGCTGCTCCACAGTTTTTAACTTTTGCTGCCTCATCAATTGTAACTTAATTATTATAAAAACTTTAGTATTTATTGTTATCATCATCATCATCATCAGCCTATAGCAGTCCACTGCTGGACATAGGCCTCCCCCAATGAGCGCCATAGCGCATGCAGTCTTTCGCAGGTCGTCATCCCACCTGGTCGGAGGGCGTCCTACACTACGTTTACCGAGTCGTGGTCTCCACTTAAGAACTCGTTTGCCCCAGCGGCCGTCGGTTCTTCGCGAGATATGGCCGGCCCACTGCCACTTCACTTTATTTATTGTTATAACGGCAACAAAAATACATCATCAGTGAAAATTTCACCTGTTAAATGTCAATTTCACCATCTATCGCGGTTCATGAGATGGTGACAAACGGACACACAGACAGTAGGACGGACAGCGGAGTCTTAGTAATAGGGTTTTACCCTTTCGGTAAGGAACCCTAATAACAGTGTTATTGTCACTGTTTTTAAAAGGCATTGCAAAAATTTCTGATTGAAAAGGAATTAAATAATTTAAAGTATTTTTTAAGATTTTTCAAAACAATAATTTTTTTTGCGACTTCCATAATTTGTCCACGACTGGGCATTCATAAAACGAATGAAAAAAGCACAAAAAACGTAATTTTCTAAAATAGAAAAAAAACAGTATTATCCTAAAAATATCTATCTATGTAATGTATTGTATTATGTATATCAGTTATCTAGTACCCATAACACAAGCTCTGCTTACCATGGGGCTAGATGATGCTGTGTGGATTGTCCAGCATTATTTATTTATTTAACCTAATTTAGCTATTACTACCATGAAACTTTTCCCCCATTATTTTACCTATTCCCCGTACAGTCACGCCTTCTCCTAAATCTGTCCTAATGTTAGGGCGTTGCTTCATAAATCTAGGCGAAAACAAATGCTGGCGTTATCGTTTTTGCAAAGGTGCACTGGGCGGGGGAGCTTGTCGTGATAGAGCTACCTTGAGAGATATACCTCCATGGGCGTGAGTGTCGCGGCGATAGTAACGGTACACCACTAACGCGGTACATCTATACCTAATAATTATAAAAGAAAGTTGTGTTCACTATTTATAACTTTTAGTATTGACTATTTAACTATTTGACGACCTCTGTGGCGCGGTGGGCGAAGGTCCGCCTGCAACGCATGAGGTTGCGGGTTCGATTCCCGCCTCGGAACAATTGTGTGTACGATCTGCAGATATTTGTTTCGGGTGTTCTGGTTGTTTTCTATGTATAATAAAAAAATATCTATCTATGTATTGTATTATGTATATCAGTTATCTAGTACCCATAACACAAGCTCTGCTTACCATGGGGCTAGATAATGCTGTGTGAATTGTCCAGAATTATTTATTTATTTATTATTATTTATTTATAACTCAAGAACGGCTGAACCGATTAGGGTGAAAATTGGTGGAGAGCGTTGGGGGTTGGAGCGAGTTGGAGGAGCTTAGAACAAGGATAGGATATTTTTATCATTTAAACCTTTTGACACATAGACTTTGACGGGGGCGAAGCCGCAGGGCGCAGCTTGTAAACCCGCTTATACTCGTATTCAAAACATCGTCGTTTACAACGAACGAACAGAATTTTCTCGTTAACACTTTCATTGACGACCTCTGTGGCGTGGCAGCAACCGCGACGCAGGAGGTTGCGGATTCGATTCCTGTCTTGGGACAAATGTTTTACGATCTACTGCATGCTACCTGCCCTTTTTTGGTGTGTCCCTTAGTCACCACTTACGGCCTTCGTAAAAGGGGTCCATTCTTACGCCGTGATTTTCGTCAATTTCATGACATTTACCTCATATTACCAGAAAGCAGTACTTAAATGTAAATGGCTGAGAATTTTAAAAATCCCTACGGATTATATGTGTCGGCAGCAAAGTGGAAGAACCGCGTAAACCAAAAACTAGCATTTTTACAAAACATTAACATAACAAACGCTAAAAGGATTATTCGTACAATATGCCTCGGAAGTTGTTAATACAAGGTGCACCAAGATGATTGTTCTTTCTGAAATAAAATATTATTATACCTACAAATATTGATCAACCTATTAGTGGCCATCACTATAAAACCCATGCAAATTCTCCTAAAAATAATGTTGGACAATCCACACAGCATCGTCTAGCTCATATTAGATGACCCAAAGCTGGTACTAGTAATAATATATAAAGTATAGTAAGTAGTAATAATAATAAAATATATAATAATATGAAGTAGATAGATATTTTATACTATACGTAGAAAATACTAGAAAACCTGGAAAAAATATTTGCAGAACGCACGAATACTTCTCCCAAGGCGGGAATCGACCCGCAACATTTGGACTTTCGCCCGCCGCGCCATCGTCGGCGCTATAGCAGTCGTGACAATTTGTACATCATTCTTTGATAACAACAATAAATTTCTTTCCGGCCCTGGTGGGGGCACAGAGGGGCCTCGAGGCTTGGCCTCATTACCCCGGCGTCAACTCGAGGGGTTACGACCCTTGGTCCTTGGGTTTTGTGGGAATACCTTTTTTTCCCTTCTCAATGTTTTTGTTTATAATAACCAATTTATAATTATTTAAATTGATGATGATGATGATGAGTCATGTCATGTGAAACGACCATGAATGTAAAAACGACCTATTAATATGAGTCATATCATGTGAAACCAATATAAAAACGACCTATTAATTACCGCTATGTAAATTCGATTTTAATTTGTACTGTACATATTTACCAACGTAGAGACCAAAATTAATCTGCATGCTTTTTCTATTATAAGGAAATAGCTAAATCCTGTTACACCTTGTACTTAAGCTCTGCATTGTGTTACGAAATAATTAAAAATGTTTGCAAAATTATAATGCAGCTTTTCATTTTCCTGTGCGGTTTTATGTTAGCACTAGTTTCTGCTCGCGGCTTCGCACGCGTTGTGCCAATGGTTTAAAGGTTATTTTTAGCCCATGGAAACGTTAAATGGGATGTAAAGTAGCTTTATATTTGATTCCAGGTTTTTTTATTTTTAGCCATTATTGTCCCACAGCTGGGCAAAGGCCTCCCTTTTCTCGTTCCACTCCTCGCGATCCAACGCTGCAACATTGATACCACGCTTATGATAGGTATATTAATATTTATTAACTCAGACAAGCACACAAAGCGGCCTTATCGCTGAGGCTAAGAAGAAATCTATTCCCGGCAACCTTTGAAACAATAAAATAACAAAGAAGAAAAAAGCAGGTATTCCAGTCCAACCAACTAAACCAACTGGTTGTGCAGAATGGAAGTCAATGAAGGGTTTTTTTTCCAATCGAACCAACTGGTTGATCATATATTTTATTTTTGGTAAACTTGTTTCAGTCGGACCAACCAAACAAACCCTTGCAAACCCAATAACTACAGTAAAATTACAATTTTGTAAACAATCTCATAAAAATCCTATCCATTTCCTAATTCCCATCATAAAATGGGCCATAGACATCGGAAATGGGATGTCCCAAAGACAAAGCGTACAAAGAAACTCATTAGCTGTCAACAGATGTTCATCGGTGTAGAAACGGCTTTAGATGCGTCCGGCGGTGTGGAAACCCCTTTAGAATAATATTTTTTCGAACGAGGGTTTTTCTATTGGGTCATTGTGAGTGGGGACAGATATTATGTATATGCTTGGTAGGCCTATTAGGGGAGGCCTATGTCCAGCAGTGGACTACTATATATATAGGCTGATGATGATGATGATATCACAAAAGATAGATCTCATCATCATCAGCCAATAGCAGTCCCCTGCTGGACATAGGCCTCCCCCAATGAGCGCCATAGCGCCCTGTCTTCAGCTTGCCGCATCCAGCATCTACCTGCAGTCTTTCGCAGGTCGTCATCCCACCTGATCGGAGCGCGTCCTACACTACGTTTACCGATTCGTGAACGTAGATAGATCTACGCAAAAGCAGTGGCGTGCCTAGGGCTTGAGAACAGGGCAAGCCCGAGATACGATTCGCTAAATAACTAGGCACCGGTTTGCCGCTATCTTGTTATTGCATATGTTTTTTCTAAAAAAAGGTCGTATTTGGAGAGCAAATACAACACGCGTATTGTGATTTGAAATTTCTTCAGATACCTAATTGACGAGATAATGATGTCTCTATGCGTTGGTTATTACAAAATGAAATTATCGAAATTACAAAATGAAATTCCATTCATGTGTTTTAGTGAATTTTTTTAAAATTTACATCTTCATAACCAGACGTATTGCAAACCGTTATCTCGTTAGAAAATATGCAATTCCAGCAATACAATTTGTTGGAATGGGAGCAACCAACAATCCAATGAGTTTTATACACTGATCTATTAAATTGTCTTATGATAATGAGACTTACTTGTTTGCGAAATACACAAAACCAGTGTAGTGTAGGTTTTGCGGAAGGCCACAGGTCTTTTTTCTCCGTGAAAGATAAAGATTTCATCCTCTCCTCGCCTATTAAAACTTTCACACACTTCAAATCCTCACAAGTAACAATATCACCTGTTACACTCATTTTAAACTCTAAATCATACAAAAATCTCGAAAGTTAGGACGATAAATAAATATGCTAATTGTCGCTCACTCAATAAACAAAACTAACAAAAGTGATTCGAATGAATGAATACGAAAATTTTCTTGTACGAACTTCGTGAGTTGACCGTAGTTTGTAACGAACTTCACAGTGAAAGCCGGGCTTAATTTTCCATACTAAACGCTATAGAAAACTAACCTAGTTATATCTATATACGTAGCACTTTGTCATATGATAGAACGGGACAGATATAGGCGACTGTAAAGCCCCGTTGCAAGCCCATGAGTGTGAGCGAGATGCATGGCTGAGAGCCAACCTGAGGCCGCGCGCGTTCGAATACTTACTAGATAGCAAAGCTAGATAGTCATCTAGCCATAGATTAAAAAGAAACAAATGAATGTATTGGCGCGCGAAAATTTAAATATTGAAGTAAATGTTTTCGGTCGGTATGAAATTCGAGGTAGGGCAAGCCCGGCTTTTGGGCTTGTATGAAGCTACCGCCACTGCGCAAAAGGATTCCGTGTATTTCAATTCCTATCTCTGAAACAGTCCCACATTTACTTCACTTTCTATTTCGTATATTAAAATAACAGTTTTTCTGGATATAAAACATTTTGTAAGCGTAACAAAGAAATAAACTTGGAGGAAATGTCATGAAAAAAGATTTCGCTTGGAGCGAAGTATTAAAAATATTGCGTTGCATTTTGCTCATAGCTTTCAAGAGAATTTCGGACATTTTGTTTATGATATTTGCTCCGGGTATTCTGATCGTTATCTATGTATACTTAAACATATTTATCTATGTAATGTATGTATTTTATTATGAACTAGCTGTTCCACGCGGTTTCACCCTCGTTAAACTTGAATTTCACTTTATTAGGTGTTTTTGTTTTTTACACCTTGGGTTACATTATTGGAGTTTTAGTAAGGATCTCTAACTTTTTTGAAAATGTAATATAGCCTATGTTCACCGTGGTATACTGTAGCTTCCCAACGGTGGTGAAAGAATTTTTCAAATCGGTCCTGTAGTTTCGGAGCCTATTCAATACAAACAAACAAACATAAAATCAAACCTTTCCGTTGCTGTGTTTATAGTCCACCATTTTTTATTATTTATGTTCTAGCACCTAAGTATGTTTCAAAATAAAGACTTTTTACTTTACTTTTTACAAGAATGGCTTGAGTATAGGTAGTTACCACACCGCACCGCCACGGAAGCTCTGTTCAATAAAATAAAAATAGACCTCGTAACTTACGTAAACTACTAGCAAATCTATTGAAATAGGGAAAACTTATTCAAATGTTGTTTCCCCTTGCCGACAGACTTTGAAAATAAAGGGCTGTTAGGGGCTTTCTCTTTTGTCACCATTCTCCTGCTGATCGATGGAGTAGGGAATAGATGATGGGTATATTGATATTGTTATCGCTGAGGCAAACGTGTTCTTGAGTGGAGACCACGACTCGGTAAACGCCCTCCGACCAGATGGGATGATGACCTGCGAAAGACTGCAGGTAGATGCTGGATGCGACAAGTTGAAGACAGGGCGCTATGGCGCTCACTAGGGGAGGCATAATATGTCCACCAGTGGACTGCTGTAGGTTGATGATGATGACATTGATATTGATTATCCATAGGGTTAGAAGCTTAAGAATATCTTGATTTGACTAGATAGCAGTTATGACTAAATCGCTTTCTGACTAAATCTCGATATGACTATCTATGTATATATACTCGTAGCTAACAACTAGGAGTAATCTATTTTCATTCAACAAGATTATTATAAAGATCTTTTTTTTTGTAGATATTCTGAAAGTAACTATAGTAAACTAGTTTCTGCCGGCGGCTTCGTACGCGTTGTGTCGATGGAAAAGTTCAGTCAAAGTCTGACGTTTTAAAATAAACAGCTGTTAGGGACAGTCTCTTTTGTCATTCTTTTGCTGATCGATGGATGCTTGGGTTCTTATCTGAGTAGATATAGAATAGATGATGGGTGTATTGATATTGATTAGCCGTAGGATAAGCTTGATTTGACTAGATAGCAGTTATGACTAAATCGCTTTCAGACTATATCTCGATATGACTATCTATGTATATAGCTAAGATCCTAGGAGTAATCTATTTTTCATGCAACAAGATTATTATAAAGATCTTCTGTTTTGTCGATATTTTAAAAGTAAGTATTGTAAAGTAGTTTCTGCCGGTGGCTTCGTACGTGTTGTTTCGATGGAAAATTAAGTTCAGTCAAAGTCTGACGTTTGAAACTAAAGGATTGTTAGGGGCTTTCTCTTTGTCACTATTCTTTTGCTGATCGATGGCTGCTTGGGTTCGTAACTGAGTAGATACAGAATAGACGATGGGTGTGTTGATATTGATTATTCGTACTGTCGTAAGTCGAGAAGCTTCTCGATGGCTAATCTAGCAAAACCACTTATTTCTTCTATCTATAGGTATCTATGTAATCCGCCGGTAACACCCACTGCTGAGTATAGGCCTCTTCCTTATCTCTGTACCCCTGGCGGTCTTGTGCCAGTCTGATCCACTGCTTCCCTACAGCCCCCACAATGTCGTCTGACCATCGGGCAGGTGGTCTGCCTCGATGCCGCATATCCTGCTTTGGTCCCTATTTCTTATTCGATAATAATTTATGGTATAAAATTTGACTTGTGTTTAGTAAGCATAAAGAAAAAAAAGAAATTGAATTGAATGGTTTATATGCTACCAAGACCAACATATTGGTTTGATATTCTTAAAAAAAACAAAAAATCAGGAGTTAATGGGATTTCTTAAATATTTTGACTGTTTCTTAAATGCAAAATTATATAATTAAATAACGCGTGCGAAGGAGCGATATAAACTAGTATAATATACTACTGTCGAGTTACGGTGTGAGTTTCGGTTTTTTTGAAAGTGGATTCCCATAACGTCAATTCTTGTAAAGTGAATTTCCTTCAGGCTGTTTTTACGAACGAAAGTTATCCTAAAGTTTAAAAAACAACGCGTTTGAAGCCGCGGGCAGAAACTACTTTACAATACTTACTTTTAAAATATCGACAAAACAGAAGACCTTTATAATAATCTTGTTGCATGAAAAATAGATTACTCCTAGATCTTAGCCATATACATAGATAGTCATATCGAGATATAGTCAGAAAGCGATTTAGTCATTACTGCTATCTAGTCAAATCAAGCTTATCCTACGAATAATCAATATCAATACACCCATCATCTATTCTACATCTACTCAGATAAGAACCCAAGCATCCATCGATCAGCAAAAGAATGACAGAAGAGACTACTTAGTTGTAAAATATCTACAAAACTGAAGATCTCTATAATAATCTTGTTGCATAAAAAATAGATTACTCCAAGATCTTAGCTATATACAGGGTGGAACACATCTGCGGTTCAACCCGATATCAATTTAATACACAGCAAGCTGATTTTAATAAAACGGTGTTGGCTAGACGCCAGCCGTCTGCTGACTAATCCTCCGTATATAGAAGGAGTGTCTGTCTGTCAGGAAAGTCAGTTGTTTGTTGTTTTGTTGCCCTAGTTATTTCTGCTGTGTTGATATTGATTCTTGGTGAGGTGTCATAATGGTTAGAGATATTCTATTTAATTCATCACGAAGAAGGTTTGATTTTGGTGTTCGCCGTGCACAATGAGGACATGCAGATTTTTTTTAAATCCTATTTATTGTAAGAACATAATTAAATACATGGAGGTCCTATTGGGTGAACAAGAAACGAATTTACAAATTAACTTATCTAATAAAAGAAAACCAAAATATAATAACAAATCATTTAAAATACAGCTATCACTTTAAATGACTAAATGGCCTGCTGTGACGCACAATAATAATATACTTGCCCAAAAGCGTATGCATATTTAGTTTTAAGCATTGTTAACTCACTCTTCGTCTTTTTAAGACTCTTTGCTATTTGGTTTTTTTAAGTTATCTTAAGGTCCTGCATCTCCAATAAGTAGGTACTTACAATTAAGGAACTGTAACCCTGTATTCGAACGAGGAGTTTCCAACCAGTGCGTCCTACCCGTTATGACCTACAGAGCTGAGACGTGGATACTCACGATAGGGCTGGTCCACCAGTTCAAAGTCGCTCAGCGAGCTATGGAAAGAGCTATGCTCGGAGTTTCTCTGAAGGATAGGATTCGTAACGAATACATCCGACAGAGAAACAAGGTTATCGACAAAGCTCAAAGAATTTAGCAAGCTGAAGTGGCTGTGGGCCGGCCACTTCAGCTCTCGCGAAGAACGGCCGCTGAGGCAAACGTGTTCTTGAGTGGAGACCGCGACTGGGCAAACGTAGTGTAGGACGCCCTCCGACCAGATGGGATGACGACCTGCAAAAGACTGCAGTTAGATGCTGGATGCGGCAAGCCGAAGACAGGGCGCTATGGCGCTCATTGGGGGATGTCCAGTAGTGGACTAACATAGGCTGATGATGATTCGAAGGAGGGCATTCATGCATAATATAGTGCAAGTAGGAACAACGAAGGATATAAGGTAGTATTAACGTTCTATTAGATAGATACTATTTAGAATTTTGCAAAATCAACAAAAAAAAATACAATACAAATACAAAAATCGTTTATTTGAACAAGTAAACAGTTTTATCAGGTTACATGTTGAACGAGGAGACCACAAAAGTTAAAAACTGCGGCGTAGTCTCATCGCCCGCCTCCTGACATCACATTATTGTAGAGCTTAGCTAATAAAGTACATGTCAACGTTATTATTATTAGGGTGTTTACAATAGTAATGAGTAAGTAGTTATATAATATAGTTAACATGCAAAATAAAGAGTAAAAAGAACAAATATCAAAGTGTGATTACATAGACATATTTTAGATTTAAAAAATAGGTGTTTACAAGTTAGTGCTAGAATGAATTTATAGGTACTAGGCAAATTTTGTACACAGTGTATGTTAGAGTGTGTGGTAGGTTTTAGTCTGTGTGCACAAGTGTTGTGTATTGTGTGTGGGATTGTCTAGTGTAAAAAGTTCTTGGAAACGCCGTTGTAATAATTACATAAATAATTACCTTTTAAGGTTGAAAATAAAAATTTAAGATTGACGAGATAAGCCGCGTGCTCAAGCTAGTGTAGAATATAAATTTGCTCACGGTGTGGCCAGATGCCGTAGTTTATGGATTCTATGCCAACCCTTTATAGGTTTAGATGATTTTTATTTCACTTTATTATAAGTCTGTACTTACCTTTACTCGTATGGTCGTTACTAGATAATAATTATTTAAATAAAAATAAATAAATAATGCTGGACAACAATTCACACAGCATTTTTTTTTTTCCGTGTGTTCTGGTCGTTTTCTATGTACCTATAATAAAAAAATATCTATCTATGTAATGTATTGTATTATGTATATCAGTTATCTAGTACCCATAACACAAGCTCTGCTTACCATGGGGCTAGATAATGCTGTGTGAATTGTCCAGCATTATTAATTTTATTTTTATTTATATAAATACATTTCTTTCCGGCCCTGGTGGGGGCACAGAGAGGGGCCTCGAGGCTTGGCCTCATTACCCCGGCGTCAACTCGAGGGGTGACGACCCCTCGGTCCTTGGGTTTTGTGAGAATATCTTTTTTTTCCCTTCTCAATGTTTTTTTATTTATTAACAAAATTAAACAATAAGAAAAAATATATTACATAAATCGATATTTTTTATTATACATAGAAGAACGACCAGAACACCCGAAACAAATATCTGCAGATCGTACAAACATTTGTCCTGAGGCGGGAATAGAACCCGCAACCTTCTGTGTCGCAGGCGGATCTTCGCCCACCGCGCCACAGTGGTCGTAAAAAAAGAAAGAACTTAAGATTGCTTAGATTTGAACAAAAACGACTGATGAAATGATTCGTGGCCGCTGTAAAGTGCGGCATATAGCGGCAAATTTGAAGGCGCTCTTACCTATGTCAAGTAATACGACAAATTATAGGTCCCTACCGTTCTACCCGCAATTTTACCCCAAATAAGTGGAAATTCCGATCTTAACGCCAATTTCCATCTCCTCTCCTCTCCTCGTAGACGTTTTCACATAACAATACTTCAACGTACTACATAATCGTTATTTTAATCGAGAGGTACTAAAGGGTCTGCGCAGACGAACCATAACAACATACATATAGTACTTTTCAGGGTACCCAGCTGTGGTGTAGTCTCACTAATATTATAAATGCGAAAGATTGGATGTTTAGACGACCGCCGCTGGCTGGGGTAAACGTGTTCTTGAGTGGAGACCACGACTCGGTGAACGTAGTGTAGGACACCCTCCGACCAGGTGGGATGACAACCTGTGAAAGACTGCAGGTAGATGCTGGATGCGGCAAGCTGAAGACAGGGCGCTGCGGCGCTCATTGGGGAACGCCATGATGATGTCTGCGTATGTGTTTTTTTTTTACCGTCTTCGTTGTGGTAGTAAAAAAACCAACACTTTGATCTTATTTAAAAAAAAAAAAACAAATTCCTTAATTTCTTTAGGTTTACAAAATATGTATGTTCTTATTATAAAACTTGGAAATACGTCTTTTTGACACATAACTGACATCGCTGGTTCGTTTGCGTCGTCCCTAAAACGCGATATATTGCGTAATTTTCGGTTATTTTCGACATAATATCGCGTTACTTTTTAGGGCAAAGTCCGTAAAAGTGACACTAACGTTGTTTGTAAACCGTTTACGTGCGTTTTATTTCGTATTAGAGAGTTGAGACAAACACGTTTACATTCTCAACGGTATACAGGGTGTATTTATTTATTTATTGAGGAATAACAAACGAATACATTATTCTTATAAAATTTGTGTTAGTAACTACTATATGTAAAGATGAGCGATATTAACAATGTAGCCCACAGCGCTATCTACATACAGGTGTATTGTGAAATATTTTGAAAGTTTCGTATTAATCAAAGAGGTACAATTTATTAAACTTTTGCGATTTGTTAGCATGTTAAAGATTATATATCGGGTATTTATCGCGTGTTTTGTTTTATTTTCCCCTAAGTTTCCATCGCCTGGATGTTCTTAAGTTCTTAGGTTGTAAGAAAATAACTAAATCTAGAACTACTTTTAAACTTTAAAAGTAGGTTATCGTACAGTAAAATATTCCCAAGAAGGTATTTTGAAAGTTTGTAAGAAAACTTAGGGTTTGACTGCGCAAATACTCTTAAAGTTAAAGTGGCTATGGAGGGCATTTTAATGAGAGAAGCCAATAATATTTTTGCTACAGGAGCCTAGAAGGTACCAACATTAAGTAAATAAATAATGTTGGACAATTTACACAGAATATCTAGCCCCAAGAAAAGCAAAGGTTGTGTTTTGGTACTAGATTACTGACATACACGCGTCATACGTTCAGTCGTCAGCTATAGTAGTCCACCACTGGACATAGGTCTCCCCATACGTTAAGTCGTGTCATGTAAAAACTTTCGCCAGCGATAATCTCGCTCATAGCTTTGGTATCTTAGAGGGTAACAGAGAACTAGAGGGTAAATGACAATTAGTGGTAAATTTTTAGTGTTGGTAACACGGGTTTGTTTGTTTAATTTTTCAGACACCCTGTATATGGGTTTGCGACTGGTATCCCAACCCGTTGTGGAATTCTTGAATCCCTTTATAATAAACCGGGGTCATGGTATAAGGACTGTTATATACGTATACATACATACATCGGTATATTATATACCTCATGTTAAAAGGGACGACGGTAATGTCTGATGTTTTGTTTGCCTACACTATACACGATAACAGTATTGTCTTGTCAAGATGTACTATATGTATTTAGATTTAACTAGCTGCGCGCCCCGCGGCTTAGTCCACGTGGAAATCTATGTATCAAATGGTGTAGGTATAAACCTTCCTCTTGAATAACTCTATTTATTTAAAAAAAACAGCATCAAAATCCGTTGCGTAGTTTTAAAGATCTAAGAATACATAGGGACAGACAGACAACGGGAAGCGACTTTGTTTTATACTATGAAGTGATAATATATTTTTCACTTCTCTGGCTTAAAAAGCGTTTCCTTCTAGCGTAGCTGAGCGGGAGTAAAACTCGAGTCGAGCCTCCTTGGTATTAAATGTATTTTTTATTTGAGTCAGAAATCATCAGCCAGTACAGGACATTCGTCCTTTTACATAAAGACTCGACTTTTTGGTGTTCCATTTACAAAGATCATACCTACATTTGATTTGAATTAATTTTTAAAAATAGAACTAAATAGTCTAGCCTTCTTGGTGATTGTTGAATGTTTGTGTGATTCTTCCTCCGTGGTAGAATGCGAAGGTACATACTTTGCGTTGAGCGTAACGAATAGAAAAAAAAGTTTATAGAAGCACGAACTCAATTAAATTTTTTGTTACCGGTGAATGTGGCTTTAATTAAGTATTTGATTGAAAATGTCAACAAGTTAAAGTAACATTCATAATATTAAAATGGAAAAAAGGAATAATTAATATAATTCTATCAGTTGCTGTCAAAATCACATGATAAATTCGTGAAGTAGTGAAGTGAAAAACGGGTGCAATTTGAAGGTTAGTTTTGACTGTTTTATTTTCTCGCAATTGAAGTGAAAAGTATTGTTTTTCTCTCGGGCCAAAACCATCCACTACAACAATAATATTTTGTAAATTCACAAATGGTTTTTCACTTCTCTTGCTCAAAAAGTGTATCATAATAGTGTAGCTTAGCGGGCCTAAAACTCGAGTTTAATACCTCGGGCTAAAAAGTATTTTTTCTTTTTAATTTTTGTCTAAAATCATCAGCCCGTACAAAGCATTCGTTCTCTTACATAAAAACTCGACTTCTTGGTGCTCCGTCAATCTTTTTTTGAAAATAGAACAGTCTTGGTGATGTTTTATGAAGGTTGATTCTTCCCTTCACGGTAGAATGCGAACTGTTTCGTTGAGGATTAAATAGAAATTTAACAAAAAAGATGGTATTGGCGCTAAATCTCTAGAATTTTCTTCATTCCAAATCACAAACTTTTACGAAAATTGTCTAATTTTGAATTGTTTTATTTTCTCGCAATCGAAGTGAAAAGTAGAGTGTTTTACTCGGGCCAAAACCACCCATTATAACTCGGTCTTGTCATCCTCCCTCGCTACGCTCGGGAGTATTACAACCTCGTATATAATGGGATGGTTTAGTCCCTTGTAAAACAATCTACTATTTTAGAACTTTAGTTTATTTGATTTACTTAGTTGTATAGGAGGAGCCTAGCTCTTGCATAGCTAGTTAGGCACCATAGTTGCATGTTTTTTTATTTTCTTTGTATGTAACTCATACCTATGTGGATAGCGTTGTAGGCTGAGTTGTGGGCTACATTTTGAATATCGCTCAACTTTACGTTTTAAAGTAGTCGTTTGTTATTCCTCAATAAAAAAACGGCATCCTCTCTCGCTACGCTCGGGAGTATAACAATCTCGTCTATAATGAGATGTTTTGGTCCCTTGTGTAAAAATATATTATTAGATTCAAAGTTATAAAATAAGTTCTATTTTATCAAGCTCATGCGTTTTAGAGCTATAACAGGCAAAATGGAGTTCTACGGCTAAGGAAATAAGGCTATATAAATTCCAGTAGATTGAAAAGCTTACGTTTTGTTAGCTTATGAAATAAGTCAGAAATCTCAAAAGCAGCCTTAAGTCTAAGGAAATATAGCTGTTATTTCGTTAGACGCAACCGTTTTGTTAGAAACGTGTGCAAGTATAGCTGAATATATTTGTTTGAAATGGAACTTTAAAGCTAAGATAATAAAGCTCTGTATTTTTCAGAATGAGAAACATGATATACTCGGTTCTATTATCAAAGATATATATTGTAAGCAAAGGGGTTACAAAACCAAAGAAATGTTGGAGTAAAATATTTTACGATACTGGTTTTATCGAAGCAAGTAGAAGGTGATTTTGAACTACTGTAAGTTCAAAACGATCTTCTGTTTTGACAGCTTTCATAAAATGTACAATGTACATTCATCATTAATGTACTTCTTGTCCGTTTTCAAACTCACATATGCACTTTTTTTGCTACGCGTGCGTGTGCAATTCCGCGTTGTTGAAGATTTAGATTTTATTTTTACTACGAACATTACTGATACCTTGCTTACCTTTTTTCTGTTATAGTTATAACTTTTTGTAATTTTTCATAATTAAAAACATATTTTTGTTTACATAAAATATATTGGATTCTAGAACAAAGCCATGTTTACATGTACCACCTTTATCTTCAGAAATATGACATAAACTTCAAAATTCTGCTTTAAACCTAAAGAAATAGAGCTCATTTTTCAAATGACACATGTTTATGTATAGCTTAAGGAATAAGAACCTGTCTGTATGTCCTCGCCGCAATAGTTGAAGCACGGAGTATAAAGTAACGATGTAACTTACTAGTGCTGTTGCCTGAAAGGGCGTTTGATGTTGCACTAGGGCGGGGAAAGGAAAATATCGATATCGATAGAATTGCAATAATGATTTTAATATAATACTGCAACCCCTACGAGCCATCCCTTACGTCGTCGGCAAGTCTCGGGGTCACAATATTTTTGTCATCTCTCATCATTATACACCAAAATATAAAATATTACCTTTTTCTATTTCTTTATTGTGTTTCTAATTGTCATAAGTACAAAATAGACAGTAATTGTTTCTACTAATAATACCTTTACTAAATAAATAATGCTGAACAATTCACACAGTATCATATAGCTCGAAGTTAAGCAGAGCTAGGGGTACTACATAACTGCTATATTACTGATACTATTTTATTATTATACATATATAGAAAATGACCAGAACACCCGGAACAAATATCTGCAGATCATACATATGTAGGTATGTATGTACATATTTATATAATACTAAATATTATAAAAGCAAAATTAACTCTGCCAGTCTCTTACCTTTTCATGCCTGAATGGATTTTAATGTAATTTAGGAGTAGGGAGGTAGACATATTTTCTACCTCCCTACTTAATTACATTAAAATGAACGCAGATGGATTTTCCAATATCCACAAAGCAAAGCCGCGCACGAGCTATACTCTTATAATCTAGAAAACCAGCAAGTTATCGATAGTTTCCGTGTCCCATCCCTACGCGTCTGAAACTTGTCCCTTGCGGCGCGCCTCCGGCTCACTAATTTATTCATCTCTCATTTTGTACTACCTTCAGTACAAAAACGTGTTGAAACGCGCAACCGCAGGACAGACTGACACTTTTACAAATTAGTATAAGGCGGTCAATTCAGATAACTAAATAAAGTTTAAGCTAATAGAAGTCTTAGAATGATAGTAGACACAAACGAGGTGTTGCAAAAAAAAATACAAATTCGTTTCAATGTCCTATTTGTATTATAGTCGTCAACTCACACATTATTATTATAAGTAGGTAGCGTACCTACTGTTAACGGGTATTATATACAATACAATACAATATTTCTTTATTGCACCTTCAATACAAAAAATACAATAATAATGGATCTTAATACGAACTAAGTCTAGTTGCACAATTGGCGGCCTTATCGCTAACAGCGATTTCTTCCAGGCAACCTTTGGGTGGATAGGATCGGTACGTAACGCTGACGGTGGCGTAATTAATTATTTTATATAATTACTTATATATAAAATAATTAATATTTATTATATGAACGTATATATAATTAATATTTATATAGAAATAGAACAAAAAAAAACAGGAAAAATTAAAATAATAAGTAATACATAAAATGAAAATCAAGAAAACTTATCAAGAGTGCTAAAGTTATTTAAAACGGGAAATTTACCATGATTTGATTTTTGAGAAATGAAAAATCAAATCATGGTAAATTTCCCGTTTTAAATGACTTTAGTATTAATAACCATGATAGTTTCAAAAGTTTTATTATCAAGAGTGGTCAGATAGTGTTCATGAACCATGCTTTTGAAGGATTTTTTTATTTATCGCGTATGTTTTCCGATTTTCCCGACGTTTCAACAGGTTTACCTACACGATGACGTTACACACTGTCGTGGTCACGATACGTAACGTTGGGAAAACTAGATAAATACCCGTTAAACTTTATCTTTACTAATATTATAAAGAGGAAAGGTTTGATTTTTTGTTTGTTTGTAATGAATAGGCTCCGAAACTACTGGACCGATTTGAAAAATTTCTTTCACCGTTGGGAAGCTACACTATCCCCGGTGAACATAGGCTATATTATATTTTCAAAAAGTTAGGGATCCGTACTAAAACTGTCCTAAGCCGGAAAGGTCCGCTAGTTACTTATAATTATGTGTTCAGATTGCTTAAGTTCATAAACATCAACTGACACATAAGATTCGATTTTGGATAAAAAAGTCAAGAAAATTGTTGGATGACATTATTTATTTTATTTTTATTTTCTTTCTTAGGGATAACAAACAGTATCACTTATAAATTAATTATAAACTATTAAACTTAAATAAACGTAATTCTAGAAGTGAACCAGCCCCGTTATCCACTATCCCTCTGCTGTGTTGTGACCTTAGGTAGCAGCGTGTTATTCCTCTTTGGTTGAAACATAATTTGAATATAATCACTGATAATAATGCCATGCTTCTTTATATCGATCTTCCCGAGCTCGATCTTTCGATTTTGATAAAATATTGGTGGTAAAGATGAGAGAATCAAATAAAAATAGTATGTTGTTCAAACATGTGTGTCAACCACACATGTACACAGCACTTTGACTGCTGAAATCACACGGTATGTGTTTTCTACAAGTGACTAATATGCGTGTAAATCCACACTAGCGCAGCGGCTGAGAATATACAGATCTGTGTGACTCAGCACAGCCGTATTTTTCGAACGAAACGCATGTGCGGCGCAACACAACCGCTGTGTAGAGCGGCAGCACGAATTTTTTAGGTTAAAAAAAAGATCGCAGTCGTCGAAAAAAACCGCAGTCAAAGTGTTGAATAAATTCGAAATTTGAAAAATATTGTAAAAATCATACCATAATCATCTTTGACATACTATACACACTCCGAATGTATACACTCCGTATGTGTGTACACAACCAACCAGTAACTGTAAACGAACAGGATAAATATTGAATTTAGCTGAAATATCTGCAAAAAGCCGATAGCCATACAAAATGGGCGATAATTGAACGATGATGCATCATTATTGTACAATGGCGAGAGCCCTCAGATGAAACGTGACGTAAGTACGTTCTAGTGCTAACTCGTTTTACCTCGATATAAAAATCGTATGTGTTATTTTTACCTACGTATTTTCTTAGTAATTGAACCGGTGTTCGCTTTATTTTTCGTTGGATATTATTATATTTAATCTAGTAAAGTTTCGAAGTTAAAGCGAAAAAAAGTATGGAACGAAAATTTATGAAAGAACTCCATCGAAAATATTTTACGAAATACAAAAATGTAACAGTCGTGATATTCCTGCGACTCGTTCGATTTTTAAATAGTCTTTTGATTTTATTTAAAGTTCTGGAGACCTAAAGTATAACAAAAGAACCATTTAAAAATCGAAAGAGTCGTAATAGTTCAAGAGAAACAGCCTTGAAAAACGAAGAGCAAAAAATATCGTTTTTTGTGTGGGAACCTCCTTTAATTTTTATAATTATTTTATTTTTAGTAGCAAGAGAAATACTATTTATGTGAAATTTTCAACTGTCTACCTATTATGGTACATAAGATACAGCCTGCTGACAGACGGAAAGACAGGAGATGCTTAGTACCTAATTCAGTTTTCACCCATTGGGTACGAAGCGAGTGAAAACTTGTTCCAAAGCTAGCATGTATCAGACCTTTTTTCATTTTACCTCTATGATCGGATCCAAAACAAATAAATAAAACCTTAGCCCGATAACTCCTTTTCAATTTATTTCCATCACGCGGTAAGTACATTTTTCAATTTACTTTCTCTGAACCGTGCAATGTGTGACGTACCAGAAAACGATACCTGGATCCAATCTGTCCATAATCATGTCCGTTGGATGGACATAAGATTGCCGTCTGGATGGATGACGCGTGACGTGAAAGGGACCAGGATTTTTCAAATATCCTTTTCTTTAGGGATAATGTCAAATAAATCCTTCATCTTTGACCTCCTTTGACCCTTCTCTTAGAGCTTTGTAGATTTTATTAGGATGAGAAATGGTTCTCTAAATAATATAATAATGTAATCTTTGGTCTGATAAATGTAGTGGTCCGATAGCTTTGTGTTATATCAGAGATACAATTATATCTTCAATGCCAGGTACTGTCTTTGACGGGGCACTTTGACTGCGGTTTTTATTCGACGACTGCGGTCTTTTTTTTTACCTAAAAAATTCGTGCTGCCACTCTACACAGCGGTTGTGTTGCGCCGCACATGCGTTTCGTTCGAAAAATATTACAGCTCTGCTGAGTCACAAAGATCTGTATTTTCTCAGCAGCTGCGCTAGTGTGGATTTACGCATATTAGTCACTTGTAGAAAACTCATACCGTGCGTTTTCAGCACTCAAAGTGTTAATAGAACATGTTATACGAGTATAGAGAGCTTTTTTATTAAAATAGCGTATCATATCTCGTTGTAAATGGTAACATAACACCCAGTAACACAGGTCATACCTTAAAACTATATAGATATTGTCGAACAAGTTGATTTCTAGCTGTAACCCAACATTCATGAGAAAAACATGCAAATCGACGAGAGCTCTGTGGCACGGTGGGTGAAGGTCCGCCTGCGACGCAGGATGTTGCGGGATCGATTCCCGCCTCTGTACAAATAGGTGTAAGGTATGCCGATATTTGTTTCGGGTGTTCTGGCCGTTATCTATGTGTAATAAAAAATATCTATCTATGTAATATATTGTATTAAGTACACCTATGTATATCAGTCATCTGGTACCCATAACACAAGCTCTGCTTGACTTGGGGCTAGATGACTCTGTGTGGATTGTCCAGCATTATTTATTTGTCGTAAATTGCATATTTTTCTAATAATAGAAGCATGCGGAGAAACGTTGTCTTTCGTAGTTGAACATCCACTGCATGGAGTCGATACGTACGGAGCTTAAGGATGTGTTGCTTTGTATTGATTTCTATGGAATAGCGTGTACTGAATATCTGTCGATATCAATGCCAGGTATTTGTAAATACGACGTTAAATTGTTAAATTATTGGATCTAGAGTCTGTGCAAAAAGAGAAGCCTCCTAGGAATTGAGGGCGCGCATGTGCCAATAAATAAATAAATAAATAATGCTGGACAATTCACACAGCATTATCTAGCCCCATGGTAAGCAGAGCTTGTGTTATGGGTACTAGATAACTGATATACATAATACAATACATTACATGGATAGATATTTTTTATTAGGTATACATAGAAAACGACCAGAACACCCGAAACAAATATCTGCAGATCGTAAATACAATTGTTCCGAAGCGGGAATCGAACCCGCAACCTTCTGCGTCGCAGGTGAACCTTCGCCCACCGCGTCACATCGGTCGTCAATGTACTACTTTTGTTGCGTTAATATGTTAGTCCACCGTTTCGCCACGAGACTTCTCTTTTGCACAGACTCTACCTAAGAACTTAATTACACCTTACTTTAGAATATCTTATTTATCATGTAACTGATATTGTGTCTTTCAGAGACACATTTCTTGAAACCAATCCGTCGGTCGCCGCGTACGCTGCGGACGTACGCCCCGATTCCGAACGAAATAAGGAATTAAGCTGTGCGTGTACCGGATACGTACAACTTAATTCCTTATTTATTACATATATACTTGTATACAATACTAGCGGACATTCCCGGCTTCGCACGGTTTTAGTACGGATCCCTAACTTTTTTGTAAATATAATATAGCTTATGTTCACCGGGGATACTGTAGCTTCCCAACGGTGAAAGAATTTTTCAAATCGGTCCAGTAGTTTCGGAGCCTATTCATTACAAACAAACAAACAAAAAAAAAACAAACATTTCCTATTTCTAATATTAGTATAGATCTATGCTATGTGCTAGCATAAAAAATGGACAACTATTAAAAACGCGAGCGAAAACTATTGATCTTCAACTTCTTGCTGATTGAACTATTGATAAATGAGCTGTTTTATATGGCGTCAGTCAGTCCCGTTTCAGCAAACCTTACTGGAAGAGACGAATTGAACACAATTTGTATAAATTTGCATTTATAGTAGGAAAATAAACTTATTCATTTATAAACTCCTAATCCCGCTAGCTTAGTGTTGAGTTCAAAAAAATCCTCTAATCTGTCTCCGCCACTCAAACCGTTGTAAAATATTTTCGTTGACCCTC
Source organism: Eupithecia abbreviata (assembly GCA_943735965.1). NCBI lineage: Eukaryota > Metazoa > Arthropoda > Insecta > Lepidoptera > Geometridae > Eupithecia > Eupithecia abbreviata. The sequence continues at coordinate 7,554,571 of OX030998.1, read as the reverse complement.
TGTTGCCATAGCATGACAACTTGTAGAGGAATGCTTTGTGCTGTAGGGTACCTAGGACACCTACATTACCTACATCATGCATACATACGAAGAGGAGACTGCAGGCAGCGAGCGCGCCGCCAACACTGGCGGGCCCGCGCTGCCTGCTAGGGCAGCAGCGCGAAGAGGAGACTGCAGGCAGCGCGGGCCCGCCAGTGTGGCGGCCTCTTCGTATGTATGCATGCATGATGTAGGTAATGTAGGTATCCTAGGTACCCTACAGTGCCATAATCTAAAGGAGTTAACATTATATTTTTAGACAAAAATTAAACACATCAACCGCCGGAAATTCAGCTGGGGTTGGTGATTTTTGGCGGGAATATAAAATATTTACTGAATGTATAAATATTTACTGAATGTATAAATATTTACAGAATGTATAATACATACTTATATACCTATCAATAAACAGAGGTCGGGTTGTTGGCCCAGATTTTTTAAGTAAGTTCCGTATACTTCCCATATCTAAATGAAGGATTAGCCCTTAATTTAACTTAGTTGTTGATTGTTAGGGTTTCCGTAGTTATCCGATCTTAGAACCTTAGAATAAATTAGAAAAACCATTAAAGTTTCCCCATGTTTGTTTTTAGTCTGTCTCTCGGTTCGTCCGCGGCTCAGAGACTAGTAGTATCACGAGTAGAAAGCTTCAGATTTAATTAGTTTACCACTTTGATTGCTGAAATTACACGGTATGTGTTTTCTTACAAGTGACTAATATGCGTAAATCCACACTATCGCAGCGGCTGAGAAAATACAGATCTGTGTGACTCAGCACAGCCGTAATATTTTTCGAACGAACGCATGTGCGGCGCAACACAACCGCTGTGTAGAGCGGCAGCACGAATGGAACTATCCTCATTTTCTGTCTTTTGCTACGAACGTTACCACTACCACCGGTTTCATTATTATCGACCGCAGCTCGAATATTGGAAAACTCAAAAATCAAATCATGGTAAATATCCCGTTTTAAATGACTTTAACATAATAGAGGTATATACACGAGGCCACTATTTTTTTTTCATCCAGGACTTAGTAACAATGGCCATGCTTGCCTCTCTGATGGATTTCTCCGATGACGTCCATTTTTAAAGGCTATCGTCGCGTCACCCGTCACGTAATTTATCCTCGAAAAAAGGTTGATGAAATAAATTGTTTGGCGACGTGAGACTTTGCTCATTTATAAGACTAAACGTCACGTTTTAATATCGAAAAGTGCGGGACGGCTTATGAACAGAAAAAGGTTGTGTCGACTTGAAAAAGTAGGTGGAAAATTGGAACAGCTCTGTATAAATTATTGAAAGTAATATTAATGAAATAACTTTTTTGCCTTCTTGACTTTTTATGCCATAAAATAGTTTCCATGGGATATAATTCTAACGTATCTATAGAAACAACAACGCGTGGAACTACTTGACACTGTAACACTAATAACATACTCAAAACCTATTCCGAAAGGCTTTAAAAAGAAAGGATACGATACAGCACGTTTGATCGCACAAACTTCATATTTACATCTAACATACGTACTAACTTTAGCACAACTTCTACGAACCACCTGCGAGTTAATGTCGTACAAGAGACGTCTATTCCGTCTGAATGTCACCACAGAATAATAATATCCTAACGGAAATAAGTAAGGCTCCATAGAGTAAAAATGCCAACACTAGAGCACACCAGCGCCTCTACCTCCACCACGGTAACTGGCGTTTGGCGGGAGCTTCAAATTAAATAGGCGCTAAATTCAATCTTTCTAAGGTGCTTTTTTAATTTCTCTGCGACTTTATATAATATTCAACATTTTGTTGAATATTCACCATTTATCTGACAGATAGTCATACACTAAAATTATAGAATTGCACCCAATACAATGTCACGAGCGAAGTCATTTGAAAGAGAGCGCGGCGTGCTCAGCGCGCCTATTTATGCAGCGCACGGGTGCAGTTGCCCGCTTGTGTTGCAAAAATATTTCTAATAATACAATATAAACTTAGATCGTACTTCTTATCGAACCTATATCAGTAGCAGGCTTAAACTCAGTTACTGATAGAATTACTCACCTAATTCCAATTTATGAAGTAACCTAGCTTCCTTTTATAACTGTTATTAAGTAGAAAATAAGTTAAACATAATATTATTATTTAATTAGCCGTCAGCAAACATACACTGGTCTATCCAGGCATGTAAGTTTATCCAAAGTGCTGTAAATAAATTATTTATGTAATAACCTCAAAATGTTTGTTTGTTTCAGCTTGCTCCATCATCGGCACGCCATCAGACCCCGGAGCTGATTATGACCATAAACCAACCATGGTGACGCACAAACTTAACAAATGGACCACTAGTAATTATAAGAACAGCAATAATATAAATAATAATGATAAACTTAATAACGTAGTAGTAGAAGATGAAATTTATACAGAATTTAGTGTTAATGATATACAACCAACGAATGATTTTGATTTTGTAGAGAATGATTTTGAGAAGGGTAAAGAAGTACCAAAAGTTATAAATAATGTTTTGAATAGGAGTGTTAAGAAAGAAACTCTACTGTTTGACAAAGAGAATGCAAGGATAGAGAGAAATATGATTTTTTCTAATAATAATATTCAAAATACGATAAAGAAAAGAAAATTTACACAAACAGGGAAAATGAGAAATTACAATCCAAACTCAAATAATGTAATTTTCGAGAGCAAAATAAAGGAGAGAGTGCTGCCATACAAAAATAATTTCAAAACAGAAAGTTTAGATTCTCATATAAAATACAAAAAGAATAGAGCAGAGTTGAGAAGAGGGAAAGAAGACGTGAAAAGAGTAAAGAGGGACACAGACCCATGTGACGCTTTTTACTACGACGAAATAAAAGGATACATAACTCATCCTTACAAGGATTCCAGTGATTTGTATTCTAATAACACGGACTGCACCACAGTTGTGAAGGGTAAGTTTTTCATAGGTGTTATTTTTTGTATTTTTATATATCGATGCCCCCCCCTGTAGCTCTGTGGGTAAAATACTGCCTAAGACGCAGAGGTTGGGTTCGATTTCCAATGTGGGAGAAATGTTGGTATCAAATCAACTGCTGATTTTTATGTTTCAGAAATTGTTTATGTAAAATATAGGTACTCATTGGGTAGGTACGTCATGATGGTAGAAACATTAGTCTCGAAGCGAGAATCGAACTTCATGACCTCGCCGACAAAGCCATAGGGGCCGTCTAAAATATGCCATTTTAGCATTGGTAGAGGAATATGTACAGCAGTAGGCTGATGATGACGATGATGGAAGCATTTTCCGATGAGAAGTTCACTTATTTCTTGATAAATTATTGATTTCATGTACAGAATCAGTAGAGTTAGTAACTATAGGAAAATGATAGCAAACACCTAACTACGTCATTTGTAGCAAAAGCAAATTTCGTAGCAGAAGCCTACGCCGTAGCAAAAGCCTACGCCTTAGGATTCTCGTAGCATTGCTACGGCATTTCTATGTAGAAAAATTTGACGACCGCAATGCAACGCGAAACGGAGTCTTGAATTACCATATAGGTTTGACATTATTATTGTAAATTATAAGTTAAATATTAATAATAATAATTGCGTGTTAATATTTACTATTATTGCTTTTACTGTTGTACTATTGCATTGGGTGGCCCTGTAAAAATAGTGTAAGTTCTTTATATAAATAAATACATCCGACGACATTGTAGCGGTGGCAGGGAGCCGATAGGTGGTCGATGACTGCTCAGGACCTTTGTGCTGTCCTGTGAGAGAGTCCTATGTCCAGCATTGGACGTGTGTGATGATATCGCTTCTCTACTTAATTTAATTTATTTTGTCTTGTAAGTAGCTGTATCACTTCGCTTTTACATATATTAATTAGTTTTTCATCGGTCCCATAGGCTTAAGCAGGAAACCAGCGTAGGTATTTTTACTAACACCTGCATAATCTGAGTTGTATATATTTATTTTCTACTACAAATAAACGCATCTGATTTGTTTTGATTTGATGAAGGTAGTCATGGTATATATGTTTTAATTTCAGTCCCAGATGGCTACGTTATAGAGCTCACTTTCGTGGATAAATTTCGCATCGAATATCATCCGGACTGCGCCTACGATTATTTGGAAGTAAGTTCAAAAATGATCCATTTTGTAGACAAGCTGTTTGTTAATACTCTACAACTTGCAGTAGTTAATATGTAAGTAAGTTAAGTAAACTAAAAATGTTATTTATTGACATAATAGACAGTGAACCGACGTCCGCTGGGGCAAACGTGTTCTTGAGTGGAGACCACGACTCGGTAAACGTAGTGTAGTACGCCCTCCGACCAGGTGGGATGACGACCTGCTCTTAACACAACCTACTACCCATAACACAAGCTCTACTTACCATGGGGCTAGATAATGCTGTGTGAATTGTCCAGCATTATTCATTTAATTACCTGTATGTATAAAATCACAATGAATGATATGATATTTTATGATATTATTCATTTCAAATATCCATTATTTTCGACTTGAAACAATTTGATAAAGTTATGTTATACTCAAAGCTATAAGATATCCTCAGTTGCTTAGATATAATTGTATGTAAATATTGGTTGGAGAAGCCATTGGTTCCTGAAACACAGTTTTTTACTAGTTCAGGAGCCTATGGACTCGTTTTGCCTGTTTCACTGTCTCATCATCATCATCAGCCTATAGCAGTCCACTGCTGGATATAGGCCTCCCTGTCTTCAGCTTGCCGCATCCAGCGTCTACCTGCAGTCTGTCGCAGGTCGTCATCCTACCTGGTCGGTAAAAAAAGTATAGTAAATAAATAAATAAATAATGCTGGACAATTCACACAGCATTATCTAGCCCCATGGTAGGCAGAGCTTGTGTTATGGGTACTAGATAACTGATATACATAATACAATACATAGATAGTACTCGAAAGTACATAATATAACTCAATCTTCTACACAGATCCGAGACGGCGATCAAGGCTACTCAGACCTCCTCGGCCACGTGTGTGGGCAAGCATTCCCGCGCGTGATGAAGACGAAGGGACCCAACGCGTGGTTGAAGTTCCACTCAGACGACACCATCGAGTATGAGGGTTTTAACATCAAAGTGACGCAGTTGAAAGATCCTTCCAGCTGTAAGTTTTTTTATCCTTTTATTACTGATGTTCTACATTCATTTTTTTAATTTTTAATTTTTTAATTTTTTTTTGTGTATTTTTTAAATAAATAAATAATGCTGGACAATTCACACATCATTATCTAGCCCCATGGTAAGCAGAGCTTGTGTTATGGGTACTAGATAACTGATATACATAATACAATACATTACATAGATAGATATTTTTTATTATACATAGAAAACGACCAGAAAATTCAATTAAAAGAAATTTCCTCATAACTTAACCAAGAATAAAGTAATAGAATATTTGTTTTATTTAGCATACACAAAAGATTGAAAGAGCGTACAGCTAAAAAAACTTACTAAACTGCATAAAATTAACTGACATAATAAAACTAAGTAAATAGTAGTAAGTGCTATAAAACTAAATGCTATGTGTAGTCTGGTAAATAAAATTAGCCTTTCCCCAGTGGTTAAACAGCTTCCATGCATAAGGCTGAATTTCATCATCATCATCAGCCTATGATAGTCCACTGCTGGACATAGGCCTCCCCAATGAGCGAAATGTATCTTTGAATATCATCATCACTGCATAATTATAGTATTTATAAAACAAAGTCGGTTCCCGCTGTCTGTCGGTCCCTATGTATGCTTAGATCTTTAATACTACGCAACGGAGGATTACTAAGCCGGGGCGGTCATCATCATCAGCCTATGATAGTCCACTGCTGGACATAGGCCTCCCCAATGAGCGCCATAGAGCCCTGTCTTCAGCTTGCCGCATCCAGCATCTACGCAGTCCTTCGCAGGTCGTCATCCCACCTTGTCGGAGGGCGTGCTACACTACGTTTACTGATGTCATCTATCACCTTTTAAATCCTCTTTAAACTTCTTAGAACTAACTCTTTTATATCTTTCAGACAGTATACCTCCTTCCTGCTACGTGCCTCTACCAGTGACCGACAACGGCGTGATCAAATCCTCGGAAATCGACAAGTCGTGCAAAGACGGCTCGTCTTCTCATGGACTGGACGTACTCTGGAAAATACAGACACCAGATGGCACGAAGGTAGTTACAAAATATCCTACTAATATTATAAACGCGAAAGTTTGTTAGGATGTATGTTAGTATGTTTGTTGCTCTTTCACGCAAAAACTACTAAACGGATTTTGAAAAAATATCTATCTATGTAATGTATTGTATTATGTATTATATCAGTTATCTAGTACCCATAACACAAGCTCTGCTTACCATGGGGCTAGATAACGCTGTGTGAATTGTCCAGCATTATTTATATATTAAAATTAAAAAACAGAGTAATAAAATCAAGCAGAAAAAAAAGTGATTATTCTATAATCATAATTCTTTGTTCATATTTCCTTTGATTTTTATGTGAGATATTGCTTGTCATGTGTTTTGTGTAGAAAAACAAATAAATTTTATTTTCTTTGTTAATAAAAATAAATAAATATATTTACAGATATTTCTAAACTTCACGGAGTACGAGTTAGGAGATCCTAATGAGTGTGATAAGAATGGAATACAAATTTTCGGAGCTGTCTTGGAATTAAGTGCAAAGTAAGTGTTATTTGTGTTATTTATTTTATTAGGTGTTATTTGTTCACAAAAACGGTGAATGGACGACGGGAGTTCTGTTAATATTCCACATTTTGCCACCTTATTAACACTTTGAGTGCTGAAATCACACGGTATGTGTTTTCTACAAGTGACTAATATGCGTAAATCCACACTAGCACAGCGGCTGAGAAAATACAGATCTTTGTGACTCAGCACAGCCGTAATATTTTTCGAACGAAACGCATGTGCGGCGCAACACAACCGCTGTGTAGAGCGGCAGCACGAATTTTTTAGGTAAAAAAAAAGATCGCAGTCGTCGAAAAAAAACCGCAGTCAAAGTGGTGAATGGTTTTTTCCTCACATTTTTATGTATTGTGCTCTCCTTGTATTTTGACATAGATTTTAAATTATGTTTTTTTTTTGTATGGACGTAATAATATTGTCTAATCTAATATGTGAATTTAAATTAATAATCTTAATCAGAATGTTACATTCAGTGCCAGATGATGCAGTGCAAACATGTCCTCTATTATTTCTTCTCATTCACCAGGTTGGAGTACTACTGCGGCTCCGTGGCCAACCCCGTCACCAGCAAAGCCGAGAAGCCAGGCGAGCTAGGAAACGTGATGCACGTACGCCTTTATACCATCAAAGCTCAGCAGAAGAACACCACCTTCGTAGCAAAGTATACCGCCTTTCGGACGATCAACCCGGCTATTGAAGGTAAGGTAGCTTTCCTCCTGAAATGTGATGCACGTACGCCTTTATACCATCAAAGCTCAACAGAAGAACACCACCTTTGCAGCAAAGTATACCGCCTTCTGGACGATCAACCCGGCTATCGAAGGTAAAGTAGCTTTCCTCCTGATATGTGATGCACGTACGGGTTTATACCATCAAAGCTTAGCAGAAAAATACCACCTTTGTAGCAAAGTATACCGCCTTTAGGACGATCAACCCGGCTATTGAAGGTAAAGTAGCTTTCCTCCTGAAATATGATGCACGTACGGGTTTATACCATCAAAGCTTAGCAGAAAAATACCACTTTTGTAGCAAAGTATATACCGCCTTTAGGACGATCAACCCGGCTATTGAAGGTAAAGTAGCTTCTCCTGAAATGTGATGCACGTACGCCTTTATACCATCAAAGCTCAGCAGAAGAACACCACCTTTGTAGCAAAGTATACTGCCTTCCGGACGATCAACCCGGCTATTGAAGGTAAGGTAGCTTTCCTCCTGAAACGTGATGCATTTACGCCTTTATACTTACCATTAAAGCTCAGCAGAAGAATAACACCACCTTTTCTTAGCTAGGTAGACTTTCAAATGAGACTACTTTGACTGAAATACACCGTTTCCTCAAAAAGAAACGAAGAAAAAACAAGATGGAGTAGTTTTCGTTTAAAAAAAATTAAATCTTTGTTTTTGAGATAGGTAACATAATTTTTATTTTTTATCGATAAATATATGTCGTGTATCCGCACATCTCGTTTGATCAAGGTTCGACAATACATATTGCACATTAAATAAAAAAAATAAAAAAAACGCATGTAGGTAAATAAATAGTGTGATGTATTCCAGCTGATACCTGCCACGAAGACGAGTTCGACTGCGCTGACAACACCTGCATCAAGTTCGGTCTGAAATGCAACAAATATGCTGACTGCCGGCTGAAGACTGACGAGGACAATGACTTGTGCAAGGTATATTCTTCGCGGTGGGCGAAGGTCCACCTGCGATACAAGAGGTTGCGGGTTCGATTCCCGCCTCGGAACAATTGTGTGTACGATCTGCAGATATTTGTTCCGGGTGTTCTGGTCGTTTTCTATGTATAATAAAAAATATCTATCTATGTAATGTATTGTATTATGTATATCAGTTATCTAGTACCCATAACACAAGCTCTGCTTACCATGGGACTAGATAATGCTGTGTGAATTATCCAGCATTATTTATTTATTTATATTATCAATAATCATGTATAGAAAAAACCTTTAAACTTTTTCAAAGAAACACAATCGAAGCCGCGGGCAAACTCTAATTTACATACAGTATAGACAGATATATATTATAGAATATACTTTGTTACACAAAAGTTGTAAATACGGGTAGGTATCCAAGCATAATGCTAGATACCATTCTCTACCTGCTAACCTTTGGGTAGTGTGGACAATGGATTTGTGTCCACGGATCCCGGGATCAGATTTAATTGGCCACTGATACCGCCAAGTTTTATCCACCGATACCGGGATCGGTTTCCAATGAAAAATGATTAAATATTTTTATCCACTGATCCCGATATCCGTGGCTACAAAAAATTACTTCAAATAGTTTTGGAAACGGATCCCGCTTGTAGTATTTAGAAGTTTAAATTAAAACAAATGTATATTATTGAATATGTTATATTGATCAACAGTAAATTATTTTAATAAAATCTAAAATCAAAGAAATCATCACATAATTATTACTCTTACTAATCGAGAATTGTTTTATTATACTTTGTATTGCTAGCATAAATAATAATAATAAACTGCACTACAAAGATGTAAACGAAGTAGAGATTCCGAAGCGATTCAACGAATTTCTTCTAGCTGAATATCATGACGATAATTTTAGAATTCTGGTATTTCGTTCACCAGACATGAGGAATCAGATAAGCAATTTTTCCCATATTTTCATGGATGGAACATTCTGGAGTTGTCCTAAACATTTCAGTGAGCTCTATACTTTTCTTGCTGACGCGGGCAGCACTAGGTAGGTAGTAGTAGTAGGTAGGTAGTAATAGATTACAGAAATTACTTTTTATTACAAACATATAGTATACACAATTCATAATAATACTAAACTACTACTACTTGCAGCATTGGATCGCGAGGAGTGGAAGGAGAAAAGGGAGGCCTTTGCCCAGCAGTGGGACAGTAATGGCTTAAAATAAATAAATAACTACTACTATAGCATCATCATCAGCCTATTGATGATCGCCTAGCCATATTTATATCTCGGCCGCCAGCGGGAGTCTAGCCGTAGTGGTGTCCTACACTACGTTTGTAGAGCTGCAGTCTCCAGGTCCTTGTATCAGCACGTAAATTTTCTAAAATAAAGCAACTTGATGGAATGATGTTTAAATGTAAGTTAAGGAAATGGCTAGTTGATAAAACTCACTATAATTTAAAGGAGTTTTTTGATAATTAGATTATGCCTAGATTAAGATTAATATAGGTTATGATAACTATGCTGCTATAATATGTTGGTATAACTTTGAACCTATGTTAAAAAATATTGTATGTCCGAATAGGATTAAATTGTTGATACTATATTTTAATTATAAGACCTTCATGTAACTATGATTCACACATTTTTACAATAAAAATTTTCTTATTCTTATTCTAAACAAGGCGGATTTACCCTGCTATTCGATTGCCGTCTCAGGACAAATGCTTGTACATGTACAATCTTCAAATGTTACCCAACGCAAGCTCTGCATTGTTGGGCTAGATAATGCGGTGAGTTGTCCAGTATTGTTTATTTATTATTATTTGCAGGATGAAGCTGGTTCCCCAATCAAGCAGACTCACATCCTGGTTATCCTGATCATCTTCTCTCTTATCCTGTCCGGCATGATGTTTGTGTTCCTCTTCAAGTGCATCAGGAAACTCTACCAGGACCATAAGATTATCAAGGTTTGTGGAATTAAAATCATATATTCATTTATCTATATCTATTTATCTATCCCGATAGAGCCGACAGAGAATCAAAGTTATCGACATAGCTCTAAGAATTAGCAAGCTGAAGTGGCAGTGGGCCGGCCATATCTCGCAAAGAACCGACAACCGCTGGGGCAAACGTGTTCTCGAGTGGAGAACACGACTCGGTAAATGTAGTGTAGGACGCCCTCCGACCAGGTGGGATGACGACCTGCGAAAGACTGCAGGTAGATGCTGGATGCGGCAAGCTGAAGACAAGGCGCTATGGCGCTCATTGGGGGAGGCTTATGTCCAGCAGTGGACTGCTATAGGCTGATGATGATGATAGAGCCGAGAGAATGAGCCCTGTATATATAAACAGGTGGAAACTTAGAGCAAGGAGTCAATCAATTCGACCCCTAAGGTTTTTGTTCCAAAGTACATACTATGTTAGTATGTACTTTGGAATTCATTACCCCGGCGGCAACTAGAGGGGTGATGACCCTCGGCCCTTGGGTTTTGTGGGAATCTTTTCTTTCCCTTATTCTCAATGTTTTTTGGCATCATTCCGTTTATAATCTTTTTTTTAAATAAACCCAAGGACTCTATGGTGGTTCCGCAGGGATCAGGTCCCGCGGAAGGGGTCGCCATGGACGGTCGTCTTCCTGGGGCCGGGGCTGGGGCGGGACTTCTTTGCTCAAAACAACTCAGCTCTAAACAACAAATAATATATATAGAAAAATAACTAAACTATTTGCCTACAGGAACACATAAGACAATCGTGCGAAGACCGACTGGACCGGCTGGACAGCCTCGAGAACCGACTCACGCTTGACGCAAAGCGTCTCCAACGGGACAGTGAGCCGAGAGCATCGCTAGAAAGAGAGAACCACGCCAACGAAATGTTCAAGAGGAAAAGAGACAGCTTTTCTAAGCGACAGGTATATCGACACCTTGGGGTAGAAAGGTCATTTAAACCATTTTGCCCAAAATGAGTTATGAATGCAGTCTTATTCAGAATTTTCCGCTCTATTAATTAGTCTATGTGACGCATTCCAATGGTTTTTACACCCCAGACGACTTCAACGTCTAAGCAGAGTTTTTGTTGGAACTTATGATGTAAGAACCAAAAAAATATATTATTGCTATGACCATTTGGAGTAATGCTATAATTTAGGTAAATATCAAAAAGAAAAATGTATAATATACATTTTTCTTTTTGATATCAAGTCATTTAGGTAAATATTATGGTATTTAGGTAAATATCAAAAAGAAAAATGTATAATATACATTTTTCTTTTTGATATTTACCTAAATATATTTGGAGTAATGCTATAATTTAGGTAAATATCAAAAAGACCTAACCTATAGCATTTACCTAAATTATAGCATTACTCCAAATGGTCAAAGCAATAATATTTTTTTTACGAGGAGTATCAAAAAGAAAAATATATATTATACATTTATTACAGGAATATCAAATTAAGAAAAATGTATATTATACATTTTTCTTTTTGATATTTACCTACCCATAGTTACCTCGAGGCCTTCTACAAAAACGATATCTAGGTACATCAACTCGTAGGATATAAAGTGATAACTTTGATTTTTTGTTCACTTCAATCTTTCGAAACTTTTACCTTGTTAGTAGTTAGTGTTGTTGAATGTATTCCACTCTGATTGGGTGGAAGATCTTTCAATACCTACGTATCAGTAAACCCTCATTTCACATATTAATTAAAACTTTTCTTTAAGCCAACAAGCATAGACTCAGACTTCCAAGAAACTCATCTGAACATCGACGAAGAGATCTGGAGGCGTGAAGTGGAGCCCCAGATAGAACCAGAAGATATCCTGATAGGTAATTAAAATAAATAATGTTTTTTTATTATAACGCGTAAGCTTACGCTCTCGGGGAAGTCTTTAAGAAATTAAACAATATCCCAAAAAAAAAAAAACGATTTCGACGACACTTACCCCCATATCTTTAGTCATTACCTCAAATAATTTTTTTTTTTTTTTTTTTGCGTCACCGTTACGCGTACCGTTGTAGGTTTCATCGTCGTTAATGTAATTGAGATAGTCTCCAAAATCCTTTGTAAATAAAAACAAACTATTTCGAGGAGCATTCAAGGTAGGTAGCGACGTACCTTGAGATGGCAGTTCGTTATTCCACTCGTATGAGAAAATTCTCGAAGGCTGTTTCGAGTGAAGGATTTTTTTACGATCAAGCATACCGAAACGCATTTGGAGGTTGAGTAGAGTTTGAATCGAGGTCGAGGTAATGACTAAAGATATGGGGGTTATTCCTCAGTACAGGGACGCTCTCAACAACTAAGCCACGAAATCAAGTGACCGAAGAGTTGAAAATCTTTTGGACCTACTACGAATCTAGCGCCGTTAGCTACTAAAAAAATTAAAATATATTATTATTATTATTTATGCCGTTAAAGGTTGCCTGGAAGAGATCGCTTTTAGCGATAAGGCCGCCGATTATGCTAGTTATAGTTAGTATTAAGATCCTTTAGTATTTTTATTATTGTTTTGTATTGATGGTGCAATAAAGTTATATTGTATTGTAGCTCCACCTACAGGAGAATCATTGAAGTTTATCCATAGTTATAACCTGTTCAAAGACTAAAGTTACCTTTAGTTCGTTTGGCGAGAAGTGTTGCCGGTTGCTCAATTCTAAAGAATAAAATAATTTATTGATAGCCACACACAATGATAAACAGTTACAAAAAAAAGAAAAACACACACAAATACAGAACAACATAGGATTTAAACTTTACATAAGGTAGAGATTTGTTATTATTGTGCGTAAGCCCTCGCACTTGGGGTAATTTCTAAGAAATTAAACTGTTTGGTTAAAAGGTGGCTTTTTATGATAGGAAGTGGCGTTAAAGTCTAAGTTTCTATATGATTTTTATTTTAATCAAATTATTTCTAGAACGAAACGGCAAGCGTCGGGCGAGTAGAAAGGAAGGCAGCATACGGAGCAAGCGCGCGAGTGAAGAGAGAGGCAACAGAGATGTGTCGGTCGGTGCGCCTGATACGAAGGAGTCAGGATGCCAGACCAGAGAGAGCTTGTTCCAAACAGATCCGCCGCCGAGTTCTGACGGGAAGAGTAAGTTTTTGAAACTATCATCATCATCAGCCTATATTAGTCCACAGCTGGACATAGGCCTCCCCCAATGAGTGAGTGAATCCCCCTAAAAACTATCAACCGACTTCAAATTCCTAAATAATGAAAAAAAGTTTAAAACTTAGTTTTAAAAAATCATCGAAATACCTACTTAAAACCGACTTCAAGTTGCTTGGTATTAAGTTTTTTTTAATTTTTCGGGACAAATTTTCAACTTTTTGTTTGTCAAAACATTGTTAGTAAAATAGCAGCTACATATTTTAACTTTAACGATGAGTAATAATAACTAAGAGGAAATATGGTAGCCCGTAGGTTTGCTCGTTGTACAATACCGGTTAAAAAATTTCTATTTAAGGCCTTCTGCCAGTGTTTCTACACGAGCACCCTATGGGTTAAGTACACGAAAAAGTCTCTTAACACTTTGAGTGCTGAAAACGCACGGTATGAGTTTTCTACAAGTGACTAATCTGCGAAAATCCACACTAGCGCAGCGGCTAAGAAAATACAGATCTGTGTGACTCAGCAGAGCTGTAATATTTTTCGAACGAAACGCATGTGCGGCGCAACACAACCGCTGTGTAGAGCGGCAGCACGAATTTCTTAGGAAAAAAAAAGATCGCAGTCGACGAAAAAAAACCGCAGTCAAAGTGTTAAGTCCCTACGTATTCAATATAATAACATTTTCAGGATGTTGTTGGGCCTGCCTCGTTACTGCAGTGCATCTGAGATGTTCACTGATACATTCACAGATGGCTTCGCGGCAATTATGCGAAAGCGAGTGGCATCTCTGATGAGTAGAGTGACAGGTAGTAACAACAGCATCCTGAAAGTAATATCTAGTAAATATGACTGTCCAATACGACACCACTGGGTGAAATTACTTATACTCTAGATTTAGTTATTTTGGTTTTATTTTCTTCGTTGTAATTGTATTTTCCTTTTTGTAATTTTGTGTATGTGTTTTTTATGGACCTTTGTTGTCTGATAATAAATAATTTGATTTGATTTGAATAATCGATAAAGTCAGCCATTACCGCTGGACACAAAAATGTATTCTCCGAACGGTAATTTTCTTCATAATTTTGGTAGAACACGTGGGAATACTGTACTCTTTGCGTCAGTAATGGGAAAGCTAAAAAGGCATGCGGGAATAAACAATAAACATATAATTACTATATACATAATATTAATTTTATTATTTTTTAACAAAATGCAACGGTAATTATGACTTAAATTGAAACGTACTAACAAATAACTTTCGTCTTATAGGCAATGAGTTTTTTTTTAATTGGAGAATTTCATTTTATACAAATAAGACACATAAGTTATTAACATACTAGTAAATAAATAATAAATAATTAAATGCTAGACAATTCACACAGCTTTATCTAGCCCCATGGTAAGCAGAGCTTGTGTTATGGGTACTAGATAACTGATATACATAATACAATATATTACATAGATAGATATTTTTTATTATATATAGAAAACGACCAGAACACCCGAAACAAATATCTGCAGATCGTACACACAATTGTTGCGAGGCGGGAATCGAACCCGCAACCTCCTGCGTCGCAAGCGGACCTTCGCCCACCGCGCCACATCGGTCGTCAAGTGTTGTGGTGTCTGACTGTGACTAGTGGTTTCTTCTCACTTCTTCCACTGGTGGACAAAAAATTGAAGTGAACATCAATATAATAATGAATATTATAAAATATGACTTGTCTAAGTGCTTATTTGTAAGCCTAAAGAAATAAACTTTCATTTCATTTATAAAGTAGGTACTAGCTGCGCCCCACGAATTCGCACGCGTGGAAGGTTTACAAACCTTCCTCTTGAATCACTCTTATCTATTAAAAATCAAAATCCGTTGTATAGTTTTAAAGATCTAAGCATACATAGGGACAGACAGACAGCGGGAACCGACTTTGTTTTATACTATGTAGAGATAGTGATAATTGTTTTGTTCTAGGTTCAAGCAGCAACAGTCGTGGTTTCTCCACGTTCGGGTACAGCGGCGCCACCATCGCTAGGCCTTCGCCCCCCACCAACACCTCCGAGATCACCATAGAGCTGATCAAGCAGGCCTCCAGGCAGGACTCTGTCAAATCACGTACGTATAGTATTTTTTTTACACGTACGTTTAGTTAATTGTTTAACTATACGTTTCATCATCATTAGCCTATAGCAGTCCACTGCTGGACATAGGCCGCCCCATACGTATGAGAATCGAACCCGCTACCTTCTCCATCGCAGTCGGATCTTCGTTCATCACGCCACATCATCATCATCAGCCTATAGCAGTCCACTGCTGGACATAGGCCTCCCGCAATGAGCGCCATAGCGCCCTGTCTGTAGCTTGCCGCCAGCATCTACCTGCAGTCTTTCGCAGGTCGTCATCCCACCTGGTCGGAGGGCGTCCTACACTACGTTTACCGAGTCGCGGTCTCCACTCAAGAACACGTTTGCCCCAGCGGCTGTCCACCGCACCACAGTCATAAATAATTATTGACTTTCCCAATACCTATGTAAATACCAGGGTTGGAAAAAAACTGTTTTTTTTATTTTTTATAAAACAAACAGTTCAAAATGTTTAAAACAAGTGTTTTTTTTTTACTTATCAATTTCAAATCAATTATAGCGAATAATAAAATAATCCATTTCTAAACTATTTCCTAATTCACATTAGTAAAAATTAACAAAACAATAAATATTTACTTTTGTTGCATATCTCAGTACCTCTAATCTAATTATTAAAAATTATTATTATTATTAATCTATACAAAACACTTTAAATATAGAGTTTTAGGTAGGTAGAGAACCAGAGAGAGAGCGGGGAATAGGTACCGTACCCACTAATCCAGTGAATTACTTTCTTTCGACGGCCGACATAGGGACTTTCCCTGCGGGACTTTACTGGCGGGGAGTTACCTATGCAGTGTATAAATACCACAGCCTATCTGTGGTATTTATACACATTCATTTGCAATTAAAGGTAGTTTTAAACCCTGTTTTTTTTTCTTAATATAAAACATCGTTTTATTTCAAACTGTTTTAAACACGTGTTTTAAAACAACTTGTTTTAATCATGCCAACCCTGGTAAATATGTAGTCTAGCCTATTTTCAGTTGAAAACTTCCCACAGAGCTCCTTCAAAGAATGCCTATGGGAGTAGATTTACTACCAAATACCGATACCGGGCTTGTTTCGCATATTTATGGCCTCGGCTCTGCGGTACGCTGGGGAAATAATGGGTGGGCCGCTGTGACGGGGATTTACAAGTGGCACATGGGAAAAATTTGTGGGATGATTTTAGGGTTAAAAAGTTGCTGACGTTGCAGGGAATTTTGGTTTGATTGATGATTGCTACCAATATATTTTAATATTTCATATTTATTTTATTGCATCATTGTGTACATTTATTTTGAAAGACTGCAGGTAGATGCTGGATGCGGCAAGCTGAAGACAGGGCGCTATGACGCTCATTGGGGGAGGCCTATGTCCAGCAGTGGACTGCTATAGGCTGATGATGATGATGATGATGTATATTTATAGGTCTTAGTATCTAGGTAATGTATAAGAAACACAATGGTACCCAAGCAGGGCGTGGCAATATGTACTGTGAATGGAAGTGAGCCGGGAAGAGAGAAAGAGAGAGCGTTTTTTCTGTTATGCAATGTCTGTAAGGAATCAGATACACAGTTTTGCACACCATGTCAAATGTCACAGGTCACCACCGATATAGTAAAAAAATTTAAGCATTTTGAAGTAGGTACCTAACGCGCAAAACAATTTGGTGATTTGACTTGAACAAAGAGTCATTCGATAACTTTTTGTAACATATTTTAACTGAAATAAAAAAATAAATTAAAAGAATGCTGGACAATTCACACAGCATTATCTAGCCCCAGAGCTTGCGTTATGGGTACTAGATATCTGATATATATAATACAATACATTACATAGATAGATATTTTTTATTATACATAGAAAACGACCAGAACACCCGAAACAAATATCTGCAGATCGTACACACATTTGTTCCGTGGCGTGAATCGAACCCGCAACCTCATGCGTCGCAGGCGGACCTTCGCCCACCGCGCCTTATCGGTCGTCAAAACAATAGTTAACTAAAAGATAACCACAATTATTCAAAGCAATAATTATCATCTTCCCTAAATCTACCGCTTCAAGCCTGATTTGGCATTACCAGTGCCAAACGACAAACCCATTTCTGTAGAAAAACCTCTGGTGTCTTTGACGTCGAAGTTAAATGAAACGAAATTGTTATGATTGGCATGACCTACCACATTCCGCTCATGAAAAAGGTGTGGTCATTACACATGATTTTCAATTTCTAATAATTTGTTACAGAAAAGAAAATCGACCGCCGCCCGATGAGCACCGAAACCACCCGATCCGCGCCCGATGTCATCATCGTCTCCAAACCGATTCGCTGATTATGACCCCCGGGGCCCGCACCATGGGCCCCAACGCCCCCCGAGTGGCCTCCACCATGGGCCCCGACGCCTCCCGAGTGGCCTCCACCGGCCCCGAGGCCTCCCGAGTGGCCTTTAGGTCCACGACTGCGTCCGGAGGGCTCCCACAGTTACTTAGACACTAGAAGCATTGACTTCGACACTTGTGAAGGTTACTATAGCCAGTATTTTGACCGTAAAGTGAGTTACGACTATTGTTTAAAAAGTGATTTCTATAGGAGTCAAACACTGCCAAGGAATTTGGGTTCCTCTGATAAGGTTCCTAGAAGGAACGTGTGCTTTTACGGAGTTGGTGATGAGAGTGATGGCAACACTTTTGTGGTGAGAGCTGATATAGAAGCGCCTAGATAACGAATGGCTTAGTTTAGCTGAAGTGTATTTTTTTTTAGTAGATGGTACTTACGTAAACTAAATGTTAATTTTTGAAATTTTGTTAAAGTAAATGGGTTTCTTCATGTTACTAATGTAATTGTAATTGTTTTTCGTGTGTCGCTTGTTTTCGCTTCAAGTCTGTTAATATGATTTATGTCGTAACAAATTAGGATATATTTTCTAGTAACCGATTTATTTTGTTCACAGTAAAGAAAGTATCGCAAATTTTTGATTAGGATTTAATTGTTAAACATTAAAAATTGTTGATTTATTGTTATTGCTACTAATAAATCTTTAAATAAAATTTCAAAGTTGTCAATAATGTCTTCCATTGTATTTGATTACTTTATTCAAATTAGCATAAGTCTTTTGTATTAATTAAATGATAATGAAACATAAACCAAAGAAATTAAGACCAAATTCGTAAAATATAATCGTACCTATAAAAAGGTTGTTAAAAGTTACATACGCTTTTTTAATGTTATGTTGGTAACATCTGAAATTAACTTATCGTTTCTTTCGTTATTAAACTTTTGACTCAAATTTTTCGTATTAGGAGTCAACCAAGCTTACAGAATATAGTTTTACAAGTTGTCGGTACTCATGTCGCTGTACGAGTAAGTTATTTGAGATACAGCTTAGCAGGAGTCACTCAAAGCCGACACACACCGAAATCGTGGCCGGGCAGGAGGCGAAGGCGTGCGGGTTGTTTCATACAAATTTAGAAAGAAGAAGAAGAAAGAAAGAAAATACATTTATTTGACACCATACATAACACAAAACACGACACATTACATAATAAGAAAGAATACATACAAGAAAAAAATATACATACAGATAGGTACAAATATGTGTTACATAAGGGGCCAAAAAGGTTCCTGTCTCAGAATTATGCCGCTACAAGCCGGAGTTAGTAGCGGCGCTGATTTTCAGACAGGTCCTGGTGTGATGGCACAAAGCTTTAAAACATTAGATAGGTACTTACATAAAAGAAGACAAGAGTAGGTAAACATAAAAAAGCCATATAGAAAAGGAAAAACGAAGAGGCAACATTAAATTACGCCTTAAATTTAAATGAAAGACTACACATACACCACCGGGCGGTGGCTGCCGGTGCACGTAAACTTGTATGATACAACCCGCCTTCGCCTCCAGCCCGGCCGCGGTTTCGGTGTGTGTCGGCTTGAAGATTCTTGTTCTGCGCGAAAGTAGGTGGCAACTATCTATTCAGAGTATTCAGTTTGAGATATCAGTTTTCAATTTTATTTTAAACTAGCTGCTCCCCGCGGCTTCGCCCCCGTGGAAATCTATGTGTCAAATTGTTTAAATGATATCCTATGTTAGACTTCTGGTTCTAAGCTACCTCTCCACCAATTTTCAGCTAAATCGGTCCAGCCGTTCTCCAGTTATAAGTGTTGTTACAAACACGACTTTCTTTTATATATATAGATGAATTTTTTCGACAGAGCAAGGAGATAGTAAGCTAAAACGTTATTTAACAGTTTTTTTAAGATTTGACTTTTTTGGAACTCAAATGACAGTTACCTAGTCTGATAAAAATATTTGATCAGAGTATGAAATATATATTTTTTATGTTTCCGTGCATAAAGCCTGAAAAAAGCCAAGCCAAAGCTTTTTAGCTAACTGTACTTTTTTGAAAATCTGAGAACCGTTTTCATTCCATTTGTTTTTTTCAAAAAAATATGGAATGTCTCCTTAGCTCATTATGCTCCTATACATTTTTTTGTGACTTACTAAGAAGTCAACGGTACATGCGCATTTCCCCTTACTGATATCCTTTGAAAACTGGAATGTTATATTATCCCAATTTATTTCTCAAAGGCTTTTGAAACAAAAATGTTAACCATTTGTTTCATTACTTTTAATAAGCAATGTTTATACTTCTTTTTGAAATCAGTATTTTGTTTGAGACTTAATGTATTTCCAAACATAGAAGAAGAAGACTTACTGCCGAATACTCAAACGCGTTTCAGATTTAAGCACATCACACTTTGAGTTCTGAAAACGCACGGTATGAGTTTTCTACAAGTGACTAATATGCGTAAATCCACACTAGCGCAGCGGCTGAGAAAATACAGATCTTTGTGACTCGGCAGAGCCGTAATATTTTTCGAACGAAACGCATGTGCGGCGCAACACAACCGCTGTGTAGAGCGGCAGCACGAATTTTTTAGGTAAAAAAAAGATCGCAGTCGTCGAAAAAAACCGCAGTCAAAGTGTTAAGTAGCAATTTTTTGACAGTTTTCAATTAAAATCTGTCACAAAATCGTCACTTGAGATGAGACCTTAGAGAATTAAAACTTGAGATGGGCTAAAATCTGAGATGCGTTTGAGTATTCGGGCGTTAGAATGACAATAGACACAAATGAGGTCTCAAAAAAATGTCGGCAAATAAGTCTCAATTTCCTATTCGTATTCGTGCACTTGTGTGTCAATGCACTGAAGTTATACATATAAAACTTTTGAACCAATCATGGTTAACACAAGTCATTTAAAATGGGATATTTACTATGATTTCATTTTTGAGTTTTCCAATATTTCGGCACAGTTTGCTGAAGTCACTTTTACTGAAGTAATATGCATGGCAACTCACATAGGTTAGTTTTTGATTCCAAAATCAAGGTAATTGTTGAATGACACTATCCCTCTGCTGTGAAAGAAATGTGTTTTTCCTCCTTTCAACCTAAAAATGTATGGTTTCTAATACTATTCTCAGTGTTGCAAGTTAGTAGTGCAAGTACTATATTAACGGGTATTTATCGCGTTTTTTTACCTATTTTTCCCGTTAAATAAACGCGATACCCGTTAAAATAGTACTTGTAATTATGTGTTCTGATAGCGTTAGTTTAAAAAGTGTTAGTAGGTTGGAGCATAGACCTACAAGCCATTGTCATAATACATACAAGCTATTACCAAATTTGATTTTCATTATTCTAGCTTCTGCGGTTTTGAGATTTTTTTGATTTTCAACGACATTTAACTTAGTTTATTTGTTTGGTCTTCGAATTAACAAAAACTAGAATTTTTTAGAGTATTTATAAGGTGTAATGTAAATAGAATAGGTTATAAATTGTTAAATTTGTAAGTAAAAATAAAATTTAGGTGATTTTTCTAAATAGTTTCTTTTTACTTCCCGAATTTTGAACTTATTTATATCTGACTAGTTTCTGCCCGAGGCTTCGCACGCGTTGTTTCTTTGGAAACGTTTAAAGGTTATTTCTATCCCATGGGAACTGATTTATGGGATAAAAAGTAGCCTATGTTTTATTCCGGTCCTGAAACTACCTATATGCAATATTTCAGCCCGATCAGTTCATTAATTTTCGCGTGAAAGAGTAACAAACATCCATACCTACATACAAACTTTCACGTTTATAATATTAGTAGGATAAGGGACTTAACAGGTTTTTGCATATCAGAGGCGCACAGCTACTATGCAGCAAAAAATGTGCATTAATAAATAAATAATAATAAATAATGCTGGACAATTCACACAGCATTATCTAGCCCCATGGTAAGCAGAGCTTGTGTTATGGGTACTAGATAACTGATATACATAATACAATACATTACGTAGATAGATATTTTTTATTATACATAGAAAACGACCAGAACACCCGAAACAAATATCTGCAGATCGTACACACATTTGTTCCGAGGCGGGAATCGAACCCGCAACCTCATGCGTCGCAGGCGGACCTTCGCCCACCGCGCCACATCGGTCGTCATGCATTGCATGCATTTCATATTGACAGCTGACAGGAAGCTCGAGGGAAAAAAATGGATTCCCACAAACTTCAAACGAGTGGCGTTTGAAGTTTGTGGGAATCCATTTTTTTCATTGTAAAATATATCTTAAGTTAACGTGTTAAAGCTCATATATAAGTGCACAGTTTTATGCTGCGTAGATTAATGTTTGCAGGGATTTAAACATGCTCAACATATTTTCATCTGTCAGAAGCATATTGCTTCTTGACAGATGAAAATATGCTCAGTTCGCAGAAAAGCATTAACATAAGCAAAATAATTGGAAAATTTTGATGAGATTCATTAAACGAATCTCATCAAAATTTTCCGCGGTTTAATAAAGTATGGCGGGTAATAACTGAGACCTTGCCAATTTTAAGTGAAAATAAACAGAAAAGTGCTTGAGTTCTTAGAAAATAATGCTTTAAACTCACTACGGGTGTGCCACTAAAATACCCTGACGTCCTAGAACACCCTACTACTGACTCATTTTAACACTTTGAGTGCTGAAATCACACGGTATGTGTTTTCTACAAGTGACTAATATGCGTAAATCCACACTAGCGCAGCGGCTGAGAAAATACAGATCTTTGTGACTCAGCACAGCCGTAATATTTTTCGAACGAAACGCATGTGCGGCGCAACACAACCGCTTTGTAGAGCGGCAGCACGAATTTTTTAGGTTAAAAAAAGATCGCTGTCGTCGAAAAAAAAATCGCAGTCAAAGTGTTAAGACATTCATAAAAGTACGTACCTATATTAACACTTTGACAGCCAAGCATTTTATTTATTTCTAATCTCTGACAGCCGATCACGTCCACTGTCCGTGACAATTTTTTTGTTAGAGACGCTGATCACGTACCGCGTTTTTCTATAAAAGTAACAAAATGGTCAAAAAGTGCCGGCGTGCCCAGAATGGTACGCTAATTATGTATGCGGCTAACTAGGATAAAATAAGCGTCACGTGCGTAGTACGTGATCCGCTGTCAATGTGTTAACTATATTAAATATTCGTAAGATTTAGTGCAGTATCGAGTAAACTATTTTACGAAATGGTTTTAATAAAATTTACCCTTACTAAAATAACTTAGAAGGTACCTACCATATTAAAAGGATTCGATTTAGGAGATTGTCTTTTTTTGAAAGAAAGAAAGAAAGAAAATTATTTATGAAACACTAACACTTATTTATTAATTATTTATTAAACTGGAAGTGGGCGGGACACATTCGCCGAATGCACCCGGAGAGGTGGGCTAATGCTGCAACACCCTGGGTCCCGGAAGGAAGCCGCGGGCGAGGTCGGCCAAGAAAGCGCTGGAGAGACGACCTTAACGCCTTCCTCGGAGATTGGTGGGAGATCGCACGTGACCGCACTGAATGGAAAGATTTGGGGGAGGCCTTTGCCCAGCAGTGGGACGAAACAGGCTAAATAAAAAATAAAAAAGAACACTTACACAACACACAAACAAGGTTAATTACACATAATTATATTAGACTACAAAGTACCTACTTAGGTACCTATTATAAAACACGTAACATCGACAAAATATTAAAAAAAGTGAAAAGTTTCAAAATGTAAGTAGTATTGTATATATTTATAGTGTTGTTTATATATATTTAATAGTATTGTATATATTTTTGTTTTATGTATTCGTTTCCTTCGGTGTCACTATTCTCTCTCGAGTGAGCTGAAAAGAAACTAATTAGTTATAAACAACATTGTTGAGAATGTGTTTAGAATGTTTAGTCAATGTTTTGATATATGTAAGATTTATTTGTAGCTGTATTCATTCATACAACATGTAAATTGGTTTTGAATAAATACAATCAAACTTCATACGAACGCAAACTCGTCATCAATCACCATCATCATCAACCTATGTTAGTCCACAGCTGGACATAGGTCTCCCCCAATGAGCGCCATAGCGCCCTGTCTTCAGCTTGCCGCATCCAGCATCTACCTGCAGTCCTTCGCAGGTCGTCATCCCACCTGGTCAGAGGGCGTCCTACACTACGTTTACCAAGTCGTGGTCTCCACTCAAGAACACGTTTGCCCCAGCGCAAAAACAAACAAACTCGCAAACTGGCGTAAAAAACTCGTGGTACGGGTAAAATATATAAATTATGGTCGCAATTTCAAGCAGCGAGCTGAGAGCCAAATTCAAAGTGAATTTTTAACTTCGTAATGACTGTGGAATTTACTTGTAATTTATATCCAACGCCACCCTTGTTATGTTTACAGATGTAAGTACCTTTGCCACCCAGAACACCTGGAACAAACATCTGCTAATCATACAAACATTTATCCGGAGGCGGGAAATGAACCCGCAACCTCCTGAGTCGCAGGTGGACCTTGGCCCGCTGCATTAAATCAGATTCGTCGTCGATATTTTCACTGCCTCTTTTGAACTCACCTGACCACTTTTTACGGTCGGTAATGAAAGAGCAGACTCTTGATAAACGGCTACCGTTTCTTTATGGATAGTTTTATGAGTTTTTTTTTGTTTAGTGAGTAATTATTAGGGTCGGTACATGTCTGACGGAAAATGCGTCGCGTATTAGGGGTCGCGTTACGCCAGAACAGGCAAATCTAACTTTTGTACCAGTCTACGGTAGACTCGAACGAAATGCACATCGAAATGAAGAGCGCAAAAAAATTTACCATCCGAGTCGACAACTTAGAAGCGGAAAATTAGGATTATCAAGTATTTTCAATATAAAAATCAGATAAAAATTAAAAAAATTGATATTTAATGGCGTTGCAAAATAAACATGCCAATGTCATCGATATGGCGTTGGTGACATGTCATCACGTATCACAGGTTCGTATTCCGTTCTCCATAACACACTTAGGGCCTCTAAGGTCTAATTTCTTTTCTTGTACTGGTACCGCATTATACCTATTTAATTCAATTTTATTCTAGGTCCTTCGATTAAATGTTTTACTACCAGCAACGTCTTATTATTACAATACAATACAATACAATATACCTTTATTGCACCATCAAATATAAAGAAAATAATAAAAATAGGATCTTAATACTAACTAAATCTAGTGGCACAATCGGCGGCCTTATCGCTAAAAGCGATCTCTTCCAGGCAACCTTTGGATGGATAGGATCGGTACGTTTTAAAGCTGACGGTGGCGTAATTATTTAGGATAATTATATAATATATAAAATAATTAATATTTATATTAAGAACGTACATATATAAAAATAGAGCACAAATATACATAAAGCAGGAACAATTAACATAGAAAAAAATAAAAATAAAAATCAAGAAAACTTATCAAGAGTGAACTTATTCAGACTCTACATTTTGGTATAATATTTGTATCTGTGGCCAAGGTACACGCATCACCTTAATTTCCTCGTTATTCTCAAAATGTAATTTGCCGGGTAAAAGCTATGTTAGGGGGCCTCTGTGACCCATTTCACAAAGCCTTCTGTATACAGAAGTCCCATACAAAATATGGAAATCAATTTCCATCGGATTTGCCTGATTGGAATCGTAATTAACTTAGTTAGTAGATTGTGAATATTTAGTGAATAATGGCTGTTTTGAGTTACTTGTTAATTTGAGGCTGTAACTACGTCACGTGGGTTAAGTATACCGTATCGTATCTATACTAATATTATAAAGAGGAAAGGTTTGATTTTTTGTTTGTTTGTAATGAATAGGCTCCGAAACTACTGGACCGATTTGAAAAATTCTTTCACCGTTGGGAAGATACACTATCCCGGTGAACATCGACTATATTATATTCGTTCGTACAAAAAATTTAGGGATACGTACTAAAACCGTGCGGAGCCGGGAAGGTCCGCTAGTACCCCATAATAATAAAGCCATACCGAGAAGTTGTATGAAATCTAAGAAGTGTGCAAGTTAAAAAAGGTATAGGTACATTATGATGGTAATTTTTGAACGCTAAAACGATTGTGTTTTGTTTTTTCATATACATAATTGTCGACTAGTTGTCGACTATATATAATATAATAGGCGGTCCTAACACTACCTAAGTATATAAGTTAATATATAAGTAATTAAGGAAAGTTCTTTTTATATAAACAAATAGTATACGCCTTTATTAGTTAATATTGTTAACATTAGTGTTTTTGGAACAATAAAGCTCTTTTTATTTTATTTTTATTTTTTATTTATTTTAGTTGTCGACACAAATCCAGGACCATATTATGCGAGAAACCAAAAGAAGCCTCAGCTTTTAAAAATAAATATCTTATAGATGTATATTTAATTTTCTATATTTTATAGGTTTAGCGAGCTATATGGCCTGCCCATTGCCATTATATATGTAGTATATATACCATTATATACATCGTCAGCTAATTCTGAGAGTTATGTCGGTAATTTTGGTTCTTCTACATTAATACAATACAAATACAAATAAGCTTATGAACAAAAAGTATACAAATAATAACATTTTAAATTATGTACATATTCTTACATTTTAGTGATTTCTGGTTAGGGTGTTTCGATTTACAGTGAACCCCCGCACTAAGCTAGGCCTGTTTCGCGGGGTATCAATACATTTTCTGTTTGCTGATAAGGTAAGGTACCTAGTTACATTTGACATGATCTTTGACGTAACCATATTCATTTTAAGATCCACCTGTTCGGAAACGGTGTTGAGGTATTTGAGCATCTAGCTAAGCTTCCAGCGATTCTGCAACAATTACTATACCGTCGACAAAAGGAAGGTGAGTGAAATAATCGCCATTGATATTGATGCCGATTTGACGACCGATGTGGCGCGGTGGGCGAAGGTCCGCCTGCGACGCAGGAGGGTTCGATTCCCGCCTCGGAACAAATGTGTGTACGATCTGCAGATATTTGTTTCGGGTGTTCTGGTCGTTTTCTATGTATAATAAAAAATATCTATCTATGTAATGTATTGTATTATGTATATCAGTTATCTAGTACCCATAACACAAGCTCTGCTTACCATGGGGCTAGATAATGCTGTGTGGATTGTCCAGCATTATATTATATGCCATATCCGTCCCAGTCTAGTAGCTAACATATACCCTCCAATGCAAAGCGAAACAACAGCTTCGGAGAGATAACATCACCCTGTCTCACCCCTTTTTGCAATGGGCTTGGGTACAACTATATAAAAGATTTTTAAGTACATTAAATATTAAACATTTATTTAATGTAGGTACTTAATTATAATGTATTTATATTCGGTTGTTGCTCTGACTCAAAGTGCCACTTTGCGCCCGGCGGCGTCTTAAGTAAGCTGCAGTTAAGTCCCACAGCCATTTCAATTCAGTGTTGCATAATAACATAAGTTAGTTGGACTGCTAGTTTAAGTTATCTAGCCGCTTGTCAAGAACACAGTGCAACTGCAAACAAGATTATTACTGTTTATGCCGTATCTATGAGGCAGCTGTGTGTAGCTTCTTATTGTAATAGGTAGCGGTTTTACCCGATTTTTTATCATATGGATAGAAATATAAATACTTTAATAAAATCCACGGATACCTACTATATAAGGTAAGAAATAGATAGATAAGATATGATGTATATTTATATTAAAATATATAATATAGTATACATATAATATATAAAGCAGTTAGATAAGAATATGTAGATATAAATACATAAGTAAAACACCATAATGTTAATTTAAAATAAGGTTAGCAAAGGTATCTGATTATATTAGAGGAACAGGAATTTAAATAAAAAAAAATATATATATAAGATTCTTAAACAATAATAAACAAAAAAAGATGATTTTAGATTTTTACTTAAACAAAATCTTGCTAACAATTTATGTCTGAAGCCCAAAACTAAGCATGTGAATATCTTTATTGTTCTATAGTTAAAAAAATGTAAACCAAGCTGTAATTTACTCAAAATTTGGAAATACATAAATAATATTTTTGCTGTAGTAGATATGTTTACAGACATTTCACATCGAATATGGCTGTGGCATACATATATAAATCATTTCTCATTTAAATGCTCATTCTTTAATAACGCATAAGGTGTCATTTACCCTTCCAACAGAAGCCATTCGTCGCAGCGTTCATCCATTACACTTCTAATCACGTCAGCGTTTGAATCAAGCGACATCTCTTCAATCCCACCGACTGCGCATTGCATAAAGAAATGAAATGAAAATGAAAATGAAAAGTTTTATTTCTTTAAGCTTACAAATATTTCTTTAAGCTTACAAATAAGCACTTAGACAGGTCATATTTTATAGTTCACTTCAATTTTTTGTCCACTAGTGGAAGAAGTGAGAAGAAACCACTAGTATATTCATAACTTATGTGTCTAGTACATTTGATTTGCTTATCTGTAAGTTGGTAGATTTTGAGTTGGAGCAAAACTCGTTCCAAGCTTTTTTATCTTCTAAGTAATCTGATCTGATGTCATTGTGCAGGACAGTGTCGAAGGTTCCACCCTTTTGGGTAATCTCTTTACATTGCTTGTTTTAGTGCACGATGACGATGGTTTGTTTGTGATTTGTAAGTACTGGATTACAATACAATACAATACAAAAATTCTTTATTGTACACCATAATCAAATTAATCATTACAAAAATACATTATATGCGACAGGTACAATGGGCGGCCTTATCGCTTAGAAGCGATCTCTTCCAGGCAACCTTTGGATGGAAAAAATTATATGAATTTAAGAAAAGGCAGGGTGTACCACAGGTTATCTAAATAAGAATACTAAAAAATGGATTAATGTGATTTAAGAATTTAAAAATAGCTTATCACGGTCCAAATGCAAAAAAATGCGAATTAAATGTAGGGTTAACATAAGCATTGGATGATATCTGTTTTCAAAGTTAACCCTTGTCTAAGGTGACTAAAATATATACTAAGACAAATAAAGCTGCAAATAAATATTATAAAATCGCTTGCTTTTATTTGAAACATTGTTTGCTTTGTGTTATGTAGATAACATAACACAATATTAGTCACACTATACCTATTTGAATGTTCATTCTGTCTCAGTGAAAAATATCACATTTATGCCAACTACAGCCTTTTCCGTAAAAGCCATTGGTGGCAGTATATTTCACCTTCAATCTCATCAGCGTCTGAATCAATCGTGTCGTCTTCAATCCCACCGACTGCGCACTGCATAAAGCTGTCATTATGCAGGACAGTGTCGCAGGTCCCTTCCGGGTAAGCCGTATTCTGATCGCTCGTTTGAGCGTGCGGTGACCATAGTTTGCAAGTTTACCAAACTTTTCGGCAATTTCATATCACTAGCTAAGGCTAGTCTTTAGAAACAGAGAAGCTAAAGCTCTCAGCCCTCAAGATTTTAAGGGTTATTTTAGATTTTCATCTCTTCGTTGCTAATAAATAAATAAATAAAGCTGGACAATCCCAGCTACACAGCAATATCATAAGCAGATCTTACATATATTTGCTTCAAGGCCGCAATCGACCCAGCAACCTCCTGCGTCGCAGGTAGATCTTCGCCTGCCTCGCCAAATCGATCGCAAAAATGGCAACAGAAAGCGGATTAGAGGACATCTCGCACAACCCAATATGTTGAAATGAGCAAATTTAAAATGGTAAAAAAGCAGCAAGAAACATGTATACACATATAGTCTAACTGGCCTTTGCATTTATTTATGAAATACCATGCACGTTTGTAAGGTGTTAACGTTTGGAAGCCTTGTCTTTGATCAGGTTAGGTATCTACTAACTCTATTTTTTCCATAAAAGCCATTCTTAGCAGTATTTGAGCGAGCATTCTGCCATTCTACCTCTAATCAGCGTCCGTGAATCACTTCAATCCCGTCGACTGCGCACTACATAAAGCTGTTATTGTGCAGGACAGTGTCGCAGATTCCACCCTTCCTGGTAGCTTCCGGGTAAGCTGTTGTGATCGCTCATTTGAGAACGCGGTGACCATGGTTTTGTTAGTTAATATTTAAAAGAGTTTGACGCATTGAGCATCTGCCTGCAAGTCTCTCGCAAGTCTTTATATCACCCGGTCGGACAACGCGAGGTGGACCACTCGAGAACAGATTTACTCCAGCAGTTGTCGGTTCTTTGAGATATGGTCGGCCCACTACAACTGTCTACCGTGACGACAGATTGGAGTCAACTATGAGTAATTTCAATAAAAAAAAGAAAAACGATCACGACAGATTTGATAACTGACTTATTTACGAAGACTATATCCGTCTACCGTGATGTATTATGTTTTTTTTAAATTAAAAAACAAAAGACGATCGCAACAGACTTCATAAACGACTTAAGTCGGTTAAATAATCTATATATATAAAAGAAAGTCGTGTTTGTTACAACACTTATAACTCGAGAACGGCTGGACCGATTTAGCTGAAAATTGGTGGAGAGGTAGCTTAGAACCAGGAGTCTAACCTAGGATACTTTTTATCATTTAAACAATTTGACACATAGATTTCCACGGGGGCGAAGCCGCGGGGAGCAGCTAGTTATTTATAAAGACTATCCTTCAAAGCGGTAATTCTTGGCTACTCTATCACAGCATGATCGCAGCTCAGTCTAGCTCTAATTAGACGCTCTCGTCTATCTCACCGAGAGCTCTCGCGACTCTAATTGCGCTGGAGGTGACAAAGGTGTTTGCGAAGGCAATAACGAACACTCGGAGGATGGTAATTAGGGTTCCGCTCGTCTGAAAAGAGAACCCTAGGGTGAGGTTAGAAGAGTTAGAGTACAAGCGACTAGTTCCGTACGTCAATCGCAGCCTAGTTTCTGTGTGTTCGGCTTTGCTTATGTCGCTAACACGTTTCCTACCAAAGTAGCAATATTACGTCATTATTCATAGTCATGAGACGGTCCAATGTCATAGCCTCACGCTGACGTTACTAACAATATCAATAGGCCATATTCTGAAGACGTTAACGACTTCTTTAGGAGACCACCTTGTATTCTAAAGACTTTTAAAGACTCGCTAAAGTCTTTAGAAGACGGCCTACTGTCTTTTAAAGACATTAGCAGTTCTTTTTATGTAATTTTAGTTTTTGGTCAATAATATTAAACATATATAATATATTTTAAATTCAGTAGCAGAGATCTGAAAAACTTCTCACCACGCCTCTCGCGACAGTGAAGAATAACATGAAATAAACTCCATTATGACTCCTCAACGCTATAAATTCAAATAAATCTGAAATCGTATAAAATAGATTTAAACAGCTCGACATAAAACTGAGCGCATCCATATCTTTAGTTTCCGCTGCGATTTACCAACGAAATAAATGTATCCAGATCTCGGTTAGGGTTGCCACAATAAACATACCATAATATCATAAAAAGTACTTAGATTAGTTATTTTTTTCAGTTAGTCAAGATCAGTAAAATAAATTATTATGATTGTATAATGATAAATCCAACGCTGCTTATAGAACTTTTATCAATACTATACAATACAAATACGCTTTATTGCACATCAAACGGCTTTATCGCTAAGATCGATTTCTCAAGTTAATACATATACCTACGTAGATATAACAGCCAACAATAATAAATAGGAAGTTAGGTAGGTACACTAGAGTTCTCGTAATAACACTTTGTACCTTTTACAATAATGTAGATAGAACTGGCATGGCAATAACTTCTTTATATCTGCTAAACATGCATCAAAAAGGTTTTGAGGTTGAAGGTTTTTGCAAAAAAAGAGGTTTTGAATGTTTGAATAAACTTTCAAATGTATTTCCACTGTCGCAACCCTATTCAGTTCTTGTTTCGCTGTTTTCGATATCGTCCGTTTCGCATCAACGCTTCTACAAATGTCATTTTGACAGCTTCCATAGCAACATTTTATAACTATACTTTGAAAGAAAGAATGTTGCCAGTTAGGTGGTTATACCACGCTCTAGGGTTAGGTTTATAAATTTAGAAAATTAAATCAGAAAACCATCACTGCCTTCAGGTCGCCCGCGGTAGCTGGGCAGTGAGTGCATTAAAAACCCTAAATATAAGACGTATCTATGATACAATTCCTAGGAGAACAGAAGCCTGACTCTATTCTTTAATGTAAAGGAAAAGCTGGAAAAATAGGTGAAATACGTAGGTAGGTATGTATTTTTAATTGGAAGAGCCAGATGGGCATCATTATTTAATAATAATATCCATAGAAATTAGAAAATAATTTGGATTTATCGACTATTGATATGATTGATACCTGATAAATTCAAAAATCTATAAATATAAAGGACATAAAGGTAGTTCGAAAAATATTCTAAGATGATCATTGTAACAAAATGGAAGTAAGCAAAGTGATAATTTGAGTCACTTCCACAGATCTTTGTATCTTTGTCCGTCTGCGTAGATACTCTGACTACCTACTAGTGGAGTGGTTTCTATTGTCTCTCTTCGCGTCACATTACTTTCGCGGGTTCAATTCTCGCGCTTGCGTAAACTGGAGTTGGAGTGCACAAACAAAGTTCCCTTACATTTTTACGGTTATCATAATATTTTGTGCAAAAGCGCCGAGCTTTCTCTATAGTCTTTGCTTCAGTTTAAATATTGTTAAAAGCTTTTTATTCTGGAGAATGGGAAAACACTTGTCCGGAAAAGATTTGCTACAGACTTAACTTCAACTTCTTATTTCATGGCTCGGTGCCTGTGCTGCTCCAACTTTCTACAGATTCTTGTCTTGTTTAATCAGTTGACAGTTATTTTTGTGTTATTGCTTTTTGTAGTTAGATTCGACACCTCGAAGCAAAATGTATAAATTATGTACTTACCATACAGATACAAGACCTACAGACCTAAACCTAAGAGATTACTTCTCTAAAGGGCCTTTGTTAAAACAGTTTTTTGCGCCATAACAATCTACGGTTTCCATAGTGATAATTATCATGGGTGGTTGTATGGATCACACACAGATAACATAAATCATCATCATCATCATCATCAACCTATGTTAGTCCACTGCTGGATATAGGCCTCCCCCAATGAGCGCCATAGCGCCCTGTCTTCAGCTTGACGCATCCAGCATCTACCTGCAGTCTTTCGCAGGTCGTCATCCCACCTGGTCGGAGGACAACAGAATTATCACTACGGAAACCGTACCTAGGTATTCACGACAAGAAACATGTGTGCACACTTTGACTGCGATCTTTTTTTTTACCTAAAAAATTCGTGCTGCCGCTCTACACAGCGGTTGTGTTGCGCCGCACATGCGTTTCGTTCGAAAAATATTACAGCTCTGCTGAGTCACAAAGATCTGTATTTTCTCAGCCGCTGCGCTAGTGTGGATTTTCGCAGATTAATCACTTGTAGAAAACTCATACCGTGCGTTTTCAGCACTCAAAGTGTTAACAAAGGTCCTATCTCAGCTTCAAAGCGACATGGTACTAAGGTATCTACGTCTTAGAGCAGCCAGCTGTCCGTAGGCTTTCTGTGACCTAATTTATTCAGGCCAAACAAGTGAGTTAGTTTTACGACAACATTCCGTGCCGTATCTCCGGCCTAAGAGCCTTGTATGGTAATTTTATGTCAAGTCGGAAAAATAGCATTTTTAGCGACTACAAAATATGACTGGGCGCTATAGTTAGTATATTTTAACTTATTTTATTTTTTTCTAATTTATTACTATTCATTTTAATTTTCATTTCAATTTAATTTAATTTTAGTTCGTAAGAATTACTAACATTTATTATAAGATCATTACTAACAAATTATGGATCTGTAGTAGTCCGAATTTTTTATTTATTTATTTATTTATAGCTTTGTAGGTTTGAAATAGTTCCATTTATGAACAAAAAACAAAACAAAAAATATTTACCTATAATTGAAATCATATTGAAACAGTTAATCCAACTGCCGACTGTTGCAAACAGGAGCTCGTAAAATATAAATAAATAAAATAATGCTGGATAATTCACACAGCATTATCTAGCCCCATGGTAAGCAGAGCTTGTGTGGGTACTAGATAACTGATATACATAATACTATATATTACATAGATATATATTTTTTATTATACATAGAAAACGACCAGAACACCCGGAACAAATATCTGCAGATCGTACACACAATTGTTCCGAGGCGGGAATCGAACCCGCAACCTCCTGCGTCGCAGGCGGACCTTCGCCCACCGCGCCACATCGGTCGTCTAATGTAAAACGACGAGCAAGTAACTTTGTTTTTACTGTTAGCTGTAGCTTTAATCTTTAAACTTGATCTTTTTCTCAGTATTGTATGTGCAAGTCATTAAAAACGCATTCATTAAAAATTTAATAAATAAATTGCTTAAAAACACAGGTAAAAAGGTATTCCGCTTTGTTTGAAAGCAGTCCCATTTATGTGAGCTACCTCTACAGCAAATTATGGAAACAGGTACATCGAAATAAAATAAAACAACAAACGGCAAAT
Source organism: Eupithecia abbreviata (assembly GCA_943735965.1). Lineage (NCBI taxonomy): Eukaryota > Metazoa > Arthropoda > Insecta > Lepidoptera > Geometridae > Eupithecia > Eupithecia abbreviata. Next base: position 7,519,988 of record OX030998.1, on the reverse strand, counting down.
TTACGCCGCGAAATGTTTTTGACGTGAGTTTTTTGGGTAACTTTTTTAATTTAACTTGGTACTAACATGGCCGCCATTATTGTCTGCTATGGGATTATGCTACCTTCTTGTTGGAAACACAGGTACACGCACATCTATTTGATCTATCTATCTGACGACCTCTGTGGCGCGGTGGGCGAAGGTCCGCCTGCGACGCTGGAGGTCGCGGGTTGGATTCCCGCCTCGAGACAAATGTTTGAAGGATCTGCAGATAATTGTCTCGGGTGTTCTGGTAGTTTTCTATGTATAATAAAAAAATATATATATGTAATGTATTGTATTATGTATATCAGTTATCTAGTACCCATAACACAAGCTCTGCTTAGCTTGGGGCTAGATAATGCTGTGTGAATTATCCGCAACTTCCTGCGTCACATGTGGACCTTCACCCACCGCGCCACAGTATTCGTCAATTATCTATACGTACATTACTATTATTATAAAGAGGAAAAGTTTGATTTTTTGTTTGTAATGAATAGGCTCCGAAAGGCTGGACCGATTTGAAAAATACTTTCACCGTTGGGAAGCTACACTACCCCCCGTGAATTAAGGCTATATTATATTTTCAAAAAAGTTAGGGATCCGTACTAAAACCGTGCGAAGCCGGGAAGGTCCGCTAGTATATAATATAGGGAAGTGTATTTTTATTGCCAGAACTGCGCGTCGCAAAGTACCAAGATCTTGTATCATCCAACTATTAAGTGGTAAGAAGCTGGCTACACATAAAACTCAACCAATCACAGCCCACGATTATCCACTAACTACTTAATTAACTGTAGCTTTATGGGCACTAAGGCCTCTGATTAGAGAGGCTTTTTCATTAGCCTCCGTAACGAAGATCTGCCCTTATTTTACTTTTAATGGACCTACTAAATTAGGAAGAATCGGGAGAATAGATTTATTGAGGAAGATGTGTGTCAAATTGTCTGAGCGATTTATGGTGTTTTTTTTTCAACTTGCTTTTTTTGATATCGCTACAGTAAAATTATGCAAGACGACATTTAAGCGGAGACTTGAATCGTGTCTCGTCGAGAAGGCGTTCTACAGTGTAGACGATTATGTTAGAATTTCTAAATAATGTATTATTTGTTTTAAAGAATTATTTTTTGACTTGTACTATTTTGTTACTAATAAATAAATAAATAATGCTGGACAATTCACACAGCATTATCTAGCCCCATGGTAAGCAGTTCTTGTGTTATGGATACTAGATAACTGATATACATATTACAGTATATTACATAGATAGATATTTTTTATTATACATAGAAAACGACCAGAACACCCGGAACAAATATCTGCAGATCGTACACATAATTGTTCTGAGGCGGGAAACGAACCCGCAACCTCTTGCGTCGCAGGCGGACCTTCGCCCAACGCGCCACATCATTTCTGATCTGTATCTGGTGTACAATAAAGTATTTTTGTAGTGTATTGTATTGAAGATAATTAATTTTATTTATTATTTTTTGTACATAAACACTTAGAAAATTATTTATTTTCTAAGTTAGGGACAGTTGCTAGCACCCTTAAATAAATATCTAAGTCAGAGTTGTTAACACCCATTTTTGGCTTTGTAAAAACATAACCAAACTTATTGCGCAGTCGAATAACAAAAATGGCGCATCTTTTTGTTAGTTCTGCATATCGCTACATTGTCGCTGGTGGCAGATTGGCTTAACTGAGGGGTTAACGTTAAAACGTTAACCTCAGTTAAGCCAGTCTGACTTCTCGTCCTGACTTTGTAGTGAGTTGATACTTTGATGGATTAAATCTGACGTTAAGTTGACGCTGGATTTATATTTTATGACTTCCTTGAAGGATATTGAAAAGTCTCACCACCGCCTCTACGAGCGGGTGTTATTAAATTATAATAAGCCCGCGATACAACACGCGACGAAACACGTCATTAAAAAAAAATTGCGTTTTAAAATATCAAACAATACAAAGTAGCAATTAATATAAATAAATAAATAATCCAGGACAATTCACACAACATTATCTAGCCCCATGGTAAGCAGAGCTTGTGTTATGGGTACCTATCTACTAGATAACTGATATACATAATACAATATATTACATAGTTAGATATGTTTTATTATACATAGAAAACAACCAGAACACCCGAAACAAATATCTGCAGACCGTACACACAATTGTTCCGAGGCGGGAATCGAACCCGCAACCGCCTGCGTCGCAGACGGACCTTCGCCCACCGCGTTACATCGGTCGTCAAAATAATAAATATGAACTACATTTTATTCGTATGGCGTGTGTTTCCGTGCGAAATTAGGTATTATGTAATGGAATGGAAATATTTCGGACATAAACAAAAGCGGCTGGACATTTTTGACAAGGTTCCATCGTAAGTAAGTAAGTAAATCATTTATCGTATTGTTGGTTTGACGATATGATGTGTACTCGTCTCCGCTGTGGGCATGCCTTGTTCGCAGATCATGGCAAACCCAAACCGAAGACAGACCTTCTCCCGCTGCGCCACTGAGGTCCTCAAACCAATAATACGATGGAACCTTGTCAAAGAATGTCCAGACGCTTTTGTTTATATTCGAAATAGCTCTATTCCATGAAATTTATTAAAACACAAAATAATAATATAGAACAATTTGAATCCACAACCTTACGTCAGTACGGGAACGCTCTAATTAAATATACTCGTATTATATGCGATATATTTTAACTTAACCTTTTCCTTATAGTAATGCGACATTACTTTCCTTATAGTAATGAGACATTACTATAAGGCAAAGGGGTTAAGGTGAAATGAGTCCCAAAGCGCACGTTTTGACTAAACGGAAAATCAATTTTAAGGGATCAAAACACCTATTTTTCGAATATATTTTGATGAGGGTAAAGTTTAGGATATTAGTTAGTAAGTTATGGGAGTCGAAACACGATTGACTAAACTTGACTCGAAAGAAAAAAATGGCAAAGTTACCTCTAAATCATCATTTTTACAGAGATAGCTCTACGGAAAAACCAGTTTTATTTGCTAGTTATTTAATATTTTGTAATGAAATTTCTTCTACCTGTTCCCTAATAAATACTTTAGACAATTATGGTTTTAGTTTTTTGAGAAACAGTATTATTTTAGAGCAATAACAAATTAAAAAATAAAAAGCAGTGAAATTGCGCAAGGGCCGATCATTCTGCCGCTCTTGCCTCCCTTTCTCGCCTTCCCCGCGCGGCGTTCGTTCGTCCTTGTCTCGAAAACACGAACTCATTTCGCCTTAAGTTATAAGTAACATAAGCATTAAACATATCGCATATAATACGAGTACCTATATTTAATTAGAGCGTTCCCATTGATTCAAATTGATTATTTTGTATCCCCGTGGATTCAAATTGTTCTATATTATTATTTTGTGTTTTAATAAATATCATGAATGGAGCTATTTCGAATATAAACAAAAGCGTCTGGACATTCTATGACAAGGTTCCATCGTATTATATTGGTTTGAGGACCTCAGTGGCGGCGCAGCGGTAGAAGGTCCGTTTTCGACGCAGGGATTCCACAAGCTCTTAGCTCTATAGAACCCGCTATCGGGTTTGATTCTCGCCTTGGTATAAATAATAAAAAAGTTCGACAATTGATACAGCATAATTCAGCCCCAAGCTAAGCAGAGCTTGTGTTATGGGTACTAGATAACTGATATACATAATACAATACATTACATAGATAGATATTTTTTATTATACATAAAAAAACGACTAGAACACCACAAAACAAATATCTGAAGATAGTACGATCATTTGTTCCGATGTGGGAATCGAAGCCGCAGCCTCCTGTGTCGCAGGCGGACCTTCGCGCTCTACGCCACAGAGGTCGTCCATAAATCGTAGCAAGAGGTTTTCAGGAGGGTAGTAAAAAATTCATGCTTGCTGGCTGCGCGCCAATATAGGATATGCATTTTTGTACGCGCCCCGGTTGAGCAGCACTTTTCTATTTCAACGTTTGGGGCGAAAATTGATTGTTATTTTATTCAATGTTTTGTTTGGAAGTTACATACATACAATAATCCTATTCCAACCATATCGCAGTGGGTACACGGGTAAACAGGAATTACCCCTACACCCACCGGTGGGTGAAGCCAGTGGGTGCACGGGTCAAGGGTCCTTTTTTTATGGTTTTTTTTATTTATTTTTTTATTCTCAATATTATAGAGGGCTTTGTCGCACACGCGATTATGTCGCCCTGGTGAGTTTAACAGAAAAACACAAAATCAAATCTAACTAAAATAAAGTTAACTTAACACTTTGACTGCGATTTTTTTTCGACGACTGCGATCTGTTTTTTTAACCTAACTAAGCCATTCGTGCTGCCGCTCTACACAGCGGTTGTGTTGCGCCGCACATGCGTTTCGTTCGAAAAATATTACGGCTGTGCTGAGTCACAAAGATCTGTATTTTCTCAGCCGCTGCGCTAGTGTGGATTTACGCATATTAGTCACTTGTAGAAAACACATACCGTGTGATTTCAGCACTCAAAGTTTTAATTACCTAACATTACGAGTTTGTACAGTGCCCTAGATGCGTACAAAGTATATGCGCACTTAGTGAAGTCAAATTTTATTATTATCAGTAAAAAAATTTGTCGACTCTTAATAATGTTTTGTGGATTGTCTAACATTATTTATATATATAAATATAACCATTGCTTTAATTATGAATGCGAACGTTTTTCGTCGTTTGGATGTTTACATGGATGTAAGGATGGATGTTTGTAGCTTCACACCAAAACTACTGAACAAGGCAATAAAATAATGCTACTTTTGATCCAATACATCTTTTCCCATGGGATAGAGATAACCTTAAAACATTTCCATAGAAACAACGCGTGCGAAGCCGCGGGCAGAAACTAGTAGGTAATATATTCTCTGCCTTATATAGTACGTAACATAGAAGCACCAGATTTAATAATACTAGCGCAGGTAAAAATAAAACCTACCCTTGTCTTTCTCTCTCACTGTATTACGAATCTTTTTACTTCAATAAGCAAAAAAATATCACTTTCAAAGATATTTCTAAGCTTGTTAAAGGTAGGTCTTTCATATTTATTTGTTATTTGGACTTGTCGTTGACGACGGGCAATCGCAATACAGCGAAGAAACTACGAAAAAAAGAGTAATAAAAGATGAAAATAAAATGGACTCCGCGTTGCCTTCTGCGCAATTCACCGCGGATAGTGAGTTATATGTAGAACATATAACTCACTATAACTATGTATGCTCACATAGTTTTCAATTCAGGACTAAGTTCACAACCACTTTCACAACATAGTATAAAACAAAGTCGCTTCCTGCTGCCTGCCCCTATGTATGCTTAGATCTTTAAAACTACTCAACGGATTCTGATGCGGTTTTTTTTAGTAGATACAGTGATTCAAGAGGAAGGTTTATATAAATACATGAATTTGCACCCGTGTGAAGCCGGGGCGGGTCGCTAGTGAATAATAAAACTTAGAGATGACCTGATGATGAGCCCAGCAGTGAGTCGAAAAGGGCTGATGATGGCTGAATGCCCGTACACATTGCACCGAGATTTTTTGTCAATAGACGTTCTTTTGATCACAATCTTACCAGATGAAAAGTGAAGATGTGGCCGATGATTTATCACGAAGGTCTAAACAATACCTATTCCTAGTCATCCCGTGACCACGACAGAGTGTAAACCTGTTGAAACGTCGGGAAAAATAGGTAAATAAATGCGATAAATACCCGTTGTATTAATACTTATAATTATGTGTTCAGATCGCGTTAGTTTAAAAATAATTAATACCTATTCAATCTTGTTTTAAAGAGACTCAGGATGTGATTGACCGGAAAAACAACAGCAGGGAGCGTGTTCCAACCCCAGCCTCGCTTAGGAACCCAACATGGTTAGCAATGCCCTATTTGTTTTTCCTTTATGTTTGTTATTGTGACAAAATTATGACGTAAATAAAATCTTTTTACTTGACCTATAAAAAAACACCAACAAACAACTGGTTACTAAAGCACGCAGCGCGGAGTCCTCTCTCACCAGACCAAGACAATACCTCTAAAAAAAACACCCTTTACAACTGGTTACTAAAGCACGCAGCGCGGTGTCCTCTCTCACCAGCCCAAGACAATACCTCTAAAAAAACACCCTTTACAACTGGTTACTAAAGCACGCAGCGCGGTGTCCTCTCTCACCAGCCCAAGACAATACCTCTAAAAAAACACCCTTTACAACTGGTTACTAAAGCACGCAGCGCGGTGTCCTCTCTCACCAGCCCAAGACAATACCTCTAAAAAACACCCTTTACAACTGGTTACTAAAGCACGCAGCGCGGTGTCCTCTCTCACCAGCCCAAGACGAAATATAATAAAGTTATCGAAAAAACAATCATAAAAACAAGACCTAGGTCTCGCATTAACAGAAATTTATTGGCCTCGTAATGGACTCGCTGAGGCCTCCCTTGATACATGGCCGTTATTTGGGCCTCTGCCAAGAGGCCTAGTGTGAACTCGTTAGAGACGGTACGATTGACTGCGGTACTGAGATGTGTTGGGAAAACTGACCCTTGATTTTATTAGGTAACTAGTGATTCGCCCTGGCTTGGTATGGGTAGCGGGGTGAGTAGTTAAATACAAATTTGAAAGAGGAATACTCAAAGAGGGACATTGTTTTCATGTAGGTACCTACTTTATTTTTTATATGGCGCACCAGAACAAAGCTTCCGTAGGTAAGTTTTTTTTTCTAGGCTGATCGTTACCAATCGCGCGGGAAATTAATGTTTTTCTGGATTTGTACTCGTATTTTTCACGTTCATCAAGCTAGTAGATAGTTTTAACACGCCGACTGCGATCTTTTTTCGACTGCGATCTTTTTTTAACCATAACCCATACGTGCTGCCGCTCTACACAGCGGTTGTGTTACGCCGCACATGCGTTTCGTTCGAAAAAACATATTACGGCTGTGCTGAGTCACACAGATCTGTATTTTCTCAGCCGCTGCGCTAGTGTGGATTTACGCATATTACGCATGACATGAGTGTGCGCCACTTGTAGAAAACACATACCGTGTGATTTCAGCAATCAACGTGTTTGCCAATTTGCTGTGAGCCCATGCTAAAAACACTTTGGATGAATTGTCGTTTCGGAGCGTAAAAGATTTCTGACCAAAATAAATATTATTCCAATACAGTCTGTTTGTTATTAAATCGCTTACATGCTTAAATTGTCTCAAGAAACTTGGTAGGTATTTTCTATTTAATAATAATAAATAAAATAATATCGTCAGGAAGTTCCTTAATTCTCTGCAGCCCTAGTCACCGGCCGCTTGAGCCTAGCTTCGCGGTCGGTGATCTACCGTTTTGATATATTTTTTACTGTAGAATAGTTTTATAATATTTTTTTGTATTTTCCATAGTAAAAAATGAATTTTATACGAGAATTTTAATAAATGAGAATAAAATAATAATAATAAAATCATTTATTGCCATTTCTTAATCTAAACTAATATTAAATACAAAAAGAAATTTCTTATAATAGGCAAAGGGAGTATATTCAGCATTGGTTTTCAATATACTCCCGTCGGATAGGTGGTCACCGAGGGGATGGGATAGCGGGCTAAAAGTAGATTCTTATACTTATTAATAAGTTACAATTGTACAATTAAAAACTCATATATAAACATATAAAAAAAAAAAAACTAGTGAAAATATTATCCAATATAATACGTTATTTCTACTTGTAGAACACAGAAATATTAAACAAATACCTATTCTTCTTGAAGAATGCAAAAACCCTGCAAAAAAGAAATTCTCACGCGACCGGTGACGATCCACCTTAAGCTGAGTAATGAGTCTACATCAGTAACTTATACTTCTGGGGAGAGGCGATGCCAAAAAACGCCTGAGAAACGCTGAACGCATTATAAATTTCATTAATTTTGTCCTGCTGGTAGAGTTATGAACCTGAAATAAGCGAGTGGATTTCTTCCTTCATAATTTTTTTTTTATCAAAAATTTCGAAAAATAAGTCATTATTTTAGGAAAACAAGACTTATTTTTCGAAATTGTTCGTATATAATTATAATAAATAATAATGCTGGACAATTCACACAGCATTATCTAGCCCCATAGTAAGCAGAGCTTGTGTAATGGGTACTAGATAAATAATATACATAATACAATACATAGATAGATATTTTTAATTATACATAGAAAACGATCAGAACACCCGGAGCAATTATCTGCAGATCGTACACACAATTGTTCCTAGGCGGGAATCGAACCCGCAACCTCCTGCGTCGCAGGTGGACCTTCGCCCACCGCGCCACATCGGTCGTCAAACGTCACCGGTATATGTGTACTTAGTCAAAGCACTAAAGTAGATACTTTTTTCGACGCAATTACAGACTCAATGAACGCTGCTCCAAACTGTGATAATGTGTTGCTGATGGGAGATATGAATATTAATCTGTTAGTAGATGATGGCAACACAAAAAAGTTTCATACATTCTTAAATTGTTTGAGTCTTACGCAACATGTGACTACCCCGACACATTTTACTGGAAATCACCACTCATTAATAGACTTAATTTGCACAGACCTGCGGGTTAGAAATGTGTTAGTTCAGCCCCTAGGTAAATCACACGGTCACGCCTTTATCACGTGCGAGCTGAATGTGAAACGAGAAAAAATTGCTCCACAAAAATTTGTACATAGGTCCTTAAGACACATTAACGAAGTTGCTTTTGACAAGGATATAACAAAAATTAAATGGAATTTATTAAAAACCTTGGGCGATGTAAATAGTATGCTTGAGTTTTTTAACCAAAGCGTTTTAACTACTTTTAATATTCATGCCCCAATTAAAACCTTGATTATAAAGTCCAAGTCCTACCCTTGGATCACAGATAATATTAAATTAATGATGAAGTTAAGAGACCAGGCACTTGGAATCTATCATAAAGATAAAAGTAGCTCAAAGCGTGATTACTACAAATCCCTTAAATCCCTAGTAAATACATCTTTATATCATGAAAAGGTAGCGTACTTTGAGCATAACATTAATAATAAAATTAAGGATGCAAAAGCCCTCTGGAAAAATCTTAAATCTACCATACTTCCTTTTAAAAAACAAGCTTCATTACCAACTAATTTTAAAGATCCGAATAAAATTAACTACCATTTCTTAAATGTACCGGGAGTAGCGCACATTAACATTAGTCGGCTGACGTACTTTGAGTATCACAGGTTCAGTAGTGCAGTTTTCAGCTTAAGTACTGTAGGCTTCGATGAAATTTTGAAAGCTATTAAGATGCTTAAAAGTAACGCCGAGGGAAATGATCACATAACCTTAAACATGCTGTTGATGACGTTCCCACAATCCCTAGATGCCCTAGCATGCTTGATTAACTCTTCCATCGCCCAGTCCACTTTTCCAGACGATTGGAAGGTAGCAGTAGTACGACCCTTGCCAAAAATAGACAACCCAATTGAAAATAAAGATCTAAGGCCTATTAGCATTTTACCATGCATGTCAAAAATATTGGAAAAAGTAGTGAATGCTCAACTTACATCATATCTAGAGACCAATAAAATTCTACCAGATGCACAGTCTGGTTTTAGAATAGGTAGAAGTACGGCAACCGCTCTCCTAGATGTGACCGATAACATCTTATCTGCACAAGATCAAGGACTGTGTACAATACTGGTCCTGCTCGATTTTTCACGTGCGTTCGACTCCTTAAATTTGGTCTTGTTACTGTCCAAGTTAAGATATTATGGCTTTGACGAGGCTACCGTCAAATGGTTCGATAGTTATCTGGGCAATCGTCGTCAATATGTGGAACTGCGTGATGGTGGTGGAAATAGAGTAGTATCAGCTACAACTCCAGTTACAAGAGGTGTGCCGCAGGGGTCCATACTTGGACCGACACTTTTTAGCCTGTACTGTGCCGATCTGATCAGCTGTATAAAGAACTGCAAGTATCATGTTTACGCCGACGATCTGCAAGTATACTATTCCTTTAAATCAGCTGATTGTGAGAAGGCCTCGCTACTTGTAACTGAGGATCTCAATAGAATCGCTGCATGGTCAAACGAAAACAGTTTGATACTTAATGCTCTTAAAACTAAATTTATGGTTTGTGGTAGTAAGAAGCAGATAGATAGGTTGGGTCCTCATATAGATATATCAGTAATGGGGGTGTCAGTAGATAGGGTTTTCGAAGCTCGAAACCTGGGACTGCACGTAGATCCAGACCTACGTTTTGAAAAACACATTGCGGAAAATGTGCGCAACTGCTTCTATAGGATAAGGGTGTTATATAGAATTAGACCTTATTTAAGCGAGAAGCTTAGGCTAGAATTAGTGGAATCACTAGTCCTATCTAGGTTAAACTATGCTGATACCGTTTTTGGTCCGCGGCTCCTAGTACGCACACAGAAGCTCGTGCAAAGAGTACAAAACGCATGCGCCCGCTTCTGTTTTGATATACAACCCAGGGAACATATAACACCCTTCTTAAACAAGCATTTCATTATGAAAATGAAATCACGTCAAAAGCTGCATCTAGCATGCCTCCTCTTTGGCGTGATTCATGCTAAAACACCAGCATATCTGTATGAGAAGCTAGACTGGCGATCGGACTGGCGCGCGACTCGGAATAGGCAGTGTGTGGCGCCACTCGCCACGCCAAGACACGCAACTGCCGCATTTCGCGGAAGTTTTCGATACGCATCGACAAAATGCTGGAATAACATCCCCCCACCAATTAGAAACACAAGTAGCATATACGGATTTAAAACTAAATTAAAGCGGTTTCTGATCCAGGAGCAAAGAAAGTGGGACGGCATCAATAACAACGATGCATCGATAATTTGAGGGTTTTATCCTGCATATGTACTGGAAAATACATAGTTATTAGCTACGCCATTGAAAACAAAAAAAAAAAAAAAAAAAAAAGAATTATCGTAATTGGTCCAGCCGTTCACGCGTTATGCTGTGACCAAGGTTTGTAAAGGAAAAAGGGATTCATTTATATATATAGATAGAGTTTATCTTAGGTAGACAAATGAGTAGGTAGTAGGCAGGAACTAATTTTATTTATATATATTAAATAATTATTTTTGCTGCAGTTTTTCATTAAATACATTACATAAGCTATATGGTAGGCATGTATATCTATTTAAATACTTAATTTCATAATTAAAGGATAATTTTGGCAGTATGCGTAGAGGTTTGACGTTGTGATGTAACTATTTCTAAAGGTTCAACATAATACCAGCGCTGAGTAGGTATCTATAGTTATCTACCCAGCAACATGCTGAGTTGACACCTTTTTGACTCGACACCAATATGTTTTTGCCAGGCAGGTTGTGGAGGTTTTTAGTTGGGTACCTAGTTTTTTATTTTTTGTTTTTAATCATAAATTTTTGAGCTCTAGAATAATCTTGTTTTGTTTTTTCTTTATTTTGTATTTTTAAATATATAACAGTGTAACCTCCATTATTTTAGTAATTAAGTTGTGCCTAGTTCTTAGTTATCCTTTGTGTTTTTAAAATTGTTATGTGTCGTGTCAAATAAACCTTTTTCATTTCATTTCATTTCATTTCATTTCAAAGCACTAAGTAATAATGTAATGAAGCAGTGTTGTTCCTGGTGTTCTTTGTATTATCTATCACTACATTTATTTTGTTTGCGGAGGAGGGCGCTAACTCCGCTACACAGTTTTAACTTTTGCGGCAGTCAGCCCACAATTATTGTACCCTATACTTTAAGTCTCTTGTTTCGAATAAAGATTTTTGTATTTTTGTACATACACATAGTATAAAACAAAGTCGCTTCCCGCTGTCTGTCTGTCCCTATGTATTCTTTATAAAATAAAAAAAAATAAAAAAAGCCTTTTATTTCCAACAAATTATTAAGTTTACATTGTTTTTAGAGTTTTTATTAAACTAGTTGTTTATATAACTTAATTAATCTAACGTGTAATTTAGTTTCATACAATAATATCTGTAGGAACCCCTTATTGGGTGATGGCTATGTATGTTTAGATCTTTAAAACTACGCAACGGATTTTGATGCGTTTTTTTTTAGATAAAGTGATTCAAAAGAACGGTTTATAAACTATTTAACTCATAAATTTCCGCGGGCGAAGCCGCGGCGTCAGCTAGTGTAACATAAAAAAGATTATGTATTGTATTAAGTACACCAATCTAGTACCCATAACACAAGCTTAACTAGCTTAGCTATTGGAATAGCTGTTAGATATGTTATTTTGCAATTCGCAATTTTATAGGTTTGAGAACTGCACGAAATTTGATAGTTTTTTAAATGATTTAGTGTGATTTTGTATATGATGATACCCTAGTGTTGGCAACGACCAATATTTGCATAGAAGCAATAATTGTAATAATTATTAATTGTGTAATAATTGTGTTGTAACAGATCAACGGTAAGCAACCTTTTAGTATACAAACATTACCTTTGTCAGTCCTTCGCGAAAGGTGGTCAAGTCGATTCGATTTATAACGATTTTTCAAAAGCTTTTGATAAGGTTGATCACGCTCTACTTTGTCACAAACTGTCACTTTACGGCGTCCACGGAAGCTTATTTCGTTGGTTGTGTTCTTACTTAGATAAAAGAAGTCAGCTGGTGGCGTTGAAAGGCTTTGTTTTATCGCCTGTAGAAGTAACCTCTGGTGTTCCCCAGGGATCCCATTTAGGACCTCTACTATTTGTGATATTTATTAATGATTTGATTCAGCGTCTTTCTTGCAATTGTCTCCTATATGCGGATGATTTAAAGATATTTAATACTATCACTAACACAAGTAACTGTGAGACTCTACAAAATGATCTTGATACGTTGTCTCGATGGTGTATTAGTAATCGCATGTTCTTAAACGTCAGTAAATGTTTTACAATAACATTCACGAATAAATGCAATAAGATTATTTACGACTTAAGAAATTATTTACGACATTAACGGCCATGTCTTGAATCGTTCGTCTGTAGCTAAAGACTTGGGAATTTACTTTGATGATAAGCTTTCTTTTCGGCCTCATTACCAAAATATTACTTCTAAAGCTAATAAACTATTAGGGTTTGTCCTCAGATCAACTAAAGGTTTTAAAAAGCCCCATAGTCTACTATACCTTTTCTTTGCCCTTGTAAGAAGTGTTCTCGAATATGGTAGTCCTATATGGTCGCCGAACTATAAAGTTCATAGTCACGAAATAGAAAGGGTGCAAAGAAAATGTCTACGTCTGTTATGCTACAGAATGCATCCTGGTCGTTCTAGTCTAAGTTACGAAGTTAGACTATCTAAATTCAATGTCCAGTCCTTGGAAACCAGGCGCGTTCATCTCGATCTTATTTATTTATATAAAATTATACATTCAATCATTGATTCCCCCAAGCTGCTATCAGAGATTTATTATAATACACGATTTAGTGCTCGCAGGTCCAATAAAACCAACCTCTTTGCTTTGTTGACTTTTAAAAACAATATTTCATTTTACAACCCCCTCACTAGAATGGCCCGTCAATACAATGATTTATCTAAGGATAACACTGTCCTTGACATTTTTGTTCCCAAATTGAGCCAGTTTGCCCGAACTTTAAAATCTTTAAAATCAGTTAAATTAGATTAAGTTTCCTGATCCTAAGGTTATAATGATGTGTAATTGTACGTGGGTGCATGAACACATATGTAAGTTTACTTATATTTAGATTTAGGTACCTATCCAGTTTATTGTTTTTTTTTTTTCTCTCTATTTCAAGCTTTTCTATCATACGTTTTGCTCTACACGTTTTGTTCTTATGATTCTCAGTATGCACATAATTTGTGAAATGATCAAGTTCTAAACCCTTTATTATTCATATTCTGTATATTTTGTGATTATTTTATGTTTTGTGAGTTTAAATAAATAAAAAAAAAAAAAAAAAAAAAAAAATATTTATATACTAACAGAACGAACTGTTGTTTGTTAACTTGGGACTAGAGTCTGTAAAAAAAAGAGAAGTCTCGTGCGAAACGGTGGACTAACATTGGTTTTAACGTAATATGTAGGTAATTATTTTTTATATTATATTATTATATGTTTTATTATGTAAGTATAGGAAATAAGGTTACATTCTGAGAACTATTTATAAATACCTATAAATAAAAAAATAAAAAAAAAAAACAGCTTTATTCCATATCCCAATAGTTATTAGTATGTACAATTTTAAAACAATAATAATAATAGTAAAATAAAGAGTTAATAGTTGTGTAAGTACATTATAATTTTAGAATTGAATTGAATTTAGAATTAATTATGTCAGATATTTTTGTGTCATGTCCTGATATGGACCGCCTTCGGCGGTGTATGCCTCCTCCAAGGATCTCCAGAGGTTTCTGTCTCTGGCTTTTTGTAACAAATACCTATATACATATATATATATATCATATGTTACGCTGACTGTCTAGCTAATAAAAAAAAATACCTTATAAAAAGTAAGTCCGTTTTTGTCCATAAGTTTAGATTTTAAGTATGTTTGTTATAATAATTAAGGGCTGTGGATTTTGTTAAATTAATAAATAAATAAAATAAATAAACATATTAACGCAACAAAAGTAGTACATTGGCACACGCGCGCCCTCCATTTTAGGAGGCTTCTGTTTTTGCACAGACTAGATGATGCTGTGTCGATTGTCAAGCATTCTTATTTATTTTATTTTCAAATTATCCTTACAACAAAATGTAGAACATGTACAAATAGTTATTTATTATTAAAGACACCGTCCTCACAAGCCCCAAATAAAACAAGACTCGCTTCTTGCGCTGAAATAAAGCGAAAAGGTCAGGGATCGCGGCAGGCAGTCTGCTGAAAGAGCAAACGAAGTCGGAAACTGGCCGAGTATCACACCGAAACCATACTAGTTTTTACCAACGGCTTCTTATTTAAAGTGAAATTTTATTTCCGTGAAGAAGTTACATTTTACAGTGTCAAAAAGATTTCTTCGAAGCTTCAGGCTTCTAATGAGTGGCCCACTGTTTGTCGTCAATGGCTTCAATATTAAATGTATCTAAATGTTACGAGTGATATGGGTTTTTAACCCATATTTATTGAAATAAATGATTATTATTATAACAAATTAGTAAATTGATTGAGCCACGGGCGAGGTCGGTCAAGAAAGCGCTCGCGAGACGACCTTAACTCCTTCCTCAGAGATTGGCTCCAGATCGCGCGTGACCGCACTGAGTGGAAATATTTGGAGGAGGCCTTAGCCCAGAAGTGAAACAAATGAGGCTAATAAAAAAAAATTGCTCCTGAAAAAGCTGCAATGGCAAACAAACTTTTATTTCGGTGTGAGTGTCTGCCAATCCTCCGCGGAGCGCCAGTAGATCCGAACACAGACTTACCGAGATTGCTGAGGCATCAGTGTAAAACCGCACTCTGCACTAGTAGTATGCCTTCAATTATTACTCAACTAGCTTGTGCTTGTAGCTTCCTTCGTCTTTTCGAGTACTTTAGATAGATCATTTATTAATTACAAATAGGTAACATAACTTAGTAATGTCTCAAAGCCTATAATAAATAAATAATGCTGGACAATTCACACAGCTTTATCTAGCTCCATGTTAAGGAGAGCTTGTGTTATGGGTACTAGATAACTGATATAGGTACATAATACAATACATTACATAGATATAGGTATATATTTTTTTTATTATACATAGAAAACGACCAGAACACCTAGAATATCTGCAGATCGTACACACAATTGTTCCGAGGCGGGAATCGAATCCTATGTTAGGTTAGTCTAAGGACTGAGTTCTCACTTAATTTAAAAATAAATTGGTTATACGTATCTACTGTAGCTAACGTAGGATCCGAGAGAATTCAAGTTATCCTGCGTCACCTACTAGAACGTTATATTGTGTATGTATTGTAAAGACTTATTTGTTTCTAACGCTTGGAAGCGTTTGTCCTGTATTAACAGTAGCTTAAATTTTTCATCATCATCATCAGCCTATGGCAGTCCATTGCTGGACATAGGGCTCCTCCAAAGAGCGCCATAGCGCCCTGTCTTCAGCTTGCCGAATCAAAAAAAAAAAAAAGCTTAAATCTTTAAATAAAACAAATAATGCTGGACAGCATCCACATTAACACAAGCTCTGCTTAGCTTGGGGCACACATCATTGAAATGCTGTGTGGATTGTCCAGCATTATTTATTTAACTCTTCGAAATACCCTGAAAATAAACAATGGGCCAAATAAGGGCCGCAAATTGTCAGATACAAATCAAATTTCACGCGAAAACTGATAAAAAGCCTTCATCAATCGACGCCATTTTTTATGTAATTGGGGTGAAAGGTTGTGGAGCCCTGCTGCCGCGAGCTTATTTATGTGGAAAAGGTATACAAGATAAATGATAAAATAAATTATAATTATTAAGGTTTTTGTTATTATAGTGCGTAATTCCTCGTACTTGGGGTAAACTCTAAGATATTAAATAATATCTAAGAAACGATATCATACGCTCTCACCAACAGAGCCACAAAATCCTGCGGCTTCTGCGAGGAGGCGGATGAAACGCACCTTCATCTTCTAGGTGAGTGTGGAGCACTGATGCACAAGCGCAGCATCCATCTGGGCAAGCATCAGCATAGCCCAGACGAGCTGTGAGACATCACCCCGAAGAAAATCCTACAGTTCCTAGCAGCTGCAAGGGTTAGTGGCGAACTATGAACGCTACGGCTTCGGGGCTGAACGTATAAGTGGTGATCACAATAGGCCTATCATGGCCGCAGTGATACACAATCCACCCAATGAAAAAAAAAGAAAAAAAAGCAATTAAGCCACAAAATTACATAAGTAATCAACGATCGTTGTGACAGGTTGATATCGTGGCTAGTTGGTTAGAGTATAATTATGGTTCATAGCAAAATATACAAAAGCAAAACGAATAAGTGATAGGCATAGAAAGAAAGAAAGAAAATATTTTTATTTACCTTAAAAACTAGCATACACAACAAACTTAAAACTACGCAAATTAATACTATATATCATACAAATTATTGTGCGTAGCAGTGTTCAGGCAAATATGGCGTTCACTCAGCATTGTGCTGGATGCGCACTAATGTGTCCACCCAGCGCTGATTGTCAGTGAAGAGCAGAGGGATCGTGTCACGTCACGGTCGTCAGGTGCGTGATTTATACATAAAAATAGTAAACAAAATTGCATTACATTATTAGTTATACATTATATAATACTTATTTATAAATTCTATCGTTATTCATTGTAACTAAAATATAAGACCGGTGGCTGTGGCTTGCTTAGTCAGGCCGAACAAATTACACTGAGTATACGAACCAAAAGATAGCAAAACTAGGTTTTTTTTATTACCAGAAAAATTAGGGATATATGTAATATTCATCGCAAAATGCTTATGAAACAAATGTCCACCTGGGCGAAGCCGGGACCGGCCGCTAGTGTACTAATATGTATAATATTATGTACATATATTATAATGACACATCACATCATCAGCCTATAGCAGTCCACTGATGGACATAGGCCTCCCCCAGTGAGCGCCATAGCACCCTGTCTTCAGCTTGCCGCATCCAACATCTACCTGCAGTCTTTCGCAGCTCGTCATCCCACCTGGTCGTAGGGCGTCCTAGACTAGGTTTACCGAGTCGTGGTCTCCGCTCGAGAACACGTTTATATATTATAATGAAGTGTGTACAAAAAAATATAATATAATTATCGCGCCTGCTTTTCAACATTGAACTATGTTGTTAACATGCCACGATGCCTGTATAGAAATTTAACCAAATGACACATCACTATGGCAGTGACATGTAAATTGAATCGAGTTAACATGTTTTCACCCGAGTACAAAGTTTTAACACTTTGACTGCGGTTTTTTTTCGACGACTGCGATCTTTTTTTTTACCTAAAACATTCGTGCTGCCGCTCTACACAGCGGTTGTGTTGCGCCGCACATGCGTTTCGTTCGAAAAATATTACAGCTCTGCTGAGTCACAAAGATCTGTATTTTCTCAGCCGCTGCGCTAGTGTGGATTTACGCATATTAGTCAATTGTAGAAAACTCATACCGTGCGTTTTCAGCACTCAAAGTGTTAACAGGATTATTCCGGTGAATAAACATACAGTTTTAGTTGATTCTGGTTCGCTCGATTTTCGAAAGTATTTTGTTTGATGTTATTAGTCATTAGTCTATAATACGCCTAGAAAGAAAGAAAGAAAGAAAATATTTTTATTTACCTTACATAATATTTTATTTGCCTACATAATACGCCTGCATTCAATAGCTATGTGTCCATCCAAACGTTATCTAGAAGAGATCGCTCCGATAAGTTCGCCGATTGTGCATCTGTATTTAGTTTGTTTGTTCATGTTGTTGTCAATTTTAAAAATCTTCTAAAATCCCACAGGAACATGCCATAAGCATGTAAATGACGTATAGACGCATTTTGAAAGTTGAAGACTTTAACGTCCAAATAAATACTCAAACGCATCTCAGACTTAAACACGTCTCAAGTAGCAATTTTTGAGTTTCCAATAAAAATCTGTCAGTAAATCGTCACTTAAGACGGGCTTAAATTTGATATGCGTTTAGATATATAGATAGATAAAACATTTATTTGGTACTAATAACACACACATACAATTAACATAGAGACAGATACAATATTAAACTAAATTACAATAAAACAATTAATAAAACGAGCAATTAAAATGGCTACTAAAGTACTTACTGTAGGTAAAAAGTGTGCTGCAGTACAACAAATAGACCATGGCTCAGCGATATTTTGTTGCTCAAAAGCAAAAACACTGCGTTTGAGTCAAGAATCAAGCGGTCCCCATGCAGACACGAATAAAAACTATTGCTAAATTGTTACATAAAACTACGTGCCAGTGAGAGGGTTTTCAACCCCTGGCTCATCCAAATAGTCACGCATGCATGCAATAAAACGTCATAAAACTGTATTTTTTTTTGTTTTCTAGATGTTAGTCAGACAAATATTTAAATTTATTTACATAGATACTATTGCAATAAATCTAAATCGTTGTTGTGTTTAGTTTTGTATTGTTTATTTATTAATAAACAATTACGCGCAGCGCAACCCATAGAGTGTAAACATACGTAAGGTAGTGTTAAAAGCATTACCTATATTATCAGCCCCACTGTCCACAAATTGGCATAAAAACAATAAAAAAAAAAAAAAAAAAAAAACTGCTGAAAACGCACGGTATGAGTTTTCTACAAGTGACTAATCTGCGAAAATCCACACTAGCGCAGCGGCTAAGAAAATACAGATCTTTGTGACTCAGCAGAGCTGTAATATTTTTCGAACGAAACGCATGTGCGGCGCAACACAACCGCTGTGTAGAGCGGCAGCACGAATTTTTTAGGTAAAAAAAAAGATCGCAGTCGTCGAAAAAAACCCGCGGTCAAAGTGTTAAGAGGCCTCCGGAGGGACGAATTCTTCATACAAACGTAATACTAAAATGATTTCCAATTCAAGCATATTTCCACTATAATATTGTATTATTTCATACAGTCGTTTTCAATCTAATTTGTATATTTACTACTTATATCTACATTGTATTAAAAACGAATATTTAGAAGACTTATTATGTACATCTATATAGGCTTTCATTCCAACCTAAATGAATATTTTTTTAAATAAATTACATTGGCCTCGAGTTTTATGAACAACGGCTCATTGGCCAAATATTTTATTTAGAGCCTGAAAATTACTTCATTTACAGAGTCGCGGGCGGAACTCTTTGAATAATGAATCGGGACAGTTTTAACTGTGCGTCAGGGAACCCTAATAACTGTCATTGAAAGGCTTCGCTCGCTGCTTGAAGAAAATATAATTCTTTGTTCCAAAACTAATGAATACCTAAATTCTTCAACGCAACCCAAACAAATCAATACGAAATGTTTAATTATGAAATATATAAAATGTTTTATTTACTTTTTATTTCTTTTCGGATGGGTAAGTACTTACTTATATAGATATACTAGCTGCGCCCCGCGGTTTCACCCGAGTGGTTATAGATATTTTGGATAATAAACAATATGTATTTTTACGAATTAGAATAGCCTATGTGTTATTCTGATATGTAAGCTATATTATTGTGAAGTTTCATTAAAATCCATTCAGTAGTTTTTGGGATGGACTGGACATGAACGAACAATATTATATATTGATTATGTTTATTCAATTCAATTTAATTCAGCTTCACAAAATACATGTTACAGCCATAGAGAGTTAAGATAATATAAATATAAATCGCTGAATGTGTTGCTAAGCGCAAATCTCGAGAGCAGCTGAACCGATTTAGCTAATTCTTTTTTTAGAATACCTACTCCTTGAAGTACGAGGATTGTTCTTACGGAGAGAAAAAATAGCAAAATATAAAAAATTGCCTGAAATAAATATCCACCCGCGCGAAGCCGGGACGGGCCGCTAGTAAGATAAAATAGTCAGCGGCGGCGCTAGTGTGCCTCAGGGTACCGCCTTAAGTTAATAATTATACCAAAACGCTTTACAAAACAAATAATAATTATGAGCACTAATACAACGGGTATTTATCGAATTTATTTACATATTTAGTAAAATTAAATTAAAATAAACGCGATAAATACCCATAAATACCCGTTGTATTAGCGTTGTATGCGATTACTCGTAAGAAAGTCGCTTACCTACTCCAGCGTGCGCGAGGCAGCGGCAACGGCATCCTGAAGATGATTGTGGCACGGACAGACTGCCCCATTCAAAACAGGTGGATGCGGGTGCTGATGGGCTCCATCTGATCCAATTTTTAAAAGTTAATTTTAATTTCTTATAATTTCATTTTTACTGTATAATTCTGGTTCAATTTTATATGTAATATGACATTTTGTTGAATTCCTTTTATGATGTATTATTGTGTAACTTATAATCTATGAATGTTTAATTTTTTGTTTATTTTTTAAGTTGTGTGTGT
Organism: Eupithecia abbreviata; assembly: GCA_943735965.1. Classification (NCBI taxonomy): domain Eukaryota; kingdom Metazoa; phylum Arthropoda; class Insecta; order Lepidoptera; family Geometridae; genus Eupithecia; species Eupithecia abbreviata. The sequence continues at coordinate 7,498,931 of OX030998.1, read as the reverse complement.
TTTAATTTTATATGGATTTTATGATGATCTGAAATAAACGAATAATAATAATAATTAGTGCTGTATTTAGTGAAAACAATTACTTACAAGTACCTGAAGCAACACCAATGAATTTCTAACAAACTCGTATTTATCGGGTTTATTTACCTATTTAGTAAACACAGATAAATAAACGCTATAAATACCCGTTGTATAAGTGTTTTTATGTGATCAGATCGCATAAGTTAAAACATTTAAAATATATTACCTGTCTAAGTGTTTATATGACCTGTCTAAGTGTTTATATGACCTGTCTAAGTGTTTATATGACCTGTCTAAGTGTTTATATGACCTGTCTAAGTATTTATATGACCTATCTAAGTGTTTATATGACCTGTCTAAGTGTTTATATGACCTGTCTAAGTGTTTATATGACCTGTCTATGTGCTGATTTGTAAGCCTAAAGAAATATTCTTTTTTTTCATTTTCATTTTCAATAAATAACAAGTAGCACCTGAAGTAACACCAATTTATCCCTAACAAACCTCTCAGCACCATATAACCCCAACTGGCAGTGTAAATTGGCCCATCATGAAGATGGAATGGTCCATCCCAAGTTACATAATTTCGTCTATGTTTGATAGAGGTCGTTTACAACTTTTACTTATAGCCAGCTTATAGCTAGATTATAGCCACTTTTAGCCAAGATTTTATAGATGCTATAAAAAACAGCTGAGTTGGTGCTATTTCATTATATGACGTGGGTAGTAGAGTTGGCGAAGTGACGCGTTGAGGCGCAATAGGTTCGATTCCCGTCGTGGGGCAAATGTTAGTGTGATGGGCTAATATATATGAAATATGTTGGAATGCATCATCTAGCAGAGCTTGTGTTATGGGTACTAGATAAGATAACAGATATAGATAATAAAATACATTATATAGATGGATAAATTTTTATTATAAATTAAAAACATCCATAATAGCCCGGAACAAATATCTACAGATCGTACAAACATTTGTCCTGATGCGGGAATCGAACCCGCAACCTCCCGCATACCCAGGCGGACCGTTGCCGGCTACGCCACAGAGGCCGTCGAATATAATATGTTTTCATTGTAAATTTATACGAGTTAATTCCGAATCTTGTTTGCTTTGAAAAAACACCAAACGGTTCTATTGGTAGGTACAGTCAGCGTCAAATAGATATGAGCGTCTAGACTAGAGTAATCAAAATTATATTAAAAACATGAAAGCATTTTGATGTACGAAGATGAAATCATCATATTGCTGTGTTGTGTTCAAAATATCTTACTACTCATTATTTTCTATTTATATGAGAAGGCAGGGTGTTTAAAATTATCTTAGCAATTATGAGTTTGCATACTTATCTTTGAGAGCTTTGTTTGCTAAGAGAATTTAGAACACCCTGATATAAATTTCATCTCTTATAAATATAAAACAATAAGTAGTAAGATATTTTGAACACCTTCGGTGCTTGTAACAATATGACGATTCGAACTGCGTAAAACAAATGACTTACATATTTTTCAGATCATTTTGACAACTCTAGACGCTCATATCAATTTGACGCTGACTGTACCAGATAAATTTAAGTAAGTAAGTAAAAGTAAAAAGATTTTTATTTTGTCAAAACAGAGGCACTTTTAAATTAAACTTAGATTAAGAGGCGAACCTAACGAGTTTGGCCTCTCAAACTAGGCCTAGATCTTACAAACACGGGGTCCCCGTGGCAAAAAAACTCGAATTTCATAAAATTCAAAATTTTTTCTTTGATTCATAAATATTTAAAACACGACTGAGAAAAAAAATTACGATAAAAAAAAATCATGAAAATGCACTGTTTCGCACATCATTTGGTCTAGATCTCAGGAACCCTGCGGTCTATTGAAATGATTTATGTCTTGATACGTAGATTATCACTAATTTTTTGTTTGTTGGAGACCAGTTTTGTAATAAGTTATGTAGTTTTCTTGTAATAAACAATAATTTGATTTGGCGCAGAAGACAGAAACTGACAAAATCGGTCTCAACTCAGCATGTGCTATGGTAGAGCAGAGAGAGATATAGAGATCCTACCATAGCGCTGGTCTTCCGTGGAGACCGTGGAACTCAACACTATCCCCATAGAAATAAAGTCCATGTCAAAACTAGTTCTTCCACCCAACGTCTTTTGCGAAGTGCTTTGTGAGAGTTCCACGTAAAGTTGATTTTGAACCGGTCGCGAACGGACGTCCGGACGGATATCCGGAACTTCGCCGCAGTTGTACATTAATGTCAACATATGTATGAAGCTGGGGAAAATATCGGTAAAATACATTTGTTACAACATGATAGTCTAGGATCAGGACTTCTGATAATAATGAATACTAGTTTCTGCCCGTGGCTTCGCACGCGTTGTTTCTAAGGAAACGTTTTAAGGTTATCTTTATCCCATGGGAACTGATTTACGGGATAATAAGGAGCCTATGTTTTATTCTGGGCCCAGAACTACCTGTATGCAAAATTTCAGCCCGATCCGTTCAGTAGTTTTTGCGTGAAAGAGTATCAACGACGATTATTGACGACCTCTGTGACCCTAACAACTAATTATATAAATAATAAATAACACACAGCAACATCTTGACGACCGATGTGGCGCGGTGGGCGAAGGTCTGCTTGCGACGCAGGAGGTCGCGGGTTCGATTCCCGCCTCGGAACAATTGTGTGTACGATCTGCAGATAATTGTTCCGGGTGTTCTGGTCGTTTTCTATGTATAATAAAAAATATCTATCTATGTAATGTATTGTATTATGTATATCAGTTATCTAGCACCCATAACACAAGCTCTGCTTACCATGGGGCTAGGTAATGCTGTGTGAATTGTCCATTATTTAATTTATTTATTTAATCAAACATCCATCCATACATACAAACTTTCACGATTATAATATTATAATAATATTTTAGTGGGATAACATAGAAGGTAGATCAGAAGTAGAATTTGAAGAATTATAAGAGATATAGAAAGAGTTAGGAGGGTAAAGTTAGATTTCAGATCTCAACAACATTATTTCTTACAAAATTAACACATAGACTACAATTTGATATCGTAAATTATTATCGAATAAGAAATACGTGTTATTAATTTTCTTTTCATTAAAACTTTGAGTGCTGAAATCACACGGTATGTGTTTTCTACAAGTAACTAATATGCGTAAATCCACACTAGCGCAGCGGCTGAGAAAATACAGATCTGTGTGACTCAGCACAGCCGTAATATTTTTCGAACGAAATGCATGTGCGGCGCAACACAACCGCTGTGTAGAGCGGCAGCAAGAATTTTTTAGGTTAAAAAAAAGATCGCAGTCGTCGAAAAAAATCGCAGTGAAAGTGTTAAAAATATTAAATAAGTCAATCATCTTCCCATACAAACGTGGAAGTGTAACTAGACTTGTTTGGGAAAGCGTGGAAAGTATTTTTAAAAAACAATTAAAATTAAATTGAATTTGAATTTAATATTCTTAATGGTTTTACAATGGTAGCTTAATTACGACTGAGGCTTTGAGTGTGGAGTTCTCGCATCACAGGACGTAGATAAGAATGTCCAGACGCTAAGTCAGCGAAAAAACGTGAGAAAGGGCGTGTGGGCGTTAGATATTAAACAAGGAATATCCGATGTTATGTTACGCAGAATACAGACCTTGATGCCATAACTCCTCCCTCCTGTAGTTCGAGATTATCCTCGGGATTATCTCGAATTTCCCCCGTTTTACAAAATAGTTGCTTAACTCTATGTTTAAAAGCTAATAATAAAAGACAAAAAGTTAATAGAACGCAAAACGTTAAATTTCCTACACTAATACTTTTATAATCTAGGGCACTATGATTAATTCCACTATCACTATTAATTTCACTTCCACTTTTCTGCAATAAGTAATTCAGGAACTGAATGTCGGCAAGATCGATTCCATTGAGATTGACGGGTTTCCTCTGGATATCCGATGAACTGGACAATATTTTAGGTAAGTTGACTACAGGAATCTTTGTAAAGATTATGTTTTTCCCATGAGTCAGATGTCTCTTTAGATTCAAATTCTTTATCTTAATTTGACAATCATCGTCTAATGTAAGGAGATACGTTCCACAGATGTTTTCTTGGGTTATCTCGTTCTCGCAATACTTGGTAAGTGACGTATCAGTTTTGGTGTAAATTATCCAACGATTAGGCTGTATGAGAAAAGCCTTAATTTCATTGATGGTTACAGGAACCTGGTGACAGCTCGAGATGTTGGTAGAAAATGTCATGAGCTCCGTGATACATGCGTCTTCAGCTAGTGGCGGTTCATCGCTCTCAAAGCACAGGAAACGAGCTTCTTCGATTTCTCGGCATGACTGGGAGAGCGGCTTCGCTTTCGACCCTTTCATAAGGATGTAAGGATATTTGGGTAGTATAAGGACTGTCTGGTGGGTTACTCTGTCGTCAATGGGCAAGGGAGTCAATTTAAAATAGTTAAAAACTTCATTTGTTATCAAAGGGATTTGCATAATTAATTTTATCTGATTTTGTTTGATATATGCTTTCATCTCTATACATTGCTCTAATTTGACAATATTTTCACGATTCACTGAATACACTAATTTATTCGTTTTTTCAATCTCTTTTAACAATGCAATAATTTCCTTAGTATCTAAAACAGATGGGTGTAACAATTTATTTCTTGCAAAAGTTATAGCCGTTTCAATTTCATTCAATCGCATGTAGAGAGTTTGGAAGTTATGCAGAAAGACGTTATATATATGAATAATTTTGTTACCAACTTGAGTTAATTTCGAATCATTTAAACCACGATTAAGATCTTGAATACTACTTTCAATTTGAATGAAATTGCTTTTGGTAGAGTTGGCTATTTTTGTGAATTTACCCACCATTTCGGCGACTATTGTCATTTTCTTATCAACCGCGTCTTGCTTCGATTTTACTTCATGAATTAACTTTTCATACAATACTGCGTCGTCATTATCCAGATTACCTGTTATCGTCTTGATAAAAGTACCAAGAGGATTTAAGAGACCGCGCTTAGATCTAACCGATGGAATCAATTGCTCATACTTTTCTAAAGTTATATTCATGTTAAAATCGGTTTCTAATTCAACTTCAGCGAAATCATAATCAAAAGATTTGTTAGAGTTTTGAATTTGGCTCTTAAGTCTTACATAACTATCAATATTTAATTCTAATTGCTCTCGAATGTGTTTTAAATCTAAGATTTTTATGAGAGTCCACGTATCATGGCTAACAACAGCTTGACCTTCCTTTATAGGTAACAGCCCCGGATTCTTGTCAATCGGCTGCAGATGAAGGGCCTGGCTGCGGATCACTAGGACCACCAGGAGGACCAACCTGTGGAGGACGTTTTATATCTTTAATGGGAACTTTAGTATTCCGATTATGAGTTACTATTGGTACAATATTTCGTTGAATGGCTCCGATGACTTGAGCTTTCTGATATCGAGGTTTATCTTTACTACGCCTAGTATTCACTCCTTTGATAAATACCGTATCACCAACATCTATGTCAAATTCCTTTTCTCCCCCACGTTTCTCTATTGACGCTGATTTTTTATCAATGATTTTATCTGTAAGATATTTATACAAGAACTTTGTTCGTTTAGAGTGTTCTTTAACCAATTGCTGTGTAAACTGTTTATTAAAATCTACATAAAATGTGCTGTTAGATTCGGTGTGACCAAAAACTACTTCAAACGGCGTAAGGCCGGTGGTAGTGTGGATAGAGTGGTTATACGACATTATAGCGTAAGCCATAACAGATGCAGCGTCAGTGATCTTTTGTTCGTATTTTGCTATACGGTAGATTTCTATAAGGGTTGAATGGAATCTCTCAACTATCCCCATAGAGTTGGGATTATGAGGAGTACCAATGTGTAGATCGATCTTATAAAATGACATCATTTCCTTCATGAGCGTATTATTGAACTCGGTTCCTGGATCCGAGCTTATTCTACAAGGTGTTCCGTATAAAGAGAAGTATTTTATGAGTGCTCGTATCGCTTCAGGGGTGGATTTGGTGCTGATTTCAAACGCTTGACCAAGTTTGCTGAAGGCATCTACTATTGTCAGGTAATGTTTTCCTTCGATTGAAAATGTATCTATAAATAACTCCTGAAAGGGTTTAACTTGAGTCTGTGATAACTGTAATTCTGGTTTAAAGGGTTTTCGATCGTATTTCATTTTTTTACAAAGTTCGCATGCATTGATGATGCTGGCTACTGTGTGGTCCATGTTATTCCAGTAAAAGGTACGTCTTAGATGTACTAACGTCTCTTTTATTCCCCTATGACTATTTTTACCCTCGTGATATTTAAGCACAATATTTCGTTGTTCCTCTTCGTTATCTACATAAACTACTCTCTTTGTACACTCATAAAATTTAACCGTGCCCTTTTGAAAGAGCGACAGGGTGACTTCCGAAAACTGTTTGCGGTGTAATGCGTCTTCAAAATAAAAGAAATATTTTATTTTGGGTCGAATATAGCTTTTCAGAAATCTTTTAATCAATTCCGAGTTATTTGTTGGTAAGTGAACTTCTAAAACCTTTTGTTTTGGCCTAGATAAGTCTTTGACCGACAACTCATCTCTGTTCCAGGTATGAACCAGAATCTGATTCGGTTTCGTGTCAATGGCCTCTTGGAGGATAAGGATACCATCCGTGTCTAAATCGTGCGCCGAATGTATGGTGCATATGCTTTCTGCACGGCCTTCAGAGGCAGTGATGGTGCTACTACCTAAAGATGGAATCGAATATGGAGACCGCCTACCGCCGGCTATTATTGACTTATTGCTCTTCTCTGATCCAGACGATATTGTTATAGGGGATGGTGTTCTTTGACGAGGGGTAGAGCCTCGAGAGTCTTTATTTTGTTTTTTACCCAGCCGAGCAATTTCCTGGGTTAAATCATCTATATGCCGCTGGAGTTTTTGTTCCTTACTATCTAAATTTACCTTCATAGAAATATCATCATTTTCTCCTAGAACATTAAGCCTAATTCGAGATAAAGCGTCTGCATTTAAATTTAGTCTGCCTGCTTTATGTTGAATATCATAATCAAATTCCGATAATCTTAATTTCCATCTTGTTAATTTACTGTTTGGTTCTTTTAATGATTTAAGCCAGGTCAAGGGTCTATGGTCGGTGAAAATCATAAATTTTCGCCCATATAAATAAGGACGAAAATGTTTCACAGCCCATACTATTGCAAGTAGTTCCTTTTCGATGGTGCTGTACCTTGTTTCAGCGTCATTCAAAGTCCTACTCGCGTAAGCTATTGGCTTATCATTTCCTTTTGGTCCTTGTGACAGGACAGCTCCTACTGCAAAGTTGGATGCATCCGTCGTAAGGACGAATGGTTTAGAAAAGTCGGGAAATTGTAAGAGCGGCGCGTTTGTTAAAAGCTCTTTACACTTTTCAAATGCGTCGATGTATTCCCTTTTTGTGTAATCAATTTTATTCCTTTTTTTTAAACAAAACGTAAGTGGCTGTGTCAATTTAGCAAAATCTTTTATGAATTTACGATAATATCCTACTAGACCGAGAAAGCTTTTGATTTCTGTCGTTGTTTTTGGTAAGGGAAATTTCATGACTGCTTTAATTTTGTCGTCATTAGGTAAAAGGCCGTCTTTGGTGATGATGTGACCTAAATAAAGGACCTCTTTCCTAAGGAATTCACATTTGTCAAGGGTTACTTTCAAATTAGTTTCCCTGAGTCGTTCGAATATTTTTCGAAGCTTGTCTACATGTTCTTGGAGGCTAGATGAATATACTATGATATCATCGAGATATACTAAGCAGTGGATACCTTGAAGACCTCGCAATATATTATCCATAGCTCGTTGAAACGTCGCTGGGGCTGTTTTTAAGCCAAACGGAAGCCTTTTAAATTCGTAGTGGCCTGTTTGGGTTGAAAAAGCCGTCTTTGATCTATCCGCCTCATTGACTTCTATTTGATGATACCCACTAGCAAGGTCTAAGGTGCTAAAGTATTGGGCTTTACCTATCTTATCTAGAAGGTCCGTGATGTTGGGTAGCGGATACTTATCATCGACTGTGATTTCATTTAAACGACGATAATCGATCACCATTCTATATTTTCTTTCCCCGGATGCGTCAATTTTTTTTGGAACTAGATGAACTGGGGCACTCCATGGAGAGTGTGAATCTACAATTACGTTATCTGCCAAAAGTTTATCTACCTGTTTATGAATTTCATGATTAAGAATAGGTGGGTGTCGATAGGGTCGAATATAAATCGGGTCTTCGTTGGTTGTCCTGATGTTATGTTTCACTTGGTTTGTGAAGGACAAAGGTATTTTATCGCTATAAAATATGTCGCGGTATTCGTTACACAATTTATAGATATTTTCGCGTTCTTCCTTATTCATGTGGTCTAACCGTAACCTTCCTAAGTTCTCTTTCAAAATATCATCAATCATGCATTCATCTTTCGTAAAATTTATCTCGCATTCCTGATTTTCAAATACCGTGACTTTAAAAGGTTCCTTGAACTGAATTTTATAAGGGATTTCTGTAACATTTTGAATGATTGTTTCAGCAAAATAGTTCTCACATCTAACTAGAGCGCTAGGCATGCGAACGCCTTCCTGAAGCTGAAGGAACTCCAAGATAGCATCACCAGTTTTCAGGGTCGTGGGAATTTTAACCCTAGCCTCAGTTCGTGGCGGTACATCAATCTCATAAGGTGGATTATAGACTATTGGAATTGCCGCATTGTGTGTTACTAACATTTGATTGCACATATCGATGTTAGCTCCTAACTTTTTCAGGAGGTCAGATCCTATCAAGCCGTCATATCGTCCGTCAACATCATAAACGTAGAATTTATGAGGAAGCGTACTCCTAAAGGTCTTCAGTAGTGGTATGTATATGATCTCATTGTGCATACTTTGAGCATGGGTGCTTACCACTGTAAACGGTTCGTAGTATCTAAATTCGTTGAAAAATTCATGAGCTTTAGCAGGGCTTATAAAAGACCTACTACTTCCGGTATCAATCAAAAACTTTGCGCCTATTTCCGGGATGTCAATGTGAGGCAATTTCATTATACTGTTGCAATAGTTTAAGTTTATTACCTGACCGTATCCTTCGAGGCAGTTTCCTGAAAATTTTCAGGTTTCTGCGTGTCCAAACAGATATTGTCCGTATTTACTGTATCCGTGTTGACATATTCCGGATTCAATGAATTGTTTCCTTCTAACTCAATGTAATTGCAATCACCTACAGGATACTCTGCATAGGCATACATATCATCCATACTCATATCATAACCACTATCAAATCCATTGCCATCCATAAAATACAGATCGTTCGCAATCATATTTTGTCTTATCGGAGCAGTGCGCATTGATACGTCTGTATCTTGAAGCCTAGGAGCTTGAACCTGTTGTGGGGACGCACCAAATTTATTTTGGTTTTGAAGTTGGTTTTGTGGAGGGATCCCGAATTTGTAAGCTCCGTATTGGAACGGTACACGTTGTGGGACCGCTTGAAAGCCTGAGCCAAAATTACGTTGCGGTACGTTCTGAGGCATGCCGAACCGGAAGCCTTGAGGAGGCGGTGCAAAACGCATTTGTGGAACAAAGCTTGGTCTGAACCCACCTTGATTTTGAGGAACGCCGAATCTAAAGTTGTTTTGAGGTGTGCCAAATCTGAAATTATTCTGTGGAATGCCGAATTTAAAACCTTGACCTTGAACCGCCGGGGTTGGCTGAGCAAGCAGAGGTTTTGGTGTGTTTTGTGAATTTTGTGCGCTTGGTAACTGCGCCGCTGTTTGTTTTAGTAATTTAGTTTTCGCATCATACTGAAATTTGAAATTTACCTCTTCCGTTACAATACTCAAGGCGTTCTCTAAATTAGAACAACCCTTCAACCTCACAATACGAATCATGTCTTCCGGTAAGTTAAACAAAAACGTGTTTAGAGCCATATTATTATATACAATCATTTTTGCAGCTTTGATTCCTTCATCGGCTAGTCTATTTACCTTTGCAAATAAACAACTTCGCACGTTCTGGATTCTGTGACAGAATTGTATGTATGTTTCCCCTTGTTTCATTTTTAACTGCTCAAGTTCAATCGCTATGCACTCTTCAGATCTAGGATCACCGAAATGTTGGGTAAGTAGCTCTTTCAGTGCATCATACGATGCGATATTTGGATGGTCGCTAAGTAGAGTCGCAGCTCTACCAGTAAGTCTACTCGATACTGCATGGAACAAGTACAACTCTTGTTCTGCGTTTCCCGCAATAGAGGCGCCCCTGATGACATAATCACATTTCGAAAGGAAAAGATTTAAGTGATTTTCCTCCCCGTCATACCTAGGAATAAGGGACAAAGTGTCCTTAGGTATAGCCTTAACAGTAGACATTTTGCTTATACTAATTAACTCTATTGAATTGAGTACTATACTAAGCTATAATCGAACGAATTTAATTTAAAATACACTGATTTACCAATTTTTGTGTAAACCAATAAGCCTATTTTAGGGCTAACTAAAGTACTTAAATCTATTCAAATTAACTGCGAGAATGAGGGAATGCCGATTTCTTGTGCAAACCAGTTTACCTATTTAAGTGCAAACAAAATCAGATAAACGCAATTAATAAGCCCGACGATTTGAGTTCGGGGAAAAGGGTGGAAAAGACACAGGAATATAACACAGGAAGTGAAAAGGTTTACTCACAAGCTGCTCGATCCCATGTCCTCCGTGAGCCGAATTAGAGCCACAATCACACGCGATCACCGGGAGTCAAATTTATTTGGTTCTTGGTTTCCACGTCCGCGTAGAGACGGTTCCGGAACTTCGCGTTATCACTAGACCGATTTTGGGGTTTTCGCGATTGCGGATTCACGGGAAATGCGTGGAAAATCCGATAGGCTGCGCCAGACTTGTTTGGGAAAGCGTGGAAAGTATTTTTAAAAAACAATTAAAATTAAATTGAATTTGAATTTAATATTCTTAATGGTTTTACAATGGTAGCTTAATTACGACTGAGGCTTTGAGTGTGGAGTTCTCGCATCACAGGACGTAGATAAGAATGTCCAGACGCTAAGTCAGCGAAAAAACGTGAGAAAGGGCGTGTGGGCGTTAGATATTAAACAAGGAATATCCGATGTTATGTTACGCAGAATACAGACCTTGATGCCATAACTAACTACTCACTGTTTGATGTTGACTATACAAAACTTAGGTACTTAATTTTATATAGCTTTATATAATAGGCTTAGCTTGGAGCTAGATAAAAAAATAAAAAATAAATAAATAATGCTGGACAATTCACACAGCATTATCTAGCCCCATGGTAAGCAGAGCTTGTGTTATGGGTACTGGATAACTGATATTTATATTTTTTATTATACATAGAAAACGACCAGAACACCCGAAACAAATATCTGCAGATCGTACACACATATGTTCCGAGGCGGGAATCGAACCCGCAACCTCATGCGTCGCAGGCGGACCTTCGCCCACCGCGCCACATCGGTCGTCAAGATGTTGCTGTGTGTTATTTATTATTTATTTAATTAGTTGTTAGGGTCACTAAACATTATCAGAATACGCATTAATAAAAAAGAAATAATAATAATTAATGATGATGATGAATATACTCCATAACACGTTCAAACCAAACACGTAAAACCCATGATTCCACCCAGAATCACCCCATGATGTACATTATTTATATTTCCCTTCGCCCTTTCATGAATCAAAATTAGCTGTGAGATACCAACGATGGGATAGGATTATATCGGATGAGACGCATCCACCGCGAATTTTATTGAACTGAGAGTACGAAAAATGGATATGGCGCTTTCGTAAAAAAAAAATGATTTACTAGCTGCGCCCCGCGGTTTCACCCGCGTGGTGATAGGTATTTTTGGATAATATACAATTTATCTTTATAAATTTTAGCCTATGTGTTATTCTGATGCAGCTATGTTATTGTAAAGTTTCATTAAAATCCATTCAGTAGTTATTACGTGAAAGAGTAACAAACATCCATCCATCCATACTTATAAACTTTCGCGTTTATAATATTAGTAGGATTTCTAGCCATTATCGTCCCACTGCTAGGCAAAGGCCTCTCTTTTCTCCTTCCACTCCTCGCGATCCAATGCTGCAACAGGCCATGATGGAAGATGTGCCTTGAGCTCGTCGCGCCATCTCATCCTGGGCCTTCCACGTCGCCTCTTAGCGTTGGGTGGGCTCCATTCGAAAAATATAATGAAATAAAAAAATATTTATTAGACACAACACGGAATCAAACCAACGCCCGAATACTTAAACGCATCTCAGTTTCTAGCACATCTTAAATAGCAATTTTTGACAGGTTTCAATGAAAATCTGTCATAAATCGTCACTTGAGATGGGCTTTAATCTATACTATCTATAAAGAGGAAAGGTTTGATTTTTGTTTGTTTATATTGAATAGACTCCGAAACTACTAAACCGATTTGAAAAATTCTTTCACCGTTGGGAAGCTACACTATCCCCGGTGAACATAGGCTATATTAAATTTTAGAAATGTGAAATTCGAATTTAACGCGGGTGAAACCGCGGGAATCAGCTAGTCTGCGATACGTTTGAGTATTTGGGGGCTAGTAACATATATAAGACAACTTAGTAGGTACTAGACAACTCACTCAACAGACAAAAAAGTGAATATAAGTTGTAAGTTTCTAACACAAGTAGAATTAAAAATAACAAAAAGGCTTACTTTTAACACTTTGACTGCGGTTTTTTTTCGACGACTGCGGTCTTTTTTTTACCTAAAAAATTCGTGCTGCCACTCTACACAGCGGTTGTGTTGCGCCGCAAATGCGTTTCGTTTGAAAAATATTACAGCTCTGCTGAGTCACAAAGATCTATTTTTTCTCAGCCGCTGCGCTAGTGTGGATTTACGCATATTAGTCACTTGTAGAAAACTCATACCGTGCGTTTTCAGCACTCAAAGTGTTAACGCTTCCTCTGCCAGGCTTCTGCAATAGGACAAGCAATGTAAACGAAATGCGAAACAGGCCTAGCCTAGTACGGGGGTTACTGACCTCAACCAATCAACTCTAAAATGTAAAAATATGTACATAAATTAAGGTGTTATTTTATTATTTGTAAACTTTTGATAAATAAACTTTTTGTATTTTTTTTTATTGCACGTTGCACGTTTTATTGCTGAAGCCTGTCTCAGCAATAAAACGTCTCAGGCAAACATTGTCTCTAAACTAAAGAAGATAAAATCACTACCGACAAATAAAAAATATACACCTAAAGTTGATCCTTGGAGTCATCCCCTTTCGGCTATGTACGATTATCATTTTCATCATCATCATCAGCCTATATTAGTCCACTGCTGGACATTGGCCTCACCCAATGAGTGCCCTGTCTTCAACTTGACCCATCAAACGTGACGGGCAAACGTGTTCTTGAGTAAAGACCACGACTCGGTAAACGTAGTGTTAGTCCACAGCTGGACATTCTTCTTTTATTTGTATATCAATTTAAGATATTTCTTTATTTCTCAAAAGATTAATAACTACTGGTGATTATTAATCTTTCTTTTGTGTAGCCACCTCCGTCCGATTCACACATCTTCATACAAAGATGAATATCAAATCGCACAAATGACCCGCGGGCGTCCAGCCCCATCTGATATCAAACCCTCGAAATAACAGAAAAATCACAAAAATAAAAGAAAAACCCGAGAATCTTCTGCAGAATTCGTACAAATCTGATAACTGGTGAATTACCCTATTGATCTGAGAAAGGGTAACAACGAAGACGGGGAAAACGGGGTTCTGTAGGTTATGGTGAAAACGGTTATACAAGCGTAGCGCTTCATAAAATGTTTTTATTTCTTCTCCCTTGATACTTAAGATATATTTATAATTATAGATATATAGATAACACTTTATTACACCACACAAAACAGAAAATAATACAGAGATAAAAACTTAGAATAAAGGTATAAAGGGCGGCCTTATCGCTGAGAGCGATCTCTTCCAGGCAACCTTGGGATGGACTGGACATGAACGAACAATATAGACGGTGGCACTTTAATAAATAATTGGTAACAAATACACTAAATACCTACATTACAAACATTATTATAAACTTACATAGACATAAGATAAGGCTATCAATATTTCATATGGATAAATAATGCTGATGCAGCAGTTTTTGAATATTGGGAGTGATTTTGCACGTCTGATGTCCAGAGGGAGAGCATTCCATAGACGGGTAGCTTGTACAGTGAATGATTTGTCATAGAAAGAGGTAGAGTGAGCAGGGACTTTCAAGATGAATAATTATGCATCTATTATATTGTTTCTTATGCAGGTATACATATTATATGTGTAGGCGCCACGCTTTGGATAGACACTGAGTGAGAGCACGTACACCGAGGCGTACAAAGGGACGCTACCTGCTCCGGGCCGCGCCGCCCGTACCTGAGCGACCGCTCGTTGACTTGTTTACCCCAACCGTATTTAAGCCGAGCGCGCGGCAGCAACAGGCAGTCTCGCTTCAGCTTTCGTTGAGTGCACATCCCGCCCTAGTTCGTTCGGATTATGGTAGTTGATGCGTATCGATTATAGTGGTATAGATTATTAGAATAAAAGTATTGACGGTGTAATTCCTGGTTTTGTTAATGTCTGAGCTACTCCCTCTACGACATATGTATACATAATGTTTAGCATTATATATTTCTTTTAGATATAAAATATCACTCATATAGATATAAAATATCATAAATATTGTTACTACTTATTTTTATTTATGTTAGCACGCCAACCATCATATATTATACATGTGTTTCCTGGTCGGCAGGTAGAAAAAGCCTCGGCATTAAGCCCACCCTTTGTGCCCTTGTAGTGAAATAAAGTTTTAAATAAATAAATCTATATATGTATGTCGACGACCGATGTGGCGCGGTGGGTGAAGGTCCGCCTGCGACGCAGGAGGTTGCGGGTTCGATTCCCGCCTCGGAACAACTGTGTGTACGATCTGCAGATATTTGTTCCGGGTGTTCTGGTCGTTTTCTATGTATAATAAAAATATTTATCTATGTAATGTATTGTATTATGTATATCAGTTATCTAGTACCCATAACACAAGCTCTGCTTACCATGGGGCTAGATAATGCTGTGTGAATTGTCCAGCATTATTTATTTATTTATTATGTATCTATATATATAAAAGAAAGTCGTGTTTGTTACAACACTTATAACTCGAGAACGGCTGAACCGATTTGGCTGAAAATTGGCGGAGAGGTAGCTTAGAACCAGGAGTCTAACATAGGACATTTTTATCATTTAAACTATTTTACACATAGATTTCCACGGGGGCGAAGCCACGGGGCGCAGCTAGTAATAAATAAAACTATCTTCGGATCGCTGCTGCTATTGCTGAGGACCGAGATGAGTGGAAGAAGGGGAGGGAGGCCTTTGCCCTGCAGTGGGACACCCCGGGCTAATATAATAATAATAATGTGTAGCCATCGCCTTTAGATTAACTTCTCAAAGGGCCTCTGTGCTGTTGGCTTCGGCCCCACGCAAGCCTTCCAAAGGACCGGGTCACTTTATGGCCCGAGATCATGGTCAATGAGAGACATAATAATAATAATCTTCGGATCGGGCTGAAATGTTGCATTCAGGTAGTTTCAGGCCTGTTATAAAACAAACGCTATTTTTATTCCATAAGTCAATCCCCATGGGATAGAAATAACCATGAAATAAAGTTTCCATATAGCCAGAAAACTGGTCTTCACCTAGTTCAGGCACCCGCATTGTTATTTCCATCAGAATTTAAGTAATGTAATACTTTTTAGTT
The DNA here is from genome assembly GCA_943735965.1 of Eupithecia abbreviata. Lineage (NCBI taxonomy): Eukaryota > Metazoa > Arthropoda > Insecta > Lepidoptera > Geometridae > Eupithecia > Eupithecia abbreviata. The sequence goes on along the minus strand of OX030998.1, from coordinate 7,483,033 downwards.
ACTCTTTAGCTCGTAGATATATAATTTTTGAATAAATTATTTATTATAGAAACAACGCGTGCGAAACCACGGGCAGAAACTAATTTATAATATTAGTGTGATTAGTGCAATATCATGCTACGGTTTCAGAGTTAAGTCGCGGGCAAACACTAGTATCTTATTCAATTCAAACCACAGATTGAAACTAATACAAGTTGAACAACAAATCAAATCCAAACAGCGCTGAGTTTAAGTTCAAACAAGTTGCGGGATAAAATACGTCGAAACATTTGAAACATTTTGTAGAACAAGTTCTGGAACCGATCGTCGGTTTCATGTAGTTACATATTTCTATCGGGTCTTGGACTGACAGGGACGTAGCAAGGCCCTGCAGGGGTATGGGGTTCTGCACCCGAACACAATACTTGCCTGGCAGAGATCGCTCCAAGCGATAAGAACGCCCTTTGTACAACACATTCTGTATTTGTCTTTTTCCTGTTTAGTGTATCTGTTTTATTTGGTGTAGAATAAATATTTATTGTATTTTATTGTATTGTAATACTTGGCATTTTCCCAAACAGGGCAGGGGCGTAGCTATAAGACAAAGATTTAAGGAGTTTCACGACGATAGTTTGCATATCAATAACATAAAACATACAATCTAGTATTTGTAATAATAATAATGCTGGACAATTCACACAGCTACATCTAGCTCCAAGCTAACAGCCCTTAACAATCTACAGATCGTGCATATATTTGTCCCGAGGCGGGAATCGAACCCACAACCTCCTGTATCGCTGGCGACCTTCACCCTTCACGCCACAGAGGTCGTCAAAGTACGAGCAAAGCTGCAGGCAGAACTTAGTGAAAAAATTAACCCCAGAAGCCCATGTCATGCAGTATTGTTCATAGTTAATTATTTATTTTATTTAAGTATTGATAACATTTGTTACAGGTCTCATCATCATCATCATCATCATCAGCCTATATCAGTCCATTGCTGGACACAGGTCTCATATTATTATGCAAGAAATAAAAGAAATAAAACCAGGTTATTGTGATGGATGGATGGATGGACTGGGTAATCGGGCTATAGGGGAGATTGCGCACGTCTGCCATAAACAAGTCAATCAAAATGTCTTATTATTATTATTACGTGTGACTTGTAACTTGTTATTAATAAAAAAATTGTATTTGTTTGTATTTGTATTTGTAATACATTAGGTATTATCTTAAAAACAAGCTATGCACAATAGATTTCCACTTCACCCGCTTGGAAATCTGTTTCAAATGGTTTATAAATCCTTCTCTTGAATCACTCTATCTATTAAAAAAACTGCATCAAAATCCGTGGCGTAGTGTTAAAGATAGCTTTTGTACATAGGGACAGACAGACATCTAGAAGCGACTTTGTTTTATACTATGTAGTGATTACATTTTAAATTCTTTATAATTATACAAAGACCTAAATACAGGTCTGGATTTTAACCTTTGCCAGCTGAAGTAGCTAAAACTACACAGTCGTTCTGACGATGAGTTATCGTATCGAATATTGGTATTACTGGCAGCATCTCAAGAGATAGGGAAGAATTCTGCTGGAATGCCTTAGATATTTTTGTTTAAATGTCAAATCCCTATACAGGGTGGAACAAAAAGTAAGGACCAAACTTTCAACAAATAAGGCAAACGAATAATTAAAAAATATTACATTCATTTGTTACTTTCACAAACTTTAGGCATCTAATTTTAAAAATTATTACTTCAACTCAAGAAATTTATTACTCAGAATATAAAACTAAAATAAATAAAATAAATAATGCTGGACAATTCACACAGCATTATCTAGCCCCATGGTAAGCAGAGCTTGTGTTATGGGTACTAGATAACTGATATACATAATACAATACATTACATAGATATATATTTTTTATTATACATAGAAAACAACCAGAACACCCGGAACAAATATCTGCAGATCGTTCCGAGGCGGGAATGGAACCCATAACCTCCTGCGTCGCAGGCGGACCTTCGCCCACCGCGCCACATCGGTCGTCAAATGTACTGCAAGACCCGTAGCGGTCATTACAATGAGGTAATTGTTTAGATAGATAGATGGATAACACTTTATTACACCACACAAAACAGAAAATAATACAGAGATAAAAACTTAGAATAAAGGTATAAAGGGCGGCCTTATCGCTGAGAGCGATCTCTTCCAGGCAACCTTGGGATGGAATGGACATGAACGAACAATATAGACGGTGGCACTTTAATAAAAAAATATATTGTTTATTATAAAAATCATATATGTATGTAACATTACAGCCATTCAAAACTCAGTCGTTACATTATGCAAGTTATAAAAATGAAGAAAATAAAAATCACAAAAAAACAGACCAAGAAAATACTATATACGACTCGATTTACGATTTCGAATATATCAAATTCGACATTTTCTCTATTAGCCCTCAGCCCTAATAGATGCCCTGCTGCTAAACCACTGTGGTTGAAAGGGTTGGAAGCTAAGAGGTTCCTATAATTTCATCTGCCGTGTGCACATCAATCAATTTAGTCTACACGATAGAAATCGGGTTCGGTTCTTATAACCTGATTTCCAAGTCTATGACGAAAACCTGACGACCCAGACGAGTCCTGCGAAAGACTGCAGGTAGATGCTGGATGCGGCAAGCTAAAAACAGGGCACTAAGGTGCTCATTGGGGGAGGCCTATGTCTAGCAGTGTACTGCTAAAGGCTGATGATGATGGTGATGACGAAAATTGCTGTAGTCTACTAAATAAAAAAAAATAAAAAAAAGATTTAAATAAAACCGGCCAATTGCGAGTCGGACTCGCGCACAAAGGGTTCCTTCCCATTTCCTATAAAAACGGCAAAAAAATCTCGTTTGTTGTACGGGAGCCCCCTTGAATATTTATTTTCTTCTGTTTTTTAGTATTTTTTGTTATAGCGGCCACAGAAATACATCATCTGTGAAATTTGAACTGTCTTACTATCACGCTTCATGAGATTACAGCCTGGTGACAGACGGACAGACGGACAACGGAGTCTTACTAATAAAAATTACCCAAAGGGTAAAAAGGGACCCCCTTTTTACCCTTTGAGTACGCAACCCAATAATCTAACGAAGTAATAATTGACGGATGACGTCGATAGCACGGATCAACCAACCTTCATCATCATCATCAGCCTATTACAGTCCACTGCTGGACATAGGCCTCCCCCAAAGAGCGCCATAGCGCCCTGTCTACCAACCTTACCACCAAGTAACTACGGCGCGTCACTTAGTTCTTCCTACTAATATTATAAACGCGTTTGTGAGGATGTTTGTTGCTCTTTCACGCAATAACTACTGAATGGATTTTGATGAAACTTCACAATAATATAGCTTACATATCAGAATAACACATAGTCTACAATTCATAAAGATATATTACTGGCCAAGTCAAATCTAACCTACATAGATTTGACTTGGCACTCATTTGGATATCCATTATTTTTGCCGCGAAGCCCACCAATCATAATTTTTGTATTGAACTTGGCTCTCCTTTTTTACATTTATGTTTTTGGTGGGATTAAAAGTACAATAGGCGGCCTAGAATGCGGCAAAGAATTGAAGTGAACAGTAAAATAATTTTATTTGATAATAATTGTTAGTTTAAAGTATGACTTGTCTACGTGCTTATTTTGTAAGCATAAAGAAAATAAAATATGTTGAGTTTGAGTTATAGCTTTAACGTGCTAACTTAATATATGCCTAAGTAATTAAATAATACTTCAAGAAATATTTTTTTCGATTTCGGCGGGTCTTGAACCCGCAACCAAAGGTCCCGTACGTAAGTCCCTTCAAAGTATTTTTTTTTTGGGATATTATTTAAATTATTAGAGATTTACCCCAAATGCGAGGGATTTCGCATTATAATAACAGAAACCTTAATATATGCAGTAGTAGTCATATATTCGATTACCCAATTCTAGGTTCATTATGTTCAAATGATATGAAACCTTTTTGGTTCCGAAGATTTAATGATCACCACAGCATTTGAAAATAAAAGAAAAATTAAAATGACAGAAAACCTGTCATTCCACATTTTCTAGTAAAAAGAACAAAATGCAGAAAAAATTATAAAAGTTAAAAATCCAAAAAAAAACATAAAAACACTAAATCAAATAAAAATTAGAAAAGCGTCTATAAAATACAAAAAAAAATATCACACCATTTTGAAGAAAAACAATTATAATTCAAATATGCCTGTCCAGTACGGATGTTATAGGTGTTTCACCCATGGAACCTTTGCCAGGTAACTAAATAAATAAATAAATCATCATCATCTATTTTAGTCCACTACTGGACAAGGCCTCCCCCAATGAGCGCCATAGCGCCCTGTCAGCTTTACGCATCCAGCATCTGTCTGCAGTCTTTCACAGGTCGTCATCCCACCTGGTCTGAGGGCGTCCCACACAACGTTTATCCAATCGTGATCTCCACACAAGAACACGTTTACCCCAGAGGTTGTCGGTTCATCGCGAGATATGGCTGGCCCACTTCGGCTTGCTAATTCTTAGAACTTTGTCGATAACTTATATATAAATAAACTAGACGCGCCCGTGGCTTTGCCCGCGGGGAAATCTGTGTCAAATGGTTTATAAATCTTCCTCTTGAATCACCTATCTATAAAAAAAAACTGCATCAAAATCCGCTGCGTAGTTTTATAGATGAGAGCATGCATAGGAACAGACAGAAAGCGGGAAGCGACTTGTTTTATACTAAGTAGTGATGAATGCTGGACAATTTAGACTACTTTTTTTAACTAGGTGTCCTGGAAACTGCGATCCACAATGTACCTCCTGCTGGTACCCTAGCTGCTACAACTGCTTCTGAAAACCAGCTGAAACTTGGGACTTGAAGGTTGCTGGTTAGTAGGAGAGCACACTAGAAACTCTTCCTGATGGAAAGTGAAGATGCCACATCTTCGCTTTCCATCAGGAAGAGTTTCTACGACGATTTATCATGAAGGACAAGAAGATATCTATTCCTCTTAATTCTCTTCAATTAAATTAATAGATATATAGATACATTATTTATATACACACCTACAGTACACAGGAAAACAAAAAACATGAAACACATTTGACTAAAATAAGAAAAACAAACAATTATTAAATTAAAATAAATACAATACGATATACGTATCTTTATTGCACCATCAATACAAAAAAAATATGGGTAAGATGCCTGTGTGTGCTGCAGGATGTTAAAAAAATAAAAAATTAATAAATAAATAATGCTGGACAATCCACACAGCAATACCTGTACTGTCCACCCTGTCCACCCCATGGTAAGCAGAGCTTGTGTTATGGGTACTAGATAATTGATATACATAATACAATACATTATATAGATAGATATTTTTTATTATACATAGAAAACGACCAGAACACCCGGAACAATTATCTGCAGATCGTACACACAATTGTTAAAAGGCCTTGCGATTGCAATGTCTTGAATCTAAACAGGAGTTTGTAAACGAAACTACTTAAATCAAACCAATTATAGTCTCATTTTCGAGTCTAGAGGAAGATTTGAACTTACCTCAGTTCTTGACTTTCAGGTAACAGCAATAAAAACCACTAAAAAATGCTTCAGCTGCTACAATATAGAAATCACAACAATATTGTGGAAGATCTTAATGCAACCTTGCTTGTGGATCTTGATAGAAGATTGAAATGGTGTGATTTGGTGTTTTCGTTTGTTATTAATATAGTGGAATTTTTAATACGTTTTTGTTTCATTTCTCATGTTATAGGCAGTTGTCTCACCACTGCAAAACGACTAACTATCGGCTAATTTCTCGCTCAAGAAACGTACAGTTAGATTACATTCCGTGTAAACAAAAGAGATCATGTTCACACTGCCGGCGAGGACTCGCTTCACTAGTTTGTCGCTGGGCGACAAGAGCCAGGAAAAAAAAACACTCTCTCAGCGATCAGAAAACTCACGCCGCGCGCCGAGAGAGCAACCAGCGGTCATTTCTTTAGAATGCGGACTGTCGTTTGGCCGCCGCGAGCGAGTGATGCGAGTAATCGCTCGTCTAACTCGCACAATCGCTTATAGCGGAGCAACACAACTATCGGAACTACGTACTCGCTCCCCGCTTCACGCCGACTCGTTTCTATATTCTAGCTCTGCTCGCTACTCGTTCATCGTTCCCGGTGAGACAACAGCCATAGGCAGGTAATTCGAAAGCTTTAAGAAATGCATGTTATTTCTGATCTTAAGGGCTGTGGATTTTGTTTTTTTTCTAGGTAAATAAAACAGATAATGTATGTTCAAAATCAAAAATTGCTCTTTGTTGCCACCTTTTTCATACACGTTTTTCGCCGTACAAATTTACGGTTAATTCACCGTGTGTAGGCTCGGTCGCCAGTTTTGTATGCATGCCCTCCGACCAGGTGGGATGACGACCTGCGAAAGACTGAGGGCGCTATGGCGCACATTGGGAAGGCCTGTGTCCAACAGTGGACTGCTATAGGCTGGTGATGATGATGCTGATGACGTAAAATTCGACAAACCATGAAAAAAAACTCTGTTTCTTCTCTATGACAATCGAAAAAAAAAAACAAAACACCCATCATTGTCATTCTGTCACAAAAAATATATTCACTTATTTTGTCATTACATTTTATAGAAAATCAATCAAAAACTGAAATAAAAATATCTCTCTAGAAAAATCTTATAATATCCACCAAATTAAAAATTATCAAAACAACGCAGGAATATTCGAGTGATCGAATAATCTAATTCGAATATTCGAAAGAAATATCCATCCTATAAAATCTGGTAACATCCAGAAAATTTGTATCAAAACGAAGGAATATTTGAATAATCGGTTTGGTATAATTCGAATAATCGATTTGGTATAATTCGAATAATCGGAAGCCAAGATGCCGTACCAGACGGGATGCTACCGCGCCTTCACCCACGCCACCTTCTCCAGGTGTCCTAGCGGCTGCGACCGCTGCATGCCCGGCTGTAGCTGCTGTCCCTGCGTCCAGGGTTGCTGCTGCAGCCCCGTCGGACCCTGCTGCAACGTACATGGAAACTATACCTAATGGCTAAGAGCATGAACCAATGGTAAAGTGATAAGAAAATGTCTGTTTGATAATACATATTGTGGAAGTTCAGAGTGTTTTGTTTTATTTTTGTGATACGCGCAGGACAGATTCGTTGCGATGTCTAATTTTGCAAACTTCTAACTGTGGCGTTGAACAAAATTACCGTGACACGGTTGCCGAACCAAGCGCCATACGATTAAATGACACGGGTCCTGTGTCTTCAGCTATGTGAAAAAAAGAAAACAGCGTTTTTACAATTTTTACGTGGTTCTTAGCATAAAACTTTTAGTTTACATTCGAAATCTAACGTGAACGGTCAGGAACGTAGTTTCAAGTGATAAAAAGTGGAAAAATAAGTGTATTATTGGAAATGGATGGTAAGTGGCTTTTTTAACCCATATATGCCCAGGAGCACAAAAACGACCCAAACTTTCTTCATCCGCTTGGATGCCACTAAAATAAAAATCATTAATAATAAATTGTGTTTTACGCTATCTTTGTATTGTATGATGATATAGCTAATTACCCGTCGCAGTTTACATGTCAACACAGCTCAATTTCGGTCAGTTAATTGCAGTGCAAGTTGTGACTTGATTTTTATCGCGAAATTTATGCACCGGCTCCGACAAAAATGTAAGTAATTATTTATTTATTTGGATTTTAGTTTCTGTTTTTGAATTATTAGTAAAATAAATATATAATATAAGTACACAAGTAATAAGTTTTGTGTAAAATATGTTTTTCACCCCGTTATTAGAACGGATATTTTGATGGGTCACTACCGACCCTCTGGGCTGATATGATACAGAATGTTCTCCTTTTTTTCAGGTCACGTCGAGTACTGTATACGAAATTGTAGATGTCCTAGAGAGTTTGGGTGACGACGAAAATCTTCAAAAGTTGATGTCTATTTAGACGTGTGTTATACATTGTGATGGAGCAATATCAGATGGTGATTCGGGAGACAGAACACTGCGGCGATATTAAAAGGTTGAACTGACATCAGCTGCTTGCCCCCGCCGAGTTAATCTTACAATACACCCAAGATATTTAAGAGTGCGAGGTCCCTGAAGCTGTTACAGCAGCTGTTGCTCACCAGGTGTCATCAGCAAGGCTTTCAATCATCAACTCTGGAAGTACCGACCGATCCAGTCATCCCATCCACATCGAGGCAAACACGTAGTGCCGGATGTCAACCACAACCTAGAAAACGGATCGAGCGGGATCTGCATCAGTCTACTGGAGAGTGGATAGTTCTTATACCACGAGCAGTACATACATTGTCAGAAGCAAGTGAGAACATTGACTTTTTTGCACTATTTTTCGACCAGAAGTTGGTAAAATACATCGTGAAACATTCGGGGTGGCAGCCTCGGATACTGCTTACAAGCAGATCTGTATGAAGGAAGATCTGAAGCGCGGGAAACTGGTTTTAATGAACATGTAGTGTCAAAATTTACGGAAGCTATAAAGATCGTGTACCCAGACAGTTCATCCTCTGAATACTGTGATACCTTTTTCACATCACCGCCCCTCAGTCGCCCAATACAACAGATTTGCCAACATTGGCACAACAGAACAGATAATGGCCTGGAGCCTAAGCTGTATTGTTGATTTGTTTTGTTTGGTTATGTTCCTGATTTCTAATTATATGTATACTCGTATAAGAACCAAAGTTACCGACATAGCTCAAAGAATTAGCAAGCAAAGTGGCAGTCGAGGCCGGCCATATACCGCAAAGAACCGACAACCAATGGGATAAACGTGTTCTTGAGTGGAGACCGCGTCTCAGCAAACGCATTGTAGGACGCCCGCCAGCCAGGTCGGATAACGACTTGCGAAAGTCTGCAGGCAGATGCTGAATGCGGCAAGCTGAAGACAGGGCGCTATGGTGCTCATTTGGGGAGGCCTATGTCCAGCAGTGAACTATTATAGGTTGATGATGATGATGACTCTTTTACTGGTACCTACATTAGCAGAAATACAAAATTTTGTTGTGTAAAAATAACATACTGCGTTTAATTTACCCATACATTTTCCATTGTTGTCAAACCGTTATTTGCCCGCGGGGTCGATAGTGACCCTTTAAAAAAAAGGTACTTTCAGTAACTGAAACACGAAATAAAAAAATATGGGTCTAATTATATTCCTTTAAGAACAACATATGCAAAAATTACGAAAATCGGAGACCTAAATCTCTCTGGGCATATATGGGTAAAGATGTGATAAACCTTTTTTACTGAAATTAGTTTTAAAAATATTGTAATTTCAAATATTTTTAAGTAAATTATTGCCTATTTATTGTTTATTAATTAATTAGAATTTATTATTATTATTAATTGTTTAATTATTATTTATTATTAGCTTGATTTTAAAAATAAAAAAGTTTTGTTCTGGATAGATCTCCCTAAAACTTAATTTGAAGGAATTACCATCGATTTCAAAATGGCACGGCTCACGTGCCTAACGCCACACGCAAAAGAAAATGATGACACGGCTGCCGTGCCATCCGCAAAATTAAAATTTTCAAAAAGGTTGGTGACTCCTATTTTTAAAAAACAATACAATTTCCAGAAACGAATGCTACAAGCTTGATTAACGTTAAAAATAAAAAAGTTTTGTTCTGGGGTAGATCTCCCTAAAACTTGAAATGAAGGAATTACCATCGATTTCAAAATGGCACGGCTCACGTGCCTAACGCCACACGCAAAAGAAAATGATGACACGGCTGCCGTGCCATCCGCAACGAATCGTTTAAAGCCGGGTTTTCACTATGCTAGTACTCTCGGACCGAGTGCGTTCGTACGTAGTAGTTCGCTAGTTCGTATAGGAGTTACTCGGAATTAAGTTGACATGTTTCGAGTTCATCAGCGTCAAGTCGAAGCCAAGATGCCGTACCAGACAGGATGCTACCGCGCCTTCACCCTCGCCACCTTCTCCAGATGTCCTGGCGGTTGCGACCACTGCATGCCCTGCTGCTGCAGCTGTCCCTGCGTCCAGGGTTGCTGCTGCAGCCCCGTCAGACCCTGCTGCGACGTACATGGAAACTATACCTAATAGCCATGAGTAAGCATGAACTAAAGCATGAACCAGTGGTAAAGCAGTGATAAAATGTCTTCGTTTGATAATACATTATGTGGAAATTCAGAGTTCTTTGTTTGTTTTTGGTTAACCTGCTTTGTGATACGCACAGAATCAAGTTCCAAGGCCGAATGGCTTTAAGCTTTACTTAGAACGGTACGGAACTAAAAAGTTTAAGTTTAATTATTGCACGTCATTCTCTCAAATATTTTTGCATACCGACTAACGTACATATATACTTGTTACCTTACATAACACATGTCTTACGCAAATAAAAAATCTTTACCTAAATCTTTGAACTGTTCGAGTCCGTTTACTCCCACCTGTTCTGTTGAGTACCTACATAGTTCTGTTGATAGAACTACTGGGATCCCTCCCCCCCTTTAGTTCTGTCCACAAAACTAATAGGAATACAATTCTCACTTGTTCTATTGAGTAGTTCTGTTGACAAAACTACTGGGATTTTTTTCATATTAGTTCCAGGTCTTGCACTTGCTCGTTTTCATTATTTCTGCTGCTAAGCTAAAATTCCTTCACCTTAGTGTGCATTTAATTAAGAAGTCGTTTCTAACTAGGTGTGGTTACCTCACGATCCAGTAAGCAGTAAGTTAAATGCAGAATAACGTAGTAGGGGTATGGTTTGCGTCCCACCCTACCCCCCGGGGTATGGCCAGGGGTATGGTGGGTCCGAATCCGAAGTTAGTAACTGGATAATTAAGCCACAGCAAGCTGTAACTGGTTACTGTACTGTGTGTACAGTTACTGGTTTTTACTGCAGGCTGATGCTGGATGCGGCAAGCTGAAGACAGGGCGCTTTGGCGCTCATTGGGGGAGGCCTATGTCCTGTAGTGGACTGCTACAGGCTGACGATGAAGCTACCTACTGGTTTTTCCATCGCTTTGTGAGGCAGTGCCGGTGTGCGAAGGGGTGTGGTGTAGACAATGCTTCTATTTATGTATTTACTAGCTGCGCCCCGCGGCTTCGCCCGCGTGGAAATCTATGTGTCAAATAGGTAATAAACTTTTATTTTTATAATAGATAGAGTGATTCAAGAGGAAGCTCTTGAATCACTCTATCTATAAAACAACCGCATCAAAAACCGGTGCGTAGTTTTAAAGATCTTTGCATTCATGGGGACAGACAGACAGCGGGAAGTGACTTTGTTTTATACTATGTAGTGATTCTTCTTCCACAATAAAACACATTCAAACAACATTCACATAATTATTTCCAACCAAAAGTTGCCTGGAAGAGTTCGTCCTTCCATGATCTTCTAAGCGGTAAGACCGCCCATTGTACATGAAATGTATTTTCTGATGTAGGTAAAATAAAGTATGTATTGTAAAACATATACAAAACATTATTCAATAAAATATATATACTAACAAAAGACATGAGTTTCCGTAGGTACTGAGGGAAGGACGCGTGTTCAAGTCCCGCTGAAATCGAGAAGTTTATATTTAATATCGATTATTTAATTTCCTAATTCAATACTGACTCCTATCAAACATATTTTTGGCATAGGAACTAAAATTCATCATCATCAGCCTATGCCAAATAGGCCTCCCCCAATGAGCGCCATAGCGCCCTGTCTTCAGCTTGCCGCATCCAGCATCTACCTGCAGTCTTTCGCAGGTCTTCATCCCAACTGGTCGGAGGGCGTCCTACACTACGTTTGCCGAATCGTGGTCTCCACTCAAGAACACGTTTGCCCCAGCGGCCGTCGGTTCTTCGCGAGATATGGCCGGCCCACTGCCACTTCAGCTTGCTATAGTAAAAGTAAAAGTAAAGTAAAAAATCTTTTATTTCTTTAGGCTTACAAAATAAGCACTTAGACAAGTCATATTTTATACATTAAATTATTATCAAATAAAATTATTTTACTGTTCACTTCAATTTTTTGTCCACTAGTGGAAGAAGTGAAAAAGAAACCACTAGCATGTTCATCTCTTATATGTCTAATACATGGTTATTTGCCTATTTAAGTCTAAATATATATACAGCGATGATGATGAACTTAAATTACAAAATACCAACTGTAAAATAATGAATTTGTATGATCATGCAAACATTTGCATCCAATTGTAATTGGCGAGGCAATAATGCAGCCCACTGCCATCCCATATTTAACCTGAGTTTAATCTAACCGGCGCTGGCGACCGGCCAGCCAGGAATGTATGGGGAAAGAAATAACAGAAACACTCGCACACACGGGTGGATTAACTGAAACTGTTACATAGGGGTAAATTTATTGAGGAAAAGAGAAGAGAGAAAAATAGGTATTTTTTGTCTCAGTTTGCATGTAAATGGTTTCCATAAAAAACACAATATGTACAGAAAATAACACATGTATTTATTTACTTTAAGGAGACCATTTGCATTATATACCCAAATATGTACCTAGGTAATACAATAGAAATCTTCTTACCATTTACAGGTATCCACTGATAGTTACATTGTAGTTTTGTTTCATAAAGTTGCATAGATATTAATTATTATTATGTCTCTCATTTACCATTATCTCGGGCCATAAAGTGACCCGGTCCTTTGGAAGGCTTGCGTGGGGCCGAAGCCAACAGCACAGAGGACAATATGATACACCCAAAGATGATATCCGCCAGGTGTAGAGACTATTGCAAAGAAAAATAAAAGAAATAAAACCAGGCTATTTAATAATGATGGATGGATGGACTGGGTTATCGGGCTATAGGGGAGATTGCGGAGATTGTTTATTATTATTATGTCTCTCAATTACCATGATCTCGGGCCATAAAGTGACCCGGTCCTTTGGAAGGCTTGCGTGGGGCCGAAGCCAACAGCACATAGGCCCTTTGAGAAGTTAATCTAAAGGCGATGGCTACACATAGCGGTTATCATCCTCGGGTGCACAATATGATACATCCAAAGATGGTATCCACCAGGTGTAGAGACTATTGCAAAGAAAAATGAAAGAAATAAAACCAGGTTATTGTGATGGATGGATGGACTGGGTAATCGGGCTATAGGGGAGATTGCGGACGTCTGCCATAAACAAGTCAATCATAATGTTAAGAAGAGTGGCAGACGGTGGCTTGCCGAATGCTGGATGGGTTCCTTAAAAAGCCGGAGTAAATTACCGGAGAGGAACAACATCGGCGCAAACGACTGAGGGGTGTCGAGAGGTGCGGCCCCGATTTCACAATCACGAAGACTGCTCGTGAGCGGGTTTCCTCGCTATTACGCCATTAGACACTTCCACCCCCGAGTCTACATCCTAAGATACATCTCTGGCGACTCCACTCAGACCGGCCAATGAAGGCGAGCAAGAGGTGGGGGTCTGCTTCTCTTGGGATGCCACTCCGCTAGCGGAGACGAGAACCAGGAACTTCCCCGGGAGCACTCGGTACCCGTGGTGTCGCTACTCACCAACAGCTCGCCACAAGCTGCCCTGCGGGCCATTATTATTATTATTATTTAATTAATTGTAACTAAATATACCTACTCCTCAATCTTACAGACGTAAGTTATTGCTTTAAGCTATCCTATTCTAACACATGACGACTATGTGCAAAATAAAACGATAAAATGACAAAAGACCACTCACATTTACAATCGAAAGTAAAAAATACAATATATCTTTATTGCACCATAAATACAAAAAAAAATGATCTTAATACTAACTAAGTCTAGTGGCACAATCGACGGCCTTATCGCTAACAGCGATTTCTTCCAAGCAACCTTTGCCTTTTAGCTTTTTTTATAAATACAATTTTTTTTTAATACAAAAAAGTATGAATTCATTTTATAGGAGTTATAATATAAAAAAATCAAATAGCAGTTTCACGAAAACAAAAGTTTGAGTTGAGATATAAATAAACTCACAACTCAAAATACCGAGCTTTTTGCCAGTAAATAAATAAATAATGCTGGACAATTTTGACGACCGATGTGGCGCGGTGGACGAAGGTCCGCCTGCGACGCATGAGGTTGCGGGTTCGATTCCCGCCTCGGAACAATTGTGTGTACGATCTGCAGATATTTGTTCCGGGTGTTCTGGTCGTTTTCTATGTATAATAAAAAATATCTATCTATGTAATATATAGTATTATGTATATCAGTTATCTAGTACCCATAACACAAGCTCTGCTTACCATGGGGCTAGATAATGCTGTGTGAATTGTCCAGCATTATTTATTTATTTATTTTTATTTAATTCACACAGCATTATCTAGCCCCATAGTAAGCAGAGCTTGTGTTATGGGTACTAGATAACTGATATACATAATACAATACATTACATAGATAGATATATTTTTATTATACATAGAAAACGACCAGAACACCCGAAACAAATATCTGCAGATCGTACACACATTTGTTCCGAGGCGGGAATCGAACCCGCAACCTCCTGCGTCATTATATATTATATTATCATTTTTTGCCATTAGCCCTAATCTATTTTTTAACAAACCTGCAGCAATGGACAGAAACAAAAAGCAACAGAAACTGAAAAGTCTGAAGTACATAGTCAAAGTTTCTTCCAAAGGAATAAAGCAATTTGAGTTATATTCCGTCTATACCTATACTATAGCTACGTGTCCATCTAAAGGTTGCCTGGAAGAAATCGCTCTTAGCGATAAGGCCAGCTATTGTGCATCTGTATCTTTGTTTGTTTGTTCTTTCCTGTTTTTTTTTCTGTGTTTGATGTGCAATAAAAAGTATTTGTATTGTATTGTAGTGTATATTCAACCATTCCACAGATATATTGCTGAAACTACACGGTTTTATAAAAGAAAATGAATCCGCCATTAGGAACAAAATACCAACTCTCAACTTTCGTCCTAAAGCGCTCCTTTCATTAGGGCGCAGTAAAAACGTCTGATGTGTAAAATAAAGAGTAATATTTGGTACACTTCAGAGCACAATATGGATAGAGCTATTTTATTTTATTTTTCGTTTATTAAGGCACAAACTACTTACTACTTTAAAAAAAAACCTTTTTCATACACCATCGTCCAGTCTATGCTCCCACTGAAAACGCTAAAAAAAGCTGAGATTAAACCTTTCTATGACACCTAAAGAAACTTCTAGAAATCCTTGGAGGAGGCAGACACCGCCAAAGGCGGTCCATATCATATTCATTCATTCATATCATTTATTGTAATTTCATGCATACAGGTAGTATCTTAGGTGTAGTCTTAGTGGGTAGGTACACAATGCATAAAAACCCTGTCAGGGCACAACAATGTTTGGGTTCTTTTTAAATATTTTTGTAGCAGTAAAGTTTTCAAGTGTTTCGTAAATATATTATCTTTTGGTTCGCATTTTAGGATTTCAGGTAGTTTGTTAAATATTTTAATTAATCTAAATTTGGGGCTTTTGCTAACAGTTGTTAGGGTTGTATCAGGGAGTACTATTTTATTTTTATTTCGTCTATTATAGTTATTGTCTAGTTCTTGTTTTGTTTTAAAGTAATTTTTATGTTTTCTAACAAACATTGCCGCTTGTAATATATAGATGCAGGGTAAACTAAGTATTTTCTTTTGGATCATTATCAAGCAGTAACGTACCTACTTACCTATCTCATGGATGACACAAGACACCTAACATCATTTCCATTTACTTAATCCTAAAATCATAATGGGATTCATGTCATGATTATTAAATTAATTGTATTATTATTGTTTAAAAAAATTTCCTTCTTGATATGGAATAAAGCTCTTAATTTTTAAGGCACAAACAGTTTACAATATTCTTAAAGTTAACAATAATATAGTTTTGTATAAACCAATCAAGATGCCAATAATAGAAACATTATATTAAAAAAAAAACAACGTTACAGACGCTAATTTGGAAAACTAATAAAACAACAAATGAAAATAGACAAATCATTCATGAATTATACATATATAAAGCAAATTAACCTAAGTGAGAAACTTGTTTTTTAATATTATTCTTAGAGAGCATAAATATGTATGTCACGTTCAGAAAATTGTTCGTTGTGCAACCTTCTTACTCTAGGAATAAAATAATTGCCTGCATAATTAGTTTTCTGACTAGCTCAAACTATGCTCGGAGTTTCTCTGAAGGATAGGATTCGTAACGAATACATCCGACAGAGAACCAAAGTTATCGACATAGCTCTAAGAGTTAGCAAGCTGAAATGCCGCGACTCGGCAAACGTAGTGTAGGACGCCCTCCGGCCAAGTGGGATGACGACCTGCAAGGGACTGCGGGCAGATGCTGGATGCGTCAAGCTGAAGAGGTGTACAGATGATGATATCGTCTGATAAAACGTACAAAGAGATGATGATATCATCTCTTAATTAAATAAATAAATATTCACTTTGTACGTTTTATTGTCCCCACGTGTATCCCACCAGCTTCAATTTACTAAAAGGCCCGCAAAAGCTTCAACCTCACGTAGACAAAGACGTGAAGGATGGGTAGGTATGAAAATATTAATAATAATATATTGTTCGACGAAATGATGATATTATTTATATATTGTACGTGAAAAACTTGTTTTATCTAGCGGGAGATAAGAATCGTGGTATTTGGGCTCGATTTTGTGAGCCAAGGACGAGCGAATGCCGCGCGGGAAGGTGAGAAAGAGAGGCAAGAGCGGAATGGCCGGCCCGCGTGCAATTTCACTGATTTATGAATTTGGTGTTTGCTCTAAAATAATAGTTTTCTGCAATATAATAAAACCAATATCGAGTAAAGTGCTTATTATAGAACACATAAACGAAATTTCGTTGAAATAATTATGTCAAATAACTAGCAAAATATGAAACTAAAGTCATTTAAGACGGGATATTTACCATGATTTGATTTTTGAGTTATCCAATGGGCGTTTTTCCATTAGCCAGCCCGGCACCGGCACGGCACCGGCATGGCGGTGCACCGGCACCGGCGCCGGGGTTTCGTTTTTCCACTGCGCCGGTGTCGATGCCGGTTTACGCCCGGTGAGTGGTACAGTACTGGCACGGACTTCAGCACGACGACACGTAAAGTGTAATTTACGTTTAGATATAACAATGGTATCGTCAAGCCGTCGACTATATTTGTTATATCTTTTACATCTACGTCGTATTTGAATGCCATGACCTTGACGCGTACGCACTGTAAGCGAACCAAAAACCAAATACGAGCTCCGCTCCGCGCCCTCCTACCAGCCCCGCGCAGTTACACACTCACACGGCTACAATTCATATAAATATGCAATAAACATGCAATTTTGCCGGGCCGGCACCGGTGGGAAGCTTGCTACCCCGGCGACGGCGACGGCGACGGCGCCGGCAGGACTCAATGCCGGGCCGGCGCCGGCGCCGGTAAGTAAAAAAGCGAGCCATACATTTTCATACATTTTTGCTTCCCCGGCATCGGCACGGCGCCGGTGCCGGTGCCGGGCCGGGTAATGGAAAAACGCCCAATATTTCGACACATGGCGGATCATGGCGCATGATAACCACGATTCTTGTCTCCCGCTAGATAAAACAAGTTTTTCACGTACAAAATATAAAATAATATCATCATTTCGTTTTTCGTTTCGTTCGATTTGATTTTTGGGTTATTTAATATTTCGGCACATGGCGGATCATGGCGCATGAAACTGTGCCGAAATATTGGATAACTCAAAAATCAAATCATGGTAAATATCCCGTTTTAAATGACATTAGTGTTAATAATATGGTAGTTTTAAAAGTTATAACATCTGAAACTCCTTTTCCCGTAGAAGTATTCTCTGTGAAAATTATGATTTAGAGTTAAGAGTTAGAACCAAATTTATTGATTTTCGGCGCAGTCAAATCGTGGGTTTTGGGACTCACTTCATTTCAAAAGGATTTTGCGTTTTTCTAAGGCAATTTTGGAAAGTTGTGGTCTATATGAGCTTAAGTAGGTGTTCATCATCATCATCAGCCAATATTAGTCCACAGCTGGACATAGGCCTCCCCCAATGAGCGCCATAGCGCCCTGTCTTCGGCTTATGTAGGTGTTGCTGGCGATAATTTTCACCTAATTAAGTAGTAATTCATTTTAAAACAGAATACCTAGTTATGTAACGAATGCATGGATAAAGGTGCCACAATGAACCAATTTCATACAAAAAAAAATCAAAAGCCTTTTTTTATTTCCTTGATAAAATAAAATTTCCAAAATTAATTCTGAAAAGTATGATTCATATTTATATGATTCTTGTTTTACATTATAATTAAATTAGTTTTGAATTGCAATGCATAATGAGCATTGGGTATGTGCTCTTGAGCGATAAGACCGCCAAATTGTCATATATTTTGTACCTACTTATTCTGTCTTGTTTGTTTTATTTTTAACTGAGCAATAAAATAATTACCTATCTATGTCCCGAGGCGGAAATCGAACCCGCAACCTGTCTTGCAGGCAGGCCTTCACCCGCTACGCCACAGAGGTTGTCGAATGCATATAATATTCATCAATATCTTGTATATTAACGTACCTATTTGCCCAAACCTTTGTCATAGAAAATATTGGGACAAGCACTATAGACTACTCAATGCTAGAGTTGGGTCAAGCACTCTTACTAGAGTAGGGTTGTAATTATAGAAGAAGGACTCTTTCGGACGGTTTCCTGGAATAGATGAGTTTGTTACTAAGAAGGGTATTATTTGATAACAAAGAAAATTACATAATTCCAAGAAAATCACAAAGAAGACTCGGGCGGGTATTGAACCCGTAACCTTCCAGGGAATTCGTTGCCAATTAGGCCACCAAGTCAACCACTCGACCAGTCGAAATCTTTGAGATCTCTTGTGATGTTAGCTCCACCTACAGGAGAAACATTGAAGTTTATCCAATCCTGTAGAAATACTATTATCACATTTAGGGTCGGTATATTACATATCTGGCGGAAAATGCGTCGCGTATCATCGTTCGAGTAATTTAAATAAATTTGAATTTATTGAAAAAGAAATTACTATATTTTTTAAATTAAAAAAAAACTATATATAATTAAATATTCAACCTATCAAACTCAACCGATGATGCGTTAATACGTCGAGCGTACAGCGTCTGTTCCGTTTCCGTCAGCACATAGTCGGTCGACGTAACGTATCTCGCCACGTGTATTTTGATTAATGCATTCAGGCTAGGCGTAACATCGGCGGAGATTGTTTGTAGGCCGTTCGAACTGACTAGACGCGTGTGGCAGGTCTAATTTGACCGAATAGACGCGACCGATGACGAATTTTCCGTCATAATATAATGTACCGACCCTTAGTTCGTTTGATTGGTGCATGCCGTTGCTCAATTCTAATGTTTTATTCTGTTACTACCTGCGCCCCATGGCTACGCCCGCGTGGAAATCTATGTGTCAAATGGTTTATAAACCTTCCTCTTGAATCACTCTATCCATTTAAAAAAACGAGTAATAAAATAAACATTTGTCCCGCAACTGGAACCGATTTTTCTTTTAGTACTTTTCTTATTAAATAGACCGTCTATTTTTATGTTACCTTATATTTTGTCCATGAATTGAGATATCCTACAGATGGAGCCAGTGTGAGGCACTTACCCGCATCGAGGTTGCTTAATATCTGCTATTCGTCAACCTCGCGGATGTACGAAAATGCGGGTTGCCTTTATAAAAAATGATATTTCCCCAGTGTGCTATAAGTGCTCTACAGAGAACACACTCTGTGGGTATTATAGTACCTAACAAACATCATATTATAGTACTTAACAAACATCGTATTATAGTAACTAACAAACATCGTATTATAGTACCTACCAAACATCGTATTATAGTAGCTAACAATCATCGTATTATAGTACCTAACAAACATCGTATTATAGTACCTAACAAACATCGTATTATAGTACTTAACAAACATCGTATTATAGTACCTAACAAACATCGTATTATAGTACCTAACAAACATCGTATTATAGTACTTAACAAACATCGTATTATAGTACTTAACAAACATCGTATTATAGTACCTAACAAACATCGTATTATAGTACTTAACAAACATCGTATTATAGTACTTAACAAACATCGTATTATAGTACTTAACAAACATCGTATTATAGTACATAACAAACATCGTATTATAGTACTTAACAAACATCGTATTATAGTACATAACAAACATCGTATTATAGTACTTAACAAACATCGTATTATAGTACTTAACAAACATCGTATTATAGTACATAACAAACATCGTATTATAGTACCTAACAAACATCCGTCGAACAAAACATTCTAACTTTCACAGTTATAATTTAGAATTTAAATTAAAGAATAGAAAATAATTAAAACTAGTAGTATAATAGTGAACAATTTAAACAGCCAAAAAATTTAGCTTATCTTATCGCTCAAGTGCGATCTCTACCAGACAACCGTGGATGGATAGGATCGTTGGATTGAACATGTAAGTATGACTTATCTCAGAAAATGTCGGTATGTATGTATATGTCAAAAGACAAAAATGAATGATAACGAATTGTGATTTGTGCACTATTAACTCCGATTGAAAAATCTCGATAATTTGGATAAAAAGACTTAACAAAACCCAGGGGGTATTGGTGGAAAATATTTACTACATTGGTATCATGATATATCGATGCAAACCACAAAAGCTCAAACAGTAAAAAAATAAAATTTAACGTCAAATATTTAGCGCATCCATGATTCTCGCATCAATGTAGCCGCTTTATAAATGGCCGTGCATTGGACTCGTGCGGGGAATTTGCAACTCCACCTGAAGAACTCTAAACGAAACTCGATTACGGAAGCTAATGCTACGATTTAAGGTTATTTTTTGCAGATTTAATGTTGAGACCAAAGAACTTATTGTTTGTTTTTAGACAATTAATTTTAAACAAAAAGCACAATTTAACATCATCATCGTCAGCCTATAGCAGTCCACTGGACAAAGGCCTCCCCCAATGAGCGCCATAGCGCCCTGTCTTCAGCTTGCCGCATTCAGCATCTACCTGCAGTCTTTCGCAGGTCGTCATCCCACCTGGTCTGAGGGCGTCCTACACTCAATCAATAGATTTCTTTCCGGCCCTGGTGGGGGCACAGAGAGGGGCCTCGAGGCTTGGCCTCATTACCCCGGCGTCAACTCGAGGGGTGATGACCCTTCGGTCCTTTGGTTAGTTAGTCCTTCACTACAACAAATACACATAGGTAATTGATTTAAAGAAATTTACTCACAAAAAGACACAATGTCACTTATAAGAGAAACAAGTTATTATAAAAGTACTTAGGTAGGTATTGTATTGTATTGTATTTCTTTATTAATAAAAACTTATTCTAATCTTATTTCTACGACACTTTAAACCAGATAAGGTTTGTCTAGTGTCGACAGTTACAGCGCGTTGCCATGCCACACATTAACTCACGTACATAAAATATAAAGAGTCTAAGCACCTACTAGCATTATCAGCACTTGGATATTTACCATGATTTGATTTTTGAGTTATCCAATATTTCACGGAGTAACGTGAGTTACTCCGTGAAATAACTGAGCGACATCTGGCTAAGCATTAACATCATTGATATAATCATTTATGGAGTAGAAAGCCTTCTTGATGAGATTTAGTTTATGTATATTTTTGATTGCTATATGTTTATCGCTAAACATTCTACGGACCCCCCTAACTACTGTGACCCGAATGCCCCGTATTACCCGTATCTACGTAAACGTATCTACGTAAACGAACGTAGTTAGGATATTTACCAATCAGGCCGGGGGCACAGTAACCCTGCGGGCGTTCCAACCTGATTTAACTTCGCTTATCAAGTTAGAGGAAAATCTCTGGAATTTGGAGACAGTCTTTATTTGTGTTAGAATGTAGAAGGTTGCGTTAGTAAAAGTTTCTCAGTCTTTTGCATCATTGCCCGTAACATTAGTCATCATCATCATCATTAGCCTATATTAGTCCACTGCTGGACATAGGCCTACCCCAATGAGCGCCATAGCGCCCTGTCTTCAGCTTGCCGCATCCAGCATCTACCTGCAGTCTTTCGCAGGTCGTCATCTCACCTGGTCGGAGGGCGTCCAACACTACGTTTACCGAGTCGTGGTCTCCACTCAAGAACACGTTTGCCCCAGCGCCCGTTCGTTCTTCGCGAAGAACCGTAACATCGAAATAAACTCTGTAAGTCTTTTCAAGCACAAACGGCTGAACGGATTTCAACGAAATTTGGCTAGGAGGCATTGTAAATATATGCCTATTGAATTGAATAAATTGAATTGAACCTGGTATAGATTTGTCATTAAATTGAGGCACTTCTTACCTGGTAAATCATATTGGTTCCCACGATACAGGCCCAGCCTAGTGTGGGAATCATTAGCACTTTGTAAATTAATTCTCTCTACTTACCATACCAATTCTGTATTTACTTTAATTCTGTTTAAATGTAGTAATAAACATATTATTCATTTCATTTTCAGTCTTGAACAGGCCTCCAGTGAAGACCCCAGGAAGATTCTGCGCTTCTGGACGGAGCTAGGCTGGCTATGCTAGCAAACTACAACGCATAAAGGACCAACTGGAGTCCAAATGCGGAAAATGGAGTCCCTGAACCTGAACCTGAACCTGAGGCCTCCATGATGGACCATCATATTATATTTGACGACCGATGTGGCGCGGTGGGCGAAGGTCCGCCTGCGACGCAGGAGGTTGCGGGTTCGATGCCCGCCTCGGAACAATTGTGTGTACGATCTGCAGATATTTGTTCCGGGTGTTCTGGTTGTTTTCTATGTATAATAAAAAATATCTATCTATGTAATGTATTGTATTATGTATATCAGTTATCTAGTACCCATAACACAAGCTCTGCTTACCATGGGGCTAGATAATGCTGTGTAAATTGTCCAGCATTATTTATTTATTTATTTATATTGATGGTAACATGGCATCAGTCTCAGCTATCTCCGTTCAAACACTTTCGGAACAGCCGCCGAAACACTTAGAGATCAAATAAATTAAATTTCCTCTGTAAGTAAAGGTATCTGTATTTTGTTAAAAAAACGTTAAAAAATACAAAATGACCTCAAATTAAAATTCCAGCAGATTTAAACGTTGTGCCCTAAAACCAAGTTTTACGTAAAACAAAGACAGCTTTAATTAAAGTGAAATAGAACGTGGTCAAGATAGAGTAAATTAAACAAAGGGTTCTTGATGTTCGTTAGGTGTCTTGAAAATAAAAAATACCTAAGGCTGATTTTAGTGTCACACTGACCATCAGCGCGTAGCTCGCCGACGATCAGCGCGGGTCGTATTAGTCTTCTGCTGATCGCTCCGGAGTACAGACGCATAGAAAAATTAGGAGTGCATTAATGATTGTTGCCTTGTGCTTCCTACGAAAAAAAATGCGAAGATGACTACATGTTCATCCATTAATTGAACAGAGATTAGTCGCGGGAGAATTTGTCACGTTAAACGGTAAGTTGAGGAATGACGAAACTTTTTTTTAATAGTTTTCGACATAATTGTACGCAAACGACGCGTGCGATCAGCGCGACACTAAAACGCTCACTGAAGACAGAAGAGCGCGGGCGCTGCTGGTCGGCGCCGACCGCTCAGCGTGCTGACGAGCGGCGCGTAGGACGCGCGTACTGTTAGCGCTGACGCTAGTCAGCGCTGAACTGTCGGCGTTATTTTAAAGCTTTCTATAGCGTCCATACAGATTGCTACGCGCCGAGCTATCAGCGCCGATGGTCGGCGTGACACTAAAATCAGCCAAAATAGTTTCTGTCTTCTGTTAATCTAAGTTTCATTTATAATGAAACTGTTCTGACAAAATAAAAGTATTTTTACTAAATATTGTGGAGGTTGATTGAGGTAAAACTATTTCTTATAACCTTTATTTTCCCATTTATGATTTTATTTTATTTGATTTCATGTGGTATTTTTATTACAATTTCAATGAAATGTTTTATTTTATTGTCAACGAAAGCGAGTTTTAATCAGAAAGCAATTTAGTCCTAACCTAACTGCTATCTAGTCAAATCAATGATTATGTAGTCCTTTCTAAAAAAAAATGCAATAAATCGTATACCCATTTGTATTTCTTCTAATGTTTTCTATCTGGTAATTTTTTAAATCACCAAATATTTTTCAATAATCTATCGAGATTTGCATGGATTGGCAGTAAAAATTCCTTCGCATTAGACCAACGCATTTACCATCAGGGTAAACCACAATAATACTACAAACCTGGATGATATTGACGCGAGACCCGAGACCTATACCCAACAGTGGTGGAATTTGGGTTGCGGATGACGATGATGATCATGAGTTCTTTATAGATCTTCCGTGCTAAAACGGGAGAATATTACCCGTTCGCGCATCACCCCAAGGAACCCTAAACAGGGCTCAAGAGTATCATTTAAAGCGTCCTATAAATCAGTGGCCTTATTGCTCATAATCTCTCCTTAATTAATTTTTGTAGGGATGAAATTAAATGTAGGCTTTTGTGGGAATTTTTTCAACCCTTTGTTAATATTTTTTGCAGAAATAATAACGAGAGGATCTTTGTCTTTGCAACATAGTAAGAAGGTAGATTTCTCTGTACCTAACCTATACTACCGTCAGCGTTAATACGTACCAATCCTATCCATCCAAAGGTTGCCTGGAAGAAAAAAGAATCGCTTTTAGCGATAAGGCAGCCGATTGTGCCACTAGACTTAGTTAGTTTTTTTTTTTATTTAGCCTGTTTCGTCCCACTGCTGGGCAAAGGCCTCCCCCAAATCTTTCCACTCAGTGCGGTCACGTACGATCTCCCACCAATCTCCGAGGAAGGCGTTAAGGTCGTCTCGCCATTAGTTAGTATTAAGAACATTTATTATTATATTTTTTCTATAGATGGTGCCTTAAAGATATATTGTATTGTATTGTATATACATCTAATGTAGGTAAAACATTATGTTGGACAAATATTGACCCTAAATCTTTCTTTCAATTTGAAAACGCGTGAATTACTTTATTTCCCTGTTCTAAGGTTAAAAACAACGAGTGCAAAAGACAAGAGAATTTTAATTTAACTGAATATTAGCAGGAGCTCGAGTAAAGTCAAGAGCAAGCACTAGTGAAATGAGACGCCATTAAAACTGCATTAGCGCGAAAGCCGTTTAGAAATGCAAATTTTATAAGTAATGCACTCGTACCCTGTCCTGTGCCACCCGGTATGGTGACAATGATTTGTGAAAAAATGCAGGACATTCCTTGAGTTTAATTTCCGGTGTCTCGCCAAAAACAGAAAAATTAAAAACAATACCTAATGCTGGAGAATTCACACAGCTTCATCTAGCCTCAAGTTAAGTAGAGCTTGTGTTATGGGTGCTGGATAACTGATATATTGAAGACAATACATTACATAGATAGATATTTACTTTTTATGATACATAGAAAACACTCAATATTCGCTATGGAAAGAGCTATGCTCGGAGTTTCTCTGAAGGATAGGATTCGTAACGGATACATCCGACAGAGAACCAAGGTTATCTACATAGCTCAAAGAATAAGCAAGCTGAAGTGGCATTGGGCGGGCCATATCTCGCGAAGAACCGACGGCCGCTGGGACAAACGTGTTCTTGAGTGGAGACCATGACTCGGTAAACGTAGTGTAGGACGCCCTCCGACCAGGTGGGATGACGACCTGCGAAAGACTGCAGGTAGATGCTGGATGCGGCTGAAAACAAGGCGCTATGGCGCTCATTGGGGGAGGCCTATGTCCAGCTAGTGGACTGCTATAGGCTGATGATGATGAAAACACTCGGTACAGATATTCTTTATAATCTATGCATAAAAAGAAACATATTTCTACAAAACCATGTTACTCATGCTGCTGTAGTTAAAGTCAATATTGTGACATTACGGGCTTACATTTCGATTTTTCACTTTCACTCAATATTTTATACAAAATTTGTTATTTGAAGACAGGTCATAGAAATAAAATATTTATTCTTTAAATTTAAATTTATTCTTTAAAATATTTAATTGTAATTAAAGTTACTTACTTTCATTACAAGTAAGAATATACTTTAAATTATTATCATGATTGACGTTTGTATCCATTAGCTATAAAAAGCGAAGAATTATGTTTAATAATATAATACCCGTACCGTTTAATAAAAATACTAAACAAATTACTCCAATAAGCCCTCTTTGAAGCGACATAATATGTATGTTCATATATCTATGTATTTTTTTTTTACAAAATGTTAACTATTTGAATATTGGACTCATTATCTTTAAAACTGGTAGGCAGAGGTATACACACACTAAACATTATCACATAATTTAAAAATAAAATAAAGATGTACACACAATTCAAAAGACTAGCAAATTCACACCACACTGCAATATCACTGCCACTCTCCCATCTAGGGAACACAAATTTATCGTATGTTTCATAAACATATGCATTAATATTCGATATAAAACTCGGCATTTCCTTCTTGTTCTGACAAATTAACTTCAAAACATACACCATTATAAGGCTAGCGACGTTTAAAACGATAGCAAAGCGGTAACAAAGGAGAATCCTCGGAGGTTCCTTACTATGCTTCGGCATATTATCATCCCATTGACGAAACAAATAGAAATTACACAGCAAAGAAAAACACACGACAGTCAGACGTAAAGACGACCTCACATCCAGGAATGAACTGAAGAAATTCAATAAAGATAAAATAATAATCGGATACACCAACATCGCTGCAATAGCTGCAGACTCTCTCTCCAGCGTGAACCTCATAGTCAGCTGTCTATCCACATTTTGGTTCTCCTCTTGTTCGTACTTCACGATGTTCCAATCTGCACTTTTTGTATCCATGATCATGGCTAGTGATGATTTGAAATCTAGACGAAACATTTTCATTCGCGCAGCAGAGGGTCCAAATTCGAGAGAGCACACTCTCGTATCGAACGGCCAGTTCTGAACATCACCAGTGCATCTTACCCAGAACAACGTTCTGGACGTGCAAAAAACATAACCTTTATTCATGACCCTGCAAACTGTATAACCTCTGATGACTCGATCGAAATATTCGTATATGCTGTTGTAAAGCTTTATAGTGGGAAGCCAGAGCTGTCGTATATTGATCAGGGTTTCGCTAATTCCGTCGTAGTATTCACTATTCCATTTTAGCCTCTCATCTTTCCAAGCAATCCGTGACCAGACAGAAAGAGAAAGTTCATCGTCTGCCATTTTAAGTCTCGTGAGAAAAAATTGAAAGGTAACCTCCATTGTTTCCGAGTTGTTTTTTGCTTTAGGGGGTACCATTTTGTCGTAGCCACACATGAGCTTGTCGTTCAGCTGTTCTTCCCAGGAGTCCAGCAGAGATCGACGGTCGATTGTACAATTTTCAAGAGGAACGTACTTATGTTTGTATAAGTACACTTGGGTTAATGGAAGAAGAAAAAACAATGCAAATAGTAACATGGTTGGATTTGAACTGATTGAGATTGGAAGACATTTGATAGGTGCGTGGTTTGTGATAGGATTACGCCCACTTTTACAGAGATCCGTGGGTTGCAATTGTAGTATATGGTAGGTAGAATGTAAAGTCCTCGTAATAGTTTTGGATAGTACCTAACAATCATCAGCAACCATAAATAGTCCACTGCTGGACTCAGGCCTCCCTTAATGAGCGCTATAGTGCCCTTGCCGCATTCAGCATTTGCCTGCAGTCTTTTGCAGATCGTGGTGACAGACCTAGGCGGAGGGCGTCCTACACTTTACATGACGACTTGCGGTCTGCCTCAAAATTTTAAAATGAAAGAAAAAACATGAAAACAATTTCAACCATCGCGAGAACACCTACTCAAGCCCTTAAAAGGTGGTCTCTTCGTTAATTTTATTATTTTAAAACATTTCTCTATTTTTATAATTAATTCTACGGAACCACGACACAAATATTAACAATATAATATTACACATCACAATTTGGGCACACTTTGATAATATTTTTGTTGGGGAATTAATTACGTTTTGTGTTGTTCCTATTGATAAAATCAAACAAAGTATTTCTGTGTAAAATTCTAAAAGATGAAACAATTTTTAAACCAACTTCGATAAAATGAGGAGGTTCTAGAAGGTTTGGTTGAATGTGTGTTTTTTTTATGTTTGGTGGTTAATTTTTCTGCCGTTTATTTTAGTGTGCCAATATTTTAATTGCATGAGAAAATTATGACTTACAGAGTATTGTACAATATATTCATTTATTTATTTAATTATTTTCATGCAACCTGTCAGATAGGGTATGCCAATAGATCTTGCATCGAGCACGCTAGCCCTCTGTAAAAACATGTGTTTTTGTTCGGCTGGCAGAAAAAGCCTCATGGCATTAAACCCACCCTTTAGTGAAATAAAGTTTTAAATACATAATAAATGAAATTGAAAATTTGTGATATCATTATAGGCGACGGCGACGGTGAAGGCCATTCCCTACCTATTGGTTGTTTTGGATAAGTTAGAGTTCATTATTTTTTCGGACTGAGAAATCATGGTCGTACTACACTGATTCTATCCAATATCAAGGGATATCACTTTGTAGGTACATACCTTCTTAACTTTAAAACTATCTTGCTATTATCACACCGTTGTTTTCCTCTAGAGGACGTATTAACTATCCTATCTAATTAGTGTAGAAACCTATTTACTAACTTTGAATAGCTTTTGAAGGGATTATGGTAGATCAAAATATTATCACACTTACATAAAGGAAATTCCAACACCAAAGTTATCGACATAGCTCTGAGAATCAGGAAGCTGAAGTGGCAGTGGGCCGGCCATATCTCGCGAAGAACCGACGGCCGCTGGGGCAAACGTGTTCTTGAGTGGCGACCACGACTCGGTAAACGTAGTGTAGGACGCCCTCCGACCAGGTGGGATGACGACCTGCGAAAGACTGCAGGTAGATGCTCGATGCGTCAAGCTGAAGACAGGGCGCTATGGCGCTCATTGGGGGATGCCTATATCCAGCAGCGAACTAATATAGGCTGATGATGATGATGATAAAGGAAATTCAGGCTCAGCGTAGAATTGTAAAAGGCTCTTTTCATGCAATTTTCTTTCTGGCTTAATGGTAAAATTGTGATTTAAAAACAAACTACAATATTTTTTGATTAAATTTCATTTAATCTACTGACCATACCCACACGTGGATCATTTTTAGAGTCTCAGTTTACCTTCGAGAATGATCAAACGTGGCTAGACTTTAAAAAACACGATTTGACTAATAATTTGACGACCGATGTGGCGCGGTGGGCGAAGGTCCGCTTGCGACGCAGGAGGTTGCGGGTTCGATTCCCGCCTCGGAACAATTGTGTGTACGATCTGCAGATATTTGTTCCGGGTGTTCTGGTCGTTTTCTATATATAATAAAAAAATATCTATCTATGTAACATATTGTATTATGTATATCAGTTATCTAGTACCCATAACACAAGCTCTGCTTACCATGGGGCTAGATAATGCTGTGTGAATTGTCCAGCATTATTTATTTATTTATAATTTTATTAAATATTTCAAAAAAACACATTTACGGAAAACAGTTCAATAGGCCATGGACCTCTTCTAAACTGTTAGTACTCGTATGAACTGGGTCAAGAAACGACCTCTGTGCGACGCAGGAAAAGTTGGGTTCGATTCCAACTTCGGGTCAAATGTTTTTACGATCTGCAGGTATTGTTTGACGAGGTCTGTGGCGCGGTGGGCAAAGGTCCGCCTGCGACGCTGGAGGTTGCTGGTTCGATTCCCACATCGGAGCAATTGCGTGTAGGTACGATCTACAGATATTTGTTCCGGGTGTTCTGGTTCTATGTATAATAAAAAATATTTTTCTATGTTGTATTAAGTATATCAGTCATCAAGTACATATCTCAAGCTCTGTTTACCTTGGGGCTAGATGATGCTGTGGGTATTGTCCAGCAATATTTATTTATTGTTTGAAGTGTTCTGCGTGTTTTTTAAGTACGATAAAAAATATATATCGCCATGGAGGTAAGACGTGGACACCTACGATAGCGCTGGTCCACCAGTTCAAAGTCGCTCAGCGAGCTATGGAGAGACCTATATTTGGAGTTTCTCGAATACCCATATCCGGCAGAGACTTAGAAGAATTAGCAAGCTGAAGTGGCAGTGGGGCGGCCATATCTCACGGAGAACCAACAACCGCTGGGGTAAACGTGTTCTTGAGTGGAGACCACGACTCGGCAAACGTAGTGTAGAACGCCCTCCGACCAGGTGGGATGACGACCTGCGAAAGACTGCATGACTGATGCTGGATGCGGCAAGCTGAAGACTGGGCTCTATGGCGCTCATTGGGGGAGGCCTATATCCAGTAGTGGACTAACATAGGCTGATGATGATGATGATGAATACCCATATCCGGCAGAGACTAAGTTCTGCACAGACAATATAATCATCATCATCATCAGCCTATAGCAGTCCACTAGACATAGGCCTTTTGAGCGCCATAGCGCCCTGTCTTCAGCTTGCCGCATACTGTATGTAAGAAGTTCTTATAAATTGTGGTACCTATAAAATTTGATTCGTCTAAGTGCTTATTTTGTAAGAAATTTAGATGTAGCTTAGACACTTAAATTTTGAGTATTTAATTGAAATTTAAATAATAAGGCCCTCTTTGAGGCCCTTTTTTATATTTTGTCGATGTTACGTGTTTTATAATAGGTACCTAAGTAGGTACTTTGTAGTCTAATATAATTATGTGTAATTACTAATTAACCTTGTTTGTGTGTTGTGTTAGTGTTTAATAAATAATTTTCTTTCTTTCTTATAAATTTCTTTCTTTGAAGTTTTGCTGCATAAACCAGGGGATTTTTTATTTATTTCGACGACCGCGTGGCGTGGTGGGCGAAGGTCCGCCTGCGACGCAGGAACAATTGTGTGTACGATCTGCAGATATTTGTTCCGGGTGTTCTGGTCGTTTTCTATGTATAATAAAAATATCTATCTATGTAATATATTGTATTATGTATATCAGTTACTGTTGTCTAGTACCCATAACACAAGCGCTGCTTACCATGGGGCTAGATAATGATGTGTGAATTGTGCAGCATTATTTATTTTATTTATTTTTTTAGTTCTTTTTACAAAGATTGAAAGCTAAAAAGAAAAGAAAACCTGTAAGTAATATCTAGTAATTTATGTCCTTCCAAGAATCATTTCTGAACAGTCGTTTGTTTGCAAAGTTTTTATTGAGAGGGTGTTCAACAAG
Organism: Eupithecia abbreviata; assembly: GCA_943735965.1. Taxonomy (NCBI): domain Eukaryota; kingdom Metazoa; phylum Arthropoda; class Insecta; order Lepidoptera; family Geometridae; genus Eupithecia; species Eupithecia abbreviata. The sequence continues at coordinate 7,451,617 of OX030998.1, read as the reverse complement.
GCAAGTTTTCGTGTAAATTTTCTAAAATGAGTCGCCGAAGAAAAAGCCCTCCTCGATAGAAACATAATCGAGTGAGATAATTTGATATTGTCTGGGATATTCTCGTTACGGTGGTCTCTTTTGATACCAAATATATGGCCATAATGGCTACATAGATAGGGTACCTACATCTATTTTTATCATTCGTACTAGATTTATGTAGGAAACAATTTTTCACTGAAAAGCTGTTTCTAGCTTGTTGACATTGCAGGGTAGGTAAATTTATTTACAGGACGTACCTACCAAATGTAATAGCTATTTAGCACGTAAATTTTTATAAATCAGCAGAACCAGAATGGCCTTGTAAGCTTGCTTCTGACGGATTTATGGCATTTCTAAATACTACTAATAAATAAATAAATAATGCTGGACAATTCACACAGCATTATCTAGCCCCATGGTAAGCAGAGCTTGTGTTATGGGTACTAGATAACTGATATACATAAAACAATACATTACATAGATAGATATTTTTTATTATACATAGAAAACAACCGGAACACCCGGAACAAATATCTGCAGATCGTACACACATTTGTTCCGAGGCGGGAATCGAACCCGCAACCTCCTGCATAGCAGGCGGACCTTAGGCCACCGCGCCACATCGGTCGTCTAGATAGCCCAATGTTTAAACGCTACTCGTAGCTCAAGAATATCGGTAATTTACTGATACTGCGTAAACTGCAGCTTATGCCCATCATCAGGAACACGTTTGTTAATACTCTTAAACATTGTATTGGTAAAGTACATAATTCAAAGTCGTTCAGCGAGCTATGGAAAGAGCTATCCTCGGAGACTAAAGGGTAGGATTTGTAACGAATACATCCGACAGAGAACCAAAGGTATGGACATAGCTCTAAGGACTAGCAAGCTGAAGTGGCAGTGGGCCGGCCATATCTCGCGAAGAACCGACAACCATTGGGGTAAACGTGTTCTTAAAATTGGAGAACACGATCTTTTCTGACGACCGATGTGGCGCGGTGGACGAAGGTCCGCTTGCGACGCAAGAGGTTGCGGGTTCGATTCCCGCCTCGGAACAATTGTGTGTACGATCTGCAGATATTTGTTCCGAGTGTTCTGGTCGTTTTCTTTGTATAATAAAAAAATATCTATCTATTTAATGTATTGTATTATGTATATCAGTTGTCTAGTACCCATAACACAAGCTATGCTTACCATGGGGCTAGATAATGCGGTGTGAATTGTCCAGCATTATTTATTGTTTATTATTATTTATTTATTATTATTTTTCTGTGAATACCACAGAATAGAAATTCTGTATCCTGCATTTATCTACTTCCACTTCCATATTGAGCCACTAAAAGTGCTGTTTCAGGTAGAATTATCTGTCCTTACCTAGAAGCATCATCTCCGAGTTTCCGGAGACGGCCAGTTGAGCAGAACGACAGCGCCCTCGGCGTTTCCTCACTTAGTAACATTTACCTCTCTGTAGATGAATCTGACTTTTGTTACAAGGGTTACTAATATAGTATAGGTAGATAGATAACCCTGCGGCCAAGTGGGAGGACGACCTGGGAAGGACTGCGGGCGGACGCTGGATGCGGCAAGCTGAAGACAGGGCGCTATGGCGGTCATTGGGGGAGGCCTATGTCCAGCTGTGGACTATCATAGGCTGATGAATGAATGAATGAACACTTTATTGTACTTAAAATAACATCTTATATCTAAATTTTACATAATAACAGTACAATAGTACTGACACTAACTTATCGCTTAAAGCTATTTCAACCAGGGATAGAGAAAAAGATATATTATACAAAGAGTAGGCTGATAATGATGATTAAAAGATAGATAGTACTTTATTGACGACCGATGTGGCGCGGTGGGCGAAGGTCCGCCTGCGACGCAGGAGGTTGCGGGTTCGATTCCCGCCTCGGAACAATTGTGTGTACGATCTGCAGATATTTGTTCCGGGTGTTCTGGTTGTTTTCTATGTATAATAAAAAATATTTATCTATGTAATATATTGTATTATGTATATCAGTTTTCTAGTACCCATAACACAAGCTCTGCTTACCATGGGGCTAGATAATGCTGTGTGAATTGTCCAGCATTATTTATTATTTATTTATTTTATTATTATTATAGATAACCCTGCGGCCAAGTGGGATGACGACCTGCGAAGGACTGCGGGCGGATGCTGGATGCGGCAAGCTGAAGACAGGGCGCTATGGCGCTCATTGGGGGAGGCCTATGTCCAGCTGTTGACTATCATAGGCTGATGAATGAATGAATGAACACTTTATTGTACTTAAATGAACACCTTATATCTAAATTTTACATAATAACAGTACAATAGTACTGACACTAACTTATCGCTCAAAGCGATTTCTTCTAGGCAACCAGGGATAGAGAAAAAGATATATTATACAAAGAGTAGGCTGATAATGATGATTAAAAGATAGATAGTACTTTATTGACGACCGATGTGGCGCGGTGGGCGAAGGTCCGCCTGCGACGCAGGAGGTTGCGGGTTCGATTCCCGCCTCGGAACAATTGTGTGTACGATCTGCAGATATTTGTTCCGGGTGTTCTGGTTGTTTTCTATGTATAATAAAAAATATCTATCCATGTAATATATTGTATTATGTATATCAGTTTTCTAGTACCCATAACACAAGCTCTGCTTACCATGGGGCTAGATAATGCTGTGTGAATTGTCCAGCATTATATATATATATATATATATATATATATATATATATATATATATATTGCACACTAACTTCACTACATATTATAAACAATATCGCTTCCCGCTGTCTGTCTGCCACTATGTATGCTTAGATCTTTAAAACTATGCAACGGATTTTGATGCGGTTTTTTAATATATAGAGAGGAAGAGGAAGGTTTATAATTACTAACCATTTGACACATAGATTTCCAGTTTTGTTCCGGTGAAACCGCGGGTAACAGCCAATATTAAAATGTTTGAAACTATCATGATTAGTTACACTAAAGTCAGTCGAGTTAGGAATAAATAAATAAATAATGCTGGACAATTCACACATCATTATCTAGCCCCATGGTAAGCAGAGCTTGTGTTATGGGTACTAGATAACTGATATACATAATACAATACATTACATAGATAGTTTTTTTTTTTTTATTATACATAGAAAACGACCAGAACACCCGGAACAAATATCTGCAGATCGTACACACAATTGTTCCGAGGCGGGAATCGAACCCGCAACCTCCTGCGTCGCAAGCGGACCTTCGCCCACCGCGCCACATCGGTCGGAACTCGCATTCTTAAGCTTATATTAATTAATTCATGTTATTATTGTAATATATAGGTAGCTAGTAGTTTAAGTTCATTAACAAAATAGACTAAGTTCTCTGAATATTTAAATTCATTATTATTATTGTTGTTCCTAAGTTATATTATTGTTTACATTGTTTTACTAAACCTGGGATAACACCCGTGTGAACTACTCGTTGTTTGATGTTTAACGAGCAGTTAAATTATGGAGGGTTTTACTCGGGAGCTTAATACAATACACTTTGTGTGCTGAAAACGCACGGTATGAGTTTTCTACAAGTGACTAATATGCGTAAATCCACACTAGCGCAGCGGCTGAGAAAATACAGATCTTTGTGACTCAGCAGAGCTGTAATATTTTTCGAACGAAACGCATGTGCGGCGCAACACAACCGCTGTGTAGAGCGGCAGCACGAATTTTTTAGGTAAAAAAAAAGATCGCAGTCGTCGAAAAAAAACCGCAGTCAAAGTCATTTAAAACGGTATATTTACCATGATTTGATTTTGATTTCTAATATTTCGGCACAGTTTCATGCGCCATGATCACGGAATAACTGAACGCACGAGTTAGTTTTTACCGATCTACCCTCATTGATATACCATACTGGATCTACATCATCAACTTTAGTGTCAATATTTCATTCTCATTAAGGGTCTTAATTTTCCGTAAGTTTCCCTTTATTATTAATATTTTTTAACCCACATGCCCTAATCAAATTTATTGTTTAAAAATTAATAAAAAAATAATAACATTGAAATTAAAAAATAATGCAAGCTTACATATTTTTATCTTATTTTTTTATTATTATTGACTTTTAAATTAATTTTGTATTTGCTTCACATAAACTGCTCTTTGAACATGCTGTGTACACATATTTAGGGATACAGTCTAGTTTTAATTATTGTGTGTTTCTAGTTGTATAATATTTGATTGTATTCTGTTTTGTGTGCCAAATAAATAAATATAAAATATAAATAACTATGGTAATTTTTAAAGTTTTAATTTGAATGCTATCGCATTCAGGATGCTGTTGCTACTCCCGCGGTTTCTGCTGAGCAACGAGGCTGTCTTTTTGCGCCATATTGCATCGAAAAATAAACATTTAAGACGAGTTTGAGTTCGCTTTTTTGAGACAAGGACGAACGAACGCCGCGCTGCTAATGTGAGAAAGGGAGGCAAGAGCGGCGGAATGATCGGCCCGCGCGCAATTTCACTAATTTTTATTTTTAAATTTGTTTTTCTCGAAAATAATACTGTTTCACAAAAAACTAAAACCATAATCGTCTAAAGTATTTATTAGGGAACACGTAGAATAAATTTCATTACAATCATATTAAATAACAAGCAAATAAAACTGGTTTTTCCGTAGGGATAAAAATGAAGATTTAGAGGAAACTTTGCCATTTTTTTCTATCGAGTCAAGTTTAGTCGATCGTGTTTCGACTCCCATAACATACTAACTAATATCCTAAACTTTTGATCTTCATCGAAATATATTCGAAAAATAGGTGTTTTGTTCTCTTAAAATTGATTTTCCGTTAAGTCAAAACGTGGGTTTTGGGATGTATTTCACCTTAAAAAAGCAAAATCTGCCGTTTCCAACACGTTTAAAACTCGCGAGCTAATAAACTCTCCATAATTTAGCTTCTCATTAAACATGAGGCAGCAATTTTTGGAGCGGAGCTATTGCTTTACGAGTTTTGTACCGGGAGATGTAAACATTTTATTGCTGGGCGTATTACGTGACGGAAGATATTATTGTAGAGATTGAGAAAAACATATATAAATTACTTTAATATTAACTTATCCTACTTAATATTATATACGCGAAAGTTAAGTATAAATGGATGTTTGTTACTCTTTCACGTAAAAAATTACTGAACGGATCTTGATGAAACTTGGAACATACATAGTATGTGTACTGGAATAACATATAGGCTTCATTTTATCTTGGTACCACGCGAGCAAAGCCGCGGGCGTAAGCTAGTTGATCATAATAATAACTTATTATCTTATAAATTATCTTATTCAATGAACACATTAAATGAGCCAGCTATTGAATGACCACAGCCTATGGATATACATAAATATATACCAACCTAAGGACCCCTGTTCTCTTGTAAGTGACTTTATATAAATTGTCTTTTTGAGAACAAATTAATATTAACTTCATTAATTGCCTATAAACATAACCTAAACTTGGATCATACCCAAAAATAAATAAGTAAGCCAAAGGCAAAGGTAGTAGATTCAGCATTATGCTGCATGGAGAAAAACATCATCATCATCATCAATCTAAGTTACTCCACTGCTGGACATAGGCCGCCCAATGAGCGCCATAGCGCCCTGTCTTCAGCTTGATGCATCTAGCATCTACCTGCAGTCTTTCATCATCCCACCTGGTCGGAGGGCGTCCTACACTACGTTTACCGAAAAACATGCAGTGCTAATTTTAAATTACTCCCGTCGCGTAGGTGGTCACCGAGGGGTTGGGCTATCGGGCTTAAAGTAGCCCCCCCCCATTGACGCCATGGCAACCCCAACACCATGATTTAGGCAGGCACCTTCAGCAGTGGACTGGATATCTTCAGCACAATAAAACTTTTGAAACTTTCATGGTTACTAACACTAAATTCAGTTATTCCGTGATCATGGCGCATGAAACTGTGCGGAAATATTGGAAAACTCAAAAATCAAATCATGGTAAATATCCCGTTTGAAATGAATCTTCAGCACACTCCTAACTACTTAAGTGTATACTAAAGATATCCAGAAATAAAGTTGACAAAAGGCTACTATGGTGATGATGGTTTTCTAAGATTAATTACATCTGTCGATTGCTATTCCTATTGCTATCATTATCACAATACGTAATATAAGCTAAATCTGTTCATGCTGTTAAGTCGTTCACGGTTCAACGGAGAGATTTTAAATCTGAGAAGTACAGAATAAAGGCTGTAAAAAGTTTTATGGACAACAATCATAATTTTAATTTTAACAGAGTTTTTGGTCTTGAAATATTGTTTTAAGTTATGAAATAAACAATGTAGACCTATGAAAATTTAAGAGTGTACCTTATGTAATTTTACGGTTAGAAATCGTTATTTATCTCAGAATCTGTGTACCTTCATATTTAGGTAAATGATAATTCGAACTTTTATCTTGGATTCCGTCTTTTCGAAAACACGATTGGTGAAAATTTTCTCGATACTTTTATTTTTTGAAAAATACATGTTTTGCACACATTTTGCTATTTATCTCAGGAACCACCTAATTTTTTTGTTGGATTTTTGTTTTGTCGAGAAACGTAGGAGAATTTCTTCGTTTTCGTCTTTTTAATTTTTAGATTAGTTGTGTAAATAACTTGTAATTAGGCATTAGGCAGTTTTGGCGCTTACGTCGATAAAAAATACGGAGCACGTCTATCGCTCTGTGCTTCTCACTCACAAGAAAATCATATCTTGTCATTCTGCTCTGAACTGAAGCGAAATTCGAATTTTGGCTGAGGTATGGCACGCTCTTAAGACTGAAACTCTAACCTTTACGTTTGAATATATGTGCCTTGGACTTAACCTCAGCGCACATTAATCAACCGCCAATTACCGCTTGTTTTTTTACTAGAGATACAATACAATTTTATATCACATAAGTTATGAACATACTAGTGGTTTCTTCTCACTTCTTCCACTGGTGGACAAAAAATTTAAGTGAACTATAAAATATGACCTGTCTAAGTGCTTATTTGTAAGCTTAAAGAAATAAAAACTTTTCATTTTCATATCATTTGTACTATTAGTTGAACTTACGTTTTAATTCGAATAAAAAAAGTGGGGTGAATTTATTTGTATTTTTTGTAGTAGTAGAGATACAAAGGTGTGTCATTTGTACTACCTACCAGTTGTACTTCTTAGTTTTTCTAAATTTGTTAAAAAAAAAAAAAAAAATATATATATAAATTTTACAGTAACAAAATAGTTTCCCACAAGCTTAACAAGGATGGACAGTGAGCTGTCATCTGATGACGTAAAATAAAAGCATCTTATTTCTAAAAGTACCTAATAATATATTAAAGTTATATTTAGATTTAGGTACCTATCCGGTTTATTTTTGTCCTATTTCAAGCTTTTATTATCATACGTTTTGCTCTACACGTTTTGTTGTTCTCAGTATGCACATAATTTTGTGAAATGATCAAGTTCTAAACCCTTATTATTCAAATTCTGTATATTTTGTGATTATTTTATGTTTGGTGCGTTTAAATAAATAAAAAAAAGCCAGTATTTTAAAGAACATTTTTATGCTGCGCGTCAGAGTTGCGGTTCAGATATGTGACAACCTTTATTTTTGTCAGAGATCTTTTTTGATTAGCCGAAAAACATTCGCCTAATATATTTTCGCGCGCAAAAATATTAGGTCAAAAGTGATAGTGGATAAACGTTGTTAAAAATATTAACAAGTGCTTAAAATATTTATTATTATTTTCAACATTTTTTATGAGCAGCAAAAAAATAACATATCGATGTAGAAAACTAAATTTTCTTTTAAAAATAAAATAAAATTAAATGCAGTAGGTAACTTTACTCAGAAACTGTCCTTTTTAAAAATGCCGTGTCCGATCGCGTCCCACATGACCGACATCCGGCCAAATTGTGTGAAATGAAAACATACTGAATTCATTACACTATCACACGACGCCGCGAGCGTTGTGGCATGCCGTGCTAGACGTCATGTTTTCTGAACATGGCGTCTAGCATAAAGAAGATAAATTTGCAGGTTACGTCGTCATGGCGTCTTCAAGTTAACATTTCCTTTTACTAGTACTTCGTTATTTTGGTTACCTTTCTCACATATTTTTAGTACATAACATTAACAAAATCATATTATGAAGGCTTTCTACTCCATAAATGATCACATCATGATGTGGCGCGGTGGGCGAAGGTCCGCTTGCGACGCAGGAGATTGCGGGTTCGATTCCCGCCTCGGAACAATTGTGTGTACGATCTGCAGATATTTGTTCCGGGTGTTCTGGTCGTTTTCTATGTATAATAAAAAATATCTATCTATGTATTATGTCTTGTATTATGTATATCAGTTATCTAGCACCCATAACACAAGCTCTTACCATGGGGCTAGATAATGCTGTGTGAATTGTCCAGCAACATAATAAATATAATAAATAAAATAAACATTGTGACAATGATGATGTTAATGATTGGATTGGATGTGGATCAGTTTTGAAACGACATTAGTATGTAAGAAATTCAATGTTGTGCTGGTTTTTATATAGTATTGACATGTAGGTATCTAAAGTCACATTACTATATATATTTAGATAAGCAAAACAGATTATGTATGGACACTTAAGTGATATATGTGGTTTCTTTTTCACTTCTTCCACAAAAAGGCAAAAATTGAAGTGAAGAGAAAATAGAAAACTTCTTATTTATAATACAAAAAGTCTTAAGTGCCTATTTTGTAAGCCTAAAGAAATAAATTTATTGAATATCATAAAAATAAATCAAGGTTTAATACCATTCAATAATTATTTCGTCTATTTTTTTCTTGAACGTTGACGTAATTCGAAGGTTGCCTGGAAGAGATCGCTTTTAAACGATAAGGCCGCCCATTGTACTTATCGCATGTCATGTCTTTTGTAATGATCTGTATCTGGTGTACAATAAATAATTTTTGTATTGTATTGTAATCCACATGATTTTCCTCTCGCCAATGCAACACTGAGCCAAGCCTCGTGTACCAGAGCCTGTACTCTCCTGTTTTAATTTCCCAGCCTGAAGTCTGGATTACCGTCCAAATTGGATGATTTAAAACGACTATTTTTGGGTTCCGTACATTTCGGTTTCCGTACATTTGGGGGTCCGTAGCGATTAATCGGAAGCCTCTCTGATGAGATGCGACGTGCAAATTCCTTGATGGCGATGGGAAATTGTAATTTGGAGAAAATTTCTTTTTGACGAGCGTGTGGGATGTATATTTGTATTGGAATTACGTAAAATTGAGAGACAATTGCTAAGTGTAATTTTGTAAAAACATTCCTCTATACATATGGATTACTCTGTACCTACTTAGTTCAGCAGCTTATGCAGTTCGAACAATTAGATATATTACCAATGAAGACACAGCTAGGTTAGTTTATTTCAGTTACTTCCATAGTATTATTTATGTCTTATGGTATTTTGCTTTGGGGACAGGCAGCTGACATCCAGACCATATTTGTTCTTCAAGAAGGGCTTTCTGTACCTATTTAAAATTAGTTACAAGATATCCTTAGTTCATCATCATCATCATCAGCCTATAGCAGTCCACTGCTGGACATAGGCCTCCCCCAATGAGCGCCATAGCGCCCTGTCTTCAGCTTGGCGCATCCTGCATCTACCTGCAGTCTTTCGCAGGTTGTCATCCCACCTGGTCGGAGGGCGTCCTACACTACGTTTACCGAGTCGTGGTCTCCACTCAAGAACACGTTTGCCCCAGCGGCCGTCGTATCCTTAGTTGCTTGGATATAATTGTATGTAAATATTAGTTGGAGAAACCACTGGTTCCTCAGTTTTTTACTAGTTCAGGAGCCTATGAACTATTAGATGCCTAATGTGAATGTTAGATATTTTTGGTATTTGTAGGGAGTGAGGTGTTCTGGGCATTTTCTATGTTGAATAAAAAATATCTTCCTGCTTAATGTAATTGTATTAAGTACTAGCTGTGCCCCGCGGTTTCACCCGCGTGGTGATAGCTATTTTGGATAATATAGAATATATCTTTAAAAATTGTATATAATTGCTATATTGTTGTGAAGTTCCATCAAAATCCATTCTGTTTTTGCGTGAAAGAACAACAAACATCCTTCCAAACTTTCGCGTTTATAACATGGTGTGTGGATTTTCCAATATTATTATTACTTGTTTCTTCTTTCCATGATCTCGGGCCATAAAGTGACCCGGTCCCGGTCCCCACGCAAGCCCTCCACAGAGGGCTTGCGTGGGCCCGAAGCCAACAGCACACAGGCCCTATAGTAGAGTAAATCTAAAGGCGAGGGCTACACATAGCGGGTATCATCCTCGGGTGCACAATATGATACACCCAAAGATGGTCCACCAGGTGTAGAGACTATTGCAAAAAAATGAGAGAAATAAAACCAGGCTATTGTGATGGATGGATGGACTGGGTAATCGGGCTATAGGGGAGATTGCGGACGTCAACAAGTCAATCATAATGTTAAGAGTGGCAGACGGTGGCTTGCCGAATTCTAGATAGGTTCTTTAAAAAGTAAGTTTAGTTGGGTTCATTAATATTATTATTACTAGCATACCGTAGAAATAATACTGAAAAGTAACCACGAGAACAACTCTAAAGATTTGAAATTTTAGACATCCCCAATCCGATATACGAAATGTCGCAAGGAACCCTAAAAATAACATGACATAATAAAACATCCATCCATCAAGCTCTGCTTAGCTTGGGGCTAGATGATGCTGTGTGGATTTTCCAGCATTTTTTATTTATCTAATCTTTCGTGTTTAAAATACTATTAGTGTGATATATAAAACGTGTCATGACAGAGTCCAGAAACTTTTAGCTGAAACTTTGAGTTATGGAATTCAATTTAATGTTTCTGTTGTTGTAGGGTGAATTAAATTTACTATGTCGGGAAAATAATTATTAGATAAGTACCACATTATTAGTGGCGATGTGGCGCGGTGGGCGAAGGTCCGCCTGCGACGTCGCAGGAGATTGCGTGTTCGATTCCCGCCTCGGAACAATTGTGTGTACGATCTGCAGGTATTTGTTCCGGGTATTCTGGTTGTTGTCTATGTATAATAAAAAATATCTATCAATGTAATATATTGTATTATGTATATCAGTTATCTAGTACCCATAACACAAGCTCTGCTTACCATGGGGATAATGCTGTGTGAATTGTCCAGCATTATTTATTTATTTATTGGTATAATTATAAGGTAAATAGATATATACATAGATAATATATTTTTTCATCATCAACATATAATAGTCCACTGCTGGACATAGACCTCCCCTAATGAGCTCCATAGCGCCTTCTTCAGCTTGCGGCATCCAGCTTCTGCATCTCTGTCTTTCGCAGTTCGTCATCCCACCTGGCCGGAGGTTTCCACTTAAGAACACGTTTAAGGAACACCCCAGCGGTTGTCGATTCTTCGTGATATATGGCCGGCCTACTGCCACTTCAGCTTGCTAATTCTTTGAGCCATCTCCATAACCATCTCCCTTAGATATCTTTACAGTAATTACTAATTAAATCTAGTATGGCACAATCAGCAGCCTTATTACTTACATTACAAGCGGTTTTATATAATTTGTTTGTTTTTATATAATTTTCACCTTATTTGTTCTGTGGTCCATCATGTCTCTCTATCTCTACCTCTACCTCTACCTCTACCTCTACCTCTACCTCTACCTCTACCTCTACCTCTACCTCTACCTCTACCTCTACCTCTACCTCTACCTCTACCTCTACCTCTACCTCTACCTCTACCTCTACCTCTACCTCTACCTCTACCTCTACCTCTACCTCTACCTCTACCTCTACCTCTACCTCTACCTCTACCTCTACCTCTACCTCTACCTCTACCTCTACCTCTACCTCTACCTCTACCTCTACCTCTACCTCTACCTCTACCTCTACCTCTACCTCTACCTCTACCTCTACCTCTACCTCTACCTCTACCTCTACCTCTACCTCTACCTCTACCTCTACCTCTACCTCTACCTCTACCTCTACCTCTACCTCTACCTCTACCTCTCTATCTATCTATCTAAGCGAGATCTCATTCAGGCCTTTTAGACCATTACATTAAAATAAAATCCATTGTATAATTAATAATGTTTATTTAATTTAATAATGCCATAATCAATCACGTAGCATTATTTGCCTACTAAATAATTAATTTTACAAAATACCACGTTAAAACTAAAATCACAGATTTATCTTAATTTATTTACACACAAAATTATTTAGGTGCCTGCACTGTAAGGTCGATTTTGGTTATTGTTATAATTAGTTTGTTGAGTTTTTAAGAAACCCGGCTCACTTCCATTCACAGTACATATTGCCGCGCCCTGCTTGGCTACCTGTTTTGTACACATTACCTCGATACTAAGACCTATAAATGTACACAATGATGCAATAAAATAAATATGAATAATAAGGGATATTTTGACAGAAGTGTCTGTGTTATACGTACCTGCCGTGGTTGACTTAAAACTAAGAAAAAAGTTTTTTTTTTAATATAACAGTTACTTTGTAATTATAACACATATTGTGCTAAAAAGTATTATTTTTTACACCAAAATATATTTATTTAAATGTTATTTTTTTTGCTTGTCAGTATGTAGATCACCTTTTTGAACATTCGCGATTTGTTAACATAATTATTAGACTAGCGGTCCTTCCCGGCTTCTCACAGTTTTAGTACGGATCCCTAACTTTTTTGAAAACAATATATAGCCTATGTTCACCGGGGATAGTGTAGCTTCCCAACGGTGAAAGAATTTTTAAAATCGGCCCAGTAGTTTCGGTGCCTATTCATTACAAATAAACAAACATACAAAAAAAAAAATCTTTATAATTATTTATCGGGTAATTATCGCGTACATTTTGTTTCATTATCCCTACGGTTCCATCGCATTACAGAAAATGTGGTCACGGGGCGACTCAAAAAAAAAGGAAAAGGTGTACTAATCTTTAACGCGTTGTTTTTACATTCCCAAGGTAGGTACTGCCAGTTCTATTATTTAAAAAAAGTCTATTTTTTTCTCCATTCTCGTAGTCAACTACAAAACCCGTTCAGCAGGATCACTTGGCAAAAACCACAGGTAATTTTACAACAAAAAACTCTACATTTCAAAATAGCAAATGATTATTCATTTTGCTATCTGAGAGATGCCTACAGGCCAAAATTGTAGTAAATTTAGTACTAAAACACGGGAATCGACATCTATAAAAATATCAAACACGACATTTTCACTCTACACTCTAAAACCAACCTTACCACCTCGACAACACATCTCAAAATTAAACAACAAAATCCCCAGCATTTATATCCCTAACCACAGAGGTATAAATCTCATTATCCTTTTTCAATCCCTCCTTCGCTCTATAATACGGGAACTCATTGTGTGTCGGCAGGTAATACACGCCTTGCTTTTCAAATTTCGTCTCTAAACCCATGTAGTTAGTGTCGGTATTGTTGTAGCAGTTGGCTAGCCTCGCGTCTTGTATCGAATCACACTTTAGGCCTATAAACTTTTTAGGGTGTTCTAAAGCGACCCACCAGTACAACATTGCTCGCATATGGCTGCATATGATAAGGCATGGTATGTAAGGGAGATCGCTGGGTTGGAATTCGCCACCGTTGATGTAGAAGTCGACGTGGCCAAGTCGTTCCGCTATGCCAAAGCCGTCGATGTTTGTGTGGAGAACATCTACCTTGGTTGCGTCTGTGACTGCGAATTTGTACTCTGGCGGGAGATTCCTGTAGCAAGGACCTGCAAAAAATATAAAATAATTACTATAGATTCTATTACTAGTGCCCCAAAAACGAAGATATAAATGAAACACTTTTGGTGAGCCGTGGAAGTAGATTTTTTACAGCTAGAAGCAAAGGTTACTTTTCCAGCCTTTCGTATTTTCCTGTACGAAGACGTACGGCATTATTACATAATTTACTGAATCGGCATAATTACGCCCTTACCAGACAGTGCGACACTGACCACGACAAATAAAACACATAGAAAGGAAACGACCCTTCATACGTTTTCATCGCGTCGCGGTCAGTGTCGCACCCTACGTCGCACCAGTTTAATTGATAATTTTTGAGTTGTACCCCAATGAGGTTGTACGTGTGTGCGAACTTATGTTTATATGTAGATTTAAAAAAAACATTCTTACCAGCTGGATCTAACCCCGTCAATCTAGAAGGCTTCTTTCCCGTGGCCTTGTAGAAGTATTTAGCTGCGAAGGACACCACATGCGCTCCAAGACTTGCTCCAACCAGCTCCAGGTCTTCAGGGTCTAGGCCCTGGTCGTGCAACTTCACCAGGAACTCCCCAAGCTTATAGCCTAGAGTTCTGGCTAACCGGACAGACCTGGAAAGATAGCAGTTATATAAAAAACTAGCGGACCTTCCCGGCTTCGCACGGTTTAGTACGGATCCCTAACTTTTTTGAAATTATAATATAGTGATAAGTGAAAGAATTTTTCAAATCGGTCCAGTAGTTTCGGAGCCTATTCATTACAAACAAACAAAAAATCAAACCTTTCCTCTTTATAATATTAGTATAGAACAGTTTCTGACCGCACGTTTCTATGGAAACGATTATTGTTATTTTATCTTATGGGTTCTGACTAATGGCATTAAAGGCTTTAGTACCTGTTATTTCAGATTTGGACCTACATCTATGCAACGCTTTTCATGCACTTTCTAGAGTTTCTCATCTATGGATTCTACAACGATACCATTGTCATAGTAAAGCAATTAGTTAACAGAATTCGGCCACAGAGCTTGTGTTACGAGAACCATGATCTAAACAACGAGGTCCAAGCCAACAAGTTAAATGTTTATTCTGGTGTTTGCGGCCGGTAACAAGGCCCACAGTAAGGCTGTGCAAGCAAAATGGTCCACCGAATGTTTACCGTCTCTCAACAACGCCGCTTGGTGGCACACATTTTTTGTTGTTCATAAGTAACTACCGGCTCACCGAATTAAAAAAAAAAAACAATGCGTCTGATCGAAGCGACGCGTGACCCGAGAGCGCAACGCTTCATCATTACCATGCATCATCATCATCATCATCAGCCTATAGCAGTCCACTGCTGGACATAGGCCTCCCCCAATGAGCGCCATAGCGCCCTGTCTTCAGCTTGCCGCATCCAGCATCTACCTGCAGTCTTTCGCAGGTCGTCATCCCACCTGGTCGGAGGGCGTCCTACACTACGTTTACCGAGTCGTGGTCTCCACTCAAGAACACGTTTGCCCCATCGGCCGTCGGTTCTTCGCGAGATATGGCCGGCCCACCGCCACTTCAGCTTGCTAATTCTTTGAGCTATGTCGATAACCTTGGTTCTCTGTCGGATGTATTCGTTACGAATCCTATCCTTCAGAGAAACTCCGAGCATAGCTCTCATTACCATGCGGCAGTAGGCAATTACTCCCGAAGAACCAACAACCGCGCTGGGGTAAATGTGTTCTTTAGTGGAGACCACGAGCCGGTAAACATAGTGTAGGACGCCCTTCGGCCAGGTAGTATGACGACCTGCGAAAGACTGCTGGGAGATGTTGGATGCGCCAGCGTGGTCTCCACTAAAGAACACATTTACCCCAGCGCGGTTGTTGGTTCTTCGGGAGTAATTGCCTACTGCAGCATGGTAATGCTGATGCGTTACGCTCTCGGGTCACTCGTCGTCGCTTTGATCAGACTGTGCTTTGGCGCTCAGTAAGGGAGGCCTATGTCTACGACTAATAAAGAATGAACTTGCGTTGACAGGCATCCATTCAATTTTGACAACGAAAGGCCCTATTCTGCTCTTATAATCGCTTTGCTATGACAATGGTTTCGTCGCAAAATTGCCATCATAGATACGTTTCGGCATACTTAACACTTCGATTGCTGAAATCACACCGTATGTGTTTTCTACATGTGACTAATATGAGTAAATCCACACTAGCGCAGCGGCTGAGAAAATACAGATCTGTGAGGTTTTGACTATATAGGACAAGTTATTTTTAAGTCATTTGCTTTATCTGTCCATCTCTTACGAATGGTTTAGGTTAAAAAGATCGCAGTCAAAGTGTTAATAGACTAAGACCGCCAGACCTTCGTCATCTTATAAAAACTGAAAGTTTTTCAGCGTATACCCCCAATACAGGTAGCAAAGATCACTTAATGATTATGAATTTTATAATGATTGATCGTGTATGAAGTTTGGGTCAAAGTGGCTCTGGCAGATATTGACAGTTTTGCTGAATTTGCATAAAAATCGTTATAATATAGTTGTTAACATATGTCTATCAATTATTCAATGTTGTCATTGTTATAACTTTTTGACTCGCTCGCCACCCTGTCAGACTGTATGCCGCGACCTGTCGGCCGGCATGACTGTCACCGGCGATTGTCGATCGGGAACGAGGTGCGGAGTGGCTAAAAGTAAAAGTAAGTAAAAAATCATTTATTTCTTTAGGCTTACAAAATAAGCACTTAGAAAAGTCATATTTTATACATTAAATTATTATCAAATAAAATTATTTTACTGTTCATTTAAATTTTTTGTCCACTAGTGGAAGAAGTGAAAAAGCTAGCGCATTGCCTGGCATTGCATAGGAGACTCAATCAGTAAGGTCGACCAAGGGAGGTGTTGGGTTTGTGGTGAATTTAGAGGTGTGAGTATTACCTTGTTAGTATTTTGGCTTTAAACCCTTTGCCCTGAGAAGGTGACGTAATTTTGAGATGAACCGTTAGTAGAGAGGTAAATCGCTAACATAGTTATGGTCTATTTTCGATATTTATCTTATATTTATTTAAAGGAAAACTAGAAGCTTATATATAACACAATAAAAAGTTCATAAATACTAGAAAGCTTATTGAAGGTTTTCACGGATAAATAACAGAATAATATAATAAGAAGAGACTGGCACTACTGATATGGCACTCATTAGGGTAGGCCTATGCCCAGCATTGGACTTACATAGGCTGATGATGATGATGATTATCACATACGGATTACGTATAGGTAGGTAAGCAATTCTCTACCTACAAGTAGGTGCAAGACAGGGCGCTATGGCGCTCATTGGGGGAGGCCTATGTCCAGCAGTGGACTGATATAGGCTGATGATGATGATGATGATGATGATGATGAAGTAGGTGCTAATCCAAATTGCAGTAGCCTTATCATAAATATTTACTTAGGTACTTAAGTAAAGTTATTATTTACCAATGTATTTACAATAAGCCAGTTCAATAAGGAACTGATAATTTACTATGCAAATGGATTCAACAATGCACAGTAACGTTTATGGTAAATTGATTTTAGGGTACTGTACACGGAGATGAAATAGTAAAACCGAATAGGTACTTCCTGGTTTCTACATTGTCGCATGATTACCAACATGATTTTCTATTTGTTCCCAAATTGAGCCAATTTACCCGAACTTTAAAATCAGTTAAATTAGATTAAGTTTCCTGATCTTCCTGATTTAAAATGATGCTTGAGCCCATCCAGCATCGACTAAATATGCAAAAAAACTACCTAAAATAATGGGTCAACAACTATATAATAAGCTCCCTTTAGAGTTGAAGCTTATTAAAAATGAAAATAGTTTCATCCAAGAACTAAAAAATCTTTTAATCGACAAAACGCTGTATAGCATCAAAGAGTTTTAGAAAACGATTACAGTAAATATAAAATAAAATCAGACATCCCCGTAACATCACCTAGCCGAGAGTAACGTTCACTTTTATAATTTTAAGAATATAACATAATTATTATGTTTCCCATACATCAAAATTGTATATTACCTGTTTTGACGAGTCGTATCCTTAGCATAATTAAGGTATATATATATATATTATATTGTACACTTTTATGTAAGAATTATGACAATAAAGAAATCTGAATCTGAATCTGAATCTGATCCTAAGCTTATAATGATGTGTAGTTGTACGTGGGTGCATGAACACATATGTAATTTTACTTATATATAGATTTAGGTATCTATCCGGTTTATTGTTTTTTTCTATTTCAAGCTTTTATTATCATACGTTTTTGCTCTACACGTTTTGTTGTTCTCAGTATGCACATAATTTGTGAAATGATCAAGTTCTAAACCCTTTATTATTCAAATTCTGTATATTTTGTGATTATTTTATGTTTTGTGCGTTTAATATATATATAATAAACAAAATAAATAAAAATAAAAATTTGGTTTCTATTATATTTATTTATTTCTCTACAATATAAAAATGAAACGCTGAATGTGTTGCTGAGCGCAAATCTCGAGAACAGCTGATCCGATTTCGCTAATTCTTTTTTTAGAATATTGCTTGAAGTACGAGGATGGTTCTTACGAGAGAAAAAAGAGAAAACATTTAAAAATTGCCTGAAACAAATGACCACCCGGGCGAAGCCGGGACGGCCCGCTAGTTATATGTATATAGATTATTAAATAATATTATTATAATTTTTATTCTATTATATTTTGTTGTTTTTTATATTATTCTATATTCGATTTTATATTTTATTTCCTTCTTAATTATTAAAAAAAAAAAAAAAAAAAAAAAAAATAATGCTAAACCATTCGCTCAGCATTATCTATCCCCAAAGCTAAGCAGAACTTGTGTGAATGGATTTTATTGGCTAATGATTTTAGCTGAAATTTCAAGTAGGGAAGAAGTCAAATTATTCTAACGAGAGAGACCCAAAATTTACTTTACTTTACTTTACGATATAGGGAACCTTCCAATTCAAATCTGACTCACGCTTGGCTGTTCTATAAATTACTAGAGAAGTGCATAATGTATGCAGGTAAATAAGGTTTTATGTATATAGTGATTAATTTATGCACATTAAACACATAATTATGTATGTACCTATGTATGAAGTATTAATTAACATATAATAAATAAATCATGTTTAATTTGCACGCTTCTCACGAATTTTTGCGATGCAAAAAGTAGTAGATATGATAATCCGAGTATAGAACTACATCTTTTCAAAATTTCAGACTTAGAGCCCTCCCTCATTAAGATGCCATGGCGACGTCGCCGGCTACGTATCCAAGCAGTTAATATTGAAATGTATGTTACCTAACTCACTTGGCGACGGTGTGGCAACGTCGCCAATTCGGAAGCGTAGCCACAAGCGACAGCTCCCTACGTGGCTTCTGGCTACTCTGGCGGCCTGGCAACGTTGCCACTATAATGTACACGTGTAAACTGCACCTCCCTCACTCAGTCGCCAGTCAGCCGCCATTTTAGAGGCTCGCTCAAATATTTATTTGTATTTGATGTTGAAAAAAATGAGTTTCGGTACTTACACTCGAAAAATTTATTATAGAAATTCAAAACCGTCCTTGTTTATGGGATAGTTCATCTTCATCGCTCATCTTCTTTTCTTTTTCCATTTTTCTGCGACGTACATAAAAAAGAAGTGCAATTTGTTCTACGTCCATTCCTGGCGACTTACACGAACTGACTGTCGAGACGCCATGGCCACTCGACAGGGCGACCTTCGGTTGCCAGAAGTAGCCAGACTTGCGCCGCCGGCGACGTCGCCATGGCGGCCTAATGAGGCAGAGCTCTCATCCGTTCAGTAGTTTTTGCGTTAGGATTAAACAAAAGTTTGATAGATGTTCTATCCAAACTTTTGCAAACTTATATCAGTTTAGTATGTTTTTTTTTATTATAACCATCATCTCCCCACTGCTGGGCAAAGCCGCCCCAATCCCCATTTTTGAATAATGTGGAACTTATTGTTGTTACATAAAACCATACAGATACCCTGTAAGGTGTATTTCTTTTTTAATATATATATAAATATAATAAATAATCTCATTTCATTTCATTAATAGGAAATCAATTTAAGTATTAATTGTGTTTTAATTGACTTTCAACGCGATTTTCGCTTTTAATCTCAGTTAAATTATTGTTCTGATAGCAAGAGTTAAATCGTTTGGAAGGCTTGATCTCGTTAAACCATGATTAAAATATTAAGCTTACTGGTTATTATTTGGGACAGTTATTATTCCGTCAGAAACATGTGCAAGTATTGAACAGAGGTAACAGATATCCATACATCCGAACTTTTGCATTTATAATATTACAAACAATAAAAAAGAAGAACCAACGGCCGCTGGGCCAAACGGACGCCTTCCGACCAGGTGTGATGATGATCTGCGAAAGACTGCAGGCAGATGCTGGATGCGGCAAGCTGAAGACAGGGCAATGTGGCGCTCATTGGGGAGGCCTATGTCCAGCAGTGGACTATTATAGGCTGATGATGATGATGATGATATTATGTAATACAAAGATATACAAACCATACAAGGTAATGCCGCAATACCAAACATTTGTCCAAACCACACGATGTAATAACAAATGTTTGTGTGGTGGGTACACAATGGACCGCATATTAATGGTGAAGCACAACTAGCGGCATTGTTTCATTATGTGACTAGTGGGTAGCCTCTGGACAGTAAACTTAACCGTTATAGTTACAGGAAAACGCTTTTAGGAGACTATCCATAAATTCTTAAGGTATTCTGAACTGCGTTTAAAGATTTTGAAAAAAAATTACAGTCAGCAAGAAAATGGTCATTTTACACAAAAACTTTTTTTGATGCCAATCGATCCTGTTTCCTATAAGCATCTACTGGACCGACTGAGGTTTGAGTACTGGAAATGTCAGAAATCGCGAAAAACTTTACATATACATACATAAAGTCCAATGTATATATTTAACTGTATTATCCGTAGTAATCTATCGATACTACAAAACTTCCCTTGTTGAGAACTAAACACCTATTGTGCCTGACGAGATCGGACCTACGCGGCCTAGTGGGGACACTCACACGACTCTGCCCACTAAACAAACACCTCTTCACCATCGGAGCAACAGACAGCCCTCTCTACAGAGGACGTCTGAGCGACGAAGAATCAGCTGCCCACGTAGTCCTGGAATGCGAGGGAGTAACAGCGCAACGACTAGAAATCCTAAACCACCCGAGGTCACTCCGCGAAGCCTGTGCAGATCCCAGGAGGATTCTGCACTTCTGGACGGAGTTAGGCTGGTTAAACTAGCAAACACACCACGCACAAAGGACCAAACGGAGTCTAAGTGCTTTGTTCACGTAGGTATATCGTATCGTATATCTCGTTGTTGTAGCGGAAATAGGAGAACCCATACCATACCATCCCTTGTTGGGAAAAGGAATTTTGAAGTGCTAATTAGAAAATAATAAAAATCTTACTTCGGGTAGATATAAGTGAGAAAGTTGAAGGTCTCCGTGATGAAGACGTTGTATCCTTTCCTCACGTAGGTGTTCCCGATGGCTTGGGAATGAGGGTAGATGGAACTGTCCAGGAAGCCTACTGCGTAGAGGACAGTCTTCCGGTTCTTTAGATCTGAAAAATATATTATTTTATTTATTTATTTATTCTGCGCCCCGCGGTTTCGACCGCGTGGAAATCTATGTGTCAAATGGTTTATAAACCTTCCTCTTGAATCATTCTATCTACTGGTGAAAACTGCACTAAAATCCGTTGAGTAATTTAACAGATCTAAGCGAACAGACAGCGGAAGCGACTTCATTGTATACTATCACTACATAGTACAAAACAAAGTCGCTTCCTTGACAACAGCTGGGGTATACGTGTTCTTGAGTGGAGATCACGACTCGGCAAACGTAGTGTAGGACGCCCGTCGGCCAGGAAGGATGACGACCTACGAAAGACTGCAGGCAGATGCTGGCTGCGGGGCAAGCTGAGGACAGCGCGCTACGGCGCTTATTAGGGGAGTCCTATTTCCAGCTGTGGACTAATATAGGCTAATGATGATGATGTCCAGCAGTGGACGTACTTCTACTGATATGGAGGCCAAACGAGAGATAAGTAGATTGAAAATAGGCTATCAACAGGTCATTACACTATACAAATCGCAGTTAGTTAACCGACCAAATAGAAAATGCAATGAAAGTATTTATAATGTCATTCTTGAAGACGTCAATAAATTTTTCCGAGTAATAAATTCAATACGCTCAAAATATGAGGGGATGATACAGGGATGGACTAAGGACAGATGGAATTGGGGAATGAGTTGGTATTTGTATTTGCTATCCCATATTTCCGAAAGAGAACCAAAGTTATTGACATACATAGCTCTACGAATTAGCAAGCTGAAATGGCAGTGGGCCCGCCATAGCTCGCGAAGAACCGACGACGGCCGCTGGGGCAAACGTGTTCTTGAGTGGAGACCACGACTCGGTAAACGTAGTGTAGGACGCCCTCCGACCAGGTGGGATGACGACCTGTGAAAGACTGCAGGCAGATGCTGGATGCGGCAAGCTGAAGACAGGGCGCTATGGCGCTCATTGGGGGAGGCCTATGTCCAGCAGTGGACTGATGATCCCATATTTTAAACCTAATATTATTACCTATATAGATTCCTTGCAAATTTTCAATACACAAAAGTCATTCATAAAAGGTTTCAAAAAAGTCATTCATAAGTGGTTTCTTTTCACTTCTTCCACTAGTGGACAAAAAATTGAAGTGAACAGTAAAATAATTTTATTTGATAATAATTTATATATAAAATATGACTTGTCTAAGTGCTTATTTTGAAAAGCCTAAAGAAATAAATGATTTTTTACTTTTACTTTACTTTTTTATATGGGTACGTTTAGGTTCGGTCGCGGCAATTAGATGGGTCTATTTTATACAAGAATATAAAAAATGATTTGGTTGTCTGTACCCTGAAAAAAGAATACTGTTTATTAAAGCGGGCGAAGGTGGATAAATAGTTTGTCATATATTTTTTCGGGGTGTTTTGGGTATTCCGACATTTAATAAAAAAAGATCTATCTTTGTTATGTTTTATCAATCAGTCATCTAGTACCCGTAACACAAGCTCTGCTTAGCTTGAGGCTAGATGAAGCTGTGCGGATTATCCAGCATTATCTATTTATTAAATTTTGAGGTCTTATATTTTACACCACACACATCGCATCACAATGTGGTTGCAACTCAAATAAGCCTTAAAGTAATTTACAATACAATACATAAATACTTTGTTGTACACCAGATACAGAATTATGAAAGACATTACATGTGACAAGTACAATGGGTGGCCTTATCGCTTAGTAGCGATCTCTTCCAGGCAACAATACAATACAAATACGCTTTTTGCACACCAAACACAGAAAAAAAACAGTAAAGAACAAACAAACAAAGATACAGATGCACAATGGGCGGCCTTATCGCTGAGAGCGATTTCTTCCAGGCAACCTTGGGATGGGCACGTAGCTATAGTAGTAGCTGTAGTAGGTATAGACGGTGACGGTGGCAACCTTTGGATGGAAAGAGTAATTAAGTGAACAATGCCCCCATAATAGATTCTTAGTCCTACCCTGGCCTGTATGATGTCTGTGAAGCATGCCTCGCTCCGCGCACCGTTCATATTTTATTCATAGCGCGGCCCACAGGCAAAAGGTCGTAAGTGACAAATTGCTAAACTCAATTTTTCCTTTTCTATTATTTTCGTTGGGTCTTAAACGCATTTTAGTTGGGCCTTTGAAATGAAAAAGCTGAGAACGCCATTGTTAAATTATGTCAGTAAAGGGGAAGATTTGAAATTTTGAGAAAATCGAATTATTGCCTGCTTTTTTGTTCTTTATTATATTTTAGAGAGTTTGAGTAATTTTAATGACTATGTCAGTCCTGTATTTTAACAACTAACTGGAACTAAAAACTAAATTATATCTCAAATTAAGCCAAACAATTAATTTGCCTTCATTAGGATACGCGGCAGCGTGTCCAAGCCTAGTTCAAGCAAAGGCGCATAGAACTTGGGACTCATTTAGATCTCCATTCTTTTTGCGGCGAAGCCCACAGCCAAGCAATTTTTGTATTGTACTTGGCTCTCCTTTTTTATATTTATGTTTTTGGTGGGATATAAAACAAAGAATCTGTAGATTTTTATTTTTATTCTCTTAGACCGATTAATATTAAGAATAAGTTGGCCTTAAAATGTTGATGAAGCTAAAAATCGTATTCATATTTAGTACAAAATCTCGCTTAGCTAATAAATAATGCTGGAGCTAAGCAGAGCTTGTGTTATGGGTACTCGATGACTGATATACATAATACAATACGTAACATAGATAGATAGTATTGCACACTTAAAAATAAAACAAACAAGATAAAAAATAATAATACAAGATATGTGACAATTTGACGGTCTTATCGCTTAAGAGCGATCTCTACCAGACAACCGTGGATATTTTATATTAAATATAGTAAACGACCAGAACACCCGGAACAAATATCTGCAGATCGTATAAACATTTGTTATTGGATGGATGGTTGCGACAAGCTGAAGACAGGGCGCGCGCTATGGCGCTCATTAGGCCTTTGTCCCGAGGCGGGAATTGAACCCCCCATCCTCCTCCATCACAGGCGGAACTTCACCCACCACGCCACAGAGGTCGTCACTTATAAGCTGCACATCCATCTACGGTTACGTGCTATCACGTAGAAAACAACCCCATCTGTTGCGGAACTATTGTTCACGTAGGCAGTACGTCACGCGGAAAAAACTGATTGCTTTTTTGACGTGACGTAGTGTGCTATGGCGTTTACAGGGTGTCTTTTTGTGTGTGTGACGACCGATGTGGCGCGGTGGGCGAAGGTCCGCCTGCGACGCAGGAGGTTGCGGGTTCGATTCCCGCCTCGGAACAAATGTGTGTACGATCTGCAGATATTTGTTCCGGGTGTTCTGGTCGTTTTCTATGTATAATAAAAAATATCTATCTATGTAATGTATTGTATTATGTATATCAGTTATCTAGTACCCATAACACAAGCTCTGCTTACCATGGGGAGATAACGCTGTTTGGATTGTCCAGCATTATTATTTATTTATTATTATTTTTGAAACGGGAGTGGATGGCCAAATCCGAAACTATGAGAGGTTGAGCAAAGTCGTGGATATCCACTCCCATCTCAAAAAGCCACCCTGTACGTACAGTGGATTATGAAACGACACATATAGTTACTAAAAAGCGAGGTTGATTCATCATCATCATCATCAGCCTATAGCAGTCCACTGCTGGACATAGGCGTCCCCTAATGAGCGCCACAGTCACTGCCCTGTCTTCAGCTTGCCGCATCCAGCATCTACCTGCAGTCTTTCGCAGGTCGTCGTCCCACCGTCGGAGGGCGTCCTACACTACGTTTGCCGAGTCGTGGTCTCCACTCAAGAACACGTTTGCCCAGCGGTTGTCGGTTCTTCGCGAGATATGGCCGGCCCCCTGCCACTCCAGCTTGCTAATTCATAGAGCTATGTCGATAACTTTGGTTCACAATATATTACTTAGATAGATATTTTTATTATACTTACATAGAAAATGCCCAGAACCCCCGAAACATATATTTGCAGATAGCATCGGCGAATTTCTAAATGATGTGTTTTAATTTTACTGTTATTCTACAAAAAGAGACACGACGTCACCCAATTTAAGGTCCAGCCTTAAAACCAGTGTCACTATCGTCCTCGGTCAATCAATCAATAGATTTCTTTCCGGCCCTGGTGGGGACACAGAGGGGCCTCGAGGCTTGGCCTCATTACCCCGGCGTCAACTCGAGGGGTGACGACCCCTCGGTCCTTGGGTTTTGTGGGAATCTTTTCTTTCCCTTATTCTCAATGTTTTTTTGGCATCATTCCGTTTATAATCTTTTTTTTTAAATAAACCCAAGGACTCTATGGTGGTTCCGCAGGGATCAGGTCCCGCCCTAGGTCGATAATGACAACAAGCTGTATATAGTTCATAGTTCATAGTTCATTTATTGATAACTTCTGGTTACAAGTCACATATTATACTTAATGCAATATGTAAAAACTACATACATCATAATTATAATAATAAAAATACATTAAACATTACATTTTAACATCATAAATTCATTCACATCATATATCGATTGAGCTATCAGCCACTTCCTTAGTTGTACCTTAAAAGATTGTATGGATTTTGCGCTGGTGATAGAAGTTGGAATACGGTTGTAGACAGCCGTCCCCATCACGTGTTGCAGTTTGGACGATTTCTCCAATCGCCGAGGTAGCGCCCTTAGTCGGCGTGCGTGCCTCGTGTTATATCTATGACGATCCCCATACCTTTCGTATTTGTCCAAGTTGTTATGGACATACAGAGCGGACTGGTATACGACAAGGGCGGGCACGGTCAAGATCCCTAAGGACTCAAAATGTGGCCGCGCAGACTCATCTTGAGGTATTCTCACGATCGACCTTATCGCTCTCTTTTGGAGTCTGAAGGCGCGCTCCCAATCGGATGCGCGCCCCCAGAGCTCCACGCCGTATTGAAGGAGGGAATGGACGTTGGCGAAATAAATACTCCGGACCATAGCTCTGTCCAAGGTAGACGAAAGACGCCATAGGGCAAAGCATGATCGACCTATCTTCTTACTCAGTGTATTTATGTGCTCCTCCCATGTGAGACAACTGTCCAAGGTGAACCCAAGAAAAGTAGCCGTATGGACTTGGTCGATTACCTTTCCTCCCAGGCTCACGGCAACCGGCGGGCTGTAGTGTCCTGCAAGGTTGAAGTGCATGAAGTTGGTTTTCGTGACATTCAAAATAAGACCATTCTGATGAAACCACTTCTGCACCTCACCTGCAACCTTATTCAACTTTCGTTGTAATGCATCCTGATTGGCTCCTGACACGGGACCTTATTAGCCGCGCACATAGAGAAACACCAATTTTTCTTTCTCTACTTATGTTTTTCTGTATTTATGTGTCTTTTCCTTTTTTTTGTAACTCTGTTTAACATTGTGTGTGTGTTGGCTATAAATAAATTATTTTATTCTTTTTTTATTTAAAGCAATATAATAATTAATTGTACTTTGACTATGACTGATTAATAATTATATAAAATCTGATTAAATGTTTACATAAATCATTTTGTTTTTATATATATATTTGCATGCCATGGGTATTCTCGACATATTTTTTGCATACTTATATAAATTGGTACCTAAAGCTTGCTGTGTCACACATAAATTACTTGCCATCTTTGTTTACACGTGTTTTTGCAAAGATATTATTATACCTAATATAAAAATTACTCTATGATTGACTTCTTTGCTATTACAAAATCGGAGTCAGTCAGTCAGGTGGTCGTCAACATTCGACTAACATTGTTTACGTTGTTGAATGTAGGCAGGAATCGAACTAGAGTTCTTTCTTCCGGTTTCTACGTCGAGGAAAGCTTTCCTCAAGTCATGTGCTGTCGCTATGAGCCTTGCAGGCTTCTCAAGAGTTGTTCGTTAGCCTGTTGCCTGGTTCATTCTTCTTGATGGCTTCGGGCGACTCTAGGAGCACCCGGGGCAGAGGTCGCCACGGAGTTATGTCGTCGAGGTAGGTCGAATCTAAGTCAAAACGTTGCACGCATGTCAACTAACTTTGACATTTGACACATAGCTGACGTTTAAACGTTCCAAACACATACATAGTTTGACGTTTAAACGTTCCATTACTGGCACTTATTTTATTTCTAATAAAATTTTTGAAACTATCATGGTACGCCAATCTTCTTTGTAGTGGTACAATCGGATTTTTATACGAACTTACATATTAATATGACAATAGTAAAGTAAAATAGGCAAGTGTTATTTTAGAGGATATTACCAAAATGTTTGTCGGCGAGTAGGCTCTTAGCGGCAGCCCCTACGACCAGCACGCGGCGCTTGACTTGTCCGCTCTCTATCCGCTGGTGGACTATGTTGAAGTCTCGTAGTGAAGCTGGGGTGATCGTCGCATTCTTGGTTATTCCTGGACCTGAAACAAAGTAAGTACATCACTACATAGTATAAAGCAAAGTCACTTCCGCTGTCTGTCCGTCCCTATTATCATCAGCCTATAGCAGTCCACTGCTAGACATAGGCCTCCACCAATGAGCGCCATAGCGCCCTGTCTTCGTCTTGACGCATCCATCTACCTGCAGTCTTTCGCAGGTCGTCATCCAACCTGGTCGGAGGGCGTCCTACACTACGTTTACCGAGTCGTGGTATCCACTCAAGAACACTTTTGCCCCAACTTTTTTTGTTTGTTTGTCTGATTCTATGATGTGAAAAATTATCCATTTCCTTTATACAGATAACATTATACAAATGTTTTTTAACTGATAATATCAAAGCTACATTAGATTCGCTACGTAATTGACCTTGCGATGTATATCTCTAAAGGTACAATTTGTATCATTACATATAATTATGATCTAGACTCATAGGAAGGCTATGCGATCTAGTAGTAATTAGAATTAAATTGGCAAACACGATTTGCCAATTTCATAAAAAATTTAATCAAACAATGACGATTTAAAAAAAGAATGTTTCTTATATCTCTGATTACCGTTTTCTAATACTACGTTTTATCCATGTTCCACGCGAGTGAAGTCACCGGCAAAGCTAATGTACCTACTCATTCGTGGAAACTAACCCCCATATCTTTAGTCGTACGTACGTCGACCACGATTCAACCTCTACTCTAAATCCAAACGTATTTCGGTATGCTTGATCGTAAAAAAACCCTTCACTCCAAACTTCACTCGAACTAACTCATACGAGTGAAGAAATGAACTTAATAACTGTAATTTTAAGGTACCTGGCGAAGTGGCGACCTACCTTGAATGCGCACCTCAAAAGAACTTGTTATTTTTATGGATTTTGGAGACTCAATGCTTCTCGATGACATTTATGACGATGAAGCCTACAACGACTAAGCATACTGAACTCGAGTATGTTTTGAAGGAATGCTCGATGCACTTAAGACGAGTTTGAGTGAAGGATTAGTTGAAGAATTATCTAAAGATATGGGGTTTAATCTCGCGCCGCACTTCGCTCCATCAACCATAGAAATAAATTAAATCTAGATATGGCAATCATCAATGCTACAGATAAAGCCTACCTGGCTACCTAGACCCACAATTAGACCGGTTTTCTCACGTAGATTAACTATAATTGATCTAGACCTACTTTCAATGGGGAATCTGGTTAATTAGGTTGCTACAATGGCCATGGATATAGGTTGTTATGGCGATGGCAATTAAAATTAAATTCAGGGAATTGAGGGTGTTTAAAAATAGACAGCAGGAAATTGGCATGAATAACTCTATTACAAGATACAGTTTTTTTTTGCCCGCCTAGTCACGTCCCACTGCAAAAACCTTCCTTGTATTAATGCTCACATATAAAAAGACAATTTAATCGTAAGGAAACTAAATTATGTCTGAATCATTTAATAATTAGCATTGTAACTTTTCTTGTCCAATTAATTAGTATTCTATTAAATCTTTTTTGTTGGTTTTGGTTGTATATTATTTGAATGTATTAAGATGCTGTTGTTGCTGAGGGGGATTAGATTGGTGGTTATGGTCACATCTGGCTATGGTCACATTTGGTCATGGTCACATATATAATAATAATTATTATTGTTTGATCAAGGGCCAGATCCAAATGGCGGTACTCTTGGACTCGGCACGCATCGTCTTCCTTTCTCTGCAGCTCTAGTCACCGGCCGCTTGAGCCTAGCTTCGCGGTCGGTGATCTACCGTTTTGATATATTTTGTACTGTAGAATAGTTATATAATATTGTATTGTATGTTCTATAGTAAAAATGTATATGATACGAGAATTTTAAATAAATGAGTGAATAATAATAATATAATCATATTTTTTTTATTAAAAAAACATAAAATATGGCCTTTCTATGTCACATGACACAGGATGGCGCAGGATCAAGGTCGATGGCGAATCTTAAAATGAAATGTTAATATTAATTTGCATAATATAGGTACTTGTGGTCTTAACATTAAAGTCAGTATCACTATATATAGTTTTATATAGAGTCAAGCCTACAAAAATGAATATATATGAATTAATGTAAACGTGGAAGAGCGAAGCCACCTAGCACAAGTATTTTCATAATACTTAAAAGGTGGCTTCAAATATGATTATGACAATGTATCCTTTATTATTGAATAAACAATTTGTTTTTTTTTTGTACTATATTGAACTGGTTTGTCGTGCGAATGTTAACTTTGTACATAATAAATAAATAAATAATGTTGGACAATTCACACAGCATTATCTAGCCCCATGGTAAGCAGAGCTTGTGTTATGGGTACTAGATAACTGATATACATAATACAATACATTATATAGATAGATATTTTTTATCATACATAGAAAACGACCAGAACACCCGAAACAAATATCTGCAGATCGTACACACATTTGTTCCGAGGCGGGAATCGAACCCGCAACCTCCTGCGTCGCAGGCGGACCTTCGCCCACCGCGCCACATCGGTCGTCATAATAAGTCACTTTAAGAAACTAGCTCCAAGGTTATAATTAAAGGAAGATTATAGTTTACTTAAGTTATAAACACTATTAAAAAAGAATAGGTGGTACGTCAATATAGATAAAATAAATAAATAATGCTGGACAATAAATATATTTAAACACACACAGTCACAGAAAGTGTGTAAACCTGTTGAAACGTCGGGAAAAATAGGTAAATAAACGCGATAAATACCCGTTGTATTTAATACATACTTATAATAATGCTGGACAATTCACGCAGCATTATCTAGCCCCAAGGTAAGCAGAGCTTGTGTTATGGGTACTAGATAACTGATATACATAATACAATACATTATATAGATAGATATTTTTTATCATACATAGAAAACGACCAGAACACCCGAAACAAATATCTGCAGATCGTACACACATTTGTTCCGAGGCGGGAATCGAACCCGCAACCTCCTGCGTCGCAGGTGGACCTTCGCCCACCGCGCCACATCGGTCGTCATAATAAGTCACTTTAAGAAACTAGCTCCAAGGTTATAATTAAATTATAAGCTTGTGTTATGGGTACTAGATAACTGATATACATAATACAATACATTATATAGATAGATATTTTTTATCATACATAGAAAACGACCAGAACACCCGAAACAAATATCTGCAGATCGTACACACATTTGTTCCGAGGCGGGAATCGAACCCGCAACCTCCTGCGTCGCAGGTGGACCTTCGCCCACCGCGCCACATCGGTCGTCATAATAAGTCACTTTAAGAAACTAGCTCCAAGGTTATAATTAAAGGAAGATTATAGTTTACTTAAGTTATAAACACTATTAAAAAAGAATAGGTGGTACGTCAATATAGATAAAATAAATAAATAATGCTGGACAATAAATATATTTAAACACACACAGTCACAGAAAGTGTGTAAACCTGTTGAAACGTCGGGAAAAATAGGTAAATAAACGCGATAAATACCCGTTGTATTTAATACATACTTATAATAATGCTGGACAATTCACGCAGCATTATCTAGCCCCAAGGTAAGCAGAGCTTGTGTTATGGGTACTAGATAACTGATATGGCTACTTAATACAATAAATTACATAGAAAGATATTTTTATTATACATATAACGACCAGAACACCCGGAACAAACGTCTGAAATAGAGACGAATGAATATAGAGATTTAGTGAAACTGAAGAAGCTGAGCTTTTGCCATACATCTATGTCATAAACAAAAAAAAATCTAATGCTTTATATTTGTCTGTATATGATATAAAAACAGTCTTGTCAGACTCAATTATAATATAATTGACATGTTGTGTGTGAAAAGAATTTTTAGATAGTGCGTACATTACTCATTAATAACAGATTGATAAAATGGTTTCAACCTTGACACTTGAGCGTCTGCAAATGTAAAGTAAAAGTAAAGTAAAAAATCATTTATTTCTTTAGGCTTACAAAATAAGCACTTAGACAAGTCATATTTTATATATAAATTATTATCAAATAGGTACAATTATTTTACTGTTCACTTCAATTTTTTGTCCACTAGTGGAAGAAGTGAAAAGAAACCACTAGCATGTTCATCTCTTATATGTCTAATACATGGTTATTTGCCTATTTAAGTCTAAATATAATATGATTCGATACATGTCAATATTTAAGTAAAGCTATGCACAACAACAAATTACTTACTACATACTATTTTCGGTGCGAAACTGAGCGACATCTGGCCAAGCATTAACATCATTGAGATAATCATTTATGGAGTAGAAAGCCTTCTTGATGAGATTTAGTTTTATGTAATTTTTAAATTTACGAATAGGGAGCTCAGTTGCTTCAGATGGAAGCTTATTATAGAAGCGCACGCTATTGCCCATAAATGATTTCCCTACCTTGTGTAATCTAAATGATGGGATGTGTAACTTGTTCTTGTTTCTTGTATTTCTATTGTGAACATCACACTTTTTCATAAGGCTATCCTTATTTTTGTGGGTATACATTAAATTTTCATAGATGTATTGCGATATTACAGTCAGAATATTAATGTTTTTAAATAATTCCCTCAAAGAATCTCGTGGCTTTAATTTATAAATAGCGCGTACCGCCCTTTTTTGAAGAACAAATATGGTCTGGATGTCAGCTGCCTGTCCCCAAAGTAAAATACCATAAGACATAATACTATGGAAGTAACTGAAATAAACTAACCTAGCTGTGTCTTCATTGGTAATATATCTAATTGTTCGAACTGCATAAGCTGCTGAACTAAGTCTACCTGCCAGAGCCTCTATTTGCGACCTCCATTGAAGAGAAGAATCAATATGTAACCCTAGGAATACAGTAGAGTCTACAAGGTGAACAATCTCATCCTTCAGCATTATTTTTGTTGGGAGTTCTCTTACATTCGGTAGCATGAATTTTATACATTTAGTCTTTTTAGCATTGAGTAGTAGGTTATTGGCAGTGAACAGTGAAGGTCCTTTTATCTTAGGCAGAATACCAAAATGTAATTCTGTGATGAAACCATTGTCATAGTGAAGCGATGGTTTATCAGAATATGGCCTCAGAAAAAAAACTTATATCACACATTACTTACTTATAAAATTATAAATGCGTAGGTAAGTTTGAATGATTGGATGGATTGATGTATGGGTGGATGTTTGTTACCTACTTCTTCATGCTTAAACTACTATATGGATCAAGCTGAAATTTTGCATATAGATAGCCCAGCCTTATGCCTGAAATCAATCATACAATCATACTTTAATCCCATAAATCAGTTCCCACGGGATAGAAATAAACTTTAGAGATAAAAACAACGCGTGCGAAGTGGCAGGCAAAAACTACTTATTTATAAAATTATAAATGCGTAGGTAAGCTTGGATGATTGGATGGATTGATGTATGGGTGGATGTTTGTTACCTACTTCTTCATGCTTAAACTACTATATGGATCAAGCTGAAATTTTGCATAGATAGCCCAGCCTTATGCCTGAAATCAATCATACTTTAATCCCATAAATACGTTCCCACGGGATAGAAATAACCTTTAGAGATAAAAACAACGCGTGCGAAGTGGCAGGCAAAAACTAATTATAGATGTTATAACTAGTTTTTATAATGTCTAGGGCGTTAGTCATAATCGCTGAAGAAGTATAAATGCAAATTGTATAAATTACTAAAGATGCCGATTATGATAGTTATAAATAGAACTTGATCAGGGCACGCGGCAGCGTGTCCAAGCCAAGTTCAAGCAAAGGAACGCGCCGAGTGTATCATTACACGAACCACTTGGTGCCACTTTTGACCCTTCTATAACTCAAAACCTCTTTAACGTAAACACATAAAACGACGTGTGTTTCATTATATCCATAAGGACATATAGAAGCCTAAATTTCATGAAGCTAGCTCAAACGGTTATAAAGATATGAAGGTCAAAAAG
Source organism: Eupithecia abbreviata (assembly GCA_943735965.1). Lineage (NCBI taxonomy): Eukaryota > Metazoa > Arthropoda > Insecta > Lepidoptera > Geometridae > Eupithecia > Eupithecia abbreviata. The sequence continues at coordinate 7,417,694 of OX030998.1, read as the reverse complement.
TCGTAATTTTTAGCACTGACTGACTGACATACATATAGTACCTAAATCTAACCTACTTCCAGATGACCTAGAAGGAGGAAATTTGGAATTTAGCTCGGTAATTGTGTGTAAGCGTAGGAAAAAATAAAAAAAATAGGTGATGTTAGCGACGACGACATTATGTCAATGAAATTAAAAAGGTTTAAATTAAAAATAGAATTCCGCATTGCATAGAATAAGCAATAGTACTAACGTCTCCGATTGCGCCATAGAATACGTTGTTAGGGACCGGCCCGTATATACCTATGCTATGCTATGTACCTGTTGTCGAACGAATAGAAAGGATAGAAAGGGAAATCAGAAATGTTCTGGAATATAGAAAGAGATAGGTATAGCCCAGAGAGTCGTAGAATTTTATATTTTAGCTCAGAGGAGGTATAAAACGAGTTTGTTTGCAAGTTTAGTTAGTTCTTATTTTACAAGTGACCAAGTGAGCAAGTGTCAAGAAAAGTAAAGGAAAGTAAATAGTGCAGTGCAGTGACTTTGTAATAAGTGCGTAGTTGTGTGTATTCGGTACAATAAACCGACACTAAGTGTTCTGAGGTGTTTTACTTGATCATCACTCCCGACCAGCCCTAGTTGAAGTCTTACACCTTCGACGAGTCCCTATAAGTGGTGTCCCCATACAAAAAAAAACATTTTTTTTTCTCCATTTTTTTAGTATTTTCAAAACCACGCAGCGGAAACGCAAGAAAAACATTAAATCTCAATACCTGCCTAGTTTTCTTTACAAAAAGTAATGATATCCCACCAAAACATAAATGTAAAAAAGGAGAGCCAAGTTCAATACAAAAATTATGCTTGGCTGTGGGCTTCCCCGCAAAAACAATGGAGATCTAAATGAGTGCCAAGTCAAATCTATGTAGGTTAGATTTGAATTGTGTTATTGCTTATTTGGTAAGCGTAAAGAAATACAGATTTTAAAATCTGAAATCATTGTTCACAAAAAAATTACTCTAGAACCAAGTATAGGACTGCTACCTACATTCAGGGTTGGCATGATTAAAACAAGTTGTTTTAAAACACGTGTTTAAAACAGTGTTTAAAACAGTTTGAAATAAAACTATGTTTTATATTAAGAATAAAACAGGGTTTAAAAAACAATAAAAACAAAAAAAACACTTGTTTTAAACATTTTGAACTGTTTGTTTTATAAAATATAAAAAAAACTGTTCTTTTTTTCAACCCTGCCTACATTGCTACTTCAGTAGTTTTAAAACAAAGAATCTAAAAACCTAAGAATCGCAAAAACCACATGCGGAAGATATCAAGATGTTAAAAATACATAATAGATACCTAGATATAAGTTAGGTTTTTAACTGGTAATAAAGAACTTAATTAAAATAATCATTAACCATACATCTATGTTAATTTATTCAATCTAAATGATGATCTATGTAAGGGAGATGATCATGAGTGATCTTACAGATAAATTTGCGTCAATTCCTCTAAATTATTACTTACCTGATACCTTACATGCTTGAAAACGAAAGTTTTCAATCAGTGCGTCCTACCCGTTATGACCTACGGAGCTGAGACGTGGACACTCACGATAGGGCTGGTTATACGTACTGATTTCTAATGTTTTGTTTGTAACATAAATAATTAATAAATAAATTAAATAATAAATAAATAATGCTAGACAATCCACACAGCATTATCTAGCCCCATGGTAAGCAGAGCTTGTATTATGGATACTAGATAACTGATATACATAATACAATACATTACATAGATAGATATTTTTATTATTCATAGAAAACGACCAGAACACCCGAAACAAATATCTGCAGATCGTACACACAATTGTTCCGAGGCGGGAATCGAACCCGCAACCTCCTGCGTTGCAGGCGGGCCTTCGCCCACCGCGCCACAGAGGTCGTCGAATTGCGAATTGCATCTATTCTCCTTACAGGAACTACAGGATTATCTTTAGAAAATTAAAAATGAAAAGTTTTTTATTTCTTTAAAAATAAGCACTTGGCGACATATTTATTTTATTTTAAGCCATTATTGTCCCACTGCTGGGTAAAGGCCTCCCTTTTCTCCTTCCACTCCTCGCGATCCAACACTGCAACAGGCCATGATGGAAGATGTGCCTCGAACTCGTCAAACCATCTCATCCTGGGCCTTACACGTCGCCTCTTAGCGTTGGGTGGGCTCCACTCTGTATCTCTCCATATTTTATACTATTCATTATTAATTTTTATTATATTATATTAGCCCGGGGTGTCCCACTGCAGAGCAAAGGCCTCCCTCCCCTTTTTTCACTCATCTCGGTCCTCAGCAAGGAGAACCCACTCTTTATTGTATAGGTTTTATATTCATTATTATTAATGAACATTGTATTAAAGTTCGCTTAAATTTTTTGTCCGAGAATTAGAGAAATATAAATAATTTATTATGCTATCTTATAAAAACCGTGTATACTTAAAGCTATGTGAGGCTGCCATGCGTGCCGAAGGGTATTCAAGACTAAGTTCGGTCTAGCGAGCCATATTAGAGCTCATGATAGAAAAATCCGTGGTCTAGGGTCGCCGTCATCGAAATCGATGAGGAGGCCTAGGTAATATATAGATAGATAGATAACACTTTATTACACCACACAACACAGAAAATAATACAGAGATAAAAACTTAGAATAAAGGTATAAAGGGCGGCCTTATCGCTGAGAGCGATCTCTTCCAGACAACCTTGGGATGGACTGGACATGAACGAACAATATAGACGGTGGCACTTTAATAAATAATTGATAACAAATACACTAAATACCTACATTACAAACATTATAATAAACTTACATAGACATAAGGCTATCAATATTTTATATGGATAAATAATGCTGATGCAGCAGTTTTTTGAAGATAGGGAGTGATTTATATATACTATAGATAAGAAACAAAACTTTACAGGTCGACAGAAACATTTAGAGGAACTTACAGTTTGGCAGTAGCCCTGCAGAGAATCCAGTATCAGGGCGCGTGTACGCCTCGACAGCCACCAGCACAGCCAGAGAGGCGAGCACACTCCATTGCCTCCTTGTATTCCTGAAACAACATTAATAAAGTCAAACTTTCGCGATCACGGCGCATGAAACTGTGCCAAAATATAGGAAAATTCAAAAATCTAATTATGGTAAATATCCCGTTTTAAATGACTTTAGTATTCATAAAGTAGTGAGACCTAGGCTACTCTCGGGAGGTCCCGCCGACCGAGGATGCCCGAACACTGCGACAATGATCTACCTACACTGTACGGGCGAATCCATTCTGCATTCAATGGGCGTTTTTCCATTACCCGGCCCGGCAACGGCACAGGCGCCGGCGCCGGCGCCGTGCCGTTGCCGGGGAAGCAAAAATGTATTATAATGTATGGCTCGCTTATTTACTTACCGGCGCCGGCGCCGGCCCGGCATTGAGTCCTGCCGGCGCCGTCGCCGTTGCCGGGGTAGCAAGCTTCCCACCGGTGCCGGCCCGGCAAAATTGCATGTGTATTGCATATTTATATGAATTGTAGCCGTGTGAGTGTGTAACTGCGCGGGGCGGGTAGGAGGGCGCGGAGCGTTAGGGACTCGTATTTGGTTTTTGGTTCGCTTACAGTGCGTACGCGTCAAGGTCATGGCGTTCAAATACGACGTAGATGTAAAAGATATAACAAATATAGTCGACGGCTTGACGATACCATTGTTATATCTAAACGTAAATTACACTTTACGTGTCGTCGTGCTGAACTCCGTGTCAGTACTGTACCACTCACCGGGCGTAAACCGGCATCGACACCAGCGCAGTGGAAAAACGAAACCCCGGCGCCGGTGCCGGTGCGCGGCCATGCCGGTGCCGTGCCGGTGCCAGGCTGGCTAATGGAAAAACGCCCAATCATTTGTTTATTTATTACCTTATTGGTAATTAATGAACCTACTTCCTACCTCAATTTTTCATATTTTTAGATGGGCTATAACTGTACTGTATAGCTCAGAATAACGCGTAGGTACTTAGAGCTTTGTATAATTAATGAGTAATGAATAATGACAGAGTGCCATACTTACATTAATTTGCGTCATATTATGATCTAAAGGTGAGTATGGCACACAATTTATGAAAACTATTTCACTTGTACCTACATACAAAGTTACATAATTATGTATCCTTTATCTTATGATTGAAACCCGAGGAATGTAACATTCGGTAACATTCGGGTCAAACCCTTGGGTTTATAGAGTGTTAAAAATATAAGAAATCATTTACCTATATTCTTTAAATAAATAAATATATACAAAATACTTGCGATCCCGAAAGCAAGAACTAACCTCCTGAGTAAGTCCCCGTTCACACGGGCCCTTCGGGCTATTAATGTGCAGATGAGTATGTTGATATTATTTTATATTATGTCCTAGCCAAAATTCAGGGATACGGTTTTAAAGTGTTTGGATAGAACATAGGAATATGTAAAATTGTTTATCTTAAGCTAGTAGAAAGACAGCGGGAAGCGACTTTGTTTTATACTAGGTAGTGATAAATATATTATAGATAGATAGATAGATAACACTTTATTACACCACACAAAACAGAAAATAATACAGAGATAAAAACTTAGAATAAAGGTATAAAGGCAACTCCAGGCACTTGCCAGGCAACCTTGGGATGGACTGGACATGAACGAACAATATAGACGGTGGCACTTTAATAAATAATTGATAACAAATACACTAAATACCTATACTATTATATATACTAAAGCATTAGTTAAACGAAGCCACGGGAAGAAGCTAGTACCTACCTAACTGGTTCTTCTGATAAAAGTGAGGGTACCCGACGTCCTCGTAAATTGTTCGGTTACTAACCTTTAGAAATGAAAGGTGACGATGGAGTTTGATCTTTATTCTCATGGTATTACGAGTGATGTCCGAAATCATATGAAACAATGAGATTTTAATTCCGTGTTTACATATAAGTTGAAAATGGTTCAAATATAATTTATGCAATTTGCGTGTTTTAAAGGTCTAGGGAATCCAATCCCGTATCGAAATTATGAAAGACTGCAGGTAGATGCTGGATGCGTCAAGCTGAAGACAGGGCGCTGTGGCGCTCATTGGGGGAGGCCTATCCAGCTGTGTACTAACATAGGTTGATGATGATCAAAATTACAATCCCCCATGCTTGTGGTCATTAGACGACTGATGTGACGTGAGGTTGTGGGTTCGATTCTCCTCTTGGGACAAATGTTTCGTACGTACAATCAGTAAATATTTGCTGTTTACCTATACATATACTGTAATAAATATAAATAAAACTAAATCAAAATGTCGATATCCATATAACTAAATATTTAAAGAACGAATTATTTGGATTATTGAAATAGACAAAATTATATAAATAACTTATTGACAAAATTTACTTTAAAAAAATCAACTATTTGTCAAAAAGCTAAGAAATAGGCCACAGGGATTCAAAATCATAAGTTTCAAGAAAATTAAGTATTCAAAATCAAAATAAATAAATAAATAATGCTGGACAATCCACACAGCATTATCTAGCCCCATGGTAAGCAAAGCTTGTGTTATGGGTACTAGATAACTGATATACATAATACAATATATTACATAGATAGATATTTTTTATTATACATAGAAAACGACCAGAACACCCGGAACAAATATCTGCAGATCGTACACACAATTGTTCCGAGGCGGGAATCGAACCCGCAACCTCCTGCGTCGCAGGCGGACCTTCGCCCACCGCGCCACATCGGTCGTCAAAAATACAAAATAATCTTTATTTGGAACATAAATACAAGGGAAATATTAATTATTAAACAGCGTATGTGATTAATGGCCTAACATTTATTTATATCATCAATCTTCATCAATAAATAGTATTCTTATAACGCCGTGTAAACTAGGTCCCAATTCTGATAACCAATCGCTTCATTATGACAATGGTATAGTCGCACAACCGCCACGTAGAATCCTTAGATTAAAGAAAGTCCAGATAAAATGCGTGTGGTGCTATATGCACGGACAAATTATAGAATTTAAAAACTTTACACTTGACATGCGTCACATATGTGTACCTACTGATTCTATCAGTAGGTACACATGTGTCATTCTGTGACAGTACCATTGCCATAGTGATGCGATTACTTTAGCATAATAGAGTCCCTCGTATGGAAAATGTTCTATTTTCATCTAAGGGAGAATATCAAAACGTGTCATTCTGGGAAGATACCATTGCCATAGTGAAGTGATTACTTTAGCAGTATAGAGTCCCTCGTATGAAAAATTCCAATATTTTTAATATTCTTGTATTAAAAATATTGGAATCATTCTGTGGCTATACCATTGCCATAGTGAATCCATCAGTTTAACAGAATAAGGCCTGATTGAAACATTCTAAGAGATTCTATTTCAATGTTACATACCTTAGCATTACCGTGATGTGGACTCGTTAGAGCTGTTAGCATTGACGTAGGAATTACCAATGACCTAGGTTTCAATGAAGACTCTTTTATTGCGTAAATTATGTACCGTAACTTTACCAAGTAGCACCTATGTATGTACTTATTCTTTAAAATAATATATAGGTATTCATTGGAAGTTATCGACATAGCTCTGAGAATTAGCAAGCTGAAGTGGCAGTGGGCCGGCCATATCTCGCGGACAACCGACGGCCGCTGGGGCAAACGTGTTCTCGAGTGGAGACCACGACTCGGTAAACGTAGTGTAGGACGCCCTCCGACCAGGTGGGATGACGAGTTGCGAAAGACTGCAGGTAGATGCTGTATGCGGTAAGCTGAAGACAAGGAGCTATGGGCTCATTGGGGGAGGCCTATGTCCAGCTGTGGACTGCTATAGGCTGATGATGATGAGTAAATCGAAGCTTTAAATGTACCTACCGTAGTTTTAGGTAATTTTTTGCGTTGCGTTGCGTTGCAATGAGCGCCATAGCGCCCTGTCTTCAGCTTGCCGCATCCAGCATCTACCTGCAGTCTTTCGCAAGTAGATCCCACCTAGTTCGATATACTAATGCCGCGCAAATATTTTTTTTAAATTTATATTTAAAATTCACATTTGGAATAATTCCAAAAGGCCTATAAAATGAGGTTTACTTAAAAATATTCTAAAAATTCTATGTATAATAAAAAATATCTATCTATGTAATGTATTGTATTATGTATATCAGTTATCTAGTACCCATAACACAAGCTCTGCTTACCATGGGGCTAGATAATGCTGTGTGAAATGTCCAGCATTATTTATTTATTTATTTATTTAAAGATAAAAAAAAAAGTTTTTATAACAGGCCAGTATTTTTAGAGTTAAAGAACCTTTTACAAAATATTCATATATTGTGTTGGAGTGAAAAAGGAAGGATACACCTACAAAAACAACACGTTTTTAACTCAACTGGTAAAGCCCTTTGCATTATTTTTTTTAATAATCACACTTCAATACATGCTATAAAACAAAGTCGCTTCCCGCTGTCTGTCCCTGATGCTTAGATCTTTAAAACTATATAATAATTATATTCAGTAATATCCGTAACCTGAACAATACTAAATCTTTGAATTGTCGTACTTGTATAGGCTCCCTCGATACAGGCATAGCCTAGTGAGGGTGCCATCAGAGATTACATACATTGTAGATAGGTACATCTCGGCAATAACACAATGTATTACACTAAATTTCAAGTACAGGTACTTTAGTAACCTATTATATCTAACCTCTTATAACTTCTCACCATGTATGCAAGTGCTTATTTTAAGATTTAAGTGTATTTACTTATTAGTTTTTGCTGTAATAAATGATTTTAATTTTTTAATCTTTTTAATCTTTATCTTTACTACGCAAAGGATTTTGATGCAGGTTTTATATAGATACAGTGATTCATGAGGAATGTTTATATACTATTTGTCACATAGATTTCCACGCGGGCGAAACAGCGGGGCGCAGCTAGTAACCTATAAACGTTTCCACAGAAGCAACGCGTGCGAAGCCGAGGGCAGAAACGAGTGTATTTGACGACCTTTTATGACGAACGATGTGGCGCGGTGGGCGAAGGTCCGCCTGCGACGCAGGAGGTCGCGGGTTCGATTCCCGCCTCGGAACAATTGTGTGTACGATCTGCAGATATTTGTTCCGGGTGTTATGGTCGTTTTCTATGTATAATAAAAAATATCTATCTATGTAATGTATTGTATTATGTATATCAGTTATCTAGTACCCCTAACATCAATCTCAAATGTCCTCAAGAAAAATAAGTCATATGGGATGAAGATGAATAGATAGATATATAGATATATTTATTTATTGATACAAATTTGTTACATTTTGTTTATAGTATCTTAAATCCTAACATAGGTTTACACTAGAGTTCTCTAAACAATAATAAGGTTAAAAATTAAAATTAAAATTAAACCGGTAAAGCCGTTATAACGGGACCAGAAGAAAATATTTCGTTGTTACGTGAAATCGTAACAAAGATACATACAAACTTTCGCGTTTTTAATATTAGTAGGATTCGAAAGATTGGATGTTTAGATGTATGGATGGATGTTTGTTACTTCTGGATCGAGCTCTAAGCCTGAAATAATACAAAGGCTTGTCTATACTAATATTATAAAGAGGAAAGGTTTGAGTTTTTTTGTTTTGTTTGTTTGTAATGAAAAGGCTCCGAAACTACTGGACCGATTTGAAAAATTCTTTCACCATTTGGGAAGCTACACTATCCGCGGTGAACATAAGCAAGAATATTATATTTTCAAAAAAGTTAGGGATCCGTACTAAAACCGTGCGAAGCCGGGAAGGTCCGCTAGTATCCCATAAATCAGTTCTCATGAGATAAAAGTAACTTTTCAACGTTTCGATATACAAATATTTGCACGAAACCGCGGGCAGCAACTAGTTGTAAATAAATTGCGTTTGTTTTATTTAAATTAGCAGTTCTTTTATTTTTAAGTTCATATAAGAAGTTCAGTCAAAGAACCCTTTATTTCACTGCTTTTTGAATTAAGTGAATTAAGTGCGAGTCGACTTGTAAACGAAGGGTTCCGTGCCATCGTACAAAGGTATTTCGTAAGTAATCAAAAGAAACCTTAAAACCCGATTATCTTAATGTATGAATGGGCGCCATAGCGACCTGTCTTCAGCTTGCCGCATCCAGCATCTACCTGCAGTCATCCCACCTGGTCGGAGGGCGTTCTGCACTATGTTTACCGATTCGTGGTCTCCACTCAAGAACACGTTTACCCCAGCGGTTGTTGGTTTTATGCGAGATATGGCCAGCCCAATGTCACTTCAGCTTGCTAATTCTTAGAGCTATATCGATAAATTTGATTCTTTGTCGGATGTATTCCTTACGAATCCTATCCTACAGAGAGACTCCGAGCATAGCTCTTTCCATAGCTCGCTGAGCGACTTTTAACACTTTGACTGCTGAAATCACACGGTATGTGTTTTCTACAAGTGACTAATATGCGTAAATCCACACTAGCGCTGAGATAATACAGATCTGTGTGACTCAGCACAGCCGTAATATTTTTCGAACGCAAAGCATGTGCGGCGCAACACAACCGCTGTGTAGAGCGGCAGCACGATTTTTTTAGGTTAAAAAAAAGATAGCAGTCGTCGAAAAAAAACCGCAGTCAAAGTATTAACTGTATAGTTACGTAGTACAGATGTTGGCCCCTTCATTATTGAATTTATTATATGTTATTATAGCGACAATAGTTGTACTCACTCTGGCAAAATTTTAATTGTCCACCTTTTAAGTAAGTAAGTAAAAGTAAAAATAAATAAATAAATAAATAATGCTGGACAATTCACACAGCATTATCTAGCCCCATGGTAAGCAGAGCTTGTGTTATGGGTACTAGATAACTGATATACATAATACTATATATTACATAGATAGATATTTTTTATTATACATAGAAAACGACCAGAACACCCGGAACAAATATCTGCAGATCGTACACACAATTGTTCCGAGGCGGGAATCGAACCCGCAACCTCCTGCGTCGCAGGCGGACCTTCGCCCACCGCGCCACATCGGTCGTCAAATATTTTTATTTTGTCAGAACAGAGACTGTTATAAATTAAACTTAGATTAACAGAAGACAAGAACTGACGAAATCGGTCACCTCTCAGCATGTGCTATGGTAGAGCAGATCGTACCATAGCGCTGGTCTTCCGTGGAGACCGTGCTGCGCAAGGTGGCCAATACAACAAGGAACAAAAGTAAAATGTAAATACATTAACAGAAACCAAAATTATGTAAACAATATTATTTTTTATATTTTACGGTTTAAGGGTCCGGCGACCCTCGCTTGCAAAAATCGCTCCGAATATCGCTGTCCCTGTTTAACCCTTGCGCCGCGCCCCATGCGTGCGCTATAGCAATATTATCCGTTCAAAATTTGGTTTGTTCCGTAATACCAAAAATTATGACTGATAACTTTTTGTATTCTTCACAAAGTATTGTTATTCTGTAACTAGACAATATAAGCTATGTTCCTTAATAATTTTTTTTTTTTTTTTTTTTTTTATATTGTCTAGTATACTTATGTAAATGTTAAATACACTAGAGTATAATTACAATCTAGCCATGGAATTGGCTAATGGGTAATTTAGTTCTAACTTATTTTTATAACAACATATTACTAAGAACGTGTCCATTGGCACTTTTCTTATTGTCTCTATACTTAAGGTGAAGACACTTTGTTCGTGTGTTCTTTAAGATAGCACTTCTGCACATACACTAATTATCACTACACTAACTCAAAAGGTTTTGTTCTTTTGAGCCTTCTCACTATGTCCGTGTTGTCGAGGAGCTGAATCGCCTCGACGTTCACATGATGATGAAGCCTTTGTTCGTGAGCCTCTGCGTATTTTTTTATGACTGTGTCGACAAATTCAATGTTTAGGTCCCGATGAATATCGTCATTTCTTACGTACCAAGGAGCATTAGCAATTGACCTGAGTACTTTGTTCTGGAATCTTTGTATGATTGCTACGTTTGTCTTTTTGGTGCAGCCCCAGAGCTGTATACCATAAGTCCAAATTGGCATAAGGACTTGTTTATATAAAAGGAGTTTATTGTGTACTGCTAAAGTAGAATTTCTCCCAATCAGCCAGTACATCTTTTTGTAGCGAATCTCTAGCTCTTCTTTTTTCTTCTTGACGTGAGCTTTCCAGCGTAGCTTGGCGTCTAAAGTCATGCCCAAATACTTCGCTGTATTTTCGCATGGTATGATGGCCCCGTTAATGAAAACTGGATGGTATTCGAATTTTTTATTTGTGAAGTTGATGTGACTCGACTTTGATTCATTTAATCTTATTCGCCAGGTTTTGGTCCAGTTGTGAATTTTATTAATCGCTACTTGTACCTTTTCGGCTGCCTCTACGTGCGTTTTTCCAGTGGCTATTATAGCAGTGTCATCAGCAAAAGTTGCAATGGTGTTGCTTTCATGTTCAGGGATGTCATGAGTATATAAAAGGTATAGGACCGGACCCAATACACTTCCTTGTGGCACCCCCGCTTTAATTTCCTTTATGTCAGAGTAAAAATCCTCTTGCCTTATTCTAAAAGCTCTCTTATCTAGATATGACTTAATTATTTCTACGTATTCTATTGGTAATATACTATTTAGCTTTATTATGAGGCCTTCATGCCATACTTTATCGAAGGCTTGTGCCACATCGAGAAAGATTGTGGTACAGACTTCTTTGTTTTCCAATGTTTTCTCGATTATATTCGTTATTCTATGTACTTGGTCTACTGTGGAATGTTGTTCTCTGAATCCAAATTGATGCTCTGGGATAAGATTCTTTCTGTCAAGTATTGGTTTAAGCCTTTTTAAGAATAGCTTTTCAAATAGTTTTGACATTACTGGTAGTAGAGATATTGGTCTGTAGGATGCAGTCTCTTGAGGTGGTTTTCCTGGCTTTGCAATCATTATGACTTCAGCAATTTTCCATAAATCTGGCACGTATTGTAGTCGGAATGAGGCATTTATTAGATTTGTTAGTTTAACTAACGCTTTTTTAGGTAGATTATGTAATACTTCTCCTGAAATTAGATCAAACCCAGGAGATTTTCTTGGATTAATTTTTTGTTTTATTTCACGCCAAACTTCTCTAGGTGAAACAAGCTTTATATCAAGATGTTCATCGCAGGGTGCATCTAGGTTACAGATTTCTTGGCCTTCATTTGGCTTAAAGATGCTCTCTAAATGTTCGGCAAATACTTTAGCTTTTTGCTCATTGCTAACGGCCCATTCCCCAGGTCCTGTTTTTATTGGTGGGATCTGATTAATTGGTCTTTTCATGTTCTTTGCAGCTTTCCAAAGAGAGTAGTCTGTACTGCGGTCATTGGTTAGACTTCGTAGATAACTATTTGTTGTGTCAGTGTTATGTTTTTGAATTTGTCTTTTAAGTTTTTTTGTAAGAAAATTCAACTTATTTTTGTCTTGCGGAGATCTTGTTTGGTGCCAGCGGTTCCTTTGTTTACGCTTTTCATCTATAAGCAGTTTTATTCCAAGTGGATAGACATTCTTAACTCTTCTTGATTTGATGGTAGGTGTAGTTTCCCATGCAGTTTGCTGTATAAGCTTTACGAACTTTTCTAAGTCTTGGTCGAGTTGCTCGGGAGTTTTCAGTGGAATTTTCAGTTCTACTTTAAAGTCCAAGTCAATCTTAAATTTATCCCAGTCTGTATTATTGTTTACTAATGTTGGATTCCTTTCAATGTGTAGAATCCTCTCATTAATTTCAAGGTATATTGCCGAGTGATCAGAGTTCATATCGTAACTCTGCGATGCTCGTAGATAGTTTTGGGATATGTTTTTGTACACAAAAAAATCTATTAGGTCAGGATTTTTTTGTGGATCTGTTGGCCAGTACGTTGGATACCCTGTTGAGATAACATCACATTTCTCTGCTCTTACTGCGCTCATCAGCTCTCTTCCTTTTGTGTTGGTTAATCTGGAGCCCCAGTAGGTATTTTTGGCGTTAAAGTCACCCCCTAGGATAAATTTTTCACCTAGTGTTTGAAAGAAGGTCACAAACGTTTCTGTTTTGATGATGTGTCTTGGAGGGCAATATATTGCTGCCACCGTAAGCAAATATCGTTTAGTTTCTATACAAATTGCCACAGCTTGGATATCTGGCTCTTCATATGCATTTAGCTCGTGATGTTTTATGTTTGACTTTATGATGACTGCACTGCCTCCTCTTCCTTTATTAGATGGGTGTAGTGCGTAGTAGGCTTTGTAGCCTTTTAGTTGAATATGAGACTGATTTGTAAAATGTGTTTCAGATAAGAGACACACGTCTATGTTGTTTAAATCTAGGACTACTTGTAGTTCTTGTTGATGTTTCGATAGTCCATTACAGTTCCAGGCCATTATCTTTAGGTTTCCAATCATTTTGAATGTTTGTTTATAGCAGTTTTGGTGCTATTTTCAATCATCTTCAAACGCTCGTCAAAGCTACTCATGAACTTTAGGATTTCGTCCAGTTTGTCGCTTTGACCAGTTTTGTTCTGGTTGCTTTGGGTTGTTGCAGGTTTTCCAGCAGTTGCCTGGGCAAAAGATAGCTTTTTGTTTACAGCTGTCGGTGGTGGCGCATGAGGTAAGCGACTTGTATTGGGCTGTGAGAGCAGTACTCTGTCTCTTGGGGCTTGCTGTTGTCGTGTGGCAGGTGTTGCCTTTACTGTTTTGTTCCGCATTTTTTGCATCTCTTTGGCTATCGTGCAGCCTCTGTAGCTTGCAGGGTGTGGCTCTCCACAATGCACGCATTTTGGTTTTTCTGCCATTGGTTTTGTACAGTTTGGAGTCAGATGTTTGCCGGTGCATTTGACACACCTTGGCTCCTTAGCGCAATATCTTTGGGTATGTCCATAACCTTGGCATCTTTTACACTGTGGAATCAGTTTTGTGGTACGAAGGGGCTGAATCTCAACAACACAACCCAGTATATATTTGATGGCGTAGATATTTTTGATATCTTCTTCGTTGCTGAATGACAGCGTGAACATGTTAAGAGGTTCCTTAGTTTTCCAGCTCAATTTATTCACTGCTGATTCAATTTTGAGTCCTTTGCTTTTGAGGTCTTCAACGATTTTCTCTAATTTGCAGGTAGAGGGCAGTTTCTTGACCATTACTCTTATGGGTCTCTCCTGTTTGTTTTCAAAGGAGTGCCAAAGGCAGTTGTTTTCAGTCAGTGCCTTGGTTATAGTACGATAGGTTTCACCATTACAGGCATTCACTTTTACGCTTTTACCATTCAACATTTTTAGGTTAAATGTCCCAGCAGCATGTTCCATGGACAGGAAGTCATAGAAGTTCTGGAAATTTTCCACACCATCTACTATGATTGGTGGAGGTAGGGGAACTTTCTTTTCTTTTTCTTTTGTAGTTTCTTTTTCTTTTGTAGTTTCAGGTGAGAGTTTCGGTGACGCGTTCAATTTCCTTTTTTTCTTCTGCCTGGACTTCGCTCTCAACCATTCCGTTTCTCGGGCTAGCTCCTCCTCATCCGTGCTATATTCAATACGCGCGGTAGAGGTCTCCATGCATGGTGATTTCGACGGATTTATTATAGTGGTATCTACAACACATTTAAGCTGCTGCTGCAGGATACTTATTTGGTTTTGGAGGTCTCCTACAAGACTCTCAAGTTTTTCTCTCTCTTGTCTTTCTTCATGATAGCGTTGTAGAACTTTATTATGTTCTTCGGCCAGGAATCGTTCCGTTTCCGTGTTTATAGTGATAGAGACTTTTTTCGGTGAATTCATTGTTACGGCATGCAATTTGCTTCGCCTTAACAATAAAATGTGATATCGGCAGTAGACATGCCTAAACTTGATGATCTAGCAAGGTCATTTCGATCGGCCCGTGTCGGACGCGACGTTTGTTATGATGCGTTAGCACTTTGCACAATCGGCACGCGCGGTTGCGTGTGACACAACTTATCTCGAGGGAGATCGAACGATCACTGGAGAACACCTTAATAAATAACACGTAAGATATTGATGTTTTTAATACGAAACAAATAGCAAGAAAACTTGTTCATTTTCGCATAAAAATGTGCAAAATGCTATTGGCTTTCATTTAATTTTAGGCAAGTATATTGAAAAAACAAAACTATTTAGGAACCTAGATAAATACTATTTAAATACAAATAATACAATATTATAGTGGAAATATGCTTGAATTCGAAATCATTTTGGTATTACGTTTGTATGAAGAATTCGTCCCTCCGGAGGCCTCTTAAGAGATACAGACCGCTGACAGACGGACAGACAGCGGAGGCTAGGTATCTAATAGGGTCCTTTTGGCACCCTTTGAGTACAGAACCCTAAAAAGTAACTGCTTATTTATTTTATTGGGCTTATAAAACACATTTAGTACTCATGTCACGTTTTTTGTACGGACCTTATACTCGGTTCTAGAATCCAAGATATTTTATGTCAACAAAGGCATCATGAAAACTCATAAGGCCAGTCCGGTGCGCGGGACATACATAAATAAATAATGCTGGACAATCCACACAGCATCATCTAGCTCCAAGATAAGCAGAGCTTGTGTTATGGGTACTAGATATACATAATACAATACATTACATAGATAGATATTTTTATTATAGATAGATAACGACCAGAACAATCGGAACAAATATCTGCAGATCGTACATACAATTGTCCCGAGGCGGGAATCGAACCCGCAACCTCCTGCGTCGCAGGCGAACCTTCGCCCACCGCGCCACATCGGTTTTCGTAAATCTGGATTGTGTCTGACAAACATAACGGTTTCTAAAACTTACAGCGAAGGGAGAGTCAATATGCTGTACCTAAGCTTTAAAAAGGGGTTTACTACTTCTGCGATTTCTTCCAGGCAGCAAAATAAATCGTACACTAAATCGTACACTTACAACAAATGCGTTTGAGATAACTCCGCAGAAAATTGCTTTATAGGCGCGTTTATTTCTAATAGCTTTAGGCAAGTAATTAGACAATGTCCTTTTTAGGGTTCCGTACAAAAAAAATTAAGTGAACAGTAAAATATTTTGCGCGTTTATTTCTAATAGCTTTAGGCAAGTAATTAGACTACGTCCTTTTTAGGGTTCCGTACAAAAAAAATTAAGTGAACAGTAAAATATTTTGCGCGTTTATTTCTAATAGCTTTAGACAAGTAATTAGACTACGTCCTTTTTAGGGTTCCGTACAAAAAAAATTAAGTGAACAGTAAAATATTTTGCGCGTTTATTTCTAATAGCTTTAGGCAAGTAATTAGACTACGTTCTTTTTAGGGTTCCGTACAAAAAAAATTAAGTGAACAGTAAAATATTTTGCGCGTTTATTTCTAATAGCTTTAGGCAAGTAATTAGACTACGTCCTTTTTAGGGTTCCGTACAAAAAAATTAAGTGAACAGTAAAATATTTTTATTTGATAATTATTTATGGTATTAAATATGAGATGTCCTTTTGCTTAGTTTGTAAGCCTAAAGAAATAGGTAAATGCTATTAACTTTGACTTTGACCCGACGCGACGTGCACAAACGGCACCTAGGCCTACCTACTAAGCCTCCTTTGTCCGTCCGTCTGTCAGCCAATCTCATGAACCGTTAGGCAGGCAGTATTTTTTTTTACAGTCTATATTTCTCTTGCTAAACAAAGACTAAAAATAAAATAAATATTAAAATAAAAAGCTTTCATACAAAAACGTGATTATTTTAGAACCTGTGATTATTTCGTATACGCGCACTTGGCCGGCAAAAGCTTACTATTAATTTACATTGTCATAAAGGATGTTTTGCTATTTTAAATTTTTTTTTCGAAATCAGATTTTTTTGATTCATTATTTAATCATTTTAACTATGTGACTGTTTAGTTAAAGAATTATTTAATGAACGTAATAAAAAACCCTAGTACTAAAACGGTTATAGAATCTAAATATTTTTTGTGAACAAAGGGGTAATACCAAACAAATCAATGGAAAATATTTTATAAAACTGGTATTATCGGAAAAAATCGCCGAAATTAGAAACATTAGTTTTTGAATAAAACTATTGAAACTATAAATAAATAAATAATGAAAAACTATCATGGTTATTAACACTATCAAACTAAGTCAATAAAAAAGTGTAAATTGTAATTGTCTGATTTTGTGTGTTTGTATATGTGTGTGTGTGTGTGTGTGTGATTATTGAAAGTAATAATACCAGTTACTAGTAAAATTCCTTGTATGATGTCAAAAATGATGTTGCATTTATAGCAACACTTTTTTATGGATTTTAAGAGTAACCGCAGACTAGCGTACTTACAGATCCAATGGTCTGACGAGTTCTACTAGTTTGCAACATTATAAAAATAAAAATAAAAAAACACTAAAGTCATTCAAACGGGATATTTACCATGACTTTATTTTTGCGTTTTCCAATATTTCCGATAAATGTCTTCAGATCTAGAGTCTATAACTATTTCCTTTCGCAAGAATAATTCGATACGTAATTATAATCATATATTAATTATTTATATAGGTATATATATTACTGTTTCAGTATAATATAAGTAGCTTAGTATCATTATGAGTAGTATATTTTATTATCTCTATTATATAGCACTACCTACCAAACTGTTGTCCACACAACCCAAAGGTTAGCAGGTAGAGAATGCTGTCTAGCATTATGCTCGCCTATGTACAACTTTTTGTGCAACAAAGTATATTCTATTTATTTATATTTCGGCACAGTTTCATTAGTTTTTTGTTTTGAAAGCGTTCGTTCTTTACTTCGTGACTCGAAAAATTTCATAAATAAATGTCTTTCTTGACATTGGATTCTAAGACTGAGTATATTTATTATTTATTTTATTTTTAAAATTTTGGGGAAACTCACAGCTAGTTCTTAAAAATAGTTATTTAATTAGTACATGCCGGTAAATAACAGCATTATGTATCTTTATTATTATAATTACTCGTATGTACATAGTATAAAATGAATCGCTTCCGCTGTCTGTTCGCTTAGATCTTTTCAACTACTCAACGGAGTTTATTGCAGATTTCAGAAATAGATAGAGTCATCATCATCATCATCATCAACCTTTAGCAGTCCACTGCTGGAGATAGGCCTCCCCCAATGAGCGCCATAGCGCCCTGTCTTCAGCTTGCCGCATCCAGCATCTACCTGCAGTCTTTCGCAGGTCGTCATCCCACCTGGTCGGAGGGCGTATACTAAATCGTGGTCTCCACTCAAGAACACGTTTGCCCCATCGGCCGTCGGTTCTTCGCGAGATATGGCCGGCCCACTGCCACTTCAGCTTGCTAATTCTCAGAGCTATGTCTATAACTATATACATATAGATAGAGTGATTCAAGAGAAATGTTTGTAAACGATTTGACATAGATTTTCAAGCGGCGAATTTCATTCGTCTATTCGTTGGTTGAAAATAATATAGAATGATGCATGCAATGCAAATTATCTAGTACCCATAAATAAAATAAGCTTTGCTAGGTTTCGGACTAGAAAATGCTGTATAGATTGTACAGCATTATAATTTTAAACTAGCTAACCTTCCCGGCTTCGCACGGTTTTAGTACGGATCCCTTAATTTTTTGAAAATATAATAAATAGCTGTTTCCCGCGGTTTTATCCGCGTTAAATTCAAATTTCACATTTCTAAAATGTAATATAGCCTATTTTCACCGGGAATAGTGTAGCTTCCTAACGTTGAAAGAATTTCAATTCAAATCGGTCCAGTAGTTTCGGAGCCTATTCATTACAAACAAACAAACAAAACCTTTCCTCTTTATGATATTAGTATAGATTAAAATATTTAATAACCATCATAAAAAAATAATCATAAAACCTACTAAGATAATAAAATTAAAAATCTAATTTAAGATACAAAGGGTTTTTAAATGGAGTTACGAGGTAGTGATGATTTGTAACCAGCACATTAAAATATCCTCATCATCATCATCAGCCTATAGCAGTCCACTGCTGGACATGATTATAATGCCAGAGAACCAAGGTTATCGACATAGCTCAAAGAATTAGCAAGCTGAATTGGCAGTGGGCCGGCCATATTGCGCGGAGAACCGACGGCCGCTGGGGCAAACGTGTTCTTGTGTGGAGACCACGACTTGGTAAACGTAGTGTAAGGACGCCCTCCGGCCAGTTGGGATGACGACCTGCAAAAGACTGCAGGTTGATGCTGGATGCGGCAAGCTGAAGACAGGGCGCTATGGCGCTCATTGGGGGAGGCCTATAGGCCTCAGTCTGTCCTGCAGTCTTTCGCAGGTCGTCATCCCACCTGGTCGGTGGGCGTCCTACTTTACGTTTACCGAGTCGTGGTCTCCACTCAAGAACACGTTTGCCCCAGCGGCCGTCGGTTCTTTCTGCAATATCTTAATAATATTATAAATGCTAACGTTTGTATGTATGGATGTTTGTAACTCTTTGACACAAAAACTACTGAACGGATCGAGCTGAAACTTTGCATACAGGTAGTTCCAAGCCTAGAATACTTCTAGTCCCATAAATCGGTTAATTAATAATAGTAATAACGTTTCCATAGAAACAACGCGTGCGAAGTCGCTTGCAGAAAGTAATATCTATACTAATATTATAAAGAGCAAAGTTTTGATTGTTTGTTTGTATTGCATAGGCTCCGAAACTACTGGACCGATTTGAAAAATTCATTCACCGTTGGGAAGCTACACTATCCGCGGTGAACATAGGCTATATTACATTTTAGAAATGTGAAATTTGAATTTAACGCGGTTAAAACCGCGGAAAACAGCTAGTATTATATAATTTAAATGACACATTAAAATTTCTAGTTTGTCCAGTTTCTTTATCGTTTGAATATTATTTTAATTAATACAGTCGGTATCTAATCAATTTCACCAGTTTTTAAGCAGTTTTTATGTTCTTTTGTTTTTATTCGAAATCAAAATGCAACGAATGAGCGGCAAAAAAGTGATATCACGAATGTAATTATCACTAAATTGTATAAAGCAAAGTCGCTTCCCGCTGTCTATCTGTCCCTATGTATGCTTAAATCCCACAGATCCCCTGGTACTGTCCACGATCCTATCCATCCATGGTTGTCTGGTAGAGATCGCTCTTGAGCGATAAGACCGCCAATTGTATCTAGTTTTTTTAAGTTTTTATTTTACATTGTCATTTTAGTGTGCAATAAAGAATTATCTATCTATCTATCTATCTATCTATCTTAGAACTTTAAAACTACGCATTCTTAAACTTCGATTTTGATACGGATTTTATAAATAGATAGAGTGATTCAAGAGGAATCAATACATTTCTTTCCGGCCCTGGTGGGGGCACAGAGGGGCCTCGAGGCTTGGCCTCATTACCCCGGCGTCAACTCGAGGAGTGACGACCCTCCGTCCTTGGGTTTTGTAAGAATATATTTTTTTCCCCCTTCTCATTTATTTTTTTAAGAGGAATGTTTATTTAAACCATTTGACATATAGATTCCCACGCGGGCGAAGCCGCGAAGCGCAGCTAGTATATAATATAATTATTATTTGATTGTAACTTCCCTTATTAAATACGTAATGACAACACCATCGGTCAAGTAACTTCGTTATAGATATATATTATATTATTTTACCACACGAAGACAGAAAACACTACAGAAATAAATGATAAGAATATAGAAAGAAAAATATATAAGATTCGACGACCGATGTGGCGCGGTGGGCGAAGGTCTGCCTGCGACGCAGGAGGTTGCGGGTTCGATTCCCGCCTCGGAACAAATGTGTGTACGATCTGCAGATATTTGTTTCGGGTGTTCTGGTCGTTTTCTATGTATAATAAAAAAATATCTATCTATGTAATGTATTGTATTATGTATATCAGTTATCTAGTACCCATAACACAAGCTCTGCTTACCATGGGGCTAGATAACGCTGTGTGAATTGTCCAGCATTATTTATTTATTTTAGAAGAAGTACAAAGGCCTTATCGCTATGAGCGAACTCTTCCAGGCAACCTTGGGATGGACATTACAGTAAGGTGATTCATTTTTTATGAATAAATAGTAATCATAATATTTTGTTATAGGTCATACATTAATCATTTATTTATTAGGTACCAGGTTCTGCACGCTGCTTTGCATGAGAATTTATAAAAATAAAACTTTTCAAACTATCATGGTAACACTAAAGTTAATTCGTGATCATGGCGCATGAAACTGTATCGAAATATTGTATAATTCAGAAATCAAATCGTTAATATCCCGTTTTAAATGACTCTAGTTATACAAAATATTGTTTACTTAGTACATACAGTTTTAGTTTCTGTTGATTAATTAATATTTTTGTTTGGTTCCTCACTATATTAGGCCACCTTGCGCACCACAGTCTCCACGGAAGACCAGCGCTATGGTACGATTTGCTCTACCATAGCACATGCTGAGTGGAGACCGAGTTTTGTCAGTCTCTGTCGTCTGTTAATCTAAGTTTAGTTTATAAGAGTCTCTGTTCTGTTCTGACAAAATAAAAATCTTTTTACTTTTACTTTACTTAAAATAATTCATAGCTATGAATTATTTGTTTATATTATAACTTCGCATTATTATTATGCAAGCTTCTTCGGATTATTACGAGTATTATTATGCTAATTTAATCTTCGGGTGTAACATATTGTGCACCTGAGGATGATATCTGCTATGTGCCCTCACCTTTAGATTTAGTCTCCTATAAGGCCTCTGTGCTGTTGGCTTCGACCCCATGCAACCCCAAAGGACGGGGGTGGATTGGATTGGAAGGAGTGATTTTGTAATTCGCGACCGGTTTGCGACAGGCGTAAATTAAGCAATCAGTGCTGTCAAACGTCAATTTTGACCAATTTTGACGTTGTAGCTGGTGTCAAACTAATACAAAATTGACGTTTGACAGCACTGATTGCTTAATTTACGCCTGTCGCAAACCGGTCGCGAGTTACATAATCACCATAGGTCACTATATAACCCGCGATCATACTAATGAGAAACACGTAATAATAATGATAATTCTAAAAAATCCGGTCTGTGATCTATCGTTTTGATCATGTTTTGATATATTGTTACGGTAGAATAGTTATATATATTTTATTGTATTTTCTGTAGTAAAATAAAATATTTTATAACGAGAATTTATTTAAATGAAATGAAATAATAATAACTTACATCTCGACTTATGCAATAGATAAGCACTAGACACATACGTATTATAATAATATGAACATACTAGTGGTTTCTTTTCACTTCTTCCACTAGTGGACAAAAAATTGAGGTGAACATTAAAATAAACTTATTTGATAATAATAAATAAATAAATAATGCTGGACAATTCACACAGCATTATCTAGCCCCAAGGTAAGCCGAGCTTGTGTTATGGGTACTAGATAACTGGTATACATAATAAAATATATTACATTGATAGATTTTTTTATTATATATAGAAAACGACCAGAGCACCCGGAACAAATAACTGCAGATCGTACACACAATTGTTTCGAGGCGGGAATCGAACCCGCAGCCTTCTGCGTCGCAGGCGGACATTCGCCCACCGCGCCACATCGGTCGTCTAAAATAATAAATAGTGTAAAATATGGCTTGTCTAAGGTGCTTATTTGTAAGCCTAAAGAAAAAGAAAAAAAAACAAGATGTCGGAAACAACATTTTATATAAATATCTAAGTTAAATACTAATCCATAAAATTTAAAGTTAGAAGAATGGGTGTTTTTTTTTTTTTTGTAATGCGGAAATCGTTTTTGTATAACCGACCCTGAATGACTTCGATACTATATATTACATTCAATTATGATTTGTGCATGCTACTCGCTAAAAAAGAACGCGATTTTTTTCTACGACTAGTACCTAATGAAAGATTTAAGGTCAACCCAAGGTGTATGTATATATAATAGTGTCTATAATCAGTATTTATTTCCATTAACGTATATACATGTATTTATGTATTTGTATTGTATATAATGTATATACAACATTAGTCCATAATACGCCACCGTGATACCTGTACTTAAGCTACGTGTCAACTATCAACTATCCAAAGGTTGCCTGGAAGAAATCACTCTTAGCGATAAGGCCGCCCATTGTGCATCTGTTTAACTAACTAACTAACTAATACTGGACAATTCACACAGCATTATCTAGCCCCATGGTAAGCAGAGCTTGTGGTATGGGTACTAGATAACTGATATACATAATACAATACATTACATAGATAGATATTTTTATTATACATAGAAAACGACCAGAACACCCGGAACAATTATCTGCAGATCGTACACACAATTGTTCCGAGGCGGGAATCGAACCCGCGACCTCCTGCGTCGCAGGCGGACCTTCGCCCACCGCGCCACATCGGTCGTCAAATCTGTATCTTTGTTCTTTACTGTTTTTGTTTTTCTGTTTTTGATGTGCAATAAAGCGTATTTGTTTTGTATTGTATTGTCAACCCTACGAATGCGAAGGAAGTCTTTGATAGTTAGGCTCCTGGCCAGTTTCAATGATTGCTAGTTCACACTAATATTGTACCCAAATGCCCTTCCGCGGGACCTGATCCCTGCGGAACCACCATAGAGTCCTTGGGTTTATTTAAAAATAAAGATTATAAACGGAATGATGGCAAAAAAAAAACATTGAGAATAAGGGAAAGAAAAGATTCCCACAAAACCCAAGGACCGAGGGGTCGTGGTCCCTCGAGTTGACGCCGGGGTAATGAGGCCAAGCCTCGAGGCCCCTCTCTGTGCCCCCACCAGGGCCGGAAAGAAATCTATTGACCCAAATTAGAATGTTTGTACGTTTGGATGAATGGATGGATGGATGTTTATTACCTCTTTACTCCGAAACCACTTGACCAGGAGATATAGAAGTTAATATTATATAATATAGATTAACATTTAAAATACTTACATTTTAACGATGTCTCCATACAACAGAACACTAAGTTTTGGTAAGTAGCGTTTATTCAAAAGAACGACTTATTTACGAACAATGTCATCAAATATTTCGTTTAAGTAAACTTTATCTGCCTACATTATTGATTTCGCTAACACTTGTAGGGTCGTTTATTCAAAAACTATTTACTGACAAGATTATGGCTCTTGCAGAAGGAAATTCATCAAATAAACGCGTAAAAAATATTTAAGAAATCAACCTTAATACTGTATTATAATTAATCTAATATCCTCGCAGAAAAATATAACTTTTCTTTTTCAACTCGAAAAAAATACTTCAAGTTTGAAGCAAGAACTGCGTTTATTTCATTCCTGAATTTAATATTTTCGATTGTAAACTTGATTTTCGCGTTTCTACCAGAAAACTTCCCCGTAAAATCCGAAAAATTCCCCGTAAAATCCGAAAACTTCCCGTAAAACCCGAAAAATTCCCGTAAAATCCGAAAACTTCGAGTAAAATCCGAAAACTTCCCGTAAAACCCGAAAACATCCCGTAAAATCCGAAAACTTCGCGTAAAATCCGTAAATTTCGCGTAAATAATCAGAGATCGCGTAATGACATAGATAACGTGCGGCGACCGCGGACGCCACGCCACTGTCCAAGTTTAAGGTCGACCTGCGCGCGCGCACGCTCGCGATACCATGTACTATGCAGTGTCAGTGTATTTTATACGGGTTTTAATAAAAAAGGATATATTTTATTTGTATCAGTCATATGGTAGCTTGAATACAAGCTCTGGTCACGCTAAAGTCAGATGATGAGTTATGTTTAGTATTATTTATTTTTATTTATAACTAAATTCTGCTCGCGGCTTCGGACGTGTTACGTTATAGGTTATTTATTTCCCATGGAAACTGTTTTATGCTATTAAAAGTAATCTATGTTTAATTCCAGGCCTAGAATTACGTTTATGCAAAATTTCAGCCTTATCCGACACTTTGACTGCGATTTTTTTTCGACGACTGCGATCTTTTTTTTAACCTAAAAAATTCGTGTTGCCGCTCTACACAGCGGTTGTGTTGCGCCGCACATGCGTTTCGTTCGAAAAATATTACGGCTGTGCTGAGTCACACAGATCTGTATTTTCTCAGCCGCTGCGCGAGTGTGGATTTACGCATATTAGTCACTTGCCACACATACCGTGTGGTTTCAGCAGTCAAAGTGTTAAGTAGTTTTGGCGTGAAGAAGTTGCACACATCCATACATCCATCTAAACATAAACATCAAGACTTTCGCATTTATAATATTATTGTGATAATCATTGATTCGAGCGAAAGGGAACCCTTTCATACCCAAAACAGTTTTTTTTTTATTATTTAACTGATTGTACTTTTTGCGAAAAAAGTGATATAGCGAAAAGCTTAATAATTTTTTTTTATTAATAAGTATTGCTGGACTATCCACACAGCATTATCTAGCCCCATGGTAAGCAGGGCTTGTGTTATGGGTACTAGATAACTGATATACATAATACAATACATTACATAGATAGATATTTTTTATTATACATAGAAAACGACCAGAACACCCGGAACAAATATCTGCAGATCGTAACACACAATTAAATATTTTTCAACTTACGAGTACACTTGGCTATAACTGGATTCCACGAGGCAGAGAGTTTGAACCCGTCTTCACGATTGAAATTAGGATATTTCCTAATTTCAATCGCTTCCTCGTGGAATCCAGTTATAGCCAAGTGTACTCGTCGTAAACCGGTCTCTCAGTGCGTCGCGGATACTGTTAGTGTAGTATGTCGTCCAAGTGTGCAGCTGGACATGCCTACTAGTCTCGAAAACCAAGTGAGGGTAGTTTCAAATAAACTAGCCCCCGTTTCGTTGAGGCGGTAACTCCAGTACTCCAGTCATCCCGTGACCACGACAGTGTGTAAACCTGTTGAAACGTCGGGAAAAATAGGTAAATAAACGCGATAAATACCCGTTGTATCAATACTTATAATTATCTACACACATCTGTTCCGAGGCGGGAATCGAACCCGCAACCTCCTGCGTCGCAGGCGGACCTTCGCCCACCGCGCCACATCGGTCGTCAAAATGGTTATCTATATATCATCCATCCATATAAACATCCAATCTTTCGCATTTATTATTAGTTTCACTTCAAACTAATAATTAATTCGAAAGTTTGGATGCCATAATATGGTCACGGCTTAGAATTAGTACCACCCCATCCCTTCCCGCGGGTGTCTAGAGAGGCGACTAAGGGATATCCACCGGGGGGAGGGCAACAGCGCCGCCTGCAGAACTATTTACCACTGAACTGCGACCCCAACCCGCATGCCCAGCGTGGGGTTATGAGCAATACCCCCATGAGATATAGACGAGCCGATAAGGAGCTTATTAGGGGGAGACCCGCGTCCAGCAGTGGACCAATATAGGCTGTTGAGGAGGTGAGATTAAGTGTGATAGTCATCGTAAATTGTGATTGGCATACATTCGTTTATTCATATCCTACTAATACTATAAACGCGAAAGTTTGTAAGTATGGATGGATGTTTGTTACTCTTTCACGTAAAAACTACTGAATGGATAAAACTTCTGAAACTATCATGAAAATGAGGGTAGATCGGTATATCTGCTCATAAAAACGAACTCGCAGTGCCTTCAGTTATTCCGTGATCATGGCGCGTGAAACTGTGCCGAAATATTGGAAAACTCAAAAATCTAATCATGGTAATATCGTTTTAAATCATTTTAGTACTGAATGGATTTTAATTAAACTTTACAATTATATAGCTTATACATCAGAATAACACATAGGCTACAATTTATTTATTTATTATTTATTTGAGATTAAGATATATAAATTCCCTTATGGGGTTTCCTAGGTCAAAATTAATGTGTGTTTTATAATAAACTAGCTGCTCCCCGCGGCTTCGCCCCCGTGGAAATCTATGTGTCAAATTGTTTAAATGATAAAAAATATCCTATGTTAAACTCCTGGTTCTAAGCTACCTCTCCACCAATTTTCAGCTAAATCGGTCCAGCCGTTCTCGAGTTATAAGTGTTGTAACAAACACGACTTTCTTTTATATATATAGATTTGTTATATTATTTTTATGTACAACTGACCGACATCAAGTGTAACATGTGTACCTACGGTGGAACTGAATAAATGAAAATGAAATGAAAATGAAAATATATATTGTATATTATCAAAAACTATCACCACGCGGGTGAAACCGCGGGGCGCAGCTAGTTGATATATAAATTACTTTATTGCTTCATCAAAACTTTCAAACTAGTATAACAAATTATCCACTAAATTGCTAATTAATTATTCAGGTAATAAAAAAACAATTACAAGTTTTGTATTTAGTCGGAATACGAGTTTTTGGTGATTCAAAAATTAACATAGTAAATAAATAATGCTGGACAATTCACACAGCATTATCTAGCCCTATGGTAAGTAGAGCTTGTGTTATGGGTACTAGATAACTGATATACATAATACAATACATTACATAGATAGATATTTTTTTTATTATACATAGAAAACGACCAGAAAACCCGGAACAAATATCTGCAGATCGTACACACGATTGTTCCGAGGCGGGAATCGAACCCGCAACCTCCTGCGTCGCAGGCGGACCTTCGCCCACCGCGCCACATCGGTCGCAATATATTTTATCATAGTATTTTCAGTTTGTTTAGAAAACGAACTATGGATTTTAAAAACAAATAAACACCCAAATAAACTCATATTTACTGATAACTCTCCCGGTTTTAGTGACTTGACGAACACCTGTGGCGCGGAGGGCGAATGTCCGCCTGCGACGAAGGAGGTGGGTTCGATTCACGCCTTGAGACAATTGTCTGTACAATCTGCAAATATTTGTTCCGGGTGTTCTGGTCGTTATCTATGTATACAAAAATATCTATCTATGTAATGTATTTTTTTAAGTATATGAATCACTTAGTATTACACGAACTCTGCTTACCTTGGGGATAGAAGCTGTGTGGATTGTCCAGCATTATTTATTTATTTATTCACTATATTTATTTATTTATTTCGGAACACCATCAGCTACAATAATGTCTATAGACTTAAAAATGACTAAGCTAATAATAGGTAGATATATCCAGAACACTCACTTTCACATGAAATATCCAGACGCAGGCAGATGAAAGAAAGAAAGAAAATACATTTATTTGACACCATACATAACACATTACATAATAAGAAAGAATACATACAAGAAAAAAATTATAAGGAGATAGATAAAAACATTCAGATAGGTACAAATACGTGTTACATAAGGGGCCAACAAGGTCCCTGTCTCAGCATTATGCCGCTACAAGCCGGAGTTAGTAGCGGCGCTGATTTTCAGACAGGTCCTGGTGCGGTGGCACAAAGCTTTAAAACATTAGGTAGGTACTTACATAAAAGAAGACAAGAGTAGGTAAACATAAAAAAGCCATATAGAAAAGGAAAAACGAAAAGAAACATTAAATTACGCCTACTTAAATAGCACAAAAATAAAACAGATAATATATATTTATTAATTTTAACATTACTAATTTTATACAGTCTTTGGTAGCCCCTTGCCAAATAAATGAAGCCAAGTCAGGTAGTTTAGCTATAGAGAAATAAATCTATATTCCATGATTCCGTTCCGACACATTGTCTATGGTCTAATGGTACGTCCGATGCACTGATTGTAAAACGTGATCCAGATCAACAAAATTAAAGTAACAAATTGTGGGTGGTTCGTACCAAAAAAGATGCTGGATGCGTCAAGCTGAAGACAGGGCGTTACGGCACTCATTGGGGGAGGCCTATGTCCACAGTGGACTATATGATGATACTGATGATGATGAAATATCCATGAACCGGACACTGGCAGATAAGTGTTAACACTTTGAGTGCTGAAAACGCACGGTATGAGTTTTCTACAAGTGACTAATATGCGTAAATCCACACTAGCGCAGCGGCCGAGAAAATACAGATCTTTGTGACTCAGCACAGCCGTAATATTTTTCAAACGAAACGCATGTGCGGCGCAACACAACCGCTGTGTAGAGTGGCAGCACGAATTTTTTAGGTAAAAAAAAGACCGCAGTCGTCGAAAAACAACCGCAGTCAAAGTGTTAACCAGACACTGATTGCCCATAACAAACTTTAAAACTACAGATACCTTAAAACTTTCCATCTTCCAACGTGTAAAACCAACTACAGGCAGAACACATTTTTGATCATCATGCGGATGTTTTAACATTCTATCCCGAGAGCTTGATATGGATATTTTCATTGATCCTCCCACTAAACTAAAAAGAATAGTGAGTGGTAGATTTTTTGGTACATCCTCTTCTTGATTATTTTCAGTCGTAGAGGTATAATAAACCAAAATTGGTAGAAATTGCACAAACATTTAGATTAAGTATAATAATGTTACCATCAGTCGTCCTGTAACTTTGTTTAGCATTAATTTCAGTAGCTTTTTGTGAAAATTTTAATTAGCCTTCAGTTTTTTTTTTTTGTGTTTATATATTTTTGTCTTATCTGTGGTCTGCCACCCGTGTGGACACGCGCGCGCCAATGGTTCTGTCAGAAAACCAGCGTTGCTCTACTTCTTGAGGAGAAGTAGAGCAACATTATGCTGAGACAGGACCTATTGGTTCGCTTTGTGGAGTCGCTTGTTGCATGTATATAATACATACGTAGTTAATTTTATTTATTTCTTTATGTTCTTGTTTACTTATATATTATTATTATTTAGTAGCAAGCTGTACCTACTTGTGAATCAATAAATGTATTTTCTTTCTTTCTTTCAGTATTAAATCAGATACCTACTCATTAAGTTAGCTGTTAATTTCCTGAATACTGTTAAAATAAATATAAATAAATGAGTGAATTCAAGTCATCTGCAATGACATTATCGATGCGACTACCGACTACCTTCTCGTTTATATTTAATTGTAGGTTAAATTACTTACTCGTGTAAAGAGCATTGCAACATGAATTATTATTATCCTACTAATATTATAAACGCGAAACTTTGTAAGTATGGATGGATGGATGTTTGTTACTCTTTCACGTAAAAACTACTGAATGGATTTTAATGAAACTTTACAATAATTTAGCTTATACATCAGAATAACACATAGGCTACAATTTATAAAGATATATTGTATATTATCGACGAATGATGTGGCGCGGTGGGCAAAGGTCCGCCTGCCTGACGCAGGAGATTGCGGGGTCGATTCCCGCCTCGGAACAATTGTGTGTACGATCTGCAGATATTTGTTCCGGGTGTTCTGGTCGTTTTCTATGTATAATAAAAAATATCTATCTTTTTAATGTATTGCATTATGAAGGTAAATCAGTTATCTAGTACCCATAACACAAGCTCTGCTTACCATGGGGCTAGATAATGCTGTGTGAATTGTGTCCAGCATTATTTATTATCCAAAATATTTTTACCACGCGGGTCAAACCGCGGGGCGCAGCTAGTTATTCATAAATTTATTCGCGCCGGTTTATTTCTTATTATTGACTCCCGATGTTTGGATGGACCACTTGGATGTTTAGATGGAGGGATGGATGGATGGAGGGATGTTTGTTACATCTTCACACCAATACTACTGAACGGATTGGGCTGGATATTTTTGCATGCAGTTGGCTCTAAACCCGGAAAAACATACCTATGCTCCTTTTTATCCCATATATCAGTTCCCGTGGGATACCTACATGTGTGCAAAATTTTTTGGTTTATTTTATGTATGTTAGATTAAGGTAACTATATATTTTATATGGGCCGTAGTTTTTAAGTTTTTTCCATCCTGTATTACACAAATGTTGCCTGAAATAGGGATTATTATTAAGCCGGCTCTACACTCGCACGTGAAGTCGCGCCGATATTTCACGCCGTGAATGTATGCCGCGATCCACGCGTGAACTGTCGCTCCACACTCGCAAATCTTCGTCGTCGTCCATAGTCTTGTTCGTGACAATGGACGACGACGACGTGATCTCTGCTGCTGCTCACGTTCGCGCGCCGCAAACCTTTTGTCACAGACCAAAAAACCGACACTGATCGGGGAAAGGCGCGAAGCGCGAACGCGAAGGCGTGAACAACATCTACACTCGTGGTTCGCAGTTGTCGCGGGCTTTCGCGGCCGTTCGCGCCGCGAGTGTAGAGCCCACTTAATATATAAACTTTCAGCGCGACCCGTTCTGTAGTTTTGGGGTGAAGAAGAAACAAACATGCATCCATCCATCCGTAAACATCTAAACTTTCGGGTTTATAACATACTAGTTTTAGCCCGCGGCTTCGCACACGTTGTTTCTATTGCAACGTTTTAAGGTTATTTCTATCCCATGGGAACTGATTCATGGGATAAAAGTAGCCTATGTTTTATTACAGGCCGGGAACTACCTGGATGCATTTCAGCTCGTTCTGTTCAGTAGTTTTTGCGGTAAATAATAACTCTGAAGGATAGGATTCGCAACGAATACATCCGACAGAGAACCAAAGTTATCGACATAGCTCTGAGAATTATCAAGCTGAAGTGGCAGTGGGCCGGCCATATCTCGCGAAGAACCGACGGCCGCTGGGGCAAACGTGTTCTTGAGTGGAGACCAAGACTCGGTAAACGTAGTGTAGGACGCCCTCCGACCAGGTGGGATGACGACCTGCGAAAGACTGCAGGAAGATGCTGGATGCGTCAAGCTGAAGACAGGGCGCTATGGCGCTCATTGGGGGAGGCCTATGTCCAGCAGTGGACTAATATAGGCTGATGATGATGATGAATAACAAACAGCCATACACACGGCAGTGGCAGTGGGCCGGCCATATCTTGAGAAGAACCGACGTGTGTTTGAGTGGAGACCACGACTCGGTACACGTAGTGTAGGACACCCTCCCACCAGGTGGGATGACGACCTGCGAAAGACTTCAGGTAGATCCTGGATGCGGCAAGCTGAAGACAGGGCGCTATGGCGCTCATTAGGGGAGGCCTATGTCCAGCAGTGGACTAACATAGGTTGATGAATACACACAAGCTTTCGTATTTATAATATACGTGTGGTTTTGCATTTATTTATCGTCCACATGAGTCATTGTTGGTGTTTTTGTTATTCCCGTGAGTTCTGTTGACACTTGATACGGTTACCAGATAAGAATATTAAGTAGTACCTTCTATCACATTAATATAATAAATACGAAGGTTTGGATGTTTATTTATTTTACTAATATTATAAAGAGGAAAGTTTGTAAGTATGGATGGATGTTTGTTACTCTTTCACGTAAAAACTACTGAATGGAGTTTAATGAAACTTTCCAATAATAATATAGCTTATTAAACAGAATAACACACAGGCTACAATTTTTAAAGATATATTGTATATTATTCGAAATATATATCACCACGCGGGTGAAACCGCGGGGCGCAGCTAGTCTGTACTAATATTATAAAGAGGAAAGTTTTGATTCTTTGTTTGTATTGAATAGGCTCCGAAATTACTAGACCGATTTGAAAAATTCTTTCACGGTTGGGAAGCTACACTATCCGCGGTAAAGATAGGATATAAAATATTTTCAAAAAAATTACGGATCCTTACTAAAACTCCAATAATGTAACCCAAGGTGTAAAAAAATTACCTTTATAATTCCAATACCCGTGCAAAGCCGGGATGGTCTGCTAGTCAGTAAATAAATTCAAACAAATCGTAAAACATATCCTTTGTGAACAAAGTAATTTGGTTGGTGAAAGTTGTCTGCAGGTAGATGCTGCGGCAAGCTGAAGACAGGGCGCTATGCCGCTTAATAGGTGAGGCCTATGTCCAGCAGTGGACTAACATAGGTTGATGATGATGATGATGATCCTTTGTAAAGAGGCTCACTACAAAATATCGAACCAAATATCAAAATATATTACGATAGATATTTAGATAGACAGAAAATTCTCTATTGCACTTTAAATAGAAACTATGTACAGTAATAACTTAAAAATTAATTACAATTGGCTGTCTTATCGCTCAAAATCTCTACCAGACAACCATGGATGGATAGGATCGTGGACAGTACCAGGGGATCTGTGTGCTTGCAATATTACTGAACGGTTCGGGATGAATTTTACAAACCGGTAGTTCCAGGCCTAAATTAAAACATAGGCTACTTAGGCTACCATGAATCAGTTAAGGATCAGGATAGAACTAATCAAACAACGCGTGCGAAGCCGCGGACAGAAACTAGTAAGAATATAAAGGTACCTACAGGCTACGTGCAAGTGACGTTATTGTTCTTTTATATACCAAAATAAACATCCTCATGTGATGAAATAATCATTGCTACTTATTACTCTGTCCACGCATTTATTTTCTTTGACTGAATATAATAAGATATATTCCATAGTCTGTTTCTTTTGTGAAAATGTGTCAAATGTGCTTTATAAACCTTCCAATCAAATCAAATCAATCAAATCATTTATGACGACCGATGTGGCGCGGTGGGCGAAGGTCCACCTGCGACGCAGGAGGTTGCGGGTTCGATTCCCGCCTCGGAACAATTGTGTGTACGATCTGCAGATATTTGTTCCGGGTGTTCTGGTCGTTTTGTATGTATAATAAAAAATATCTATCTATGTAATGTATTGTATTATGTATATCAGTTATCTAGTACCCATAACACAAGCTCTGCTTACCATGGGGCTAGATAATGCTGTGTGAATTGTCCAGCATTATTTATTTTATTTATTTTTATTTATTTGCTGTAATATAGGTACAAAAGTTCTTAATTAAAAATGGTATTTCCAATACATTACTACCTCATCGAGGCGTGCAAAATTAAGATAGCATGCAAATGTCACAGTAGAGTTTAGTACTGTTCTAACCTAGGTATATTGTAGATAATTTTATATAATGTCAAAAATCTTAAAGTAATAATAGTAATAGTAAGAGGCGAAATAATAAAAATGGTAATGTCAAAATTTATCTGTCATAAAATCGTTAATATTATAATAGCATTTGGTAATTAATAATTGTTTCAATTTAGTCCTAAATATATTGTCGTCAAGATCTTTTAATGATTTAGGTATTTTGTTATATATTTTGCATGACATACAGACTACACTTTTTTGTAGGAAAGCTGTTTTCCTCTTCACTCTATCTATTTAAAAAACCCGCATCAAAATCCGTTGCGTAATTTTCAAGACCTGAGCATACATAGGGACAGACAGACAGCGGGAAGCGACTTTGTTTAATACCATGTAGGAATCTCGTTAGTATCGTCATACATACCGCAATGCTTGAAAATTATAGTTTTCAACCAGTGCGTCCTACCCGTTATGACCTACGGAGCTGAGACGTGGACACTCACGATAGGGCTGGTCCACCAGTTCAAAGTCGCTCAGCGAGCTATGGAAAGAGCTATGCTTGGAGTTTCTGAAGGATAGGATTCGTAACCATGACTAAGACTCCGCTGACCGTCCATCCGTCTAGCGTCTGTCCGTCTGTCACCAGGCTGTGTCTCATGAACCGTGATAGTAAGACAGTTGAAATTTTCACAGATGATATATTTCTGTTGTCGCTATAACAACAAATACTGGTTCCTTAAACAGCCTCGCTGCTGCGCAGAACACAGGGCAGTACCAACTCCATCCTGCAGGTTGCGGGCAGCAAGTTTGCCTCGCCCATCATGCAGTCTTTCAACTGAGTCCTCACTCATTGCTGCAGTGCATCTGAGATGTTCACTAATACATTCACAGATGGCTTCGCGGCAATTATGCGAAAGCGAGTGGCATCTCTGATGAGTAGAGCGACAGGTAGTAACAACAGCATCCTGAAAGTAATAGCTAGTAAATATGACTGTCCAATACTTACACCACTGGGTGAAATTACTTATACTCTAGATTTAGTTATTTTGGTTTTATTTTCTTCGTTGTAATTGTATTTTCCTTTTTGTAATTTTGTGTATGTGATTTTTATGGACCTTTGTTGTCTGATAATAAAGAATTTGATTGATTGATTAGACTCCATGGGTTGGGTGGGAGTCTGTTGGATGACTGCTGCAAATAAGAACTGTAACAATCTAATTTTAATTATGGTTTTCTGCTTTCTTTCTTTAATTGTATTTTATTTTTGTAATTTTTAAATGTGTGGACAATTTATGTCTGTATAAAGAAACTTTTTATTTTTATTTATTTTAAACGTGGAAGGCCTAGGCGGAGATGGCGGGATGAGCTCGACCTATACAATAAGGAGTGGGTTCTCCTTGCTGAGGACCGAGATGAGTGGAAGAAGGGGAGGGAGGCCTTTGCCCTGCAGTGGGACACCCCGGGCTAATATAATAATAATAATTATTATTTATTTTAAACACAGTTCTTTACTAGTTCAGGAGCCTATGGACTCGTATTGCCTGTTTAACTGTCTATTACGTCAATGAATAACATTTTTACTTTTATCCTTACGTTTTACTTTAAAAAACAGAATAAAATAAATATTGAACGTGGCTCCCTCCCATACAATAAAAGTGATTTTTTGCTCGATATTGATAACGGCAACAGTCTACCTGTTGCCGTTATCAATATCGAGCAAAAAATCACGCTTGAAATATTCACAGAATATTTAGTTATTATTCTAACGTAGCTCTGAGAATTAGCAAGCTGAAGTGGCAGTGGGCCGGCCATATCTCGCGGAGAACCGACGGCCGCTGGGGCAAACGTGTTCTTGAGTGGAGACCACGACTCGGTTAACGTAGTGTAGGACGCCCTCCGACCAAGTGGGATGACGACCTGCGAAAGACTGCAGGTAAATGTTGGATGCATCAAGTTGAAGACAGGGTGCTATGGCGCTCATTGGGGGAGGCCTATGTCCAGCAGTGGACTAATATAGGATGATGATGATGATTCACTTTAAAACAAATAATTAAATATAAGGGGGGGGGGGGGGGTCTCCCATACAACAAACATGATTTTTTTCCATTTTTATAGATAGATAATAGTAAGGAACCCTTCTTGCGCGAGTCCGACTCGCACTTGGCTGGTTTTTTTTATTGTGTGGATGATGATAGATGGGTCATTAATTAATTATTTAACCTAAATAGATTTTTTTACTATGTCTCTGCCGGACCGGTTTTAAGCGGTATTTCCTTATCGACAATTATTTGCAAATATAATTTTAAAACGGGTTTTAATTTAGTTTTAAAACTATGTTAGTAGTTAGCTATAAGATGAGTCACACAGGTTATTTTTAACAGATATTCTTGATGGATATTCGGCTGTGTTTTTTATGTAGGTATGTCCGTATTGTCTGTCGATTTCTCCGTCATTTCTGGACGGATAAATATTAATCCCTGGGGAATAATTACACCTACGATTACGAATACATCCGACAGAGAACCAAAGTTATCGACATAGCTTTAAGAATTAGCAAGCTGAAGTGGCAGTGGGCCGGCCATATCTCGCGAAGAACCGATGGCCGCTTGGGCAAACGTGTTTTTGAGTGGAGACCACGACTCGGTAAACGTAGTGTATGACGCCCTCCGACCAGGTGGGATGACGACCTGCGAAAGACTGCAGGTAGATGCTGGATGCGTCAAGCTGAAGACAGGGCGCTATGGCGCTCATTGGGGGAGGCCTATATCCAGCAGTGCTATAGGCTGATAATGATGATGATGATGACAAAGGAGTTTGCATACGTCAAATTCAAAAAGAATTAGCAGCTAAATACATGTAACAAACTCAATGCTAGCTGGTCTTATATTCAGAATTAGTACAAAGGCTTTCCTGTTTGACTTCATAACCCTAAAATTCAAATAAAACACACTTAACAAAAAAAAAACATGGATTGAATCATAAAATTCCCAAGTCTTGAATTATAAAATGTATTTTTAGGCACAAGATTTCCTGTGAAAGTTTAACATCAACAAGGAAAGGGGAAAATTAACTTTTAATTCAATTATTTGTTCACATCATTGTGTTGAATTGGAACGTAGCATGATGCAAAGGGCAAGGTCCTTACGATCCATTCTTATGCTAACATTAACACATCATCATCATCTGATGATACAAAGACTATGATAGGTTGATAAATAAATAATAAATAATGCTGGACAATTCACACAGCATTATCTAGCCCCATGGTAAGAGCTTGTGTTATGGGTACTAGATAACTGATATACATAATACAATGCATTACATAGATATATATTTTTATTATACATTGAAAACAACCAGAACACCCGGAACAAATATCTGCAGATCGTACACACAATTGTTCCGAGGCGGGAATCGAACTCGCAACCTCCTGCGTCGCAGGCGGACCTTCGCCCACCGCGCCACATCGGTCGTCGGCGTTTTGAACACTGGGGCATTATTCTTTATTGACTTTCGAAGTGTTTTGGTATCTATTTTCGAATCACACTCAAATAATTGTAAGATATAAGTTGAGCAAGCATTAAATCCTAGATATTACTTGAGTTGAAAATAGAAAAGAAAAAAATAATTTACAGTAAAACCGGTATTTTCCGAGTGGCTAGGGTGTCGGTTTGAACGCATCATGTGTACCTAATATAAACAGTAAAACCGGTATTTTCCGAGTGGACTGGGTGTCGGTTTGAACGCATCATGTGTACCTAATATAAACAGTAAAACCGGTATTTTCCGAGTGGACTGGGTGTCGGTTTGAACGCATCATCTGTACCTAATATAAACAGTAAAACCGGTATTTTCCGAGTGGACTGGGTGTCGGTTTGAACGTATCATGTGTACCTAATATAAAGGGCATAGACCTCGTCTTGTGGCAAACAGAATAGGTACATATTTTCGATTACGCGCCAAGGTGCGTTTAGGAAACACGTTTGTGTTTAGAACACGATGTGACGTCACACGATTTGGGCAAGAAATCTCCTATGTCATACGGAATAACCCCCCAGGGTGTCGAATGCCCAAATCGCGGTAAGGTCGCTGCGCAATCGCCTCGCTTTGAAAAAACTCGTGAATCGCCAGTGTTATACTGATAATAATTTAACGTTATCAATTTTCGTTCGGTCCTCAAAACTGGTTCAGCCTTTTTTTAAGATATCAATCAATGTTTGATTTCAAGTTTGCGGTGTAAATTGTGTCATCGTTAAGCTAAGTTTTTAGGGTTCCGTACAAATACTACAAAGAAAACCAGTGATTGTAGTTATTGTCGATCTTTTATAAAACAAAGTCGCTTCCCGCTGTCTGTCTGTCCCTATGTATGCTTAGATCTTTAAAACTACGCAACGGATTTTGATGCGGATTTTTAATGGATAGAGTGATTCAATAGGCAGGTTTATAAATCATTTGATACATAGATTTCCACGCGGGCGAAGCCGCGGGGCACAGCTAGTAGGTTATAAATCCGAAATATTTTTCTTTTCATTATTTTGGAGAATGCTCACAGGAACTACATGACCTGATTCCACCATTCCCCTTCCACACTAGGATTAGCAGACACACAGCACATTACCACCCCTACTTGGTAGATGAACCTTATACTAATCTGTTTTCCTCCACCTTCATCATTCGTACTGCTGGGGCTTGGATTGGAACACGCCAGTGGCATAGCTATCGTAGGGCTGGGCGGTGCAGTGCACCAGAGCCCTGGAGCTCAAGGGGCCCTCTAACATGCGCGGTCCCAGGGGTGGTCACGGGGGTCATGACCCCCCCCCCCCCCAAAGTTTAGGTATAAAAAATCACTAGAAACTGTGCGAAATGCCCTTGATGGTCGTGAGATCAATTCGACTATTCCAACCGTCAACTTTTTAGTTAATTTTTCATTCGCTCTTACTTTGCATCTTATCTAATGTATGATGTTCATTGCTACGTGGAAACTGTAAAGAGGGGCGGTGAGGGCCCGATTCCTTCTCTATGCACCGGGGCCCTTGTCCACCTAGCTACGCCACTGGAATACGCACTCAACTTCTGTTTTTCCGGTCAATTACAACCTGGGTATCTTTAAGACAAGATTTACGTGTGTCCACTACGATCACAATAAGTAAGTAAATGTAGAAAAAGTTATATATTGATTATTAGCTTTGGTTTTGTATGTGACCCGATATCTAGATAGTATTTGTGATCGCAGTGTGTCCAGCATTATTTATTTATTTGATTCTATTGTTTGATTGAAATTTTCCTTGTTACTATAGGTATATTTTACTATACCCGATTGAATAAAATATTAAATAATATATTAAACTTTTATTTTGTGTGCTGCGGAACCCTCTCTCTCTACCGATAAACACTTGACGAGTTTTTTGGTGAAGGTACTTATGGGTTGAATGGCCGACCTATGTAGCAACAAAGATTTATACGGACATATCATATTTACCGTATTTCATCCCCCCCCCCGAAGTCTCCGACCCCGGTAACCAGACACATTGTACATAATAATCAATTTATTGGTAAAGACAAATATTACAGGTCACAAACTACCACCATTACTATTACCATTTACCAATATTATTTCCTATATGACATGTGTTTTTATCCTGAGACTACCTGTCCTAGAGCATCAGGTTTTATTATATAGTTGCGCCCCGCGGCTTCGTCTCCGTGGAAATCTATGTGTCAAATGGTTTAATTAAACCATGATAAAAAGTATCCTATGTCCGTCTCAGGGCAGACACTTCCTTCTGTATATTTTCCAGGAACGTAGTGTAGGATACCCTCCGACCAGGTGGGATGACGACCTGCGAAAGACTGCAGGTAGAAGCTGGATGCGGCAAGCTGAAGACAGGGCGCTATGGCGCTCATTGGGGGATACCTATGTCCAGCAGTGGACTTCTATAGGCTGATGATGATGATCTCGTTTTAAATGACTTTAATATTAAACCATCTTCATAATTTGATAACTCAGTTATTTTACAATTATTTACCATTACTTCTTACTGGCAGTAAAGTGTTTAACCAGACACATAATATTGACATTAAATAGGTTTATTTTATGTATGTTAGATTAAGATACCTATATATTTTATATGGGCCGTAGTTTCTAAGTTTTTTCCATCCTGTACTAGACTAATGTTGCCTGAAATAAATTAATTAATATGTCTCTCATTTACCATGATCTCGGGCAATAAAGTGACCCGGTCCTTTGGAAGGCTTGCGTGGGGCCGAAGCCAACAGCACAGAGGCCCTTTGAGAAGTTAATCTAAAGGCGATGGCTACACATAGCGGGTATCATCCTCGGGTGCACAATATGATACACCCGAAGATTGTATCCGCCAGGTGTAGAGACTATTGCAAAGAAAAATGAAAGAAATAAAACCAGGCTATTATGATGGATGGATGGACTGGGTAATCGGGCTATAGGGGAGATTGCGGACGCCTGCCATAAACAAGTCAATCATTTATTATTATTATTAAATCATCATCATCATCAATCTCTCCGTGCAAATAGCACCGCGCGCACTATCTAGAGTTTCTTTCATCTATGGTCGATTTTGCGACGCTACCATTGTAAATAAATAAATAATGCTGGACAATTCACACAGCATTATCTAGCCCCATGGTAAGCAGAGCTTGTGTTATGGGTACTAGATAACTGATATACATAATACAATACATTACATATATAGAAATGTTTTATTATACATAGAAAACGACCAGAACACCCGGAACAAATATCTGCAGATCGTATACACAATTGTTCCGAGGCGGGAATCGAACCCGCAACCTACTGCGTCGCAGGCGGACCTTCGCCCACCGCGCCACATCGGTCGTCTTGCCATAGTAAAGTGGTTGGTTATCAGAATTTGGCCCATATGGTAGGATGCATACATTTTTATGTGAGTAGGTACCTTCGTACAGACAAATGTATGGGAAAGTTGCAGAATCCATTATAAAGTTTTGTGCTCGCTTGCCGTCGGCTACGAACTTATCTCTGTTTGAATCTACGTGTTTGTAAGCTAGGGAATGCAGCTGGCTTTGTTCTTGTGATCCGATGGAAATGCGAGATATTATATTTTTATTTATTTATTACTAGCTGCGTCCCGCGGCTTCGCACGCGTGGAAATCTATGTGTCAAATGGTTTATAAACATTCCTCTCGAATTATCATCATCATCATTAATCATTATCTCTCTTATATCATCATTAATTAAGTTGATTACACTATTGTATTAGGTAATACCATAAAAATAGTTATAAATAAATAAATCATCATCAGCCTATAGTAGTCCACTGCTGGACATAGGCCTCCCCTAATGAGCTCCATAGCGGCCTGTCTTCAGCTTGCTGCATCCAGCCTGTAGTCATTAGCAGGTCGTCATCCCACCTGGCCGGAGGACGTCCTACACTACGTTTACCGAGTCGCGGTCTCCACTCTACAAAACGTTTACTCCATCGATTATCGGTTATTCGCGAGATATGGCCGGTATTTTCTCTCTCTCTCGATACGAAATGCGATGCGAGTGTTCTGGGTAACACTTTGATTGCGATTTTTTTTCGACGACTGTGATCTTTTTTTTAACCTAAAAAATTCGTACTGCCGCTCTACACAGCGGTTGTGTTACGCCGCACATGCGTTTCGTCACAAACATCTGTATTTTCTCAGCCGCTGCGCTAGTGTGGATTTACGCATATTAGTCACTTGTAGAAAACACATACCATGTGATTTCAGCACTCAAAGTGTTAAATAAATATATAAAATAAGCTTTATTTACTACCACAATTAATAACATTTTTATCTATACAGTGAATTTAAACTATAGCTCTGTGGCAGTACCACTTAGAGTGGTGAAAGTCTCCTCCAGGTTCCGGTCCTTCCATGCTTCTCTATCCAAAGCCAGTCTGCTCCAAGTAACTCCAGCTACTTTGACTTTAAAATCACTCCAACGTTTGGATGGTCTGCCTGGTCTGCGCTTTTTATCGAGTGGGTACCAGTTTGTTACCGTTTTGGTCCATCTATTATCTGTAGCACTTTGAACTTGACCAGCCGATTTCCATTTTAGGCGGAGAACTTTTTCAGCTGTATGGCTCTCGTATTTTTTCTTATAATGCTATTTTTAATTTTATCTTTCACTTTTTGTGACCCAAAAAGCTTCTCTCCAAACCTCTCTGGCATACTTGTAATTGGCCGTCCTTATATATACTTAATCTTACTTGTTTTATGTTTTTAATACTAATAATAATAATGATGGACAATTCACACAGCATCATCTAGCCCCATGGTAAGCAGAGCTTGTGTTATGGGTACTAGATAACTGATATACATAGTACAATACATTACATAGATAGATATTTTTTATTATACATAGAAAACGACCAGAACACCCGGAACAAATATCTGCAGATCGTACACACAATTGTTCCGAGGCGGGAATCGAACCCGCAACCTCCTGCGTCGCAGGCGGACCTTCGCCCACCGCGCCACATCGGTCGTCAAACTTGACGACCGATGTGCCGTAAATTTTCCGAAAATTAAATAAATACTCGTATTTTCTGAGTGTTCTTGTTATTTAATCCAAAATTTTACACAACCTAAATAACTGGATCTCGTATTCCTAGTACCTCTATGAATTTCGTAGCAGACGAAGAAAATTGCCACGATCTTTTAACAATCTAGTTTTGCAAGTATTCAGCTTTGTAATATAAGATAGATTTTACGAAAAGGAAGATGCTATGTTATTTATCGCCCTGCAAGTAATGTTAATTCTAGTAATCCGAGAATCCCGTTTAGAAATCTTTCAGCAAAGTTACAGTGCCACCAACTTAGCTGGTGATCTTGTCTATTTTCGCACACACGACAATAGTATCTAAGAAATTCAATGTTGT
Source organism: Eupithecia abbreviata (assembly GCA_943735965.1). NCBI lineage: Eukaryota > Metazoa > Arthropoda > Insecta > Lepidoptera > Geometridae > Eupithecia > Eupithecia abbreviata. The sequence goes on along the minus strand of OX030998.1, from coordinate 7,374,911 downwards.
GCTTAGCTCTACATAAATATTGACATGTAGGATCTAAAATCATATTATATTTGCATAAGCAAAACAAATATGTATTAGACACATAAGTGATATATGAATGTGGTTTCTTTTTCACTTCTTCCACAAATGGACAAAAATCTTAAGTGAAAAAGAAATCAAAAAACACATCATTACTTATTAGATATTTTTAATAGTAAAAAAAATTTACTGGTCTACTTATTTTAGAAGCCTAAATAAATGAATTTGCATTTTCTATGTACCTGTAAAATGTATATCCCTCCACCAGTAGATTCTTTCAGCAAAGGTAAAATGCCAATCCTTTTGGTATGATACCATTGTTATGATGAAGCAATTAATTTAGTGGATTCCGGCCCCTGATAATCTGGTGGCACTGGCACTGTATTTGCCTAGAGGCGATGTCACCTTCAGGCAACATCGGGCAACGTTGATTGACGATAAAACTATCGTCAGAAAGCGTAATATCTCTCCACTGATAGAGATGTAAGGGGGGCTACAACATCTCGTCTCCCAAGCCAACCTAACCTGCACGTGGTACACCCTGCTAGATAACGAACTAGGCTCTGGTGAAAATACCAAACAATCTTCATAATCTAATATAATAACTCATTGGTTTATGACGTCGATTAATTTGATTGACGACCGATGTGGCGCGGTGGACGAAGGTCCGCCTGCGACGCAGGAGGTTGCGGGTTCGATTCCCGCCTCGGAACAATTGTGTGCACGATCTGCAGGTATTTGTTCCGGGTGTTCTGGTCGTTACCTATGTATTATAAAAAATATATATCTATGTAATGTATTGTATTATGTATATAAGTTATCTAGTACCCATAACACAAGCTCTGCTTACCATGGGGCTAGATAATGCTGTGTAAATTGTCCAGCATTATTTATTATTTATTTATTGAAATATTTATTTATTGAATTTACAATTATTTTCCATTACTTGGCAGAAAAGTATCCAACCAGGCACAGTTGCCATTAACAAAGAATCATCATCATCATCTTAAAGTGAAGCAAATAATTTCGTGGAATACAGGCCCTGTTAATCTGGTGGCACTGGCACTGTATTTGCCTAGAGGCGATGTCATCTTCAGGCGACATCGGGCGACGTTGATTGACGTTGAAACTGTCGTCAGAAAGCGTAATATCTCTGCACTGATATTGATTCTCTACACCGGCATGTTTCCGCCAACGATATAAAGTACCATAATATTATTATATATATTGTGTTTGGTTACCGGTGTCGGAGACTTTGGGGGGGGGGGGTGAAATATCGACAAATCACTATCCCTAATTTTTTTTCTCTCTCCATGATAAAATAGCAGCCATTTTGTTTTCTTTGGCTTGAAGCACGGGTGCTTGTACTGATTAAGCTATAGCTACCCATGTAGGAGCTATGGAAAGAGCTATGCTCGCAGTTTCTCTGAAGGATAGGCTTCGTAACGAATACATCCGACAGAGAACCAAGGTTATCGACATAGCTCAAAGAATTAGCAAGCTGAAGTGGCAGTGGGCCGGCCATATCTCGCGAAGAACCGACGGCCGCGCTGGGGCAAACGTGTTCTTGAGTGGAGACCACGACTCGGTAAACGTAGTGTAGGACGCCCTCCGACCAGGTGGGATGACGACCTGCGAAAGACTGCAGGTAGATGCTGGATGCGGCAAGCTGAAGACAGGGCGCTATGGCGCTCATTGGGGGAGGCCTATGTCCATCAGTGGACTGCTATAGGCTGATGATGACCCATGTAGGGGTCCTACGGGTCCTAGGAAGACGATAGAGGACTCCGCCAATAATATAGACAATAAAGTAATGATAATATTGTTGCAATTTCTATTTTATAATAGAGGAAAAGAGAATTTATAAAACAAAAAAATTACCATTTTTTTTTAATTATTAGCTTTTTCATAAAATCGAAACTGTCAAGCTACTTTATTTTTGTTTCTGAATGATAGGACAGAATGTGTGCTTTAAAATAAGTCTCACATTTTAGCCCTTATTAAGATAGTTTAGAAGTAATGACGGTTCTCAAAATTCTCCTTTATTTCATTAGGTAAGCACTTGACAAGTCCAATTTTATAAGTTAATAATATAATAAATAAGATGTTTATATGAGATCGATGTATGAGATTATATGAGCTTACCATAATATAAAAGAAAACCCACCAAAATATGTGTTTTAGGATTTATAAAACAAATAAAACAGCAGTGATATTGTATCTCTGCCATGATTGATAACTCCACAAAATGGCTGCACGAAGATACGTGAGATTTGTAGCCACGCGGGCACCATCCTTCCTAATTCTCTCGGACAACAGTAAAAGTATTAACTTAAGATAAATGGCCGACTTCCGGTGGTGTAAGTCATTTTTATACTTTTAAAGGAATGATACGATGATATGGAACGTTATTAATCATTTTGTGATGTCGGTGGAGTATTGCGAAACTCAAATAATGGTAGATAAATATTTTCTGCTAATTTAAATGATAAATAAGTTATTAATATGATATATGAATAAGGAAGTTTTATAGTCTGGCTCCTAAGGTGAACTGATATTTTATTCCGTGTGATTAATTTCTGCATAATTAAGTTGGGATGGTATCTGTATGTCTTTGTTTACTTTTCATTTATTATTTTGCGGCCTAAGGGCCGATTGGTCATTCGTCAAAATAACTTTTAATTGGAAAATATGAGTCAGTGCAACATATTTTTCAACAATAGCTGAGAAATCGCAATAAGCTTCTCCCAGACTGACTATTTTAAAAACTATGTATTAAAATGTCCCTTTTTTACAAAAAGATTATCTGATACTAGTTTCTGCCTGTGACTTCGTACCAGTTGTTTCTATGTAAACGTTGTTAGGTTGTTTCTATCCCATGGCAGCTGATTTACCTATAAGGTAAAAAGAGCCTAGCCTATGTTTAACTTTCTGTATTCAAAATTTCAGCCCGATCCGTTCGTTTATCCGTGCATGAAAAGGTAATAAACATCCATCCAAACATATGTACATAATAATAATGCTTGGCAATCCACACAGAATAATCTACCCACAAGCTTAGCAGAGCTTGTGTTATGGGTACTTAGATAACTGATATACATAATACAATACATTACATAGATATCTTTTTTTAATTTTACATAGAAAACAATCAGAACACCCTGTAAAAATATCTACAGATCGTACAAACATTTAACAGAGGGGACACTCGCTAGCTCGTCTTTGTACTGCAAAACCACTTCACCTTAAATTAAAACCTGTCTTTATCTATGCTGAGACGAATCATACTCTCATTACATTTTTACAGTCGACCATATAATTTTTACAGTAAAACATAGTGAAGTGATCACGTAGCGTTACATAAACTATGAACAACCGAGAACATAAGTAGTAGGTCATTTTCACAAGGGAACAAAGTAATAAATTACTACAAAGTCGAGTAACTTATTCGCCTATGAACCGTATGCATTGCTAATAAAATAATGACTCCGTGGAAAGAAAGGTGTGTCGCTATTCAAAAGTGAACTCAAAGCGTTTTTTTCCTTTAGTTTCTTACAGGTCTCTACGGCCAAGTCAGAGAATCTTAACATACTAGGAAATAAAGTATTCACTTTGATTGTGTGTGTCACTTCAATCTTTTTAATCTAAAGTGTAGAAAGAACAAGAAACCTTTACCTAGTTGGGTTCACTAAAGTCATTTAAAACGGGATATTTACCATGATTTGATAAATAAATATCCCGTTTTAAATGACTTTAGTGTTGATAACCATGATAGTTTCAAAAGTTTTACTAGTTGGGTTGTTAGTTTTCGAGTTGGAGCAAAATTCGTCTTATTATTATTTAGATATAATCCACTTATGTGGCTCCCACTTTTTGACCTATACCTTTATTGTTTCTATACCTACTTTATTAATTTTCTTTTGTGCTGTCTGTTTAAATGACCCACATAATTATACTATCTACCAGTCTACACACAATGGTTTGGTGGCAATCCCTCTGCCATAGTAATCTTCAAATGGCAACACTACAGTTTACGATGCACTCTCGGCGAGCCGTAAACAATATTGTCCTAGAATAATCATCGTTTATGGTCACCCCAGTGAGTATAATGAAAGTAGAAAGGACGTAACGTGCTTTTTATAACTTAGATTGAATTGTTTCTATACCGTATGTTATTTGTTTCGAATTTTTATCCGTAGCTGTTATTATGTAAGTATTTTTGTACCTAAATAAATAATACTGGACCAGAGTATATCCACAGAGAAGAAAAAAATTAGAAGATAAAAAAGCTTGGAACCACCTGCAATATAAGTTATAATTTTCGCTGCTCCTGCCTATTTAAAAATCTATAAAGTTTTCGAATATGCATTCTACATAATTTACAAATCTGTGGCGTCAGTAGTTCATAACTGCTTTTGCGAAGCACAGGGGTAGATACGTGAAAATGGAGTTTTCAATCGAAAAATTCACGGAAAGCTCACTGACGGATGTGGATTGATTTACTTTTTTTGGGGCTTTGGACTGTATTCTATCTCTGTTTGTTTTGCTGCACTCGGAACCAGTAGGTACTTTTTGATTTTCATTCAATTATAATCCTTACTTCGGATGAAAAACTCAGCACTCTCAATTGAGTACAATAACTACATAGTACAAAACAAAGTCGCTTCCAGTTGTCGGCCTGTCTCTGTGTATGCTTAGATCTTTAAAACTACGCAATGGATTTTGATGCGGTTTTTTTTTTAATGATAGAGTGATTCAAAGAGGTTTGTAACATTAGATTTCCATGCGGGCGAAGCCGCGGGGCGCAGCTAGTTCATAATAGAATAAAGATAAAATAAAAAGTTTCTTTATTCAGACAGGTTGTCCATTGGTTGTACATACAAATTACAAAAATAAAACATAAGACCTTAAATTAAATTAAAATTAGATTAAAATTAGATTTGCAGCAGTCATTCAACAGACTCCCACCCAACCCATGGAGTCTAGTGAGTGAGGACTCTGTTGAATGTCTGCATGATGGGCGAGGCAAACTTGCTGCCCACAACCTGCAGGATGGAGTTGGTACTGCTCCATGTTCTGCGCAGCAGCGAGGCTGTTTTCTTGCGGATGATGGCGTGAAAGCCATCAACCTGGGCTTCAGCAAACATGGAGGATGCACTGCAGAAGCGGGGCAATCCCAACAACATCCTGAAGGCGTTAATAATATCATTAAAAATACACTTCAGTTTAGTTAGACCAACAGCTCTATAGAACTAATGGAAGTTTCCAGGTATTATTCGTTCTGTAGAACAAAAGGGTCAGATTTCTTTTTAATAGTTCCACCATGGAACTAGAAAGATAAATAGTTTTATCAGTAAGTTAAAACATCTTAACTTAAAAAATGGGAGTTACCCTATTTTTCGAGAAAATTTAAAACAAATTACCGAAGCAATTAGGCTTTTTCAATCCCGGGATTATCCCGAGGTCTCGGGATGGACTAGGTCTAATCCCGGAATACAAAGACTATATATAAAGGTCATAAAGGTCTTGTATTCTCTAGCTATTAGATACAGCGCAATTAGTTATGCATCAAATTATACTAATCAAAACTATCATATTTATTATTGATGCATTGCATCAATGATGATAAATGAAATGAAATGAAATGAAAGTTTATTTATTTAGGCTTACAAATAAGCACTTAGACAAGTCATATCTTATACTATTCATTATTATATTGATGTTCACTTCAATTTTTTGTCCACCAGTGGAAGAAGTGAGAAGAAACCACTAGTATGTTCATAACTTATGTGTCTAGTACATATGATTTGCATAGATAGTTTACCCAATCACTTATACTGAATCCTACTAATATTATAAACGCGAAACTTTCTATGTATGGATGTTTGTTACTCTTTCACGCAAAAACTACTGAACGAATCGGGCTGAAATTTTCTAACTGAAACTTTGACTTTGAGACTCACAAGATGTACCTAACAAACATCGATCCATCTAAACATCCAAAAAGTTATAATAACTTTCGCATATTAATGTTTACCTATTAGTTCTTGAGATATCCACAAAACTGTGTGAAAATTAACCCCATAATGAACCTTTGAATGCCAGTATGCAAACATACATAATTTCTGTCCGCAGTTAATTATGCTCTGATGACAATGACGGGCTAATTTAATGTGTACCATGTGTACCCTGTTTACCCTACTCGTGTGAGGGCAGTGAATGTTCATTTATTTAAGAGATGTGCCATAATTAGGGGCATTACCCTAAATAAATAGAACGGGCTTTTTCGCACATCTTGCGGAGGAAACGCCATTGGCGACCACGCCTTATCCATCTAAAACCAAATAAAGCCAAAAAAAAAAAAAAAAAAACATTAGAATTGGGAAAAAAAATATATTCCCACAAAACCCAAGGACCGAGGGGTCGTCACCCCTCGAGTTGACGCCGGGGTAATGAGGCCAAGCCTCGAGGCCCCTCTCTGTGAAATTTATTGATTGATTTATTGATTATCCATCTGATAGAAGAGTGGAATGCTATCGCTAAGCAGTGGCAACCTTCGCATCATGACAAGAGCCATAACTGGACACTGTCGCCTTAACAAGCACATGTTCAAACTAGGGCTAAGCGACACACAATCCTGCAGATTCTGCGAGGAGGCGGATGAAACGCCCCTCCATCTGCTAGATGAGTGTGGAGCACTGATGCACAAACGCAGCATCCATCTGGGCAAGCATCTGCATAGCCCAGACGAGCTGCGAGAAATCATCATCATCATCCATCATCATCATCAGCCTATATCAGTCCACTGCTGGACATAGGACTCCCCCAACGAGCGCCATAGCGCCCTGTCTTCAGCTTGACGCATCCAACATCTACCTGCAGTCTTTCGCAAGTCGTCATCCCACCTGGTCGGAGGGCGTCCTACACTACGTTTACCGAGATGCGGCAAGTGAGACATCACCCCGAAGAAAATCCTACAGTTCCTATCAGCTGCAAGGGTTAGTGGCGAATTCTAAACGCTGCAGCTTCAGGGCTGAATATATAAAGTGGCGATTAGAAAATAGGCCTATCATGGCCGCTGTGACATACAAACCACCCAAACGGTTTTTTTACATATAATTAAAATAACCTTTAATTATTTTTAACCCTTACAGATACCTATTACGAGCGGCGCAGAAAGTTTAATAATTTTATTTATCCGTGAGTGGGTAACCGTTAAAGTATTTATACCAAAGCCTTTGTTCACCCAAAGGTCTTTAACCTATGAACGTTTATCTGTAAAAAAAAAACTATTAAATCACAACAATCCAACCAAAAAGGATACAGTCCCAAAACAAGAAATACAAAAACCAACGTCTTATCCTTAAACCGATAATTCTAACCTAAAATCCCTTCCTCGTACTATTACAATACAATTTGCATGCGAAAACAAGACTTACGACCTCGACAAAGGGCTGAATTCCGAAATAGGCCCATCTTCTGTTATGGTAATTGACGGATTACCACTCGTATGTGTTACTTCGATGCTTCAGGGGTCTTATTCTGCTAAATAAACCACTTCACTATCACAATAGAATATATAAAAATATAGATATATAAATAATTCTTTATTACACACTTAGTATAAAATAACAAAGTAAAATAAAAACTTAAAAAGCTAGATACAATTGGCGGCCTTATCGCTTAAGAGCGATAAGGTCGCCAATTGACTGTACCAGACAAGACAACCATGGATGGATAGAATCGTGGGCAGTACCAGGGGATCTGTGTGCTTGTAGGTTACATATGTACATATATATTATAAATTAAATAAAATACTTATAACATTTACATGCAAATACATATACTACATACATATCATAAAAACAGCGCTGAATAAAATAATGTTCTGCACACGCTGAGCCAACCCCTATTTCGGCGCAGGGTCATGGAGGTAGTCTTATTTTAGTCTAAATATCACCTATTTGTGTCGTTCACCCCCATGATAAACTACTTTGTTTGTTTATTCTATGCCTGTATTTTGTACCTGTGTCTAAATAAATGTTTTTTCTATTCTATTCTATTCTAAAATATATGTACATTTACTACTTATATACATATGGACTCAGATATGCATTAGTGATAGCAGGACAAATAGTGGTCTTTTAACATAGTTTAAAGGTTGGTAGCGACTTAGCACGCCTCACGGAAACTGGTAATGTGTAAAATATAATAGAATAAATAAGAACTTATTTTCCAAGCTAAGGCTTTGGAATGATGCTGTGCGGATTATCCAGCATTAACATTTTTAATTATCTATCAGCGGAAACTTTTAATTAGCCGTCAGCAAACATACACTGGGTCTTTCCAGGCATGTTCTATGTATGTACCTCATTTGTAAACCTAGCTGTAAGTTTCTCTAAAATTTTGTAAATAAATAAATATTATTTATTTATTACGTGATGATTATGCGAAGATGCCATTGCCATAGTAAACCTATTGGTTAGCAGAATTGAACCGCAGTTGTGGCGTGTTATATTTTGTGACGTTGTTTCTCTCAGTCATTTTATTGGATATTTTTTTTTCGTTAAGCTTATCCCTAGTATAGACAGCCTAGATAATATTATTTCTAGATTTTAGCTGTTAAGCCTAAGGTTAAGTGGTTTATTTTTCACTTCTTCCACTAGTGGACAAAAAATTGAAGTGAACAGTAAAATAATTTTATTTGATAATAATTTAATGTATAAAATATGACTTGTCTAAGTGCTTATTTTGTAAGCCTAAAGAAATAAATGATTTTTTACTTTACTTTACTTTACCTAAGGAGCAAGGCAGACCACAATTGTGGGCGTCCTAGCTCCTAGCTACTGTGTCGTTCCTACGGCAGGGTTCTCCTCCATGTTCCTTGATTTAAAGACCGGTGGACTGTATTATTAGGCGCTTATTCTTGAAAGGCTCTTGGCGCCGATTTGCTGGTTTACGTGGCTGCAGAATTGTAGCGTAGGAAAAAAAAACAAAAAATCTTACGTAAAAAGATCATCCTGTATTTTGGTAGGTAATTATTAGATGACAAGTAAAATATTATCTATAAACATTGCAATAATGCCCCCTAATGGCAAGGGAAATTAGCGGTGGTCGCTAATGGTGATTTATACCCTTTAGGGCGGCCATTTTGACGGGTTTTGATGGACATATCTTGGTGAAAGAGCCTTTTCTTTCATATTTATGCAAAACTAGTTTCTCACAAGTCATTTGTAACGGGATATTTACCATGCTTTGATATTTGAATACTAGTTTCTGCCCGCGGGTTGGCATGCGTTATTTTATGAAAGCTATAAATGTTATTTCTATCCCATAAAATGTATGGATAAAAACTAGTCTTAGGTTTATTCCAGGTCTTGCTAATATTTATAAAAAAAATCAGTTCGATCAACTTTGGCGTGAAGAAGTAACAAACATCCATCCATCCAAACTTTTTAATTTCAAATGTATAGTTATTTATGTGATAAGAGTTTCTGCCCGTAGCCGTGACTTTGAAAGCGTTGTGTCTGTCATAAGAAGTAGTAATATGCTATACAATGCATTACAAAAATATTTTTTTAATTATACACTAGAAAATAATCAGAACATCCGAAGAAATATCTGCAGATTATACAATTATTTGTTCCGAGGTGAGAATCGAACCGCAAACGCCGCAAGGCGGACCTTCGCCCTCCACGCCATATCGGTCGTCGCTATAAAAGAAAAAGAAGAAAGAAAGAAAATACATTTATTGATTCACAAGTAGGTACAGCTTGCTACTAAATAATAATAATATATAAGTAAACAAAAACATAAAGAAATAAATAAAATGAACTACGTATGTATTATATACATACGTAGTTAATTATAAAGAAAGAAAGAAAGAAAGAAAATTATTTATTAAACACTAACACAACACACAAACAAGGTTAATTACACATAATTATATTTGACTACAAAGTACCTACTTATGTATCTATTATAAAACACATCGACAAAATATTAAAAAAAAAGTGAAGATACAAAATGTAAGTAGTATTGCATATGGTACTAAGTAGCCCTCACAGAAAGTGGATAAGCGCGCGTGTGTAGGTCTAATAGGTCCTGACTCAGCTTGTTGCTCTATCACAATAACCCTGGTCATTTGTGAAAGAGCGCTGGTTTTCAGTCAGAATTAAGTTCAGAGTAATTATACTATAATAACCTCTCAGGTGAAATTCCTGGTCACCCTACACGAATTATAAGAAAATACCTACCGCAGAACAAACTTCATCTATCCCAATCTCGCGAAATGGAGTAGAAGCTGTAATGTTCTATTCAGGCGTTAATTATTTTTTATTTTCCACTTTGCAAAACAAATTCGTAACAGCGCTATTGTGTAGCGAAATTCCATTTTTCTTTGTCAGACATAATGGATTAGATTATGAAAAATGAATTTTTTAGATAGTTGTAATTTGACAAAAAATAGGTATTATTAGTCAAAGAGATAATTTCAGGGACTATGGAAAGAATACCTAATATAGAAGCTCTATAAGAAATTACCCAGAATGCGAAGGCTTAAAATAACAAAAGCTTTAGGTTATATAGTTATATATTTAATCCTGATAGAAAGCGTGCGAAGTCGCGAGCGAAAGCAAAGCAAGTGAGTTCTAATAAATACCTAGTTGCCTCTCTGGTTTGTTATTAAACTGTCGCGCTGTCTGACCGTCCGTCTGTACATTTTCAACCTTCAAGTATCATTAGTCGTATTTATATAGTAGTTATTATATATAAAGGGCACAAAGGCATTTTCTACCCGCCGACCAGAACACACATCTATACTAATATTATAATGAGGAAAGGTTTGATTTTTTGTTTGTTAGTTTGTATTGAATAGGCTCCGAAACTACTGGACCGATTTAAACAATTCTTTCACTATTGGGTACACTATCTCCGGTGAACATAGGCATATATTAGCAATATATAGACATATATTTAGAAATATGAAATTTGAATTTAACGCGGGTGAAACCGCGGGAAACAGCTAGTGTTTTATAAAGAGTCATTGTCATTACATAACCTTATGCAATAAAACGAAAACTGGACTCATTTGGGACTTAGTGGCAGCGGCCATCTTGGACCGATTTTCATCAAACATAGCTAAGAACACACCAGACTATGTAATTAACCTTTCAAACAAAATCAAAATCGGTTTATCCGTTCGGCAACGATGTCATAGACAGACAAACACACAGTCACGTCAAACTTATATAACAACCCGTCGTTTTTGCGTCGGGTGTTAAAACATCCAAAAACCTACTTTTGACAACAAACAATGCATGCTATTTACCACATAACATTATGCGCATTATCAGCTTTATTACGCTAATTTTAGCGATAATAAATAAAATAAATAACGTGTCAGGCGTTATTCCCTTCTCTCTCAAGAAAAATAACATGATTGACGCGTTATTCACGTTAAATTACTGTTATAACGCTGAGAACGTTAACGTTATGTGCTAAATAGCGTGATAGCTTTGCTGTGTCGCAAGTGGAACCTCCCCCGCTGCACCTCAGATGATACATAAGGTCGGAGGTCAGAAGTGGTCTAAATATCAACATCCACGCCGAAAACAAAACTACTTATAATAAACCCAAACACATGATATAAAAGTTTTATTTAACTTCTTAACCCAGATTATTTCTGTTTCTTATTAGGTGTGGATTAAGTACTTACCCTTTACTTGCCCCATCTTACCCTATCTTAGCCATCTTGCTGTTGCGAAGTTATCCCATTAGGCAAGTTTTGGACTAATTTGCGGATGTCCGAACTTTTAGCTTTGAATTAAAGAGTTAATTTTGCTTTTATCTACTCTACTAACTAGAGTATAGTAAGTAGGATAGATACATAAATTACGTTTATTATTAAGCCTAAATTATTATAGCTATATATATAGCTAGTTAACACCATTCCAGGCCGAATGAGCCGAGAGAGCCGAATCGCTTCACTGTTTGTTTATCTCGTTTGTGTGCAATGCCTTTATACATGAAGGGTTATCATTTTCACTTTTTCTAGCTAAATTATTATTTCTTCATCCGTTATTTTTACAGAAATATGATTTCTTTGTATTTATTAGTTGTCTAAACACATCCTGGAATAGTTTCTCAAAATCAGTCTTCATGCCTGTTCTAGAATAATGAATAGAAGCTTCGGACGTAGTCCTCCTGATCCCAAGCTTAAAACAGAACTGAAAACTCTCAAAATAAAGAACGGACAGTCCCCAAGGGAATGTTGTTCATAATCCTGCTATTGTTTACATTGGAACTGCAATGCTGCGTTTACTATCACAAGCTACTGGAACGAGAACGGGACAGGGTGATGACAGTAAACAAGTAATTAATTGAAATAAAAAAAAACCGACTCGCTCCCAACTTTTTGTTCACAAAATGAGGGGAATACCCTTTCAAAATTTTGTTAAGAAGTTCTCCAAATATAGGAAGGTGTTTTGATGGCTCATTTGCCATAAATCGCCTTTGCATGCGTGTATCTCCCGCTTCTACTATCGACTAGCAATAATTGTGAGCTATCTATGACAGCTCTGGATTCGTCTCTTCCAGCGCACTCTACATCCACAGCCTATGCTACTGCGCTGCTGGACATAAGCATTTCCTGATAACCGACTTTGGCTTTTAGTATATTAGCTGTAATGCCTTAATCCTCACTTTGAGCAATCTGGGTTGGGCATCGCTATTATCTTACGGGATTTGGTACAGCGTCAGTTTTTTTTTTCTTATTACCTTAAACCAAACTCAGGGCACACTCGCCTCACACAAACGCGCCCCCTACCGCTGCTCTATCCCAGCTGTAAATTTGTTTTAGAATTGCCTCTACCGCCGCTTCATATAAACTGTAAAGCTTAAGATTCACCTTTACCAGTGCACTCGCCTCACACAAACGTGCCTCCTACCGCCTCTCTATCCCATCTGTAACTTTTCTTCTACCAGCGCACTTACCCCGCATAAACGGGCCCCTACTGCCGCCACATAATATCAGGTGTAAAGCTTATGATTCACCTCTACCAGTGCACTCGCCTCACACAAACGCACCCCCTACCGCTGCTCTATCCCAGCTGTAAATTTGTTTTAGAATTGCCTCTACCAGTGCACTTGCCCCACAAAAACGCAACCCCTACCGCCGCTTCATATAAACTGTAAAGCTTAAGATTCACCTTTACCAGTGCACTCGCCTCACACAAACGTGCCTCCTACCGCCGCTCTATCCCAGCTGTAACTTTTCCTCTACCAGCGCACTTACCCCACATAAACGGGCCCCTACTGCCGCCACATAATATCAGATGTAAAGCTTATGATTCACCTCTACCAGTGCACTCGCCTAACACAAACGCGCCCCCTCCCGCCGCTTTATCCCCGCTGTTAATTTGCATGCCCAATGCCGGCGACAATCGTATGAATTCTACTCGCGTATTCATCACACATAAGGACTCTTGTTGCTTGTCTTTTTAATATAGAGGTTGGAACGTGTACTTGATATGTGTGGTGTTATACTAAAATTTGATTATTTTTAAAACTAAGAACCGGCTTAGAATCCAGTTTTAAAGCGATTACGAATCAGCTATTGCACGAACATTAAATGTATCTCATCGTTATCATCAACCTAATAAGTCCACTGCTGGATATAGGCCTCCCCTAATGAGTGCCATAGCGCCCTGTCTTCAGCTTGCCGCATCCAGCATCTGCCTAGTCTTTCATAGATCGTCATCCCACCTGGTCGGAGGGCGTCCTAAACAACGTTTACCGAGTCGTGGTCTCCACTCAAGAACACGTTTGCCCCAGCGGCCGTCGGTTCTTCGCGAGATATGGCCCGCCTACTGCCACTTCAGCTTGCTAATTCTTAGAGCTATGTCGATAACCTTGGTTCTCTGTCGGATGTATTCGTTACGAATCCTATCCTTCAGAGAAACTCCGAGCATAGCTCTTTCCATAGCTCGCTGAGCGACTTTGAACTGGTGGACCAGCCCTATCGTGAGTGTCCACGTCTCAGCTCCGTAGGTCATAACGGGTAGGACGTGCTGTTTGAAAACCAGGTTGTAGTTGTATAAATAAATAACTAAAAAATACATGAGAGAGACGGCTTGGCTGGCGCGATTCGTCTTAGAAGGATTTCCAGGAAGGCCTGACCTAAAATCCCTGTTACAATCCAGATGGAAACTGTCTTCAAGACTAACCAACCTTCTCGATATGTAAAAGCAGTAACAGATCGGTGAACACGTAACCTGTAACCTTGGGTAACCATATTGGCAGACCAAACACTGAGGACCCTTCATTTACATACGAAGTTACACAGTGAAGTTATTCGTCAGGCGTGCGTCGGGCCCTCTGGGGTTGGAGTAGGAATAAGCTACCTGCATCTGTTATGAACAAGTATGAACAACATGACTATGAACATCGTAACATTATCAAATCACAGTAATTCATTCATCTTAGGCCACGTAACTTTTGGGTAAAATCAAATCACATCCATCCTCCATCATCATCCATTCTTCTTATAAATATGGTACAACCGCTACGGCCTTAATTATAAACAACTGGGAATTAGAATAACATCACAGTTAAATTTGACGACCGATGTGGCGCGGTGGGCGAAGGTCCGTCTGCGACTCAGGAGGTTGCGGGTTCGATTCCTGCCTCGGAACAATTGTGTGTACGATCTGCAGATATTTGTTCCGGGTGTTCTGGTTGTTTTCTATGTATAATAAAAAATATCTATCTATGTAATATATTGTATTATGCATATCCAGTCTAGTACCCATAACACAAGCTCTGCTTACCATGGGGCTAGATAATGCTGTGTGAATTGTCCAGCATTTTTTTTTATTTTTTTATTTAATTGGATAAGTTTAGCATTAAATTAATGTTATAGCCCCTTGGCTGCGTACGAAATCGGAGGTTCGTAACCAGCTATTAGCAAGTCTCTTCAACAATAAATTTAATTATTCTCTTCTCCTACCTCCTAAGCAGGCAGACCTTCGCCCGTCGCGCTACATCTTTTATTTATTACACATACCTTAGACACATTATACATAATGGTTTTGATGAAGCCGAGTTCACACAACGCAATATTATCGGGGCATTTTTCAAAAAATAAAATTACACATGACCGCTCGTCTAGACAACCGCTACTGACAGGACAGCGAAAACCCCTTAGAGGTCACGTCGATGAGCATGTTTGTGTGTTGTGTAAGTGAGCCGTTTCGAGCGTTTGTTCCTAGTTTCCATACAGTTCATATGTACACTGTGCCTTAGAGACACTGTTGCATATTATTCCCCTTAGAGGTCTCGTCGATGCGCATGTTTGTGTGTTGTTTGAGTGTGCCGTTTCGAACGTTTGTTCCTAGTTTCCATACAGTTCATATGTACACTGTGCCTTAGAGACACTGTTGCATATTATTCCCCTTAGAGGTCTCGTCGATGCGCATGTTTGTGTTAGTGTGCCGTTTCAAGCGTTTGTTCTTAGTTTCCATACTGTTCATATGTACACTGTGCCTTAGAGACACTGTTGCATATTATTCCCCTTAGAGGTCTCGTCGATGCGCATGTTTGTGTTAGTGTGCCGTTTCGAGCGTTTGTTCCTAGTTTCCATACAGTTCATATGTACACTGTGCCTTAGAGACACTGTTGCATATTATTCCCCTTAGAGGTCTCGTCGATGCGCATGTTTGTGTGTTGTGTGAGTGTGCCGTTTCGAGCGTTTGTTCCTAGTTTCCATACTGTTCATATGTACACTGTGCCTTAGAGACACTGTTGCATATTATTCCCCTTAGAGGTCTCGTCGATGCGCATGTTTGTGTGTTGTGTGAGTGTGCCGTTTAGAGCGTTTGTTCCTAGTTTCCATACTGTTCATATGTACACTGTGCCTTAGAGACACTGTTGCATATTATTCCCCTTAGAGGTCTCGTCGATGCGCATGTTTGTGTGTTGAGTGAGTGTGCCGTTTCGAGCGTTTGTTCCTAGTTTCTGTTCATATGTACACTGTGCCTTAGAGACACTGTTGCATATTATTCCTCTGATGAAACTTAATCAGTTCGGCGGCAGATAGTCCCTTATTCAATGAATTTAGATGTCCATTGCTGAATAATAATCGAGTGAAAGTAAATGTCTCAGATCGATAGCAGTAACGTACCTACTAGAATATAATTTTAATGTTTTGAATAAAAACTATGAAATGAAAAATGAAATGAAATGAATTTATTTGTTATTAGCAACAGCCGCAACAGCCTCCTGGCAGCGTTGGCTGAGGACCTGAGCGGCCGATTCCTGCGGCATTGGGTAGGAGTGCATTCAGTGCTTGCAACCTACACCTGGCACTGAGTGCACAAAACAAATTAACACACAAAAAAAGCAAAAGAAATTAAAAACTACAAAATTGCTGATAAGGCAGTTTATCAGCAATTTTGTAGTTTTTAATTTCTTTTGCTTTTTTTGTGTGTTAATTTGTTTTGTATGTAACCGATATGGACCAATGGTCTGAAATAAATGATTTTATTTTATTTTATTTTATTTATATTAGACTTTACAAAGAACATAACTAAGACGAAACGTGTTGTTAAGTATGTAAGACCAGTAACAAAATGGCTTTGCCTCAGCATGAGATGGATGACTAGTAATAAAATAAATAAAATAAAAATAAAAAAGCCTTTTATCCCTTAACCTTATAACATTGATCAATCATGCTTATGAAAAATTTGTTAAATCTAATGTAAGTATGTCAAATATTATAGAAAATGTCAGTATGTAGATTTAATAATTTAATAATATTTAATAATGTATTTGAAAAGTTGTTTATTTCGATTGAATTTAATGCATATATTTAATAAGTAGTTAGGACCCCTCTCGGGTAAAGGCCTCCTCCAGTTCTGTCCAGTGTTTGCGGTCTTCTGCGACGCTTGTCCAATTTTGTGTTTTTACATATTTTTTTATTTCATCTGACCATCTTGCTAGGGGTCTACCAATTCTTCTTTTGCCTTTAGGATGACTAGTATAGACAACTAACTACGAACTGATTTCAAATTTCTTTGTATTTAGACTGGTTTTAAAGGTTAGGTTTATGGTAATTTTTCGGGACAAATACTTATCTGGTCTATGGTCTAGGTATATGTCCAGCAGTGGACTAATATAGGCTGATGATGATATTTATGTATTAATGCATATTTGGCGATTGCTCTGTTAATTGTGGACTGGTTTTGCTTTGTTGACGGGTATGAGAAGAATTACTAATACATAATCTTGACCGGTCAGTACAATCGATTGTATAACAGATTATAATAGAAAAAAATATATATTTGGACACAAATAAACAATACATCATCATCATCATCAGCCTATAGCAGTCTACTGCTGGACATAGGCCTCCCCCAACGAGTGCCATAGCGCCCTGTCTTCAGCTTGCCGCATCCAGCATCTAACTGCAGTCTTTCGCAGGTCGTCATCCCACCTGGTCGGAGGGCATCCTAAACTACGTTTCCCCAGTCGTGGTCTCCACTCAAGAGCAAGTTTTCCCCAGCGGCCGTCGGTTCTTCGCGAGATATGGCCGGCCCACTGCCATTTTAGCTAATCCTTGGCGATCACAATAGGCCTATCATGGCCGCCGTGATACGAAAGCCACCCCAAAGCAAATAAAAAAAATAGAGCTATGTCGATAACTGTAGTCTCTGTCGGTGCGTCGACCACTGGGCCCTAAGCCACGAACCCGCTACAACGTCAGAATTGGTCAAAATTGGCGTTTGACATCACTGATTGCTTAATTTACGCCTGTCGCAAACCGGTCGCGAGTTACATAATCACCATACGGGTATTTATCGCGTTTATTTACCTATATTTCCCGACGTTTCAACAGGTTTACGGAACGCTGATCAGGTCAGTCATGACGTGACCACGACAGTGTGTAACGTTGTATTAATACTTATAATTAAGTGTTCAGATCGCGTAAGTTAAAAAAAAAGCATTAAACAAAGCTTATATGCGTAGCTGATTTTTTTTTTTTTTTAATGCCGGACAATTCACACAGCATTATCTAGCCCCATGGTAAGCAGAGCTTGTGTTATGGGTACTAGATAATTGATATACATAATACAATACATAGATAGATATTTTTTATTATACATAGAAATGACCAGAACACCCGAAACAAATATCTGCAGATAGTACACACATTTGTTCCGAGGCGGGAATCGAACCCGCAACCTCCTGCGTCGCAGGTGGACCTTCGCCCACCGCGCAACATCGGTCGTCGATCTTTTTATTAACACAATGGCCATGGATAGAACAGCCTACCTTGGTTATACTATGGTACATCTTGTATAATAATAACCAGAGTACCTACACGGAACAAATATCTGCAGGTCGTACAAACATTCGTCTAGATATTATGATTAGAAAATAAATAGAAATGAGTATCAAACACCCAGTCTTTAAATTATTATTAACTCATTTATTCTCAGATTCATAATCCATAATAAAATAAAATAATGCACATACAAATTAAAAAATGTCAAAAACAAAATCACACAATAAAATAAAATAAAACTAGAATAATATAACATAGGGAAATTAAAAAATAAACAATAAAATACAAATTGAAAACTTACTAACTTAACATTTAGAAGGATGAAGACCCCATTAATATCCTCATCCATTTGTTTTGGATGGGACAGTCCAGACGTGAAACAATCATTTAAAACCTCTTATCTGAACTATAATATCTATTGTAGATAGAAAATCGTGTGAATTAGCTGTCTAATGAAAGGTATATCTCACACGTAATTATGTACTTACTAACCTACCCCAATTACGGAGGGGCTGGTACAGTCGACTCCAGAAGATTCATTTAAATTCGAACATTGTAATTTTTTGTATCTTTAAAAAATCATACGGCTCACGTAATTTTGACGACCGATGTGGCGCGGTGGGCGAAGGTCCGCACGCGACGCAGGAGGTTGCGGGTTCGATTCCCGCCTCGGAACAATTGTGTGTACGATTTGCAGATATTTGTTCCGGGTGTTCTGGTTATAGTAATAAAAAATATATATCTATGTAATGTATTGTATTATGTATATCAGTTATCTATTACCCTTAACTCAAGCTCTGCTTACCATGGGGCTAGATAATGCTGTGTGAATTGTCCAGCATTATTTATTTATTTAATTTAATACCTGTAATAGTTATAATGCTTTGAATAAATACAAATACGTTTTTTTGTGAAATTATTATTACCTAAGTTAATAATAAATAAAAAACGCTTGTAAAAAAACTTGAGTTGTTTCAGTCGTTATTGTTGTTACGTATTTTTGCTTTTAATATTTGCGAGTCGTGCGGCGAGAGACGTATACTAAACTTATGCATTAGTCAATGAAAACCATTCTGAGCAACTTATTAGTCGGTCCTTTCAGTCATCACTCATCATCATCATCAGCCTATGAGAATCCACTGCTGGATATAGGCCTTCCCCAATGAGCGCCATAGCGCCCTGTCTTCAGCTTGACGCATCCAGCATCTACCTGCAGTCTTTCGCAGATCGTCATCGCACCTGGTCGGAGGGCGTCCTACATTACGTTTACCGAGTCGCGGTCTCCAATCAAAAACACGTTTGCCCCAGCGGCCGTCGGTTCTTCGCGAGATATGTTCGGCCCACTGCCACTTATGCTAATTCTTAGAGCAGAAAATTCTTGGAGCTATGTCGATAAATTTGGTTCTTTGTCGGATATATTCGTTACGAATCTTATCCTCCTTTCAGTAAATCTTACTATTTTCCGTTTCACATAATTTCAATAATATCCTGTTGTAGCTGACTGTACCTTCATTTACTAGCCAGCCTTAATCAAAACCATTAGTGCGAAATATTAGCTCCATTTCAGATAATCTAGTAATCTAGTACTATAAAGGTTTTGTTCTAGGTTCTATGTATGTGGCTGATTTAGTCTAGGATGGAGTTACCTTATTTAATCTGTCTTGGGGTAAGGGATCATTTATTGTGAGGGCATTGTGACTTAGGCTTTAGTATAAGGCCTTATTATCTTTTAAGTGGCCTTATAACCCTACCATACAATACAATACAATACATTACAATACCATACCATACAATACAATACAATACAATACAATACAATACAATACAATACAATACAATACAATACAATACAATACAATACAATGCAATGCAATGCAATGCAATGCAATGCAATGCAATGCAATGCAATGCAATGCAATGCAATGCAATGCAATGCAATACAATACAATACAATACAATACAATACAATACAATACAATACAATACAATACAATACAATACAATACAATACAATACAATACAATACAATACAATACAATACAATACAATACAATACATACAATACAATACAATACAAAAATACTTTTTTGCAAACCCGATAAATATCATTATAAAAGACATTACATGCGACAAGTACAATGGGTGGCCTTATCGCGTAGAAGCGATCTCTTTCAGGCAACCTTTGGATGGAATTGGTATAACACTAACGCAGCTGTCATGTTCTTATCACGGCGAGGTATTTATTACATGTGCACACGAATAGATAAATTTGAATTACTATCGAAAATATATATACCTACGCATTATCTAAAGCACCTAGGTTTAGCTTAATCATTTATTCGAAATGATATGAACTGTTTAGGTACATCTTTTAACTGCAGACGCTACTAAAATATAAACTGTACGTATTTACAAACTGATAACACGTGATAAAAATGTCAACAACGGGGTTTGTTCACACTACACTAATGATTTTAAATTAAAAACAAAAGATAGTCGTGTCAAAGGAGTTTCTCAGTCTCAGTTTGAACTCCGATGAAATAAGACGTGTGAAAAATGACGCAAAAGGTTGCCATAGTTACCGGTTCCAACAAAGGCCTTGGATTCGCGATTGTGAAAGGCCTGTGCCAGAAATTCGACGGAATCGTCTACCTCACCGCTAGAAACGAAGAACTAGGCCTAAAAGCCGTGAAAAGCTTGAACGAAATCGGATTGAAGCCAGAATTCCATCAGCTTGACGTCACCAGCTCGGAAAGTGTGAAAAAACTCGCGGAATTCATCAAAGAAAAACATGGAAAGTTCGATGTTTTAGTGAACAATGCTGCAGTATTAGAACTGAGTCAACTTTATCCAACCTACGAAAAAGCCAAGCGAAACATTGACACCAACTACAGAAGTTTGCTTACCATAGAAAGGTACCTCTACCCTCTACTAAGAGATGGCGCTAGAGTCGTAAACATCTCGTCCGCCTGCGGCCATCTTTCGAACCTCAAGAACGCACACTGGCTGAAAATACTCCAGAGCCCCGATTTAAACATGGAACAGCTGAATAAATTCGTCGATTCATATTTGGAAAGCGTTAGGAACGGAACGTTTAACAAGGATGACTTTGCGGATAACGGAAAGCATGCAGAACACAGGGTGTCCAAAATTGCCGTGACCGCTCTAACAAAAGTGCAGCAGAATAAATACAGTAACATTTCCATCAATGCTGTACACCCTGGACACGTGAAAACTGACATGGCGAATGGAAAAGGCGATCTAGAGGCTGATGAGGCAGCTAAGAATGTGCTCTACCTTGTTTTAGAAGCGTCGCCGAAGCTTAAGGGCACTTTTATGTGGCATGATGGGAAGATTATTGATTGGTTGGATGCCGATTCAGATTTTTGGTATCAATGCACTTTGTAAATAGGCATTTATTTTTTGAATGAGCCTGAAATACCTATATGAAAATTTTTACTTTCCCCATGAGAGAGTGGGGTAACTCTCTCATGGGGAAAGTAAAAATTTTAATACCTATGAACTTTTTTTTTTAAGTTTATGTAAGTTCTTGTTTAAGTAATAATACTTATTTTGTATCAATGAAATAAAAAAGTTTTGAAATCTTAAACTATAGGAAGTTACTATAAGAATAGGTTATGATTGTGTCATAAAAATATTATATATATATACCCGCGCGGTGACAGATATTTTGGATAATATACAATATTATATTTATAATTTGTAGCCTATGTGTTATTCTGATGTATAAGCTATATTACTGTAATGTTTCATTAAAATCCATTCAGTAGTTTTTACGTGAAAGAGTAACAAGCACCCATCCATCCATCCATACTTACAAACATTCGCGTTTATAATATTAGTAGGATTTACCTACAGAATTGTATACATAATATGTATTTCCCAGATAAAAGTTTATTGCTATATTCAATTCTATGTACTTAGTATTTTAAAATGGACCGACCGTGTTATGAATGATAGAATTTTATGAAAAAACCTTAGGGAGAGATGATTTTAATTTTTTTAATAGTTGTTCGCATAATTCCATCGCTCGTTTTCTTACTTTCAGTAATTACATAGATAAAAATATACATAGATTGTATAGTTAGAATAGTCTTTGGTTTTTTTTACACATTGTAGTAAATTCGTAGGGAGTGCTACGAATTTTGCTACGACTACAATGAACGCGTTGAAGTTTTTTGTATGGGATCAAATTCATCGAATTGTTAGTTTAACAACGTTTAAGTATTAAACTTTCTTTCATTAAACGATTGTTTTGTTTTGCCTAATATATGATAGATAGATATATCTATCTATTGTTACAAATTTGTTACAGTTTGTTGATAGCATCTAAATCCTAACATAGGTTTATCTAGACACTAGAGTTATCTTAACAATACTAAGGTTAAAATAATTGTTTATAAGTAGTTAGGTTAAGAAATTAAGAAAACTATTTACTTATTACTATCTCTGTTTGTGAGTTAATTATAAGTAACGTTTAAGTAATTAAAATAATAAATACTAATAAACATAATCAGCTATTGAACTTTGTCTTATTTGCAGTACCTACATACTTTGAATTAAATCAGAAGCTACTAGTACATACAAAATGAATGAACAACAACTAAGTTAGATAACCGGGGCCCAATTCTGCTGACTAATCGCTTCACTATCACAATGATATCGTCGCAGAATAGGCCCCAGAGCTTCTCTACACCAACTTAAAATGTGGAACCATTTACTCAAGCTACTAAACCAAGGTTCGTGGACAATTCAAGCAACTTTAGTGACGTCACATAATCGCCAAGAGCGAGTAAATTTTCTTTCATTCCGCATAACTAGATGGCGTAAGCATCGCTCTTCTATTTTCATACTTTATTACAAACTTAAAAACTGTCTTTTGGTCTAAATACTTCGCATTTTTTCAATTATTTTTTGACACAACGATCAATAAAAGTACTTGAAAAGTTAGGAAAATGCAAAAAGAGAACTCTTTGAGTAATCCAAGAAGATATTTAAAAAAGTTTGCGAGATTTCTAAATCACGCAACGAAAATTTTTCAGTCCGGAAGCTACTGTCTGAAAATTCACGTTATACCATTGGAAGTGTATCTCATAGATAGTGTGATGTTACATAACTGTTACTAGATCACTAGCGTTAGTTTGGCGATCTTACAGGCACGTGACGTCACGCGCTTTGGCAGGCGCTCCCTTGTAGTGTGCGCGGGAGACGATCGCCCGCGCGGCTGCGACGTCGGTCTGCGCATGTTCCTTGGGCGGGCCTCAACCTCGCGGTTTTATTAACTCGTTAGCTTAGCTCCGGTTAATGTCTAGCACTTCTATATTCATGGCGGCGAGTGAAAACTCGAATGCCAGATTTTTGCTGCATTTCTGCTACATAATAAAATGTAGAGTTTAAAAAGATTTGATTAGTGCGAGTGCCAGATTTTTTTCTGCATGTCTGCTATATAATTTAATAACTGAGTTTGGGGGGTATTTTAATACACCTAGGTTAATTCACCCGGGGTGGGTGCACTAAGTACACTTCTAGTACCTAGACTTAATTCACCCGGGGTGGGTGCACTAAGTACACTTCTAGTACCTAGACTTAATTCACCCTGGTCATTTCCGGGTGCATTTACATTCTCAAACGTTTATTTTAGCACTAAGCTATGTGGAAATTATATTGTGTTTTTGGAATACATGGATTTATGGGATAAAATGCCTATGTTTTATTCCAGACCCAGAACTACCTAAATGCAAAATTTATGCCCAATCCGTTTAGTTAGAGTCCATACATACAAACTTTCGTATGTTATTTTTAACTCGCGATTGATACGAGCGTATTTGAGGTGAGTCGAGATACTCGTATCTCGACTCACCTGAATTACTTACTCTCCCTATACTTACTCTACTCTCCCATTTTTTGTATAGGGACATAGTCGTTGTCATCTTAACGCAGCTAGACGAGCTACTGACGACAGGAAGATGTAGGTAGGTAGCGAAAATGGATAGGTTGGTTACGTGTTCATCCCTCGAGGATGGTTCTTAACCATTATATATCATAATGAACCATTTCTCTAGTAGTAATGACTTCATTACAGATGATTTGCTTTCATCCAGTGTTCTACTGCACGCTCAGCTATGGCCGACTTTTTACTTGTGGTTTTTTGACCTCTGCTATGTGTTCACACGTTCCACGACCGTTCTGCAATCGATCTTGTGGATACTAGGAAGTTATAATGGTACTACGTCCTTTGGTGTTCGAATTCGCTTCGCCATCTTAGTGAGTGGAGTGTAGATCGAAAACTTCTTAGGAATATTTCCAATTTTGTTCGTCATTCCTTTCACATTATTATGGCAGAAACAAAAACGCCGGGTGTCTTCTCACTTCAACGTGGTAAATAAACGCGTAAACTAGCCGTTAAAAATACATAAATCACCTATTTTATTATAATATTATAAATTATATGTACATCAATGATTCTTCTGTGTTATCATGGGCCATTTAGGTCCAAGTGTGTTATAATAAACGCAGTGCGTGCAGTGAAGGCAGTGCACGAACACGAACGAAACGTATCTGACAGCCATCTGACAGCTGATTCCGACGATCGAATTTGACATTTCTTATCAATTTGACAAACAAAATGTCAAACCAAAAGTTGTCTGGATTCCGTTCACGTTTACGCGCTGCTCGCGTGCAAAATCCATACGAAATTTAATAAATCGAATTCTAAAGATTAATATTCGAATTCCAAACTTATGAAGTGTTTTTTGTGCAATTAGTGAATAAAAGTCGCGCTATTTAGCGAAAATTACTGGTGTTTCATTCAAGCGCCATCAATTTTTAGGGTAAGTGAATTTCTTTCGTTTTCTGAAAATCTTTTTCGGGTTCGCCTCATCTCCGATGAGACGGAAAGTATTTGATAAAAGATAACACACGTCAACTAGTATTGCAACGTCTGTTACAACGCGTAGCATTCACAGCTGACCGATTATTTTAGTTCTTGTCGAGTCCTAAAATAAACTAGGAAGATGCCTTGACCCTGCGATTTTCATTACCACTACGGCATTGCAGATCTAGTTTTAGTTCCTAATTCGAATTTCGTGGCTTCATTCGTCTGTGACAATTTCATAAATGCATCAAGTGCAGTGAAAAAGGTTTTATGCAAAGTTTTATTGTGTGCTTTGATTTTATTGTGTGACTGGTATAATAAAACTGGAGAAAAGAACAGGAATAAATAATTGTATTACAAAACCTGGGTGCTAAATTAGACACAAACAAAAAAATAATGGTTTACCTTGAACACACCTAGTGGACATAATGTTATGCAAAATAGCAACCTTCATAGTAGCAATTAACTACTAACCTTCACACTATCATGGTCCCATGGTGGTTTAAAAATTAGAATGAAATTCATCAATATTTTGAACAAGGTACCTGCACCAAATGAAGGCTCAATTAAGTGCCAAAAATATGTGCACCAAAAAATCTTGATAAATAAATGATGGACATAATACTGTATCTAATTCTATTCTCTTTCTAGATCTATAAATCTTTGTTAAAGCGCTTAATCATAAAAAAAGAACACTAATATGTATATGAATATGACCTTGGAAATGAATTCAATAAAAACAAACTTCAAAAGTAAAGTAAAGTAAATATTTATTGCATCAAATACATGTAAATAGGGTACATAGGTGGTGTATGTTTAAATAAGACACAATGTATTTCTACCTTTGTGGCGTGCAAAATCTGGTTACAATAATTGTCACTTAATTTAAATTTGAAAAACAAAAACTTGTAAAAATACATTTGTTATTAATTTTAAGTTATAAAATACAGAAATACAATTTATTGGTAAAATCAATTAAAATGTAAAATGTTCATAAAAATAGTTATAATTATGATAGAAATTGTATCGTACAATCATTAAACATAATAGAAATTTTAAAACATAAATGAAATCAAATAAATAACTCAATAATATATATATTATGTCAATTATTATGGTAGATATATAGAAATGAATGGTGGAAAACCCAGCAGCTAAAAATGATTCTAGTAAAGTGTGGACGAGCAATGGCATCGTTCGCTGCACAAGCAGCACTCCGGTCCCGTTGGAGCTCTCTGATCGAGTCCACCAGTGTGGACATGCCGGGCGAGGTGTCGGACGGAGTACGCTCCGTGGTGGGCTGGCTAAAGCAGGCATGTGGAAAATAGTACAAATATAGTTAATTCGTAGATACTGTAGTGTTGGGTAGATAAAGTAGTTTTGTGTAGATTTTATGAATTATTTATTAATATTTTTAAACTTACGCGATCTGAACACATAATTATACGGACGCAGGAGGTTGCGGGTTCGATTCCCGCCTCGGAACAATTGTGTGTACAATCTGCAGATATTTGTTCCGGGTGTTCTGGTCGTTTTCTATGTATAATAAAAAATATCTATCTATGTAATGTATTGTATTATGTATATCAGTTATCATACCCATAACACAAGCTTTGCTTACCATTAGGCTAGATAATGCTGTGTGGATTGTCCAGCATTATTTATTTAATTTATTTATTAATTATAAGTATTCATATAACGGGTATTTATCGCGTTTATTTATTGTTATTTATTGAATGGAGCTGTAATATATGTTTTTAGTAGATACTGTAGTCTTGGGTATAAAGGGTGTATAATCAGTGGCAGATTTACCAGCAGGCTGAGTAGGCTGGAGCCTAGGGCGGCATATTGTAGGGGGCGGCAAATTTGCCATAAACATATTTCTTATCTTACAGAAAAATATTATGTTCTAAATGTTATTAGATCCACACACACACACATTTAAATCAATGCGTATAATGTTTCACCAATCACTACTTAAATATTTTATGTAAGTATTTACTAAGTATTTGCTTGCATAGTCATAATGGGGCGCGGGAACGAATGTTATTGACCCAGGGGCGGCTTAAGCGGGGTGTCTTGGGTATATAACGTAGTTTTCGTAGATGACGTATTTTTTCAGCTCTAATATTTATTTATTTATTCATATACATACATGTACACTGTTTTGACGGGCACACCCAATACCTAGCTCAAATTTAAACTAGACGAGTGTCAAAAAGGTTGAAATCTCTCCATGCAAATAGCACCGCACGCACTATTTAGCTAGAGATTCTAGACAACCTCTGTGGCTCGGTTGGCGAAGGTAGCGGGTTCGATTCCCGCCTCGCGACAAATTTGTGTACGATCTACAGATATTTGTTTCGGGTGTTTGGTCGTTTTCTATATATAATAAAAAATATCTATCTAAAAATGTAATGCATTGTATAATGTCAGATCAGTTATTTAGATTCAAAACACAAGCTCTGCTTAGCTTAGGGCTAGATAATGCTGTGTGAAAAGTCCAGCATTATTATTATTATTATTCTATCTCCATAACGATTCTGCGTCCATACTATTGTTATGGTAAAGCGATTGGTTAACACTTTGACTGCGGTTTTTTTTCGATTACTGCGATATTTTTTTTACCTAAAAAATTCGTGCTACCGCTCTACACAGCGGTTGTGTTGCGCCGCACATGCGTTTCGTTCGAAAAATATTACGGCTGTGCTGAGTCACACAGATCTGTATTTTCTCAGCCGCTGCGCTAGTGTGGATTTACGCATATTAGTCACTTGTAGAAAACACATACCGTGTGATTTCAGCAGTCAAAGTGTTAACAAAATTCGGCCGTCCCTACCCTCTACATAATTCTTAAGCTGGATATTGTTATGCTGAGGCCAGATATGGATGGTTGACTAATGACATCATTATTATCGAAGCCTCAAGGTTTATTTTGCATTGTTAACTCACTGATATGATTCTTATGCATGACCAAGCTTAATACGTTTAATTCACATACTTCGACTGCTGAAAACGCACGGTATGAGTTTTCTACAAGTGACTAATATGCGTAAATCCACACTAGCGCAGCGGCTGAGAAAATACAGATCTTTGTGACTCAGCAGAGCTGTAATATTTTTCGAACGAAACGCATGTGCGGCGCAACACAACCGCTGTGTAGAGCGGCAGCACGAATTTTTTAGGTAAAAAAAAGATCGCAGTCGTCGAAAAAATCCGCAGTCAAAGTGTTAAAACAGCAAGAAAATTAACTACTGGGAAAGGAATAAAAGTAACGGAAAAGTAATTTGCTGAAAACCATTATCATAACCAGAATCTTGTGTCTACGTGTTCTCGAGTGGAGACCACGACTCGGTAAACTTAGTGTAGGACGCCCTCCGACCAGGTTGGATGACGACCTGCGAAAGATTGCAGGTAGATGCTGGATGCGGCAAGCTGAAGACAGGGCGCTATGGCGCTCATTGGGGGAGGCCTATGTCCAGGAGTGGACTGCTATAGTCTGATGATGATGAACCAGAATCTTACCCACTATAATACAAACCACTACCAAATAGGCTATCAATGATAATACAAACATGAATTAATCAATGTATTAAAAAATATTTATCGGGTATTTAACGCGTTCTGATTGCTTGTGTTATGGGTACTAGATAACTGATATACATAATACAATACATTACATAGATTGATATTTTTTTTACATAGAAAACGAACAGAACACCCGGAACAAATATCTGCAGATTGTACACACAATTGTTCCGAAGCGGGAATCGAACCCGCAACCTCCTGCGTCGCAGGCGGACCTTTGTCCACCGCGCCACATCGGTCGTCACTAAATCAGTATTGAGATATTTATTATAAACATAAAACTTACATATTAAAACATTTTTTCTGTTGGCCGGCACTTCCGGTTTTGGGCCCAAAATAAAATTTAAAATGCTTCCAAAAACCTACCATTGAATCAAAGAATGCAACATGGTTTTTATTGAAAACTAGCGGCCCGTCCCGGCTTCGCACGGGTGGTCATTTGTTTCAGGCAATTTTTTTTATTTTTCTCTTTTTTCTCTCCGTAAAAACCAACCTCGTACTTCAAGGAATATTCTAAAAAAAGAATTAGCGAAATCGGTTCAGCTGCTCTCGAGATTTGCGCTTAGCAACACATTCAGCGATTCATTTTTATATTATAGAATGGTTTACAATCTTCGAATTACTTTTCCGCTATTTCATTACTAGTAGAACGCATAGAAAAATATATAATAATATAATAAATACATCAAAAAAATTAAAAGTTTAATCTCCCAGACAATGTAAATCGATCGCCGCCTAAGCAAGTAGCTAGGTAAACTACCTCTCGAGATAATCTTATCAGTTACGCATTCATCTTAATTGTCACGCACGTACCTTTTTGATAAGCAATCATTAGAAAGACGTGGTTTTAGATACAGCGTCTGAAAATTCATTAAGAGAAGTATAAAATTACTAGCGCACCTTCCCGGTTTCGCACGGTTTTAGTACGGATCCCTAACTTTTTTGAAAATATAATATAGCCTTTGTTCACCGCCTGCGACGCAGAAGGTTGCGGGTTCGATTCCCGCCTCGGAACAATTGTGTGTACGATCTGCAGATATTTGTTCCGGGTGTTCTGGTCGTTTTCTATGTATAATAAAATAAAAAAAATTATCTATCTATGTAATGTATTGTATTATGTATATCAGTTATCTAGTACCCATAACACAAGCTTTGCTTACCATGGGGCTAGATAATGCTGTGTGAGTTGTCCAGCATTATTTATTTATTTATTTATTATTATTATTATTATTTATATAGTGTAGCTTTCCAACGGTTAAAGAATTTTTCAAATCGATCAAAAAATCAAACCTTTCCTCTTTATAATATTAGTATAGATGATTGTTACTCGTAGTAATGCTCTGCCTCTTTGGACCAATGGGTGTTTGTCTGCCTGAGCAACGGGCTGCGGGTTCAATTCCCGACGCGAGACCAGTTATATGAGACGTACAAATATATCCGTTTCTATGGAATATAAATGACCGGTAAAACTTTTC
Organism: Eupithecia abbreviata; assembly: GCA_943735965.1. NCBI lineage: Eukaryota > Metazoa > Arthropoda > Insecta > Lepidoptera > Geometridae > Eupithecia > Eupithecia abbreviata. Next base: position 7,344,592 of record OX030998.1, on the reverse strand, counting down.
ATATAAGGATAATAAGCTCTGTTGGAATAACTTATAGGCTACTTTTAATCCCTGAAAACGCATGCGAAGTCGCGGTAACTAGTATACAAATATATTTTTATCTGGTACCTACAACACAAACTTTTCTTACACTGGGCATCAATGCTGATAAACACCTACAATCTCTACTATAATTTCTTTTCCAGGCTTCACTCGAGGTCCGGCAAGTAGGAAGGCGCGCGGTCAGTCAGCTGGCCGGTCGAGGGATGACAGACGATGTCGTCATTATACACTTCAACGATGTGTACAATATCGAGCAAACTACCAGTGAGTATGAACTCTTATATCTATTGTAGTAAGGTTGATATTAGTCAGCTGGCCGGTCGAGGGATGACTGACGATGTCGTCATTATACACTTCAACGATGTGTATAATATCGAGGAAACTACCAGTGAGTGTGAACTCTATATCTATTGTAGTAAGGTTGATATTAGTCAGCTGGCCGGTCGAGGGATGACAGACGATGTCGTCATTATACACTTCAACGATGTGTACAATATCGAGCAAACTACCAGTGAGTATGAACTCTATATCTATTGTAGTAAGGTTGATATTAGTCAGCTGGCCGGTCGAGGGATGACAGACGAAGTCGTCATTATACACTTCAACGATGTGTATAATATCGAGGAAACTACCAGTGAGTATGAACTCTATATCTATTGTAGTAAGGTTGATATTAGTCAGCTGGCCGGTCGAGGGATGACAGACGATGTCGTCATTATACACTTATACGATGTGTATAATATTGAGCAGACTACTAGTAAGTATGATCTCTATGCCTATTGTAGTTAGGTTGATATTAGTCAACTGGCCGGCCGAGCTTAAAATTATTCTACCAGCGCCCCGCGGCTTCGCCCGCGTGTATCTATGTATCAAATGGTATATTAAAATTCCTCTTGAATAACTCTATCTAAAAAAAACCGCATCAAAATCCGTTGCGTAGTTTTAAAGATCTAAGCATACATAGGGACAGACAGACAGCGGGAAGCGGCTCTGTTTTATACCATGTAGTGATTATGACCAATAATTTTGTCGGTTTTATAGCGTTTGTTCGCATGCCACTAACTCGTTTGAATGACAAATTCATTTCGCAATGAATTTGAACTCTCAATCCAAGCAATACATTTTAGATTGCCGTAGCATTAAAAATGGGGGACGTCAAGGTGATGATTGGGGGAATAAAAACCTAACTGGCGTGTGAAATGAATGAGAAAACCAGGTGGGATGACGACCTACGAAAGACTGCAGGTAGATGCTGGCAAGCTGAAGACAGGGCGCTATGGCGCTCATTGGGGGAGGCCTTTGTCCAGCTGTGGCCTGCTATAGACTGCTATATAGATGATGAATATTTATCTTTATATATCTCTATATAATAATATCTATCTCAAAATATTTATATTTTTTATCAGCTTGGTTGCAATGCTTGAAGAACGGGCTATCCCATTTATTGGATAATGCATTCAGAATGTTGTTGGTACTACCGTGCAGCCTGAACAGCAACGAGGCGATTTTCTTCCGCATGCATGCATGGTAACTATCCGTGCGCGCCTCCGCGAACATGCCGGACGCGCTGCAGAACCGCGGGAGCCCCAGTCCATCCTAAATGCATGTACCTATATAGTCGCACTCACCTCGTAATCAAGGTGTCAAGGTGAGTGCGGTTATATAGGATTGGAAGAATATCGGCGTTTCATCAAAACATAATTGTTGCTAATGTTCTTCCAACACAAACTTTGTTATTCCATATAAAAACCTAGATAACCATATAAAAACCTTATGTCTGTTTTATCTTCAGATACGGAGCCTGTCGGCGGAGCCCTAAGGTTCTGCACAGCTGTGAAGGCGCTGCAACACCTCAATCCGTTGGTGCTGTTCAGTGGCGATGCCTTTTCTCCTAGCATGTGTGAGTAGTCTAACCTTAGATTTGACGACCGATGTGGCGCGGTGGACGAAGGTCCACCTGCGACGCAGGAGGGTTCGATTCCCGCCTCGGAACAATTGTATGCACGATCTGCAGATATTTGTTCCGGGTGTTCTGGTCGTTTTCTATGTATAATAAAAAATATCTATCTATGTAATGTATTGTATTATGTATATCAGTTATCTAGTACCCATAACACAAGCTCTCCTTACCATGGGGCTAGATAATGCTGTGTGAATTGTCCAGCATTATTTATTTATTTATTATTAGATACAGATTAGGAAACGAATACATCCGACAGAGAACCAAAGTTACCGACATAGCTCTAAGAGTTGAAACAGCAGTGGGCCGATGAATGCACTTGCGAGGCACAGCATCTTTTTCTTTTGTTTATCTTTTAGTTTTAGTTTCACAGTCTATTCTATTTAGTTTAATGTGGTTTAATCTTTGGTTTTAATGCATTTGTTTTGATGTTTGTCTTTTTGTGTGTGCTAATAAAAGCTTTCTATTATATTCTATATAACATCTCCGCTTCGATCTTTCTTTGTTTCTTCACATACAAATATGATACATCTCCGCTCGGTGGTCTCCACTGAAACTGAACGGAGACGAGATGTGAATAACGATGCTCTATTGAATGCTTAAAAACACATCTCTTCTCCGCACATTTCAGCTCTGGTGGATCGCCTTACACTTCCTCAATCAAAATGTTGTAATATCTAATCCATTTGTTTGCTTTCTTTCCAGTGAGCACATTCACAAAAGGCGAGCAGATGGTCCCAGTGCTTAACGAGATCGGAACACACTGCGCTGTTTTTGGGAACCACGACTTTGGTATGACTTTTTAACATTTTTGAGTGGTTGTAACTTGCATGTTTGCACTTATAACTTTGTGATACAGAATAAATACCCTTAACTTAGTTACCTAAATTCTACATATTTGAGTTAGTAGTTAGTATAGTTTTGGTTTAGGATATAATCGTTTGAATTTGAAAAATTAAACAACAAGGTTTAAAAGTAAAAAGTTCACTTTTTATTTCTGTATTCCAGATTTCGGCCTGGAAGTTCTATCATCCCTAGTCTCCAAATGTTCCTTCCCGTGGCTCATGTCAAATGTCATCGACAATGAAACTGGAAGACCGCTAGGCGACGGCAAGATCACACACGCGCTCGACTGCAACGGACACAAGATAGGACTTATAGGACTTGTTGAGCAGGTTAGTTACTTGTGCGTGAGTTAAATGTCTTGTGCGTTAGTGCAATGTCTTATGCGTGAGTCAAATGTCTAGTGCGTGAATCAAATGTCTTGTGCGTGAGTCAAATGTCATGAGACACACGCTTGCCTACTATGAACACAAGCTGGGATTGGAACCAATTAAGTCACGAAATCAAGTAACCGACGAGTCGAAAATTAATATTAAATTAGCAATAAGGTCAGTTCCCATCGGTCAGAAGACGAAAATTCGCAGCTGTAGCCGCAACTCTTCTTGAGATTATGATGATTATACTAACATATGAAATTATGATAATAATGATTATACCAACTTATAAAACTATGATAATGATGATTATACTAACATATGAAATTATGCTAATGATGATTATACTAACGTATAAAACTATGATAATGATGATTATACTAACATATGAAATTATGATAATGATGATTATACCAACTTATAAAACTATGATAATGATGATTATACTAACTTATAAAACTATGATGTCGTATTTTATTTATGTAGTAACGGTTATTTCTAATTGTACATTTATGTATAACTACAAATATGATGTTTTGATTTTATGATAATGATGTTTATACTAACTCATAAATTAATAACTTTAACAGGAATGGCTGGAGACGTTAGCAACAATCAACCCTGAGGAAGTAACATTCATAGACTTTATTCAGGCTGGGTCAAAACTTGCAGCACAACTCAAACAAGAAGTAAGCGTTCTTAAAGTTTTCTTTCAAGTGCCTTAGGATATTCTTCACGCTGAATCGAATGATTATTTATACGATTTAGCTTGCGACGTAGGAGGTTGCTGGTTCGATTCCTGCCTCCGGGCAAATGTTTGTACGATCTACAGACACAAGATAGGACTTATAGGACTTGTTGAGCAGGTTAGTTACTTGTGCGGGAGTCAAATGTCTTGTGCGTGAGTCAAATATCTGGCGCGTGAGTCAAATGTCTTGTGCGTGTGTCAAATGTCTTGTGCGTGAGTCAAATATCTGGCGCGTGAGTCAAATGTCTTGTGCGTGTGTCAAATGTCTTGTGCGTGAGTCAAATCTCATGAGACACACTCCTTTTGACGACCGATGTAGCGCGGTGGGCGAAGGTCCGCCTGCGACGCAGGAGGTGGCGGGTTCGATTCCCGCCTCGGAACAATTGTGTGTACGATCTGCACATATTTGTTCCGGGTGTTCTGGTTGTTTTTCTATGTATAATAAAAAATATCTATCTATGTATGTAATATATTGTATTATGTATATCAGTTATCTAGTACCCATAACACAAGCTCTGCTTACCATGGGCTAGATAATGCTGTGTGAATTGTCCAGCATTATTTATTTATTTATATAATCATATTTTATTTGCTTAGTCAACTGTGTTTCATGTTTTTTGTGTTCCTGTGTACGGTATAATTGTTGAATTCTGTATGTGTGTGACCTTTAGTTTTATTTCCAGGGTTGTGAATTCGTGATAGCTCTGACTCACATGCGGACACCAAACGACATCAAGCTGGCTGAGGGATCCACTGAAATAGACCTTATTCTGGGCGGACATGACCATGTTTATGAGATATTAGAGGTACATTTTTTTTATTATTTATTTTGAGCCATTATTGTCCCACTTCTGGGCAGAGGCCTCCCTTTTTTCCTTCCACTCCTCGCGATCCAACGCTGCAACAGGCCATGATAGTAATAAATAAATAGAAATGGTTTTTAAACTTAATCTGGACACATCATTATAAGTATTGATACAGCGTCGGGATAAATAGCTAAATATACGCGATAAATACCCGTTGTATCAATTATTTATTTTAAGCCATTATTGTCTCACTGCTGAGCAAAGGCCTCCCTTTTCTTGGAGGTTGCGGGTTCGATTCCCGCCTCGGAACAATTGTTTGTACGATCTGCAGATATTTGTTGCGGGTGTTTTGGTCGTTTTCTATGTATAATAAAAAATATCTATGTAATGTATTGTATTATGTATATCAGTTATCTAGTACCCATAACACAAGCTCTGCTTACCATGGGGCTAGATAATGCTGTGTGAATTATCCATCATTATTTATTTATTTCTGCTTCCACTCCTCGCGATCCAACGCTGCAACAGGCCATGGTGGAAGATGTACCTCGAGCTCGTCGCGCCATCTCATCCTGGGCCTTCTACGTCGCCTCTAAGCGTCGTATCAATATTTGTAAAAAAATATATTTCGAGCTCAAGACTCATACAAAACATTACATTAATTAAATACATAAAATAAAAATAAATTAAAACATATGGACACAAAAAGGGAGGCCTTATCACAGCAGTGGGACAATAATGGCTCAAAATAAATAAATCATATGGACTGACAAAATATACGGACACGAGGGACCGTCAGTGACCGGAGCACCGCCCCTTAACACTTTGAGTGCTAAAATCACCCGGTATGTGTTTTCTACAAGTGACTAATATGCGTAAATCCACACTAGCGCAGCGGCTGAGAAAATACAGATCTGTGTGACTCAGCACAGCCGTAATATTTTTCGAACGAAACGCATGTGCGGCGCAACACAACCGCTGTGTAGAGCGGCAGCACGAATTAGGTTAAAAAAAAGATCGCAGTCGTCGAAAAAAAATCGCAGTCAAAGTGTTAAGTAGTACCTACCTAAAAACTGTACGATTTAATACAATTTGAGAATCAGAATCAAATCTGATCTAGCATGTACTATGTTCTAATCACTGTGTTATTATTATTTTATTATTGTAATAAATGTTTTTACTATTCTATTTTCCAGATAAACAACAAATACATTGTAAAAAGCGGCACAGATTTCCGGCAGTTCTCCAAAATCAGCGTGAACCTAAACGGGGACACTCCCCGAGTGGACATTACAGACATCGGTGTCACCAGCTCCTACGCAGAGGACCAAGTGCTGAAGGAGAAGGTGGAGAAATACTCAGGTAAAAGACTGCCTATCAGTCTTCACATTAATTAATTTATTGCCAACACGTACTTTGTCATATAATTTTGGCTTAGGTGTTATTAGCTTAGATGTAGGTACATGTAAGGGCGCAGACATTTATTTATAAATAATAACAATATGAAATGAAATGAAATGAATTTATTTGTTAAAAGACTTACAGAGACATAATAAACTTAAACTTAAATGTAAACTAAACGTGTTGGTAATCATGTAAGTGCAGTAACAAAATGGCTTTGCCTCAGCATGAGTTGGATGACTAGCATGCTATAATAACTAGATAATAACTAGACTAACAATAATAACTAGATCAGATATCATTTTCATAAAATAAATATATTTATTTTAAAAAATACCCTCACTAGATTTTCTATAATAACTAATGTACTTCAGGCCTTTTAAAAAAATACGCATGAATCATTGTGCATTTCATCCAGCGTACCTACTCGCACACTATGTCAGGTGGGATCATTTAAAGGCCTCGCCTACGACGAGTTCGCGCCGTTGACTTGTTTGTTTTTGTGTAATAAAAAATATCTATCTATATAATGTATTGTATTATGTATGTATATCAGTCATCGAGTACCATAAAACCAGCTCTGCTTAGCTTGGGACTAGATGATGCTGTGTGGACTATCCAGCATTATTTATTTCACTTACTGGTAAAATCAGCTCCACTTTATAAAACTAATTCTTTATCCACAGCAATGGTAGAAGGAAAGATGGACGAGGTCCTAGGAAAGTTCTGCGTGCCGCTAGAGGGGCGGTTCTCCAAGATACGCGCCTGCGAGAGTAACCTGGGCAACTGGATCTGTGACGTGCTGCTGTGTGCCACTAGTGCAGACCTGGTGCTGCTCAATTCAGGGACCTTCCGCTCCGACCAGGTAGGACGGACTAGCTAGTAAGGTAGCAAGGTTCTCCAAGATACGCGCCTGCGAGAGTAACCTGGGCAACTGGATATGTGACGTACTGCTGTGTGCCACTAGTGCAGACCTGGTGCTGCTCAACTCGGGGACGTTCCGCTCCGACCAGGTAGGAGGGACTAGCTAGTACAGGTGTCAGGTAGCAAGGTTCTCCAAGATACGCGCCTGCGAGAGTAACCTGGGCAACTGGATATGTGACGTGCTGCTGTGTGCCACTAGTGCAGACCTGGTGCTGCTCAAGTCGGGGACGTTCCGCTCCGACCAGGTAGGAGGGACTAGCTAGTACAGGTGTCAGGTAGCAAGGTTCTCCAAGATACGCGCCTGCGAGAGTAACCTGGGCAACTGGATATGTGACGTGCTGCTGTGTGCCACTAGTCTGGTGCTGCTCAACTCGGGGACCTTCCGCTCCGACCAGGTAGGAGGGACTAGCTAGTACAGGTGTCAGGTAGCAAGGTTCTCCAAGATACGCGCCTGCGAGAGTAACCTGGGCAACTGGATATGTGACGTGCTGCTGTGTGCCACTAGTGCAGACCTGGTGCTGCTCAACTCGGGGACCTTCCGCTCCGACCAGGTAGGAGGGACTAGCTAGTACAGGTGTCAGGTAGCAAGGTTCTCCAAGATACGCGCCTGCGAGAGTAACCTGGGCAACTGGATATGTGACGTGCTGCTGTGTGCCACTAGTGCAGACCTGGTGCTGCTCAACTCGCGGACCTTCCGCTCCGACCAGGTAGGAGGGACTAGCTAGTAAGGTAGCAAGGTACAACAGTACAAGATGTGACCTGGTGTCTATTGGATGACCGATGGAGACGTCCGAGCTGAACAGGTAGTAGATAATTGGTGTCAACTTCAAGTTCTTCCTAGATGGCTCTGCGTCTGGATTGACGCAATTCTGCCAGTGTCCGTCTCATGATAGCATCGCAAGTTTTCTTTAGACATAGACATTGCCCTTGAGTGTATTGTTATGACATTGCATTACAGCCTACATTACAGCGACATCAAATAACGATAGCAGATAACGTCTACTTTCGAGCAAATGTCATTGTGAACTATACATATAATATCATCATCATCATCATCATCAGCCTATATCAGTCCACTGCTGGACATAGGCCTCCCCCGATGAGCGCCATTGCGCCCTGTCTTCAGCTTGCCGCATCCAGCATCTACCTGCAATCTTTCGCAAGTCGTCATCCCACCTGGTCGGAGGGCGTCCTACACTACGTTTACCGAGTCGTGGTCTCCACTCAAGAACACGTTTGCCCCAGCGGCCGTCGGTTCTTCGCGAAATATGGCCGGCCCACTGCCACTTCAGCTTGCTAATTCTTTGAGCTATGTCGATAACCTTGGTTCTCTGTCGGATGTATTCGTTGCGAATCCTATCCTTCAGAGAAACTCCGAGCATAGCTCTTTCCATAGCTCGCACATATAATATAATAACAATATATAGATAGGTAGAACGCCGCTCGGACATATTTCGACTGTTATCAGTTAGAGATTGTGACTATGGGTTTGTAACTCGATACAGCTAGTCAATCACTGAATGTCATTATAACTAAGTACCCATGTACATGTGGTTCTTGCAAAGTCTGGGCAGTGAACACTTTATTTGTCATGTTAGTATCGTAAATAGCACATTCACTGCCCAATACCTGCGGTTTGACCCGAAGGGGCTTCCAGCTGCTAGATGAGAAGAAAATAACCATAGCTACCGGCTTATATTTCACAAATATCACCGGTGTGAATTGAGCCGAATTCCGTGACCTTTATGAGAAGTTTTTTATTTCTTTAATTATTGCGTGTGCCCCAAATCACCAAATACCAAGGGTTTCCACCCCGAACGGCTCAAATAAGTAACTTCTGTCAAGATTATATATCTATAGACATGTTTTTCCGCTTAATGGACTTCGCTGATGATGCTATGATGCTACAGATGTTTTAGTATCATAAATTATAATGTAACGTCAACCTTATGTCAGGTAATTTGATCCAGCTATCAGTTATCGCCAAAAATGTAAATGCGTGTGGTTCCGTTACTATTCTTTAATTCTGTTTCGCACTCCTGTGTGAATCGTCGAGCATTATTTATTTTTATTTTAAATCTAACGAGACGATGAAATTCTGTATTTTTCGGTTATGTTTAAGAATATAATACCTACAAATTAAATAAGATTGATAAGAAAAATGACCTCTCTGTCGACATTTATCGTCACAGATCCCTAAAAAAGTAGGCGTATTCGCCATATCATATCGTAAATATGGACTGGTTAAACTGATCCAGTTTAGTTCCAACCATGGCACTATTTGTATTAATTCTCCTACTTCCAATAACCCAAGCTTACGTTCCGTACGACGATTGTGTCATAGACCTTAGATCCAAAGAAAACTTATACGAGGAAAAACTCGACGATAAACTTATGTTCGGCTACCTCCCCCTCAAACCACCGAAAACGATAAACTGCTCAAAAACTATAGAAGTCGACTTTCAATTCGGGCTCTTACGATTCAGAATGGCTGAGGGGGAGATATTTAGTTTCTCTGCTATGACACGCTTCGGATGGCAAGATGACAGATTAAAATGGGAGCCAAAAGACTTTGGTGATATCGATGTTACTGCAATCCCATTCCATAGGATTTGGACCCCAAGTATTAAGCTGTACAACAGTATCATTGATGATTTCGACAGGTTCGACGACTCTGGTTTTACGGCCTGCCATGTAAAGAGCACTGGCCGAGTTGGGTGCATAACCAAAATGGTTTTCTGGGCTAGATGCACCAGTGACGTCACCTACTGGCCATATGATATACGAGTCTGCTCCATCGAATTGGGACCCGCAGAAGAGCAAATGAAAGTGTTCCATCTAGATTTGCCAAATACTTTGGTTATGCTTATGGATTCAAAGGGTGTTGGATGGAAAATCGTAAAATACGACCAGATTCCGCCTCCTAGACGAGGACCGAAACGAAAAGCAAATTACACGCCATCTTTGACAAATAAACAATTGAAGATTCAATTTACCTTGGAAAGGGAGTCTGAAGCCCTTGCAGCGATGATAATTTGTCCGATCATTCTGTTGTGTATACTAAATTTCTACGGTTCATTCCTTGATGTGAGGTCTTCTGTCCGTCTGACTGTCGTGTGCTTTTCTTTGCTGTGTAATTTCTATGCGTTACGTCAATGGGATGAAGATTTACCGAAGCATAGCAAGGATATTCCGAGAGTTCTCCTTTGTTACCGATTTGTTGTTGTTTTAAACGTAGCTAGCCTTATAATGGTGTATGTTTTGAAGTTAATTTGTCAGAGGAAGGAGGAAATACCGAGTTATATAGCGAATATTAACGAATATGTTTATAAAAGGTGCGAGAAATTTGTGTTCCCTCGATGGGAGAGTGGCAGTGATAGTGCAGCGTGGTGTGATTTTGCAATTTTTTTGAATTGTCTGTACATATTAATATCACTGTTATTGTACATTATAATGTTCAGTGTGTGTATTCCTGTACCAGCAAATATCAAGGACAAGGAATCACATTTTCTGTTTATGTCTGTTGAATAATACCTTAAATATAAAATAATAAAAACTAACCTAACGAGACTAAAGTTCTAATTAAAGAGCCGACTTAATATACGCCATTTATGCCTTGTTTGTATTTTTATTTAAGAAACCCTACGTAACTACTCCATCCAAAAACAGAAATAGTAATTGGATGGAGGTAAATTTTCTAATAGGGGAGGCCAATGTCCAGCAGTGGACTGCTATAGGCTGATGATGATGATGATGAAATTTTCTAAGAGAGCATTTGATCTTAAATGCGATGAGTTATGGTGGCTCTACCCATCGCTATTCAGTATGTTTTTTTTTGTGTCATTCAGCTATAACTCGAATACACCATCCACACATCGTGAACAGCGAATAAGTATGCCGAACATTCCTAATATTATTGCTAATCTGAACGCAATGATGGACATATTGACAGCAAATGTATGTATGCCAGCTCCAATACCATTCTGGCAATGATAGCTGGGAGGGTGGACTGCCCGTACACCAGGCACTGTTGTGAACGCCACCGCCCCGAGCAATCCTATTAGTTTTTAAGGTTTTGTTGTATAATTTCTGATACGAGCATATGCTTGAAATAAATACTTTTTACTTTTATTTTTTACTAGCTGCGCCCCGCGGTTTCACCCGCGTGGTGATATATATTTTGGATAATATACTATATATCTTTATGAATTATAGCCTATGTGTTATTCTGATATGTAAGCTATATTATTGTCAAGTTTCATATTCAAATCCATTCAGTAGTTTTTACGTGAAAGAGTAACAAACATACATCCATCCATCCATCCATACTTACAAACTTTCGCGTTTATAATATTAGTAGGATATGATGAATGGGTAAGTCTAAGGCGGATAAGTATAGACAAGATATTCATAGCAAGTTGGTGAAGATCCTGGCAAATATCCACCAGGCCCCATCCATCCATCATCCATCCATCATCCATCAATACTAACAAACTTTGACGTTTATAATATTAGTAGGATAACACACAGAAAATATTAAGTCAAATATTAATACGTACGCATAACATGGATGGCATTATCAATAACAACAAACAAACCATCGTCGTCGCTGCGCATATTTTATTACAAATTTTTTGGTTTTTCTTAGCCAGTTTTTTATTTAGTTGTGTAGATTTCTTCTAATAAAACCTAGGTACTTTGAATGATTACGCTTATGCCTTTAAAGAAGGTCAAGTCCCAAAATGAATCCGTCCCGCTACTATGAACGCGAAATCCTTATCCTATCATATTTGCACAAATGGCTACAAGGTATGTCTATTTTTATTTATTCCAGGTGCATCCAGCTGGCGAGTTTACCCTTAGAGACCTATGCACCATCATCCCCATGAGAGACCCCATAGTAGTGGTGGAGACGACAGGCTCCGTGGTGCTTCAGGTGTTGGAGAACGCAGTCAGCAAGTACCCTAGCTTGGAGGGGCGGTTCCCACAGGTAGGATGCGCCTTGTGTGTCCCACTGCTGGGCAAACACCCTCCGAAATCTATGCACCATCATCCCCATGAGATCCTATATAAGTGGTGGAGACACTACTAATAATGATCTCTGATGGGCAAAGCTTGGAGGGGTGGTACCCACATGTAAAACTCCGTTTGGCGGCGGGCGGTAGCGGTGTTGTAACCATTCGGGAACCCTTTGGGGGCACCCATATCGCTTGACCATTTAGAAGTAGAAATAGGTCACGATGATTTAGGATTGAGATTGAAATGATAGCCTTTATCATGGTGTACCGCTTACATCACATTTGATCAAAATGGTTAAGTGGGTCGGCATTACTGAAATTTTCTATCCCAATCTTCATCCAGCCGACTTATATGTGTTCAAATCTACATTGCACTTGACTGTACTCTGACAATTTGTAAGAGTGACCATTAGAAAGAGCTACTATTTGAAAATCTGAACTTATGAAAATTAAGGACATTATTTACTTGTCTTTCTAGGTTGCAGGCGTATCGTTCGCCTTCGACCCTTCAAAACCGCCCGGCAGTCGCATCGCCGAGCAAGTCGTGAAGATTGGAGACGAGTATCTGAACCGGGAGCAAAACTACCGACTGGCTGTCAAGGATTATCTGTTCCGCGGCAACGATGGATTCACCATGCTGCCGAACTGCAAAGTTATTGTAAGTCTTATTGCTTTACCTTTAGCTTCCTAATCCGGGAGCAAAACTACCGACTGGCTGTCAAGGACTATCTGTTCCGCGGCAACGATGGATTCACCATGCTGCCGAACTGCAAAGTTATTGTAAGTCTTATTGCTTTACCTTTAGCTTCCTAATCCGGGAACAAAACTACCGACTGACTGTCAAGGACTATCTGTTCCGCGGCAACGATGGATTCACCATGCTGCCGAACTGCAAAGTTATTGTAAGTCTTATTGCTTTACCTTTAGCTTCCTAATCCGGGAACAAAACTACCGACTGGCTGTCAAGGACTATCTGTTCCGCGGCAACGATGGATTCACCATGCTGCCGAACTGCAAAGTTATTGTAAGTCTTATTGCTTTACCTTTAGCTTCCTAATCCGGGAGCAAAACTACCGACTGGCTGTCAAGGACTATCTGTTCCGCGGCAACGATGGATTCACCATGCTGCCGAACTGCAAAGTTATTGTAAGTCTTATTGCTTTACCTTTAGCTTCCTAATCCGGGAACAAAACTACCGACTGGCTGTCAAGGACTATCTGTTCCGCGGCAACGATGGATTCACCATGCTGCCGAACTGCAAAGTTATTGTAAGTCTTATTGCTTTACCTTTAGCTTCCTAATCCGGGAGCAAAACTACCGACTGGCTGTCAAGGACTATCTGTTCCGCGGCAACGATGGATTCACCATGCTGCCGAACTGCAAAGTTATTGTAAGTCTTATTGCTTTACCTTTAGCTTCCTAATCCGGGAGCAAAACTACCGACTGGCTGTCAAGGACTATCTGTTCCGCGGCAACGATGGATTCACCATGCTGCCGAACTGCAAAGTTATTGTAAGTCTTATTGCTTTACCTTTAGCTTCCTAATCCGGGAACAAAACTACCGACTGGCTGTCAAGGACTATCTGTTCCGCGGCAACGATGGATTCACCATGCTGCCGAACTGCAAAGTTATTGTAAGTCTTATTGCTTTACCTTTAGCTTCCTAATCCGGGAACAAAACTACCGACTGGCTGTCAAGGACTATCTGTTCCGCGGCAACGATGGATTCACCATGCTGCCGAACTGCAAAGTTATTGTAAGTCTTATTGCTTTACATTTAACAGCGGTTTCGCACTGCAACCGATCCGAATCCTTGAAAATACGTTTTGAAGTAGTCAAAAACTATTTTATCATCGTCATCATCATCAGTCTATAGTAGTCCACAGCTGGACATGGACCTCCCTTAATAAGAAGGTCTTCGCGATATATGCTCGGCCCACTGCCACTTCAACTTGCTAATTCTTGGAGCTATGTCAGTAACCTTGGTTCTCTGTCGGATGTATTAATTACTTAAATAACTTTATCGTTAACTAGCGGCCCGTCCCGGCTTCGCCCGGGTGGTTATTTGTTTCAGGCAATTTTTTATTTTTTCTCTTTTTTTCTCTCCGTAAGAACCATCCTCGTACTTCAAGGAATATTCTAAAAAAAGAATTAGCGAAATCGGTTCATCTGCTCTCGAGATTTGCGCTTAGCAACACATTCAGCGATTCATTTTTATATTATAGAAGATAATTTGTGTGGAAGTAAATAAAATTACGGGCGAGGTCGGCCAAGAAAGCGCTGGCGAGACGACCTTAACGCCTTCCTCGGAGATTGGTGGGAGATCGTACGTGATCGCACTGAGTGGAAAGATTTGGGGGAGGCCTTTGCCCAGCAGTGGGACGAAACAGGCTAAATAAAAAAAAAAAAAAAATGCTGTACAATCCACACAGCATCATCTAGCCCCGAGCTAAGATAAAGCTAAAATAAAGCTTATTTAATTTATATGTTTTTCCAGGTGTCAGACGACATGTGTCCAGAGATAGGGATGGCGGTGCAGAACCACTTCGCAGCCATCAACGTGCGCACGGGCAAGGCGCGCCCCTCCAAGCATCGCCAGTCGCTCGTCACTCTTAGCAGGCGGTAAGAGAAAAGCTAGCTTATCATACACTAGCGGACCTTCCCGGCTTCGCACGGTTTTAGTACGGTTCCCTAACTTTTTTGAAAATATAATATAGCCTATGTTCACCGGGGATAGTATAGCTTCCGAACGGTGAAAGAATTTTTCGAATCGGTCCAGTAGTTTCGGAGCCTATTCGTTGCAAACAAACAAACAAAAAATCAAAAGGTCACCTCTTTATAATATTAGTATAGATTATTCGATACCTCTGTGGCGCGGTTATGGTCTGCGACGGAGGAGGGTTCGATTCCCGCCTCGGGACAAATATTTGTAGGCTCTGAAGGCATTTGGCCCAGTTAGGCCTGCCCAACCTGCCCTGTACTGTAAACATCTTAGCCAGAGGCACCTACAAAGCTCTTTAGCCCCATGAGCCTGTTTACAACAACCAAACAAAAACAATTTTTATTTATTTCTTTTTATTTATTTATTTTATACTTTTTGCACGATAAACTATATATAAAATATAAATTAATACAAAGGTGAACTTAACCCTAAAAAGAGTTCTCTTCCAGCAAACCTTATTGGGAGAGAGAGATAAAGTAAAGAGAGAAGTGGGTATATGTGCATAAATAAAATTATAAATAGACAGAAGATTTAATTTTAACTTACTTATTCAATATATTACTAAATACTATATATACTGCTAAATTCTATACATACTACTAAATACTATAATAAAATACTAAACAAAAATACTATTTAACCTAAATTCTATACTTACATATAATACATATGACACAGTTGACGACCGATATGGCGCGGTGGGCGAAGGTCCGCCTGCGACGCAGGAGGTTGCGGGTTCGATTCCCGCCTCGGAACAAATGTGTGTACGATCTGCAGATATTTGTTTCGGGTGTTCTGGTCGTTTTCTATGTATAATAAAAAATATCTATCTATGTAATGTATCGTATTATGTATATCAGTTATCTAGTACCCATAACACAAGCTCTGCTTACCATGGGGCTAGATAATGCTGTGTGAATTGTCCAGCAATATTTATTTATTTATTTACATATACTTAATAGATACATATACTAAATACATAAAATACAACAGAATCATGAAGATATATAATAACAATACCAAAATACACCGAAGCAAAGCATATTAGTATATTCAAAAATCTTCTCGCAATATTTATATTTTAATGGAAAACTTTTTTTACACTAAATAAATACCTTATTCGACCTTCCTTTCCGACGACTGATGTGGCGCGGTAGGCGAAGGTCCGCCTGCGACGCAGGAGGTTGCTGGTTCGATTCCCGCCTCGGAACAATTGTGTGTACGATCTGCAGATATATGTTCCGGGTGTTCTGGTCGTTTTCTATTAAAAATATCTATCTATGTAATGTACATATTATTATTATTTTTTTTTCTAGTTTTCTTTTAAAAAATATAATACTGGACAATTCACACAGCATCATGTATTGTATTATGTAAATCAGTTATCTAGTACCCATAACACAAGCTCTGCTTACCATGGGGCTAGATAATGCTGTGTGCATTGTCCAGCATTATTTATTTATTTATAATTTTTGACCTTTGACGACCGATGTGGCGCGGTGGACGAAGGTCCGCCTGCGACGCAGGAGGTTGCGGGTTCGATTCCCGCCTCGGAACAATTGTGTGCACGATCTGCAGATATTTGTTCCGGG
Organism: Eupithecia abbreviata; assembly: GCA_943735965.1. Classification (NCBI taxonomy): domain Eukaryota; kingdom Metazoa; phylum Arthropoda; class Insecta; order Lepidoptera; family Geometridae; genus Eupithecia; species Eupithecia abbreviata. Next base: position 7,328,162 of record OX030998.1, on the reverse strand, counting down.
TGTTCTGGTCGTTTTCTATGTATAATAAAAAATATCTATCTATGTAATATATTGTATTATGTATATCAGTCATCTAGTACCCATAACACAAGCTCTGCTTAGCTTGGGGCTAGATAATGCTGTGTGAATTGTCCAGCATTATTTATTTATTTATAATTCCAAATAATTTATCCATCAAAATACAACCTCATTTTACGTTACAGGCATAGTCTGGTGAAGATGTTGGATTGCAGCGAGCTGGACGGTCCACCGCCTCTCCGCAGAGCTTCCTCCGCGGCCGTGGAGCCTGCACACAGCGGCCATCACCACAGGTAAATAATCCTACTAATATTATAAACGTGAAAGTTTGTATGTGTGGATGGATGTTTGTTACTCTTTCAGTAGTTTTAACGCGAAGAGGTAACAAACATCGATCCATACAGCTAAACTTTCGTATATATTAAGTGTGATCGTATTTAATTTCAGGTTAACCCGCCGAGCTTCGCTGGACGATCTCGAGCAGCAGTCGTGCGAGTTGGCGCCTAAAGTCGAGAACAGGATCATCATTCTTGACAAATCCGAGGTAAGTTTGACATTTATTGTCACTATCCCTTTTAATCGATGAGAAAAGGGGGAGGACTTTCTGGTGTATCTATATTTTTAGGGAGCTTAGTGCCGATATTGCCGACATCACTGAGATTTGTAGTACAGGTAATAGCGGAGTGCCGACTTAAGGGTCCGGCGACCCTCGCTTGTAAAAATCGCTCCGAATATCGCTGTCCCTGTTTAACCCTTGTGCCGCGCCCCATGCGCGCGCGATAGCAATATTAGCCGATAGCAATATTCAAATTTGGTTTGTTCCGTAATACCAAAAATTATGACTGAAAACTTTTTGTATTCTTCACAAAGTATTGTTATTCTGTAACTAGACAATATAAGCTATGTTCCTTAATAAATAAAACGTAAGATATTGATTTTTTAATACGAAACAAATAGCGAGAAAACTTGTCCATTTCGCATAAAAATGTGCAAAATGCGATTGGCTTTCATTTAATTTCAGGTAAGTATTTTGAAAAAAAAACTATTTAGGAACCTAGATAAATACTATTCAAATACAAATAATACAATATTATAGTGGAAATATGCTTGAATTGGAAATCATTTTGGTATTACGTTTGTATGAAGAATTCGTCCCTCCGGAGGCCTCTTAAGGTGAAATACGTCCCAAAACCCACGTTTTGACTTAACGGAAAATCAGTTTTAAGGGAACAAAACACCTATTTTTCGAATGTATTTTGATGAGGATCAGAAGTTTAGGATATTAGTTAGTATGTTATGGGAGTCGAAACACGATTGACTGAACTTGACTCGATAGAAGAAAATGGCAAAGCTACCTCTAAATCTTCATTTTTTATATAGTTTTATTTGCTAGTTATTTTAATATTATTGTAATGAAATTTCTTCTACGTGTTCCCTAATAAATACTTTACACGATTATGGTTTTAGTTTCTTGCGAAACAGTATTATTTCAGAGCAATAACAAATTTAAAAATAAAAACTAGTGCAATGGCGCGCGGGCCGGTCATTCCGTCGCTCTTGCCTCCCTTTCTCGCCCCGCGTGGCGTTCGTTCGTCCTTGTCTCAAAAAAACGAACTTACTTCGCCTTAAGGAAATTGAAATTAATCGCTTTTTCGATAGATTTTCGTATTTTATGACTACTTTGCCTACTATTGTAAACTGCGATACCTCTGAAAGCACGATGCCGACTGTATGCTCGTCGATTTCTACGTCATTATGACGACTTCTGTGGTGGGTGTATGTCCCCCGCCCCGTTAATGACTCATCATCATCAACCTATAGCAATCCACTGCTGGACATAGGCCTCCCCCAATGAGCGCTATAGCGCCCAGTCTTCAGCTTGCCGCATCCAGCATCTACCTGCAGTCTTTCGCAGGTCATCATCCCACCTGGTCGGAAGGCGTCCTACACTACGTTTACCGAGTCGTTAATGACTAACAGAATTAAAATAAATCAATTAAGTAGGTACGCATAGTAAAGATAAACAGATAAACAAATATCACCTTATTATTTCTTCCAGAAACTACATGAGCTACTAGCAGAACGAACACGATGGGAATCAGATACCGTCATCAAAGAAGTAGACGAAAACTCACCTTAAAAACAACGCATTAAGGTTTAAAATGCATCAAACTATTGTATAGATACGCATTTCGTCTTATTAAAACTCAATCAACCGATAGTCAAATAATAACACGATTAAGAAGACACTATTCATAAAGAATTTAATTCAATCAATAGCTACTACCTTCTGCCCCCGGCTTCGCATACGCTTTTCCGGGATAAAAAGGAACCTACATATATCCTCCCCGGGATATCGTCAAACAGAAGCAAAGTTCTTTATGAATAGTGGTAAAATCAGAGTGTACACTTATAAGTTCTGTATCATATCTGTTGTCTACCTCATTAAGTATTCATAAACTGCTCATAGTATTTTATAATAAAAGACATATAAAAGTCATGTTAAATATCTAACATGTAAAAGTCATGTTAAATATCTAATATATAAAAGTCATGTTAAATATCTAACATGTAAAAGTCACGTTAAATATCTATCATGTAAAAGTCATGTTAAATATCTAACATGTAAAAGTCATGTTAAATATCTAACATATAATCATGTTAAATATCTAACATATAAATATCATGTTAAATATCTAACATGTAAAAGTCATGTTAAATATCTAACATATAAAAGTCATGTTAAATATCTAACATGTAAAAGTCATGTTAAATATCTAACATGTAAAAGTCATGGTAAATATCTAACATATAATCATGTTAAATATCTAACATATAAAAATCATGTTAAATATCTAACATGTAAAAGTCATGTTAAATATCTAACGTTTAAAAGTCAAGTTAATTTATCAAACATTTTATAAGTCAATTAATTTATTTAACATTTAAAAGTCAGGTTAATTTATCTAACATACAAAAGTCATGTTAATGTAACATATAAAAGAGATATTTTGTTATGCTCTGTTAATTATTGCGACATTGTTATTTAAAAATCTTTTAAAATATCATGGTAGGAACAAAAATATAATCAACAAATCATAGCTAAAAATCATCAAATTGTACACACGCCGCGGGGCAAATGTTTATTTATTCTGCAGAAATATGTTTCGGGTCTGTATATTTTCTATCAGTAACCTGATAAAAAATATACTATCATGGTTATGCCGAAATATTGGACAACTCGCAGATCAAATCATGGTAAATATTAGTAACCAAACCCATAACACGCTCTGAAGCAGAATCCTAACTACCTATATATCACTTTAGTACGACAATGGTAACATCTCGAAATCTTCGATTAACGAAAGAATAGATGTTAGGGTAGTGTCCTGGGTAAAATATATATTTTTCTATTTAGTCCGTCAGTTAGATTATCAGAAGATATTGAACAGGTATTTTTCTTTTTTCAATCAAACAAATACCTACAAAATAAAGCGCGTCAAAGTTTAGGAGTGGGGGCTCGTGACGTCACAACTTGCTAAACAGTGTAGCGAGACGTGACGTCACGCGGAACTTTAACTGGCTATATCTCAACACAACTCTCAAGCACACAGATCCCCTGGTACTGTCCACGATCCTATCCATCCATGGTTGTCTGGTAGAGATCGCTCTTGAGCGATAAGACCGCCAATTGTATCTAGTTTTTATTTTATTTTACATTGTCATTTTATACTTAGTGTGCAATAAAGAATTCTCTATCTATCTATATCTTCATATATTTTTGTTTAGTCGACAAAAGAAAACACACCAACCGGGTCCAATATCTTCTGATAACCTAACTGACGGACTTAGTAGACTTTTTAAGACATTAGCCTATTGTGCCTAGTTGGACACTTTCCTGCCAGCGTCAAGTAATGGAAAATAATTGTAAATTATCTGAGTTATCAAATTATGAAGATTGTTTGATATTTCCACCAGAGCCTAGTTCGTTATCTAGCAGGGTGTACCACGTGCAGGTTGGGTTGGCTTGGGAGACGAGATGTTGGAGTCCCCCTTACACCCCTGAAAGAATATATAGTGCGTGCGGTGCTATTTGCACGGAGAGATTAATAGCATGGTTTTCGACACTCGTCCCTCTGTATTTTCTTTCATCAAAGGTAAAATGACAAAATGTGTCATTTTGAGACGATAACATTGTTACTTGTTTCTGGACTGGTTTCCGCAACTTGGCCGCCGGTGGGCTTTTTTTGCGTGTCGGGTGGGGGGGCTGCTAGTCTAACCACCCGATGTCCTCCAGGAAGGGCAGCAGCTCGCTGATGCCGGTGCATGCCTCCCTAGGCGTCCTCGGTGTCCCAAGGTGATGCAGTCTTTGAGAAGCCACGCTGTCGCAAGCTACAAGCACATGCGCTGTTGTCTCCTCTGCATTCATGCATCCTCTGCAAAGGGGGCTGTCCGTGATACCCAAATTAAAAAGGTGTTTGTTTAGCATACAGTGTTCCGTGACAATACCGACGACTTTCCGGAGTTTATCACGTTTGATATTGAGGAGTTTTCGGGAGTACCGTGGGTTTAAAACCGGGAATGCCTCCTTCGACTGCCTGCAATCTGGAATACTTGCCCAGTGCTCTTCGTGTCGTTTGGCTGTGCGTTGACGGATCCATGAGCGGACTTGACTAAAGGGGAGGGGATAACATTGTTATGGCGAAGCGATTAATTAAACCTTTTTTTTAATTAGGGCCACTCGTCTTGTAAATGTTGTATTAAGTGCTCTTAGTTTTAATGTCTTCCTTTAAAATACTCATAAAATTAACTAGGTACAATAGTTTTACTTAACATCATACCAATTGCACAAATGTAAATTTATTTTTTTAGGTATTAAGTAAGCTAACACCTGTAGTGGCTAAGTTTTGCCCTTTGTTGCGGTTACGTAGAAAAAATCTTTCTACATACCTGCACTTGGTTGTATTCTCTGTGGTTACGTAGAAGTTTCGTAAACGGCCTAAGTCAATATTATATTGATGTATAAAGATTAAGCGATAAAAATACATGTTTGTAAATGCTTGGTTGTGCAAACGCGTAGGTAGGTACAGTCATTTACAGAAATATTTTACGACCGAATACTCAAACGCAAATCAGATGTTAGCTGAGCGTCCCTGATGCGACCGGATCGAAATCGTAGGTACGCGGCATAGGCAGGTATTTACAATAAGCTTGGCATCGGGATGGGATTGGACGACCGATGTGGCGCGGTGGCGAAGGTCCGCCTGCGACGCAGGAGGTTGCGGGTTCGATTCCCGCCTCGGAACAATTGTGTGTACGATCTGCAGATATTTGTTCCGGGTGTTCTGGTCGTTTTCTATGTATAAAAAAAAAATATCTATCTATGTAATATATTGTATTATGTATATCAGTTATCTAGTACCCATAACACAAGCTCTGCTTACCATGGGGCTAGATAATGCTGTGTGAATTGTCCAGCATTATTTATTTATATACCGATCCAGTGCACGCTGTACATAATCGAACCGATCCTGTGGCCGCACAACCAATGAGAATATAATAAATATGTAAGACACATGACTATAGCACATTATATCTCAAATCACAATTATTTTACAGTTTTCAATGAAAATCTGTCAATCGAGGTCTCACTGCTAAAATCTGATTTCCTTTTGATTAGATATGTGTTCCATGTTCCATGTCGAACTTTGTTACTGTGAGGACCTACTTCACATTCAGAGATTATTTCTGACTGGTGTGGAGTAAAGAGTTTCATTATAACTTTTTTAGAAAACATTTAAATTTAGTTACCTATACCAACAAAACCAAATTCTCCAAGTAATAAGTAACAACAGGAAATATTTATTATTACAATAAATAAATACATAGGTAAGTAAATATAATTTTGCAAAGCATATCATTGATTGTGATCTGAAATATTGTGAGCTTTATTTTTAAGCGTTCAAGTCCAATTTAGAAGCACGCTTAGTATCTGTAATGTACATAATAGCCGAGATTAAAGAACGAAGAAATATATAGATCTGCTTTTTAATTATCGTAATAAATGTTAGCAGGTAATTATTAATAATGTTTATCATAGTTCAAGACCACAAAAAGCTTAGCTTTACATAGTTTCTATCAAGACAATTTAATTAATTTTATATTATTTATAGCAATTAAAATCATGATTTTTTGAATATTTACTTTAAGACACGAAATGTATACTTGAATACTAAAATTATGTTTAACTAAAAAAATTCTTATGATGTTTTAATAGTGCCTTGCTAAACTCAAAATAAGTTATTTAATTGTAGTTGCAAGCAAGATTGTGTTCAAAAGTTCTAACGAAAATTAAAATAAGGTACCTACTGTCCTACATAAAACCATGTGTGTGTGTTCTGCATTCTTTTACAGAATTGTATTTGTTCAAAAACAAAGACAGCTATTTGTATATTCAATAACCCTTGAGCAGTTAAAATATATAGAGTTTAGCTACTCTTAGACTAACTGGTTCAGTGTACTTAGATATAGAATATGGAATAAGATATTGATTTCACAAAGAAGCACTTTATCAAAATTATATTCTACAAGGTAAGATAAATTGTACACATGGAGGAAGGTAGTTGTACTGTCCAGCTTTTTTAAAAGTTTTCGCATGGAAAAAATTGTGAGCTTATGTATAAATCGAATATTGTAAGGGTGTTTTACTTTGAAGCAATATTCAATTAGTTTTATCAGATAGAAATGGAACGTAGAGAAGTTGGTAAGCGGCCTAGACAATCTCAATGTTTTGTGTTGACTACACGTTAAATCTATTTAAAATATTGTTTTATGAAATATTTGTGATATTATATTCTTGTTTATGTTGCTGTTGTTTTATATATTATATGATGTAGTGATTTCTGTCTTTCTTTTAACACTCGTGTACATACATACCTGCATAATGATCATCAGATAGGGATTTTTATTAATAGGGTAAAGATTAAAAGAAACCTTAGGAAACAATTTTTTTATTTACAATAATTACAAAATAGTTATTCATTTACCATATTTCATACCAATAATGTAATCACAGTTCTTTACAAATACTTAAACATCAACATTTCTTTAATTTAAAAACGAAATAATATTTCTTTAGATGCATTGTTAACCTGTTTTCTTTCGATATAAATCATGCAAGTTTAGTTTTACCTAATTTTCACTCAAAACTTCTATTTTTATATTGATACCAACACAACTTGCTGATATTCAAGATGGTTCTCAAACACTAAAGAAGCAAACAAAGTCGACTTTAATAAATTAACTTTAGCTCTGGTATTGCTTATCGGGCTGGTTATTAACACAACACTTGGTTTAAAGTCTAGGTTTATTAATCAGGACAGCCTGAAACCAACTTTCACCAGTATTTCTATTGCTAAGCAGAACATTAACTGTTTGGTGTATAGACCTCATAACTCTTTGATAAGTTGACCTAAAAGCAACTCTCATAAGTCGACTTTAGCTCCAATATTGCTGAGCGGGATGGCCTGAAGCTCAGTCCGCAGACATAGGAACTCTCCAGCTACGCAGGTGATGGCTCCGCAGGCAATGTTGAGAATCCACCAGGAGAAGGTGGTAGGGAAGGTTCCGTTGTACATCCAGCAGGCTATTAGATGTATACAGTGGAAAGTGCAACTGTGGACAAAGAACAAACATTTTTAGTTTTGAGTTGATGATAGTATTTAGGGAAGACTGTTAAAAGGTTAATGTTTTTAGAATTTGTCAAAAAAATCGCTGGTGTTCTACAGTTTCAGGACAATGGCGACTTCTCTTATTAGAGTCTTGGGTTGCTTAGCCATAGAAGGAAGTAAGTAATTCTGTCAAGAATCTTAGTATCAAATAAACTTCTCAAAAATAGTTAATTTTGTTAAAAGCTTTACGGATCTAATTTAGCTAGTTTGGGTAAAAGCCAAAGGCCTTAGCTTTGCGACACGCAAAAAAGGCCCACCGGCGGCCAAGTTGCGGAAACCAGTCCAGAAACAAGTAACAAGTAACGCCTTAGCTTGGGGCTAGCTAGAAAATGCTGTGTTTCCAGTATTATTTATTGATAAATAAAGCGGTGATCAAAATGGTAGATCTTGGTTAATTGATGGTCTTCACTTACACATCAAAAGATAACTTACCTAAAATCTAAGCACAACTTAGTCCGTCCCACAACATTCCACATTATAAAAGCTCCAATAATTGCATTCAGTACAAATGCAAATATCACTGATCTTCCTTCGCCGTCTCTTACATGTATTTCCTGAAATTAGTAAATGTAATGTTATAAAACTTCATCTTCACATAATTATTAGGTACATAACAACAAACATTCATGTTACTGGCTTGACTGGGGAAAGAGTCCTGTTTATTGCTAAATAGTCATGAAATTTCATCACCCTCTAACTAGCTTTATTTTGTAGCTTTCAGTAACAATTACATAGCACAGTCACCTGCATTAATAATTTCTATAATTTAGTACCTTAATGTTGTCTTTAAGACCCGCTACAGAAATCGATTATCTTTAATATGACAAGTTAAGAAAGTGTAGAGATACATCATAATATGGAAGCTGACTGTACAACTATATAAAACAGCTGATCAAATAACAAGGCCAACTCACATGATACTGAAAGATATGGTCCAAAGTCCGTGTAGAATCAGTCAGGTCCTGCATTATAGCAATGAGGAGACACAGAGTGAGGTACAAAACCGACTGCATAGACACTATTTGCGAAATAATCAGACAAGGGTCCCATTGTGTATACCGAAATGATCCCTTGAGTTTCTTCATTTTAGACATTTAATTGCACTGTGTTTGAACATGGACTAAGTAGGCAACTGCTCGTAGGTTTGTCTGCGTTTACTAATGCACTGGTTTTGTATAAACATAGAGAGTAGTTGAAATTAACTTTAGAAAAACATAGAAATTAGAAATCCTCGTTTCCTTCGTTTTGTGAATGCGCGTTCGATAGTGTAAAAGGAGCTGTCAATGTCAATATTTTCAAATTCAACTTCTTATTTCATGGGTCTGTGCTGCCACAACTCCGCCAGTGTCCATGTCAAAAGAGTCCTACACTTCAGTAGAGACATAACATAAACAGAAATTATTTTCTTTACTGTACTTTATTGTTCTTTACTATATTGTACGTTAAACTTATTCCGACTTTGACGATACTGCACCCGACAGGCAACCAGCGCTCTACGAGTCCAGTACAACAACATTTTCAGGATGCTGATACGGCTGCCTGCTTTTGCAGCGCATCTGGTATTTTGCGGAGGCGCGCACGGACGGCTTTCATGCTATCATTCGCAAAAAGAAGCTTGCTTAGTCTAGCATACGCGAACCAGTAGCAAGGGCATCCTGCAAATGATTGTCGCGTCTGGACTGTCCCATCCAGAATAAATAGAAGAAAATCCTTAATATCTTATCCCTAATAGAGAACAATTAAATTATATTATATATATAAGTATGGATATTTTATTCTTTTACTAGATTTATTTAAGTGACTACATGTTAGTATAGGTAATTCAATTATTTTCTAAGGTAGTTAAGAGCCTCTGAAGAGTTGAGTGGAACTGAACGGTTCCTGATGACCTGGCTGTAGAAGTTGGCAGAATACCGAGGTGTTCTAGTGCGGTTGGGTGACTTGAGGTCTACCTCGTACAGGCCAAACTTTGCTCTGGAAACAGACAAACTTATGTTATAGTAGAGCAAGCATAAAATAAGTGATATTTATTACTTGAGATAATGACATAGGTAATCGAATAACAAAATACGGGGCATAGACAAATTTTCAAAAAAAAAGTCTGTTCCAAACAAAAAAAATCGTGTTTGTGTTAGATCACGATGTGACGTCACACTGTTTAGGCAAGGAATCTTCTATGGCATAGTGAATAACCCCCAGGGTCTTATTAATAAATAAAAAATGCTGGAAAATCTACACGGCAATAAATGACAATTAAAAAAAGATAAGTTTTGGCCCACGGCTTCGTACGCGTTTTTTCTATGGAAAGAAACGTTATAAAAGTAAACGTTATTGAACCCGCAACCTCCTGCATCGCAGGCGGACCTTTGTCCGCCGAGCCACATCGGTCGTCAATAAGAATGAATGAATCTTATTGTAAAGTCATTTAAAACGGGATATTTACCATGATTTGATTTTTGAGTTTTCCAATATTTCGGCACAGTTTCATGCGCCATGATCACGGAATAACTGATTAGTTATTCCGTTTTAAATGACTTTAGTGTTAATAACCATGATAGTTTCAGAATCTTATTGTTCCCAACTCTTGCCATGGGTGTCGTAAGAGGAGACTAAGGGATCATTATGGCAAATAAATAATTTTGTACCTAAATATTTTATGTACCTATATTGTATATATTATTTGTATAACTATGAGCGTTGGATTGAAGAATGAACAATATAGGCTGTTGAGGAAGTGGAATCATTCTTATAAGTCGACACTCACTTGTATCCATCTAACCACTCGAAGTTGTCCATCAGCGCCCAGTAGGTGTACCCGGTGACGTTCACTGAGTCCACGTAGATAGACAACAAGACCTGTAAACAATCATTATAATATTGGTTTAGGTTTTATAATAGTCCTCTGAATGCTTAGTATCATCATCATCATCATCTATGCTAGTCGACTGCTGGACATAGGCCCCCATCAAGCATCTACCTGCAGTCTTTCGCAGGTCGTCATCCCACCTAGTCAGAGGGCGTCCTACACTACATTTACCGAGTCGTGGTCTCCACTTAAGAACACGTTTGCCCCAGCGGCCGTCGTCCTCGGTTCTTCGCGGTATATTTCCCACCGCTGAACATTCCTCTCGCTAACAAACGTCACATTCTTGGGCAAATAATTTAGATAAAATGACGCAATTTTCTACCTGTTCCAAATGGTCTCTGATGTAGTCCACTCTCTGGTAGTCCCTTAAGTTACTCCCACCAGTGGAGTATCCGTTCTCCGTGATGAACATCTCCAAGTCTCCATACTGCTCCTTGATCCAGGACAGCAAGCTTCGAAGACCTTTTGGGCAAACCTGTTGGCAATCACCAGATCAAGCAAACAGAACAAGCAATCACACTCTGTGGCGCGGTGGGCGAAGGTCCGCCTGCGACGCGAGAGGTTGCGGGTACGATTCCCGCCTCGGAACAATTGTCTGTAAGATCTGCAGATATTTGTTCCGGTTGTTCTGGTCGTTAAATGTTTAAAAAAATATATATCTATGTAATCTATTGTATTAAGTACATCAGTCATCTAGTAGGTACCCATAACATAAGCTCTGCTTACCATGGGGCTAGATGATGCTGTGTGGATTGTCCAACACTAAAAAAACCATAAAAAAATGTGTCAAGAGTGTCTTTTTGTACATACAGTCACGTAGAATGAGTCTTATATTCTACTAGTTGCATCCCGCGGCTTCGACCTCGTGGAAATCTATGTGTCAAATCAATTATAAACCTTTTCGAATCACTCTAACTACATATTAAAAAAAACCGCATCAAAATCCATTGCGTAGTCCAAGCATACTATATAGGGACAGACAGACAGCGGAAAGCGACATTGTTTTATACTATGTATACGTAGTGAAATTTCCTTGAAGCAAGAAATATCTCTTACCGCTAGAAATTTTGAGTGTCCCTGTGGTGCCGTTGGGTCCTTCTCCATAACAGCCCCCAGGTCTTGGATCCCGTCGAAGAATATCAAGCTGACCCTGTCTCCGGGGCCGGCATCTCGCACCAGACGGCACGTGTAGTAGTTAAATGCGAAGAAATCGTAGGTTCCTGCAATCATAGAGTATTTAATAATTTGCCAGTAGAAATAAAGCAACTTGATGGAATGATGTTTAAATGTAAGTTAAGGAATTGGCTAGTTGATAAAACTCACTATAATTTAAAGGAGTTTTTTGATAATTAGATTATGCCTAGATTAAGATTAATATAGGTTAAGATAACTATGCTGCTGTAATATTTTGGTATAACTTTGAACCTATGTTAAAAAATATTGTATGTCCGAATAGGATTAAATTGTTGATACTATATTTTAATTATAAGACCTTCATGTAACTATGATTCACACAATTTTACAATAAAATTTTTCTTATTCTTATTCTCATAATTATGATCATAATCATGATTATGATTGATAATCAATCATTTTTGATCGACGTAAAAAGGAGGAGGTTCTTTGTTCGGCTGTATGTTTATATCTAATGTTTATTTTATGTATGCTGGTCGATTTCTTCGTCAATTATTGACCTTTTTGTATGATTATTTTGCAGTTGTAGGTACTAATAAAGACTGATGATCCTTAGCGATAAAATATAATTCCCATAAAAATGTTATTCCTTGGGGATTAGTATTTATCCAGTAAAAACTTAAAAACTTGCATTCAAGGGATTTCTTCGTTTCTTCAAAACAATCTAATTATATTTGCAATGATACATTTACACGAGCCCAAAATTCGACGAGGTCAAGTCGTTTCGCTTGGAGATGAAATTAAATTCTTGTTCAGCGATTTTCGTTGCGGCATTACCTTCTAAGTAAAGACATGCTTGGCTCTAAAAAGAGAGAGTAGGTATAAAATAGTATCTCAGCGACCTTTCTCTTTACCTACCCAAAGACCTTTATTCTATGAACGAAAATTATAAAAATTAACCGACTTTTTCGCCCATCAACCTACCTTTTATAAGTTGAATTTCTTCATCAGAGAACGATGGGAGCCTGGAGACTTCGTACCCCGCCTTGGCGCTGACTTCCTTCATCACCTGCACCACTGAAGGTGGCCATCCACCTTCCTTGGAGTAGATGGGATGGGTGTAGCGGCCTATCTGCAATTAAATTTAAATGCTTTATTTCCGAACAACAAAATCAAATAAATATACAGGGTGTTTGGTGCATCGTTTGCCAAAATGAAATGAGGGGTGGCGGAAGGTTTTTGCTACCTTCGAGGAAAGCAAGGTTCTGTAGTAGTATTAATTTGAATGGTGCAAACATAACTAACCAGTTACAAACGTAACCACGGGCTCTCAACCCCCTCAAAAATTCCTGGCCCCACGGAAGATTTTATATGACTTATTATACAATTATAATTACAATTATTTTACAATTACAGCAAATAAAATAAAACCAATTACTAAATCTTAGTCTAAGTAATTTTACCCAGTTCTTTGTTAATGGCAATTCTGTCTGATTGGACATTTTTCTGCCAAGTAATGGTAAATAACTGTAAATTATCTGAGATATCAAGATTATTTAATATTTTCACCAGAGCCTAGTTCGTTATCTAGCAGGGTGTACCACGTGCAGGTTAGGTTGGCTTTGGAGACGAGAAGTTGGAGTCCCCCTTACATCCCACCCAGTGGTGTCGTAACTCGTATTGGAAAGTCAGTCTAATCTTTTGATCGATTTGAAGTCAAAGCCCGAAAATGTCAAAGAAGTCACAAAATCGCATAAAATACAGAAAATTTCAGAAATTGACAAATAAGACTGGAAGAATTCCTTCCTAAAAAATAATAATATTAAGTTATATTAAAAATTTAAATACATTAATAGAGTTGTGTAATTAAAGAATAATATTTTATTTGCCTTAAAATCATTATCGTTTATATGTTGAGTTGTCCTTTTTATATTAGCAAAATCATCTTGATGTAAAATTTATAAGTTCTTAATGATTCGTAACCGATCATATTCTATATTATATGTATATCTATATTATATATTATAGATATTCTATTTAAGAAGTTTAGGACACTCTGAAACAGACACTGGCAGAATCGTAGCGAAAAGCAAGCGGCGCCAAAACAAAAACAAAAAAAACCTTGTTTCTTCCAAAATATTATCGAAAAAGACAAAATCAAAGATACTTAACAACCCTTCGTAACCCTTTATGAAATAAACAAAGTCCTATTAACTAAGCAGACGTTATAAAATAGATATTATTTATAAACTCACAACAAAATCTCGGACCGACATGGTAAGTTTGTAGTCCTTGCGGGTTGAGGGCGTGTACCACACCAAGTGGTTAGACATGGAGACTTTTCCTGTAAAGAAATAATAAATAATGATGGACAATCCACACAGCATCATCTAGCCCCATGGTAAGCAGAGCTTGTGTTATGGGTACTAGATGACTGATATACTTAATACAATAGATAACATAGATTAATATTTTTATTATATACACTGCCGGCCATAAGTTTGAGACCGCTTGTAAAAATCTTTTTTGCCATCAAAATATTAAAAAAGTACACATGATAAAGTGCTAATTTGAACACCTGCGTATTCTATTGTTATTAAAGTATTTCTAGAAGCCATTATTTTTGTATATTTTCAAGTAATCGTCCTTAAAAGGCCCATTGTTTCAAAACATCAATAAGTGCTTCGCAAGGACCAGGTGGTAGAGTCAGTGTGATATTTGTATGACCTGCTCATTGCTAATAATTTTGGTTTTGTTTCGCGTTAACCGAAATTAAGGATTATTTTTGTTTCCTAAAACAGTTTTATTACCTGAGATTTCATGGATTTAATCTTACTTTATCTTTGTTAGTCTAAGCTCTTCGTTGTAACAGTGAAGAAATCTTAAAATGGGATAAATGCGCCAAATCAGCAGTGAAACTTGTTCTGCCATAGTTGTTTCATACGGCGAAGGCAAATCTGAACGTGCGATTGCCTCTCAACTTAAGTTGTCCAAGACTTTTGTTCATAACACAGTAACCCGATACAAGGAGACTAGCAGTAATCAAGATCGTTCGCGATCGGGAAGGCCGAGAGCTACCACTTCTAGCAAGGATAATTTCATCGTCGTTACCAGCAAGTGGAATAGACGCCTAACAGCACCTGAAATCCGCGCAGAAGTGAACAAATCCCATCTAAACCTGTGTCATTGACTACAGTAAAAAGACGATTGAGAGATGCTAAGTTATTTGGTCGCGTCGCCGTTCGAAAACCACCATTAAGACCACAAAACAAAAAGAAACGAATGCAGTGGGCCTTTACCCACCGAGACTGGCCTGAACAAGACTTTAAAAAAGTTTTTTGGACAGAAGAATCCAAATTTGAAATATTTGGTACAAAACGACGAAATTTTGTAAAACGTAGCGCCGAAGAAAAGATGATGCCAGACTGTGTGGTGCCAACAGTCAAGCACGGTGGTGGTTCCATTATGGTCTGGGGATGCTTCTCGGGTCATGGAATCGGAGATATGGTACGAATCGAAGGAATCTTGAAAAAGGAACATTATAAACGAATACTACAGCAAAATGCCATTCCGTCTGGTTTAAGATTAATTGGGAATGTATTTTTTTTCCAATAAGAAAGAAAGAAAAGAAAGAAAGAAAATACATTTATATAATAAAACAATAAGATAATGATCCAAAACATAGTTCGAAATTATGCAGGGGCTATTTAGAACATAAAGAAATAGAAGGGGTGTTAAACAACATGGTGTGGCCCCCTCAGAGCCCCGACATCAACCCAATTGAGCTTTTGTGGGAAGAGCTTGATAGAAATGTGCGCAATCGTTGTCCCTCCTCGCAAGAGGATATGTGGCAGGCTTTACAAGAAAGCTGGAACAATATTTCATAAGATACAATCGACAAATTTATTGCTCGTATGCTGATACTAGTGAAAAACGTTTTAAAATGCAAGTGAGGCTTTTTTGACGAAAAATCTGTTTAAAATATGAACAGCTTTTTGAATGTAAATAGGTGATTTGTCTTGGTTTTTTTGATTTTTTTTAATGTATGTGTAATGTTAAATAAGTATTTTAATAAATAATTAAACCTCTTGATTTGTCTTTTGAGTTATATTTCATTTTCCAACTTTCATGTAGGTGGTCTCAAACTTTTGGCCGGCAGTGTATATAACGACGAGAACACCCCGAACAAACATCTGCAGATCGTACACACAATTGTTCCGAGGCGGGAATCGAACCCTCCAACAACTCGCAACCTCCTGCGTCGCAGGCGGACCTTCGCCCACCGCGTCACAGAGGTCGTCATAAGGGGGTTTTTAGTTTGAAAAATAAAAAATACGACGATTCATTTTCTCATAGTGACTGTTAGTTTTATTTATTGTCCCATTGCTGGGCAACGGCCTCCCTTTTCTCTTTCCACTCCTCGCGATCCAACGCTGCAACAGGCCATGATGGAAGATGTACCTCGAGCTCGTCGCGCCATCTCATCCTGGGCCTTCTCTTCGCCTCTTAGCGTTGGGTGGGCTCCACTCTGTGGTGGTCTTTGCCCACAAGTCGCTGGACATACGGCAGACGTGTCCGGCCCAGTTCCACTTCAGACTTCCGGCTGTCTGACCAACGTCAACGATGCGTGTTTTGGAGCGTAGTATGCTGTTCCGCACGCGGTCTGACAGCTTGACTCCTAAGATGCTACGCTCCATGGATCGTTGGCAGACCCCAAGGGCGGACTTTTGACGATCGGTTAGAGACCAGTTTGACTGTTAATACAAATTCGAAAATCTTGTATAAAGTGTACGCAATTTCCGTTTTTTTCAAGAGGCTCCATAATTTACCATATTACACAAATCCATAGAATAAATTAAATATATTAAGTTGAAGTTAACTTCGTTGTGTAATGTGTGGTACCTAGCCTTATTATACAGGGCGTCCCACTTGGAGCGAAAGTATTAAATATTGTAGATTTTACTGAAAGAAAACTTTAGTCTGATTTTAAAAATATTTAAACATCATTCAAAGATTTTTGAATAATCGCCTGTCAGAACCTGTCTGCCTGTTTTAATTAAGTGAGAACTAGTGCTTAGACGAACCTCACATAGGCTTTATCATCATCAGTCTATATTAGTCCACAGCTGGACATATGCTGGCCATATCGTAAGTTATGAAATTTAAATACCAAAACCATGAAATTTTACATTTTATTATAATAATTACGTTTGCTTACAATTTATTTAATTTTATTTGCTAAATAAAGCTCAAAATGTGTCCCATGCCGTAGAGATACTTTACCTCCATGTGGCACGGCCTTGGGACGCCCTGTATATTAATGACTAATTTTTATGATAATTAATCAAATGAGTTCAGAGCGAGAAGTAATGAATACTCAGACAGCGACTTTAATAAAAACTCTTTAGTTCCACCCATCGTTGCATAAATTTTAACATAAACGTAACAATCTACACATAAATACAAATTTTATGCATAAATATTAAGAATTAGTTAATTCAGGTCACCTTGACACAGATCTACCTTCCTTCAGTAAAGGTTACCTTCATGCATCAGCAAAAAAAAGAAACAGAAGGCAGTTACATAAATGAAACATTTTCTCAAAACACTTTATTTATTTTGAATAAGAAGTAAATAAATAAATAAATAATAAATAATGCTGGACAATTCACACAGCATTATCTAGCCCCATGGTAAGCAGAGCTTGTGTTATGGGTACTAGATAACTGATATACATACAATATATTACATAGATAGATATTTTTTATTATACATAGAAAACGACCAGAACACCCGGAACAAATATCTGCAGATCGTACACACAATTGTTCCGAGGCGGGAATCGAACCCGCAACCTCCTGCGTCGCAGGCGGACCTTCGCCCACCGCGCCACATCGGTCGTCAAGTAGGTAGTATAGTAGGTATATGTAATTATGTACCTAACCAACTTACAGAATAGGTACTGCAGAATACATATTCTGTAATGTAATGAAGATACGTTCTATTATTTACTATCTATCACACTTATTATTATCCACTCACACGCCCGGCCAAATCGACTACATAGCCCTAAATGTCCGAGCTTCGCGGACGAAAATCACGGCGCCGCCGCGCCGCCGCGCGCCGCCGTTGCGCCGCTAGCGCGTCCCATTTTTTATGCTATGTTCACATGCGCGCGTTCAACTCGACATTCAACGTGCACATTTACATTCACGAGCGTGTAAACGGTACGCCCGAGCCCGTAAACGCGCCTGTGAACGTGAATGCCGCGAATCGGGCGAGTGTCGGTTTTTTGGCAAAGTTCAAAGGATGAATGTGCGGGCGCCCGGTGACTGTTTTTACGGGCGCGGCGCGCGGCGCGCGGGCAGTCAGTCTCACTCGCGCTTTCGTGACGAGTGGATCTTCAACGTTGCTAAAAAAGTCGCTACGCAGTCTTTTTCTCCGTCGTTCATCATTTTGTTTCTTTTTCCAATAAAAATAAGTTAAGCCAAAGGATATGGCAGCAACAACACCGAGATCCTCGCTGCCCGCCATGCTGGCACTGACTGACACGACGGCGTGCATGTGAACAGCTTGAATTTTCGCCGGCCTGGGACGGGCTGCATGCCGCGCAGCCCGCCAGGCAGCCCACCGGGCTGCACGGCGTGCATGTGAACATAGCATTACATAAATCGTTTTAAATCGCTATCTATCTACTACACCTACGCCCTAAAAAAATATACCATATAAAACCGAAAACTTTTCGGAATCAATAAAGATTTAGACCAAGTCTTAGAAATAATCAAGTGGTCACAAATAAATGTCTAAACTTGACAAAGTAACTTGATAAAACAATTTAGCGGGGAAAATTACAATCAACTTTCAGGTAAATTAGTCGTCGCATCGAACTCGTTCGGATGAACCGTATTAGTGTGATAGAATAGAATAGAAGTTCTATTCTATTCTACCACACTGTATGTTATAATGTGGTAATGAAGAAAGATTATATTATAGAACCTATCTTCATTACCTATAACATCCTATGCACTAGCCAAACTGTTTTTTCCTATGTAGTGATAGTGATAAATAAACCTACCATGATTGCCTTGAAGTGTTCATCATATACATCCTCCAATAATATTCTTCGGCCAAAATTCCTTAATGAAGGTCTATGTAAGGATAAAGTCAAGCTGATCAAATCAACCTACCATGATATAACGGCTTGAAGTGCTCATCATACATCCTCCAAGCCTTCGCATGCGCCAGCAGCAGATGCTTGTTGCAGAGAAAGGGGGCAAACACCGGATCCTCGACTCCAGGAGCTTCAGCCCCGGTATTGTAGGTCACGTCGCAGATGACGATGGGCTCATTGATGGTGATGAAGGTCTTCACACGGTCTGCGAAGAGGTTGAAGACTACGCGGGCGTAGGATGCGAACCAGTCTACTATCAGGGGGTTTGTCCAGCCGCCTGAAGGGAGAAATTATTTATGTTCAATAAATAATGCTGGAGAATTCACACAGCATTATTTAGCCTCAAGCTAAGCAGAGCTTGAACTGCTGCTTAGCATAAGCATCCACTGCTTCGGCTTGTCTGAAATACGGTGAATTATATCGATAAATCACTACCTATCCCTATTATTATTCTCTCTCCATGATAAAATGGCAGCCATATTGTTTTCCTTTGCCTCGAAGCACGGATTAAGCTAAAGCTAGAGGTCCTAGGAAGACGACAGAGGACTCATTTGATAGCCAATAATGTAGACTTATACCAATAGTTAGAATTACCTGGACTGGGAATGTTTAATCTACAAACAACGTACCAAGATCCTGTAGACTCTGCGGCAAGTCCCAATGGTAGAGCGTGAGGAGCGGCTGGATGTTCTTCTCGAGGAGAGCATCAATCAGGTTGCTGTAGTACTTGAGGCCTTCTGGACTGACCCTGTTGCTGAACCCTGACGGAAGCAGCCGCGTCCAGGAGATGGAGAATCTAAGAATAGAAGGGTATTTTAGCTGACTTCGAACGCTAATGAGATTTCTCCCTCAACAATCACGCGGGAAGTATTTGAAACAGTATGATATGTTTAACACGGCGACTAGCTAAAGGAGTCAAAACTTTCTTAGAAAACGACTTAACACTTTGACTGCGATTTTTTTTCGACTACTGCGATCTTTTTTTTAACCTAAAAAATTCGTGCTGCCGCTCTACACAGCGGTTGTGTTGCGCCGCACATGCGTTTCGTACGAAAAATATTACGGCTCTGCTGAGTCACACAGATCTGTATCTCAGCCGCTGCGCTAGTGTGGATTTACGCATATTAGTCACTTGTAGAAAACACATACCGTGTGTTTCAGCACTCAAAGTGTTAAGTAAAGTACCACCGTCTATTTTGTTCTTTCATGTGCAGTCCATCCAAAGGCTGCCTGGAAGAGATCGCTCTCAGCGATAAGGCCGCCCTTTATACTTCCTTTATTCCTGTATTATTTTGTTTTGAGTGGTATAATAAAGTTTTTTCTTTCTATCTATCTATCTAAGTAACTGTAGCAACGTTACTTTAAATATTTCTTAATTATACCTTAGTATTAACCTACTAATATTATAAACGCGAAAGTTTGTGAGGATGTTTGTTGCTCTTTCACGCAAAAAATACTGAATGGATTTTGATGAAACTTCACAATAATATAGCTTACATATCAGAATAACAGTTACAATTTATGAAGATTTATTCTATATTATCCAAAATATCTATCACCACGTGTGAAACCGCGGGGCGCAGCTAGTTTGTTACAATTTAAAGATTATTCTGTAATACTTACATTATCTTAACGTAGTAGTTAGTACCTAAACTGAAATGAATATAAATAAAATAAAATAAATAATGCTGGACAATTCACACAGCATTATCTAGCCCCATGGTAAGCAGAGCTTATGTTATGGGTACTAGATAACTGATATACATAATACAATATATTACATAGATAGATATTTTTTATTATACATAGAAAACGACCAGAACACCCGAACGAAATATCTGCAGATCGTACACACAATTGTTCCGAGGCGGGAATCGAACCCGCAACCTCCTGCGTCGCAGGCGGACCTTTGCCCACCGCGCCACATCGGTCGTCAAATATATATACATATCTTGTGATTGTTAATGTAATTTTTTTGCATGTAGTCATTCCCTCGCTGAGGTGGGATGAAAAGTTACGTGTTGCACTCGACTTCAAAGATTTCTTACCTCGTTTTCTTTTGATTCCCTCACTTATGCCCGGGATACACGAGGCAGGTTTTTCAAGCTAGGAGAGCAAGCTAGTTCTTATCTAAACTAGCCTGGCTTGCTGACCTGGCTAAGAACATGCTAGTTTTGTTTACATAGGGCTAGATTACTTTAAGCTATAGTCTGTTCGCGGAGACAAACTAATATAGCGCGCGCTCTCTTGCACAATTGTATGAAAGTGAAAAGGACGGGACTACTAGCGTGAGAGACTAAGACTGGTCAGTGTAAGTGACCATTTTTTAAAAATATAAAGCTGTGTTTAGATTGCTCACTTCAAACTATTACTTACATTATTCACTAGCTTTTCGCCCAGGGTTTTGAGGATGACAATAACGTGCAGTCTATGATTTCCCTATTAGTTTGTCTCCGCGAACAGACTATAGTATTTTTGCAGTGACTAAGGTGGATAAACAAACGAAACGCCCGGTTACTGCTCACTAGCCAACTGAAAACATGCTTCGCCGGCCACATTAAGCTAGAACACAAGCCAGGATAGTAAAATCAAGTTAAAAATATAACTCCATCCTATTAAAAACTCACTTCACCAGCTTTGTATAAGACAGCCATCAACCTGATATTGTCAACTGATACTATTTTCGATTGTACTTAACTCTTCATATGAATTACATTGTTGCAAATGCTCACTAACACCACCCCTTGTACAAGTAATAAGTGGATAATGGGGCTGGTTCACTTCTAGAATTACGTTTATTTAAGTTTAATAGTTTATAATTAATTTTTAAGTGATACTGTTTGTTATCCCTAAGAAAGAAAGATAAAAATAAAAACTGTCCTGGCTTGTAAACTAGCTTACTAGTTTACTAGCTTAGAAATAAAGCTAGTTCAGTCTACACGAAGTTAGATGTAAGCTTGTTAGCTTACTGACACTAGCTTGCTATCCTAGCTCAAAAAACTAGCCTCGTGTATCCCGGGCATTACGCTCAGGATTCTAATTTGAAAAGCTACGCTGTGATTCAATTTTAATATCCTTCGCTTGCTCGGTCATCGAAATTGAGCACGCGGTTAAAAAGCAACTTTTCACTCTTGTATACCAAATAACTATTTTATCTATAAATCTACCTGTAGAAGTCCAGCCCCAACTCTGCGGCCATCTCGACGTCCCTCCTCCAGAAGTGGTAGGAGTCGATGGACACGTCTCCGTTGCTGAGGTCAGCCACCACGGTCTGGTCCATGTGCGTGAAGTGGTCCCAAATACTTTCAGACTTATCTGGCGACAAACAGTACGGTAAAGTTAAGTGCCACCTTAGTGAGCGAGTATTCCTTACTAGATTATGGTGAGTACCACACTAATGTTGTCAGATATGGACACCTTTCCTGCAATTACGACCGATGTGGCGCGGTGGGCGAAGGCTTTACTCGACCTTCTTTGGGCTTTTATAGTGCCAAAAGTGGTGTTTGAGATACGTTCTATGGATTGCTATAGAACCAGAAATTGTTACTTGGGTACCTATATTTAAAATATGTGCGATAGGTAGTTAAGGTACATACTATATCTGTACCTACGACGACCTCTGTGGCGCGGTGGGTGAAGGTGCTGCGACGCAGGAGGTTGCGGGTTCGATTCCCGCCTCGGAACAATTATGTGTACGATCTGCAGATATTTGTTCCGGGTGTTCTGGTTGTTTTCTATGTATAATATAAAATATCTATCTATGTAATATATTGTATTATGTATATCAGTCATCTAGTACCCATAACACAAGCTCTGCTTAGCTTGGAGCTAGATGATGCTGTGTGAATTGTCCAGCATTATTTATTTATTTATAACTTAATAATATAAATATTATAAAAAATAATAATAATAATTAATACAAAAACATATCTTTGTCTCATCACTACATAGTATAAAACAAAGTCTCTTCTCGCTGTCTGTCTGTCCCTATGTATGCTTAGATCTTTAAAACTACGCAACTGATTTTGATGCGGATTTTTCAATAGATAGGTGATTCAAGATGAAGGTTTATAAACTATTTGACATATAGATTTCCACGCGAGCGAAGCTGCGGGGCTTGTATATAATTCCGAAGGTTCACTGGCCGCCTGCAACGGGACACCGCTGCACCGCCCGCGCCGTGCACCGAAAACAGCTGACACCCTGAGTACATCTACACGCTGTCAGCGTAATCAAAAAAAAAATCGTGTTATTATTAATTTAGTCCTTTTATATTTTATGTATGCTAGTTTTAAGGTATATATTACTTTGGACCGTAGAATAAGTTGATTAAGATCTGTTACTTTTCTATGGTCTGAAATAAATGATTATTAGTATTTATTATAATAAATAGATAATGCTGGACAATCCACACTGAATCATCTAGGCCCAAGCTAAGCAGAAGGATAATCTTATAGTTTTGTTAGTATTTTTTTAAGTCAATCAAAATAAATATTAATATCCTACTACTATCCTATACGATGTTTGTTACTCTTTCACGTAAAAACTACTGATTTTAATAAAATGTAAATTTGTAATGTTATCTTTTCTATGAGTCCTGTGCTCGAAATAAACAATTTTTATTTTATTTTTATTTTTTATAAAACTTTACAATAATATAGCTATAGACATCAGAAATAATCAGAATAACACATAGGCTACAATTTATAAAGATATATTGTATATTATTCAAAATATATATCAGCACGCGGATGAAACCGCGGGGCGCAGCTAGTATAAAATAAATTAGAATTATTATTTACCTTCAATTGGAACATTTGAGCTAACTCTAGACAGTTGCAAAGATTCGGTAGCTCAACTGCTGTTTGGCCTTGAAAGCCCTTTTAATGGCCATACAATTTCATATTACGAAGGCCATTCAAATGTTTTTTCCGTAGGTAACTACCAGTTTTTTTTATCCCAATATTTATAACACTTTTTAGACCTCAACAGTCAAGTAGATGTACTCGACTTTAACTTTCAAAAAGCGTTCGATAGGGTCAATAATGAATGACATACTCCTGGCCAAACTGAGCGTCATTGAATTTGCGCCAGATCTCCTTAGGTTGTTGTTCATTTGTACAGGGTGGGGCAAAAGTAATCATCCGATGTTCTTTTGCTGTAATTTTTTTTTGAATGAAAAAACTTTGGTTCTGCTTGTAAAATTTGTTAACTTAATACATTAGAATTTATTCCATTAAGTTGAGAAAATGATATCGGTCAAGTGGCCGCCGCCAGAGTTGATGACCATACGGGACCGTTTTATGGCATTTTTCATCACTCTTGCCAGAACTTCGGGCGACAGGCTTTCGCATTCCTGGCGAATATTCTCCTTAAGAGCTTCGAGAGTCTCAGGCTTGCTGACGTAAGCCCGCGACTTTAAAAATCCCCATAAAAAGAAGTCTGGAGCGGTTAAATCAGGTGATCTGGCCGGCCAGTGTAAATCACCAAAACGAGAGATTAAGCGACCCGGAAATGCTTCCTTCAGAATATCGGTTGTGGCTCG
Organism: Eupithecia abbreviata; assembly: GCA_943735965.1. Classification (NCBI taxonomy): domain Eukaryota; kingdom Metazoa; phylum Arthropoda; class Insecta; order Lepidoptera; family Geometridae; genus Eupithecia; species Eupithecia abbreviata. The sequence goes on along the minus strand of OX030998.1, from coordinate 7,303,698 downwards.
AGCAGTGTGTGCCGTTGCACCGTCCTGGTGAAACCACATGTTCTCCAGTCCCAATTTATCCAATTGAGGAAGAAAAAAATCGGTAATCATGGCTCTGTAGCGCGCACCGTCCACAGTCGCCGTAGGGCCCGCGGCGTTCTCAAAAAAAAATGGATACAATTATTCCGCGTTCTTGCGGAGTAAACCAATTCATGGCTTGTCGATTTGTATTTTACGTTTGTTTACTTTAAAAATGTCAAAACCTATAACAATTGACATTTGGCGTCATTTGCAAAAGTTATAGCGTGTTCCAATAGGATTACTTATGCCCCACCCTGTATTTTGGTATTGTAATTAACTTGTAATATAGGTAATCGTGCTAGTTAATAATTAAATAAATCAATCACAACTTTGGCCTGTAAATACAGATACTTAAATGAATATCTGCGAAGAATGTATATTGCTTTGCAACTTTCGGGGACAGTGGGGAAAATGTCAACTTTCGACTTTTTCATCAGAAATCTAAAAAAAATCCAACTTTACCACTCGAGTTCCAGCCTCCTTCCACCTGATATGATGCTGTAGAGGATCCGAACTTGAACCATGCTGGAAACTTCACGTCTTTTGTCACTGCCAGGCCAATTGTAGCCCTACAAATAAGGTGTAATATTGACGACCGATGTGGCGCGGTGGGCGAAGGTCCGCTTGCGACGCAGGAGGTTGCGGGTTCGATTCCCGCCTCGGAACAATTGTGTGTACGATCTGCAGATATTTGTTCCGGGTGTTCTGGTGGTTTTCTATATACAATAAAAAATATCTATCTATGTAATGTATTGTATTATGTATATCACTTATCTAGTACCCATAACAAGCTCTGCTTACCATGGGGCTAAATAATGCTGTGTGAATTGCCCAGCATTATTTATTTTATTTTATTTATTTAATAGCAATAAATTAACTAGTCTGAACATTATTTAATATTTATAGATACGATTTATTATCATAAAAATACAAACGTTATTAATTACGAGCAAATCTTTATTTTTAAATGCAGTTTAATAATAAGAATAAGAAAAAAATAATTGTAAAATTAAAAATAAAACACCATAAAGCAGCTCTTAGGTCATCATCATCATCATCATCATCAGCCTATAGCAGTCCACTGCTGGACATAGGCCTCCCCCAATGAGCGCCATAGCGCCCTGTCTCCAGCTTGCCGCATCCAGCATCTACCTGCAGTCTTTCGCAGGTCGTCATCCCACCTGGTCGGAGGGCGTCCTACACTACGTTTACCGAGTCGTGGTCTCCACTCAAGAACACGTTTGCCCGACAACCAGCACTTAGGTAGGTAAAGGAAATTAAAATAAGTAATTATTCTGACTTTTAGACATTATTATAATGAGAATCACTGTTAGTCACAACTTTATAATGAGTTATTTTATTTTAAAGAGCTGTAGATTTATTTTAAAGAGCTGCAGATTTATTTTTAAATAAAAAAGATGTTTGCTTCAAAATAACTTACCACAAAACCACCGACAGCCCAGACATTTTGTGTTTGAGTGTTTTTTCCTGTGTGATAGGTATTATGCTATATTATTATATATTCTCTGGTGATAACCATGTATTAAAGTTGGTAATAGGTACCTATAAGTAATACCTAAGTATCACGCCAACTACCTAGGTCTCAAATCTATATCAAAATATGTGATGGGAAAGTTTGTATGTGGAGTCTCCGGAACTGGTCCGAATTTATTTATTTTTTCAGTGCGATAGAACAATGCGAGATTACGCGAGCGATGCCGAAGGCATAGGCTAGTGAGTTCTTAACACTTTGACAGCGATTTTTTTTCGACGAATGCGATATTTTTTTTAGCCTATAAAATTCGTGCTGCCGCTCTACACAGCGGTTGTGTTGCGCCGCACATGCGTTTCGTTCGAAAAATATTACGGCTGTGCTGAGTCACATAGATCTGTATTTTCTCAGCCGCTGCGCTAGTGTGGATTTACGCATATTAGTCACTTGTAGAAAACACATACCGTGTGATTTCAAACGCAAACGTTGTGTTCCGCACTATTTTTGCGGGATTTGACACAAAAACGGTATGGAAATGGAAGACGAACAGGCGCTGAATTCATATTTATTCGTCTCAGGACGAATGCCAAAGCCTAAGCCGTTTTTATTACCTAGTCTTTGATTTATGTGACGTATACTAACTGGCCGATTTACATAATTTAGTATCTCTTCTTTTTTACTTTATTTACTAAACACAGACCTATGTCATATTCATCATTGTCATTTATATGTCATATATTTTATTTTACTGTGTGATTTTGTTTTTGACATTATAATTTGTATGTGCATTATTTTATTATGGATTATGAATCTGAGAATAAATGAGTTAATAATAATAAATAAATAATTTATATACAGTGTAGTAACACTGTATATTAAAACAACTTTTTTGTATGATTATTTTATATAGCATTGTAATTTGTTTTGTGTACCGTAAAAATATGTGTCAATGAGATAATATATATAGTTTAGTAAATGTTATTATAATAGTTCGTACTAAAGGACTAACAATTACAAAAATAAAAGCAATTTTCTGAAAGACACTGGTGATAATAGTAGATTGTTTTACAAGGGACTAAACCATCCCATTATATACGAGGTTGTTATACTCCCGAGCGTAGCGAGGGAGGATGACAAGACCGAGTTATAATGGGTGGTTTTGGCCCGAGTAAAACACTCTACTTTTCACTTCGATTGCGAGAAAATAAAACAATTCAAAATTAGACAATTTTCAGTAAATTCTACCGTGAAGGGAAGAATCAACCTTCATAAAACATCACCAAGACGGTTCTATTAAAAAAAAAAAGATTGACGGAGCACGAAGAAGTCGAGTTTTTATGTAAGAGAACGAATGCTTTGTACGGGCTGATGATTTTAGACAAAAATTAAAAAGAAAAAATACTTTTTAGCCCGAGGTATTAAACTCGAGTTTTAGGCCCGCTAAGCTACACTATTATGATACACTTTTTGAACAACAGAAGTGAAAAAATAATTAAGCACTGCCTAGCTAGAAAACAGTATATCTTCACGCCAAAACTACTGTACGGATCGGGCTGAAATTTTGCATACAGGTAGTTCTAGGCCTGGAATAAAACATAGGCTACTTTCTCTCATAAATCAGTTCCCATTGCATAGGAATAACCTTAAACAACGCGTGCAAAGCCGCGGGCAGGAAGTATAGACTAGAAAAGATATAAAAATAATTATAATCAATCTTGAAAAACTCATTAAAGATGCTTATCTCTAGGGATAAGTAAGTAATAAAATTATGACTCATTCAACACATCCTTTGTCACAATTCCACATACAAAAAAGTCAATAATCTTTGAAATGTAACGAACTTCATAGAAACTTTCTTTAAAACTTCTGAAACTATCATGGTTATTAACACTAAAGTCATTTAAAACGGGATATTTACCATGATTTGAGTTTCATGCGCCATGATCACGGAATAACTAGTTACTCCGTGATCATGGCGCATGAAACTGTGCCGAAATATTGGAAAACTCAAAAATCAAATCATAGTAAATATCCCGTTTTAAATGACTTTAGTGAAACTTTCTTTTTTAGGGCTCCGTACCCAAAGGGTGCCAATAGGGCCCAATTCATAAAATAATAAATAAATAATTTTGGACAATCCACACAGCATCATCTAGCCCCAAGTTAAGCAGAGCTTGTGTACTGGTTATAGTTAATACATATAAATTACATAGATAGATTTTTTTATGCATAGAAAAACGACCAGAACACCCGGAAAGATATCTTAATTTATATATCCCGAGGCGGGAATCGAACCCGCGGTAGGCGAAGGTGCCGCCTGCGACTCAGGAGGTTCCGGTGTCGCCCACCACGCCACGGAGGTTTAATTCAATCAATTACGCAACCACTGTACGTACATGCATCCCAATGATAATGATGAATCGTTGTTAATCGCAATTGTGTCTGGTTGGTACTTTTCTGCCAATGTCAATGTCAAGTCATTATCATCATCATCAGCCTATATCAGTCCACTGCTGGACATAGGCCTCCCCCAATGAGCGCCATAGCGCCCTGTCTTCAGCTTGCCGCATCCAGCATCTACCTGCAGTCTTTCGCAATGTCAAGTAATGGAAAATAATTTATAATTATATAGATTTCAATAAAATAGTTATTACGTCTATACTAATATTATAAAGATTATTTGTTTGTTAATAGGCTCTGAAACTACTGGATCGATTTAAAAAATTCTTTCACCGTTGGGAAGCTACACTATCCGCGGTGAACATAGGCATATATTACATTTAAAAAAAAAATTGGGTCCGTAGGTACTAAAACCGTGCGAAGCCGGGAAGGTCCGCTAGTTATGTAAAAAGACGTGTTATCTACCTACATACGAACTCCAATGTAAAAAATATTTTTAAATAGGTACACGTGGTCCCTGATGTCAGTAGACCACGTACCCATGGGCTTACCCAGGGGGGGGGGGGGGCAGGGCGAGGCAGCTGCCCCCCCCCCTGGAAATCTCACAGGAGATGTATGAACTCGCCTAATTACATTACGAAAACAGCCCTAGAAATTTTACAAACAATGCCTTCCACGGCTACAATTGAAAGATCATTCAGTACACTCAGACGCGTGAAAACGTGGCTAAGATCAACAATGATTGAAGACAGGTTAATTGGACTTTGTTTGCTCAGTGTACATAAAAAACTTGTAAACAGTATGGGCGATTTTTTCACGGAAGACGTTATAAACCGTTTTGCAGAAGATCCTCGAAAATTACTTTTAAAGTAGAAACGATTTAAATAAAATAAAAATGCATGCATAGTCAAATTCACTTTTTTTTATTTAACTACCTATAAAGGATCATTTGCGGCTGTTTGCCCTACACGTTACACTTCATATATTATCCAAGGCTACGAAGGAAGGTAACTGACCAAAACATCAGGATCCTCTCGGACAGCGCGGCAGTACTACAGGCCTTGAACAGGAGAGAACACAACTCAGGACTGACTTTGCAATGCCACCACCTGCTAGAGCAAATAAGTAAGTCCAATAGAGTCACCCTACAATGGATAAAAGGCCACAGCGGATCCAGAGGTAACGACGAAGCTGATTCACTGGCAAGGAGAGGTTCAGAATGAAAACCGGCAGGGCCTGAACCAATAATGCCCCTCCCCTTTAGTCATTCAATTTTAATTTGGGTATCACGGACAGCCCCCTTTGCAGGGGGTGCATGAATGCAGAGGAAACGGCAGCGCATGTGCTTGTAGATTGCGACAGCGTGGCTTCTCAAAGACTGCATCACCTTGGGACACCGAGGACGCCTAGGGAGGCATGCACCGGCATCAGCGAGCTGCTGGCCTTCCTGGAGGACATCGGGTGGTTAGACTAGCAGCCCCCCACCCGACACGCAAAAAAGGCCCAACGGCGGCCAAGTTGCGGAAACCAGTCCAGAAACAAGTAACAAGTAAGTAAGTACACTTCATATACCTAATGTTTAATGTAGCTGTGTTTGTTTAGTGTGTATGAAAAAAATACGCGGACGATCCGACCTAAAAAATCTGACTTCCCCCCCCTTGGCCAGAAGCTGGGTACGGCCATGTACCTATTTAAAAATAAATTTGTTTCTTTTTTTCGGATGAATAACGACTTCCTCATTGCTTTATTTATTACTGAAAGTGTGTTTAAAATTTTGAGAATTCAACCAAATCTTGAATTCTTAAAGGTTTAACGAGAATAATATCGCCGCAATGGTTTATGCGTGAGACACAGCTCACAGTTTTAAGTAACTTTAAAATTAATTTTACAAACTTAATATTAAGAATTTTCTCATTTGTTTATTTCATCTCTTTTTTTCACAGTACATTTTCCGTATATATGTTATCAAATGTTCGAAATTTTCGTACTGTTTTAATTTTCTTCGATACTAAGCCTAGTGAAGAAATCAACAAATAAATGTAACTATACACTAGCCAAACTCGATGTAGAATGTTTGTAAACAAACTGCCCATACTTAACCTAGAATTCACTTTATTGCCGCGTCTTTTTATACGCAATTTACATAGTTTGTCAATTTGAGATCCTTCTTTCAATAAATCTTGCTTCAAATTATCTGTATATCTGTATCTTGACGCCAAGCAAATGAATTGTAGTTTTTGTTTTGTTGTTTGTTTACAAACATTGTACATCGAGTTTGGCTGCTGTATAGGTAACAATAGCTGTCTGCAAAATACATTAATTAGTTGCTGCTTCCTTTATTTAATTTTGTGTGTAATTTGTAATGTATAAAACGAACATAATAATATGTAGAGATGATAAGAATGCGTGATTTTCTCCATTGAAATTTTCTATGTCTTTTGCTTTAATAAATACTTTACTTTACTTTTACTTTAGTTTAAGAAAGAAAAGAGCTCAGAATATATCCTAATATTATAAACGCGAAAGTTTGTATGTATCGATATTACTTACTTAGTTACTTACGTTACTTTTTCACGCAAAAACTAATGAACGGATCGGGCTGAGATTTTGCACACAGGTATTTCCACGCTTGGAATAAAAGAAAGGCTAATTTTTATCCCATTAATCCGGTCTCATGGGATAGAAGGAACCTTAAAACATGTCCATAGAAAGAACACATGCGAAGCCGCGGGCAGTAACTAGTTTATAATAATACTATAGAGATAAGATCTTGTTCTAGGGGGCGTTCATTTAAGAGGCAGGGACCTCTACCTAGATATCTCTAAAACCTCTAAAAGTTCATTGACCTAGTATACCTAGGCAGTACAGAACAAAGTAATTAATACCTAGAATTTTAAAATCCTCGGTCCCCGCTTTTTCAGTCTTTCGCAAAATGACGGGGCAAACTCCTTCAAAATCTAGGTAAGAATTGTGGTTAAGCAAAGTGGTTAAGCCTCATTCTACAAAATCACTTTGTCCCTTTTTGTCTCTCTGCATATCTATCTCTCTCTAGCAGTGTCTACTGGTCCCCCGCTGGACGCAAACCACTCTCTTATAAAGTGCCTTATTGGCTTTTATCATCATAAAAGAGCGAGTTAACAACATAGAATAAATAAATCATTCTTGACAATTCACACAGCATCATTTAGCCCCAAGATATCTAGAGCTTGTGTAATAAATATATTACAATGATTAAAATTTTTATTGCATTCAAATATATTTTGTATTACACAAAGAACAAAACACCCGGAACACAGATTACAAATATTTGTCACAAGGTGGGAATGGAACCCGAAAGTGCTGCGTCGCATGCAGACCTTCACCCGCCACGCCATGCGCCACATAGGTCGTTTTCAAAAAACTTAACTGGCCTCGCCGGCCAAACAAATCATCACATGTCAGATTAAAATGTATTCTACTTGCACATAAATTTGGTGTAGGTTAGCCTAATGGGTTTAGCAAGGATAAAAATAATACGGATCACAGAGTTTAAAGTCGTAAAAAATTAAGACAAAAAGCCAGTTTTGAATATGTTTCGTTTCATAGTGGTTGCTTTGTGGTAAGTGAATCAAACATTATATATTAAATTAATATTTAATTAAACATTTACATAATTTAATAAGTCAGATTTCCGTTTTGATAAATAAAATTTTAGATACTATAATATTTACCAAAACTATCGACATTGTTCAATAAATTAGCAAGCTGAAGTGGCAGTAGGTCTTCCATATATCACGAAGAAGCGACGACCGCTGAGGTAAACGTGTTCTTGAGAGGAGACCGCGACTCGGCAAACGCAGTGTAGGATGCCCTCCGGCCAGGTGGGATGACGACCTGCAAAAGACTGCAGGCAAATGCTAGATGCGTCAAGCTGAAGACAGGGCGCTATGGCGCTCATTGTGGGGGTCTATGTCCAGCAGTGGACTAACATAGGCTGCTGATGATGATGATGATGAGATGAAAACCCGGCTTCGCTCAGGTAAAATGTAAACTCAAAATAATATTACTCTTTTCTAAAAAAAATTGTTGTTATTTCTGTGGTTATCGGTTCTCAATGAATAATATTTTGGCTATTTGTGTATACCATATTATGTCGTATACATTCACAGTGCCTAATTATAATAAAATATAACAAAACTTAGGTACCTACATAATTTAAAAAAAAACAACTTTAAGAATAATCCATTTCATGATATTTAATCAAAAAACTATGATGTCTCTGACTCACAATCAAAGAAATTAGACCATAGACTAGAGGTCCTAATGGAGAACGGAATACGAACCTGTTTGATGACATTGACATGTTTACTTCACAAAGCAATTTATTAATTTTTATTTAATTTTTTTATTGAAAATACTCGATAATCCGAATTTCCCGCCTATAAGTTGTCGACTCGGACGGACTAACTTTACACTCTTCAATATAATGTGCATTTCGTTCGAGTGTACTGTAGACCGTTACAAAATTATTAATATCGATAGATAAGTACTGTTTTTATGTAGAAAGACGTTATATTTCCAGCCTGATACCTGCATCATGGTCAGTGGAAGTAAAGTTTCCGCCTTGGTTCAAGTTCGGAGCCTCCACGGCGGCTTATCAGATCGAAGGAGGTTGGAATGCCAGTGGTGAGGTTTCATTCTCTTTTTTTTTAAAGATATTGTTTAACCCCGAATTTTGTTTTCACATGTGACCAACGAGGAGTTACTATTAAGCATTAACTTTCAAGCTAAAGTCAAAACAACTAATATAATATATTTCAGACCATAGCGCATAGTAATAAAAGTAAGAGATCTTATTTAACTTATTCTACGGTCCATAATAATAATAATAATACCCGCAGGGCAGCTTGTGGCGAGCTGTTGGTGAGTAGCGACACCACGGGTACCGAGTGCTCCCGGGGAAGTTCCTGGTTCTCGTCTCCGCTTGCGAAGTGGCATCCCAAGAGAACCAGATCCCCACCTCTTGCTTGCCTTCATTGGCCGGTCTGAGCGGAGTCGCGAGAGATGCATCTTAGGATGTAGACTCGGAGGTGGAAGTGTCTAATGGCGTAATAGCGAGGAAACCCGCTCACGAGCAGTCTTCGTGATGGTTAAATCGGGGCCGCACCTCTCGACACCCCTGAGTCGTTTGCGCCGATGTTGTTCCTTTCCGGTAATTTACTCCGGCTTTTTAAGGAACCCATCCAGTATTCGGCAAGCCACCGTCTGCCACTCTTCTTAACATTACGATTGACTTGTTTATGGCAGACGTCCGCAATCTCCCCTATAGCCCGATTACCCAGTCCATCCATCCATCCCAATAGCCTGGTTTTATTTCTTTCATTTTTCTTTGCAATAGTCTCTACACCTGGCGGATACCATCTTTGGGTGTATCATATTGTGCACCCGAGGATGATAACCGCTATGTGTAGCCATCGCCTTTAGATTAACTTCTCAAAGGGCCTCTGTGCTGTTGGCTTCGGCCCCACGCAAGCCTTCCAAAGGACCGGGTCACTTTATGGCCCGAGATCATGGTCAATGAGAGACATAATAATAATTTACCTCAAAACTAGCATACATGAAAGATTTTATTAATAACATCTTGTGACTAAGGCGACAGCGTGTAGATGACGCCGTAGGGTCATCTACACGCCATGCGCCAGGGTGTCAGCTAGTGAGGGTGCACTAAACCAATAAGCAAGGGTCGGTACATATCTGACGGAAAATGCGTCGCGTATTGTCGGTCGGGTTACGCCACAACAGGTAAATATATAATACACATTCAAACTTTCACACTCTATGTTTCAAAGTTTCCGTTAACGCATAGTCCGCGCCGGGTCCTCAATGATACTATGCCAAAATGCACTGACGGTCCAAAGGAACAAACGACAAAATGTGCAACCGTCTAAACTTTCAGTTGGGACTATTGTCGGTCGACGTAACGTATCGCGACACGTGTATTTTGTATGATGCATTCAGACTAGGCGTAACATCAGCGGACATTGTTTGTGTGCAGGCCGTTCGTACTGGCTAGACGCGTAGGTACCTAATGTGTCAGGTCTAATTTGACCGAGTAGACGCAACCGATGTATGATATGTACCGACCCTAAAACTAATATATTTTCTTTCTACCCATGCTTCAGATAAATCTGAGAGCATCTGGGACAGGTTCACGCACGCGGACCCGACTGTGATCGCCGACCTCAGTAACGGGGATGTGGCCTGCGACTCCTATCGACTCTGGAGGAGGGACGTCGAGATGGCCGCAGAGTTGGGGCTGCACTTCTACAGGTAACCTACACTGCTGACAATAGATGCTGTTTTTATTATTATAGTACGTAAGTTATTAAGTTACTAAATAATAGAATATTATTTAATGTCTTAGAGATTTTATTTTTATTTCGACGGGAATCGAATCCGCGATCTTATTCTCGGTACAGGGGGAGCTCTGAGCCACGAAATCAAGTGACTCTATATTGCACATTGGCAACGAAACAGAGTCAATAAAACAGGCATAGTTTCATTGTCTCTGTTTAGTTGCCAAACAAGACGAACCTTGTAAAATAACGGGCAACAATAAAATATCCTGAATCGGATTTCCAGTACAAAAGATTTCAACGCGCTTCTTTGGCTACAAGAGGTGACCGAAGAAGTATTAAAGTTACTCTATTAACAGTATTATAATAATATTAATCTCATAGTAGGTTACTATAATTGTATTGTATTGGTAAGTAAAATGCACAGTTTATTTAAAATAATAATAATAATTGTTGGCTTCGGCCCCACGCAAGCCTTCCAAAGGACCGGGTCACTTTATGGCCCGAGCTCATGGTAAATGAGAGACATAATAATAATGGACAATTCACACAGCATTATCTAGCCCCATGGTAAGCAGAGCTTGTGTTATGGGTACTAGATAACTGATATACATTATACAATACATTACATAGATAAAACAAATTATTGTATAGCTTAATTCGCTATTGTATGTAAATGATGCGTCGCCGTGCGATGATTTTCTCTCTAACGCGGTGACTCACCAATTCCATACAATTCCAATCATATTCAGTTTCAAAAATTCTTTATTTAAACCATAAATAACATTGGTCTGGTACAATACTAGTGTAAATTTAATCCTAGAATGCACAAACATACACAAATAAAAAACGTTTCGGAGCTAGAGGTGCGCTTATCAAAACTTACATAGGAAATTTTACTTTTCGTGTTACATATCATAACTTTCCAATCAAACTTTTGAAACTATCATGGTTATTAATACAATAAAGTCATTTAAAACGGGATATTTACCATGATTTGATTTTTGAGTTATCCAATATTTCGGCACAGTTGCATGCGCCATGATCACGGAGTTACTCCGTGATCATGGCGCATGCATCACGGAGTTACTATTGGATAACTCAAAAATCAAATCATGGTAAATATCCCGTTTTAAATGACTTTAGTACTTTCCAATCAACTCATATTTATGTACCGAAACAGTATCTGTAGCAAATTTATGATAGTTCTCAATAAAACTTATATAGGCCGATCGTAAAACACCCATTTCCTTTTAGAATCTCCATCTCCTGGACGCGTCTCCTGCCGTCAGGGTATAGCAACAAGATCAGCGCTGATGGCGCCAAGTACTACAGCGACCTGATCGACGCTCTGCTGGAGAAGGGCATCGAGCCTGTCGTCACTATCTACCACTTCGACCTGCCGCAGAATCTCCAGGAGCTTGGTAAGGGTCTCGGTATTTATAGACATGGGCGTACCCAGGGGGGGGGCAGGGGGAGGCAGCTGCCCAAAACCAAGTAATTAAAAAGCCCAAAATCTCGCAGGAGATGTATGAACTCGCCTAATTACATTACGAAAACAGCCCTAGAAATTTTACTGGCAATGCCTTATTCCACGGCTACAATTGAAAGATCATTCAGTACACTCAGACGCGTGAAAACGTCGCTGAGATCAACAATGATTGAAGACAGGTTAAATGGACTTTGTTTGCTCAGTGTACATAAAAAACTTGTAAACAGTATGGGCGATTCCTTCACGGAAGACGTTATAAACCGTTTTTCAGAAGATCCTCGAAAATTACTTTTAAAGTAGAAACGATTTAAATAAAATAAAAATGCATGCATAGTCAAATTAACTTTTTTTTATTTAACTACCTATAAAGGATCATTTGCGGCTGTTCGCTCTACACCTTACACTTCATATACCTAATGTTTCATGTAGCTGTGTTTGTTTAGTGTGTCTGAAAAAAATACGCGGACGATCCGACCTAAAAAATCTGACTTGCCCCCCCCCCTAGGCCAGAAGCTGGGTACGCCCATGTTTATAGAAGAGACAACAAACTAGTAACAAACGGTAGTCAAGGGGCTAAAACTATTTCAGACTAACAGAATAACTATAATAGTACCTAGTTCTACTTTTACTGCACTGCTACCTAATCTGCTGGTAATCTATGTATCAAATGGTTTATAAGCCTTCCTCGTGAACTATTCTTTATATTAAAAACCACCGCATCAAAATCCGTTGCGTAGTTTTAAAGATCTACGTATTTATAGGTATAGGTACAGACAGAAAGTGGGAAGCGATTTTATTTATTTATTTATTGAGATAATAACATCATAACAGGTTTTTTTATTAAGCCCTAAGGCGATGTTATAACTACTTAAACTAAAAATTACATATTTTTGTACATACACACAATACTAAATAATTTATAATTCTGTTTCAATAACATTTTGTGCCTTTTTCATAGCTTTCGGCAGGTTTTCGTAAAATATGTCTACGCTGTTTTTGGACAGAACATTGAGTAAATATATAGATAGATAGATATATTTATTTATTGATACAAATTTGTTACATTTTGTTTATAGTATCTTAAATCCTAACATAGGTTTATCTAGACACTAGAGTTCTCTAAACAATAATAAGGTTAAAAATTAAAATTAAAGTAATTAGCGCGGTAGGCAGTCACGCAACAAGCACAGTGACTTCGCTGTCCGCTGCATGGCTTGGCAGCCGCACTCAGGCGATCCACCAATCACGAGCGAGCAGCGACTCCACTGCGCCTGAGTTCAGTTACAGGATGCTCCTTGATGGTTAAATATAGGTTTAAGTAAAGATATGCCAGCTTGAATTATGAAATTAATATTAATAGCGAGTGACATAGGGGCAAACTTAAGTAGGTTGGTCCTACAAGTGGGCACCTCCAGCATGGCGGGGCGGCGGCGCGCGCCCAAGTAGTCGTTGGGCACATTGTTTTATACTATGTAGTGATAGTTGTTCTATGCTGTAAGTGAACAACAACCATATCTAGAAAAAAAAATATGCAAGCGTTGTTCTCTTATAAGACATAAACTAAAAGTCTCTTACTCTAAAAGTTCTGTGTTCCAGTTTTGTAGTGTTTGCGGTCTCCTGCGACGCTTGTCCAATTATGTGTTTTCTGGTTACTAAAAAACTTTTTCTACCTTCCAGGAGGCTGGACAAATCCCCTAGTGTCCGAATGGTTCGCCTCCTACGCTCGCGTAGTCTTCACCCTCTACTCAGACCGCGTGAAGACCTGGATCACCATCAACGAGCCCAGCATCCTCTGCGACCTGACCTACTCCACCGGCCTGCTGGCGCCAGGGTTGATAGACACACAGCACGGCGTGTTCCTGTGCAGCAAGCATGTGCTGATGGCGCATGCAAAGGCTTGGAGGGTGTATGATGAGCAGTTCAAGCCGTTGTATCATGGTTAGTCTCATCATCAACCTATAGTAGTCCACTGCTGGATTTAGGTCTCCCCCAATGAGCGCCATAGCGCCCTGTCTTTAGCTTGCCGCATCCAGCATATGCCTGCAGTCTTTAAGGCGTAAACCCACCTGGCCGGAGGGTGTCCTACGCAACGTTTTCCGAGTCGCGGTCTCCACTCAAGAACTCGTTTTACCCAGCAGTTGTCGGTTCTTCGCGATATATACCTTGGAGGATGGAACGTTGAAAGTGAAGTTCTTACACAGCCAACTTTAGAGCATTTTGTGACAACGGTTTTGCAGACAGTTATAATCCTACAGGATGTCCTTGAATAACTGCAATGCTCAAAACAAGTTAAATTAGATTAATAAATATTATCGACGAATATGGTTTTAGAAGTGGCCAGAACCTCTTCCTCATTAAATGGCAGCCATTTGAAATGTTGCATATCAAAAAGATTATGCGGCCACTTTTTTTAACATATTCGTCGATTGTTTGTTGTTTCAACTGTTTTTGGGATGATTGCAGTAGATATCATTTCAGTTGCATTCGGGGTACCAATTTATAAGACACTTATAAATAAATACAGGGTATATATAGCGCCTTTTGGCTTCGTCAAATGGTTCATAAAACTTTCTCTTGAATCACTCTCAATTCAAAAAACTGCATAAAAATCCGTTGCGTAGTTTTAAAGATCTAAGGATACATAGGGACAGACAGACAGCGGGAAGCGATTTTGTTTATACTATGTAGTGATGAGACTTCCGTGGCGACCTCTGCCCCGGGAACTCCTAGAGTCGCCCGAAGCCATCACCCAGGATGATCAGAACAGCCAACAGGCTAATGAACAGCTCTTGAGAAGCCTGCAAGGCTCTAATAGCGACAGCACATGACTTGAGGAAAGCTTTCCTCGACGTCGAAACCGGAAGAAAAAACTTTAGTTCGATTCCTGCCCGCATTCAACAACGTAGACAACGTTGAGTCGAATGTTGATGACCACCTGATGATGAGTAATGAGACATAAATATGTTTTTGTTTGTTTATTGCAGGAAAGGTTTCCATATCTGACAACATAGTGTGGTACTCGCCTTACTCTAGCAAGGAATACTCGCTCACTAAGCTGGCACTTGACTTTACCGTAAGCATTGATCACTTTTTGAAATATAATGAATAATAAATAAGACTAACGGGTGACACTTCAGACTACAGAAGTCTTATTTATCTTATTCTAGGCAAAAGTCATTTATAACGGGATATTCACCATGATTTGAGTTTTGGTTTGAAAATTATCGCTACCCGCAAAAAATCCTAAAATACAGGAAAAAGTGTTTAAATGTGTGTGTTTGGCTTTCCTCAATAATAAAAGGATTAGAAAGCAAATTGGAACCAGGAAATTAAATAGTATACTTACACAAAAAATACGATTTCGACGGGACTCGAACCCGCGAAATTTACTTTTTTAATTTACGTCGACTTTTATTAATTCGTATGTATATTTTTATAGATTACGAATCTGAAAAAGGATGAGTTAATAATTAGTTTCTTTGTTCCAAATTGTTTTTCTAGTAATTTTCTTTGTTACAGGTAGGTCGCTTCACCCACCCCATCTACTCCAAAACCGGCGGCTGGCCTCCGACGATGGTGAAGCTAATGAAGGAAGTCAGTGCCAAAGAGGGATACGACTTCTCCAGGCTACCGACCTTCACTAATGAAGAAGTTGAACTTGTTAAAGGTTCGTTTCAAGAACGCAATTTTTGAAGGAGGAGGTTGAACTTGTTAAAGGTTCATTTCAAGAATGCATTTTTTGAAGGAGGTTGAACTTATTGACGATTCGTTTCAAGAATGCATTTTTTTATAATATATATTTATTTTTAAGTACCCCTTATCGTAACTTACTCCCTCGATTTGTTCGAAATCTACAGTTAGGTACCTATTTTTTAATTGTTGGGTACCATATGTAAGATATGTGATATAGATACGGTACCATTGCCTTATGTCTATTTATTTTTAGGAACCTACGACTATTTCGCTCTGAACTACTATACATGCCGCCTAGTGCGACGCGCGAGGCCAGGCGAGCGAGTGGAGGCCTTCTTCATGGCGGGGATCCCCGAGCTGCGCGCTGTGATGGAGCCCGAGCCCGGCATGCCGAGAGCCAAGTCAGAGTTTGTGGTGGTGAGTGGCTCTAGACACTAGCTACTGCCCGCAGTCTTGCTCAGAGCGAGTGGAGGCCTTCTGCATAGCTACTGTCCGTGGTGGAAACCGAGGACATTGTAGCGGTTGCAGGGAGTCTGTAGTGTAGGTACATACCTAATGTACCACGTCACTTGACCTACTTTAGAGACAAGGAAAAATAGAATTATATTTTATTAAATGTCAAACATATCGGATTACTTACCGAGAATCTTGAGATAAGAAAATAGAATATCATTTTATGTTACAAAAAAAAGAATTAATAAATTCAAATTAGAGGTAAATCTATAGTATAAAAAGACATGTTTTAACTCAATAAATATTCAGTATTCAACCTATTACAGTCGTATTAATTACTCCTCCTGCTAGCAACATTACAAGTCGATGGAAGGAGGCGGCTTAGGACCGCTATATTCGTGGAGTCTTTTATAGCTGGCCTATGTTCTTCAGGCGTACGGCTGGATGATGAACAGTAATCTGTTTACGCTTGTACGCTTGTGTAACATTCCTCACGTACAGTAACGCATTGTTTGCTGGCTTATCTCTCGACCCTTTCTATGATACATTTCGAAGAATGCTCCCAGGAACTACATGACCTGATAACACTATCCTACACCAGGACAAGCAGACGAACAACAAATAATAATAACGTACGGCGCATTACCAAAATTCCCCTACTTGGTGGAAACCGTCCAATCGCAGCTTTCATTGCTATCAAGAATCAAGAATTTCATGGACATCCCAAGAAGGAAGGAGTCGCAATTAATTATTTTACATTAATCATACAAGCTTGACGAGTAACACTATCTGAACTCATTAACATTGTTTTTTTTTTTATATTTTCCAGCTGTGCCCCAAAGGTCTCCGTGCCCTCATGTCCTGGCTGAAGGACCAGTACGGAAACCTTCAGATCCTTATCACCGAGAGCGGGTTCTCCACGGGTGGGATGGAGCTGAGAGACGGAGACAGGATTGACTTCATCAGGGACCATTTGGAACAGGTACAGACTACGGATATTCTATTTCATGAAGGTTTCACGGCTTGTGCTGACATTTTCCGTTTTCCGTCGTTCTGACGACCTCAGTGGCGCGGTGGGCGCAGGTCCTCCTGCGACGCAGTAGGTCGCGGGTTCGATTCCCGCCTTGGGACAATTTTGTGTACGATCTGCAGATATTTGTTTCCGGGTTTTCTGGTTGTTATACGATTCTGCATTCAGGGTAAAAAATAAACCTTTACGAACAAAAGGTTGATAAAACTATCATCTTGGTTATCTTATTTTTTCAGGTGCTTTTATCAATAAAGCAGGACGGAGTCAACGTCACCGGATACTCCTACTGGTCGATGATGGACAACTTCGAGTGGGCTGAAGGCTACGGGTAACCAAAAAATATATAATTATTCGACGATCTCAGTGGCGTGGTGGTGGAAGGCCCGCCTGTGACGCAGGAGGTTGAGGGTTCGATTCCCGCCTCGCGACACATGTTTGTACGATCTGCAGATATTTGGTTCGGGTGTTCTGGTCGTTTTCTATGTATAATAAAAAAATCTATCTGTGTTATCTATTATTAGTATTATGTAATATTATTTGCCTGCATTAGGGAGGACGATCAGCGGGAAAAATTAAGGTAAATTTTAGTAAGGATGATTGGAGATATAAAAATTGTTTTCATATAATTACAGTACGAAATTTGGCCTGTATCAAGTGGACTTCTCGTCTGCCCAACGAGAGCGCTCCCCGCGCGCCTCCGCCGCCTTCTACAGCCAAATCATCCGGAGTCGCGCAATGCGCGTCACATCGTCAAATAGCAAATATTTCTATAATAATAAATGATAGGGAAGACTCCACCGAATTTCGGCCATAGGAGATAATAAATCATTGGCCATCTGCGGTGCGCAGGACCTATCAAACCTACCTACCTACAAAACTGTGACACTCTATTCTCTTTATTTATTTATATAAAACAATATCCACAGACCTTAAGAACTAAAATTTACATAAATACAATTAATATAATTCAATCTTGTTAAAAAATATTAAAAACCGTTTCAAAAATGGCTACATTAAACTCGTTTTGAATTTTAACATTGACGTGACGTCTGAGCTGTAATCATAAATAAATCGCTTCGCCTTTTCAACTTCAACTTCTTCCTAGATGGCTCTGCGTCTGGATTGACGCAATTCTGCCAATGTCCGTCTCATGATAGCATCGCAAGCTTTCATTATGGGTAACACAACACACTTGTATAGAAATAATATTTACAATAAAGAAAAACATTAACTGTGAATCAACAAAATGTACCTACCACAAAACTACGAACTAAAAACTGCAATCATGGTATCGTCTCGAAATTACACTTTTTCGTATTTGATGAAGTTGGCAATTTTGTCTGGTTGGACACTTTTTTGTGTCAAGTAATGGAAAATAGTTGTAAAATAAATATTAGTTATAAAATTATGAAGATTGTTTGATATTTTCACCAGAGCCTAGTTTGCTCGCTGCTAGTTCGTTACCTACCTAGGAGGTACCACGTGCAGGTTAGGTTGGCTTGGGAGACGAGATGTTGGAGTCCCCCTTAAACCACATTTTGTCACCAAAAGAGAAACTACACATGGAGGGACGCGTGTCAAGTGTCAAGTTGACACCAATCTCTTTGAAATCAATCTCTCCATACAAATAGCACCTCACGTACTATCTAGACTTGCAGAATTCGGTCCTTATCTGTGGCTAAGTAGAATTATTGTGTTAAAATGAACATGGGTATATTATCATATTAGACAATGTCTAATAATGGCATTATCATGGGAAAACAATAATGGTACTACATTTGTACCATTATTGTTTTCACATTATTAAAAATTCAATTAAACCATGTGTTTTTTTATATGTTGTCATATTTTGGAGCAAACAAAACAAGAGAACATACATTGTCGTCTTGTCCGTTGTTGGTGAGATGGTGGCGTGGCTAGGAAGAAAAGAATGATACCTACATTCTTTCTACTTAAAGAATGTATCTACATTCTTCTGACAGACAGAAGGAAGCGACTTTATTTTATATTATGTAGTGATAATTTTCAATGTCAGCTGTCCAAATGACACACAATATCAAAACTGTCACAAAAAGCCAAAAATAACGCGTTTACTTAAAACCTCTCCTTTTTATTCCCAAATATTTAACAATACGTGCCCCATCACTCAGTCCCATCAGATATCACCGTTCTTCAGTAGTCACCCCTACATAGCTAGCCTTCCCCTGCACTGTCATCCTTCTCCTCCGGAGCTGGTAGACCACCAGACAGACCAGAGCGACCAACACCAGTGCTCCCACACCGGTGTATATGTAGATGTAGTCAGTTGTGGGTGCGGTAGTTGCGTGCCTGGGGAGGAAAGATAAGATAAGTGATAAGGTATGGTAGCCTACCATACTAACTAGGCTCGGCGACAGGCGGGCATCGGACGCTCCGCGCTAATCACACAGGATGGATATAGCATAGGTAAGTAAGATAGATTTTATTTGAGCGCGTAGTAATACCGCCTGCGTCCACTATAACTACAGCAACTGGATTGCTGACTCTATACGAGTTCGACGTTCGAGTTGCGAGTAAAGACTTGTCCAGCAGTGGACTAGACTCATACTTACACAGTGACGTAGTCATCGACAGGCACGTTCAGAGAACCGTTCGCGATGACGCGGCTGTAGTAGCGGGCGGAGGTGACAAGTCCACCTCGTAGAGACATGTCCAGCAGTGGACTAGATTCATACTTACACAGTGACGTAGTCATCGACAGGCACGTTCAGAGAACCGTTCGCGATGATGCGGCTGTAGTAGCGGGCGGAGGTGACAAGTCCACCTCGTAGAGACATGTCCAGCAGTGGACTAGATTCATACTTACACAGTGACGTAGTCATCGACAGGCACGTTCAGAGAACCGTTCGCGATGACGCGGCTATAGTAGCGGGCGGAGGAGCGGGGGGCGCGCACTCGAGCGGGCGATGACAAGTCCACCTCGTAGAGACCGAACTTGATGCTGTAAAGGAAATATCGACTTTATATTCTAGAGCAGACGTAGTAGCAGTATATTGGCAGTAAATGTCGTGGGTCGCTGCAGGAAGCCTCCTCTAGAAAATAGCCCTTTGATCGACACTAAAGCAACTTTTGCTAAGCAACACGTATTCAGGTATAGTTGGCGACAAACTTCTTGTCCGGTGATGGACAGTTAGCGTGGGAAGTTTGCGTAGGTACACTCACGCTTATAATTCATATTGCCGTCCAAAACGCAGCAGGTGAAAGAAAAGAGCATAGCTCTGAGAATTAGCAAGCTGAAGTGGCAGTGAGCCGGCGGCCATATCTCGCGAAGAACCGACGACGGCCGCTGGGGCAAACGTGTTCTTGAGTGGAGACCGCGACTCGGTGAACTTAGTGTAGGACGCCCACCGACCAGGTAGGATGACGACCTGCGAAAGACTGCAGGTAGATGCTGGATGAGTTAAGCTGAAGACAGGGCGCTATGGCGCTCATTGGGGGAGGTCTATGTCCAGCAGTGGACTAATATAGGCTGATGATGATGATGATGAAATAAAAGAGCTAGGTATTACTATTGACCCCCCCCCCCCCCTCACCTAAATCCCTCCCCCCACTCTAGGGTGTCCATGAGGCACCAGGCGGTGTAAGCGGTCACATTGACGCCGTCATCTCTTATAGACAGCAAGACCTGGAACCAAACATCATTCATATCACATCATCACACTAATAAAACTTCAAGGAAGACACTAATCTGAAAGATATCATCATCAACCTATGGTAAAAAAAGTAAAAAAAAGGCTTTATTTGAAACATACGCGTTGCGAATAGTAGTCCAATGCATAGGCCTCCCCTAATGAGCGCCATAGCACCCTGTCTTCAGCTTGACGCATCCAGCATCTGCCTGCAGTCTTTCGCAAGTCGTCATCGCACTACGTTTGCCGAGGTGCGGTTACCCCTATGGTGTTTTCTATATCAAAAGTTTTAGTGTGTTATATAATAAAAAATCAATATAACAATAAAAAACTTATAGAACTTAACGGCATCAAGTGTAACATTATGTACCTACGGTGGAAATAAATAAACAAACAATAAATAAATGCTTAACCTGAAAAATGAAAAGACTTTTTCGTGCATAAAGATACACTACTCTACGTTCATCGCAAGATGTTTCTGAAACAACTATCCACCTGAGCGAAGCCTAGGACAGAAACTAGTAATAAATAAATAATGCTGGACTGATATACTTAATAATAGGCGAGAACCAGATAATTTGATTGAATCATAGATAGTAGATGGATTGTCAACCATGTTCGGACGGACTGTCAACTTCAACTTCTTAATAAATGGCTCTGCGTCTGGATTGACGTAATTCTGCCAGTGTCCGTCTCATGATAGTATCGCAAGCTTTCTGTAAGGGTAACTCTCTTGTATGGTTAAAAAATAGAAATAATATTTACAATAAAGAAAAACATCAACTGTGAATCAACAAAATTAACTACTACAAAGCTACAAACAAGAAACTAAGAAAAAACAGTGCTAGGACGGACTGTCAATGTCTGTCTGTTGCTAACCACAGACTAGTAATGTGACGTCATCCATAGGTTCAGCCTGATAACCAGCGTCGTTATACAGTCCTCGGGCGGTAGCGACATTAATCTGAGGCTGGACCTAATTAGCGCGCACTGAGGACAGGCTACGTTCTTTATACTTATCTTCTATTGTTTATCTTTTAGTTTTAGTGTTATATCTTATTTAGCTTAATGTGTTTTTTTTTTAAATATATTATTATGCTTGTCTTGTTTGTGTGTGCCAATAAAAATTTTCTATTATATTCTAATAGCCATACTACATAAGTGAAGTCCTGGTAGACCTAGTAAAGTCCGTGGGACTTCATCATATCAACCATACCTGCTCTAAATAATCCCTGAAGAACAGAACCCTGTTCCTATCATCGAGTCCCTCCGCGTTGCTGACTCCGTTCTCTATGATCACGAAGCTCTGGTCTCCGTATTCGTTCCTCAGCCAGCTCAGCTGCTTCCTGAGGCCTTCTGGGTGTTTCTGGAACCATTATTTACATGTGCATTATCTACCTTTATCCGTTGGGATAGACGAACCGACGCGGGAAGAGGTCAGGTTCAGGATCAAGAGCTTAATGTAGGTATGACACGAATATCAGCCCTGACTCTGGGCTGATATTCACTAATACAACGGGTATTTATCGCGTTTATTTACCTATTTTTCCCGACGTTTCAACCGTTTACACACTGTCGTGGTCACGGTATGACTGGAGTACTGGAGTTACCGCCTCAGCGAAGCGGGGGCTAGTTTATTTGAAGCTACCCTCACTTTCGATACAAAGATAGGCATGTCCATCTGCACACTCGGACGACACACAACACTAACCAGTGTCCGTGTCCGCGGCGCCCTGAGAGACCGGTCTACGACGAGCACACTTGGCTATAACTGGATTCTAAAAATAGGTCAATAAACTCGATAAATAACCATTGTATTAGTACTTACAATTAGGTAAGTGTTTAGATCGCGTAGGTTTAAAAATATTTATTGTATATTTTGCTAGAAAAATCCCAAAAGCAAGACTTTTGTGGCCCAACGCGGGATTCAAATCTAGGATCTCACTATCTGCGGTCACGATACCATTATACCAACAAAGCAGGCAGCAAAGTACCTTATCTTAACGCTCGATACCGATTCAAAGTTCGGAAACAAACAATCAATGCCAATGACAAGGTTGCCCAGGCACTGTAGCGTCAGGCATGTTTGCTGATGCACACACTAAGGACTTCTACGCTGTAATTTGTCACAAAATAACATCCGTCAGACACAGGATGCTGGGCAGCACCAATAGCTTGCTAAAGGTTCTGGTGAACAGACACTGCAGTAGCCTGCAAAGGCACTGGATGTCAAGTCTAATGAACCCTTATGCTAAACAAATTTATTATATAAATTAAATTGTAAGTTTTCATGTGAAAAATGTAATTTGACCGTGATGTAATTTTTAACTACCTAAACTAAACATAATGTAATTGTCTGAATCGATAACAAAATTTTTTTTTAATTTTAATTACTATTACTTACAGGGTGAAAGTAAAAGCCCGTGGTCTCCCACGCCGGATCGATGCTGAACTTGGCTCCCAGATGCGGTGCATCCATCGGGAACGGCTTCAGGACCTCGCTGGCATTGGCTCTCCGGACCACGCGGCTGGTGTAGTGGTTCAGACCGAAGAAGTCGTACGTCCCTGAAAGAATAATAATACCAGTGGCGTAACTATACCGTGAAAAACTATACGTGAAACTCTGCCAAAATATTGAAAGACTCAAAAATCTAAGCATGGTAAATATCCATGGTTAGATTTTTAAGATGTTTTTGATGTAATTTTCTTTTATTTATCATTCTCTCGCTTTTTTCCAATCTACCAAAGGAGCAGCGTCTACACTAGCTTTAATTCTAAGCGATATCCACCAGTGCGTGGAATTATGGCAAAACCATCTTGTTTGGGAGAGACACCGTCCACTGGTGGACCTAATATTAATTTACTGATGAGGAAATCAACAATATGATAAATATTTAAAATTTAAATTAAAAAACACGCCATTTTGTGGCGCCGGCCATCTTATACCGATTTTCATCAAACATAGCTAAGACCACTTCTGACTAATTCACCTTTCAAACAAATAAAAAACTGAATCAAAATTGGTTCATCCGTTCGGGAGCTACAATCACAGACGCAGTACACGTCTAACTTATAACATAACACCCCGTCGCTTTTTTTAATTCAGTAGTTACCGGCCGCTTGGCGAGGCCGGTTGGCGTGGCCGGTTGGCTTGGTCGTGTCGTGGCCATGTTGTGGCCGCTCATTATGCATCTGTATCTTTGTTTGTTCTTTACTTTTTTTCTGTCTTGATGTGCAGCATATAGGTACCTACACTAAAGTCATTCAAAACGAGATATTTACCATGATTTAATCTTTGAGTTTTTTTCTTTAATGTTAATACCATGATTAGTATTTCATATTTATTTTATTTCTATTTATTTGGAAGACAGACATATACATTATAAAGAGTTACAATAAGGAATGCTTTATTGCATCATTGTGTATTTCTAGGTGGTATAAGAAACACAATGGTACCTACCCAAGCAGGGCGTTGCAATATGTATACTGAGAAAAACATACATATATTTTTTTTTTTTTAAATTAAGTTAATTAGGACACAATGTTTAGTACTATGTTAAACCTGTATTGTGAGAGGCTGGAGCTTTCTATAGGTTTTAGAAAAAACCCGTACTACAAGTCTCCAGTGACGGACTCCACGGATTAAATTAAGATACAAAGTTAGTACAGAATAGTAGTAGTATTATACAAGTTGAGTCTTTATCTGATCTATATTATAAATAATTGATAATTGTAAAAAATAAAGCATATTTGTATTGTATTCTTTTATAATTAAAAATTACCTTTGATCAACTCTATTTCCTTCTTTGATAGCACGGGTAGTACAGATCTTGGGTAACCAAGCTTGTTGCTGTATTCTTGGAACCGCTTCTCGACGGATGGCGGCCAACCGCCTTCTGCTGAGTAGATCGGATGAGAATACACTCCTACCTGAAAGAGAAGAAAGAAAATAGAAAATATTAACTTGCGTTTCATATAAAATAATACAAATTAAGAACCAATATAAAGCTAAAGATAACAAATTAGGAACTTGAGTGGAAACCACGACTCAATAAACGTGGTTTAGGACGCCCTCCGACCAGGTGGGATGACGACCTGCTAAAGACTGCAGGTAGATGCTGGATGCGTCAAGCCGGAGACAGGGTGCTATGGCGCTCATTGGGGGAGGCCTATGTCCAGCAGTGGACTAATATAGGCTGGTGATGATGATGATGATGAAGACGGTGGAAATAAATAAACAACAACAGACAGAATTATACCTTATGTCAGAGGAAAATAGGCATCCGTTTTAATGACAGGGAAGTTTATAGACGCAGTTTTGGATCACAAAGAGTCATTACTATTAATATTTAATATTAATATTTTTTTATATTTTTTTTTAATATTTAATATTTTGCTGGACAATTCACACAGCATTATCTAGCCCCATGGTAAGCAGAGCTTGTGTTATGGGTACTAGATAACTGATATACATAATACAATATATTACATAGATATATATTTTTTATCATACATAGAAAACGACCAGAACACCCGAAACAAATATCTGCAGATCGTACACACATTTGTTCCGAGGCGGGAATCGAACCCGCAACCTCCTGCGTCGCAGGCGGACCTTCGCCCACCGCGCCACATCGGTTGTCAATGCTATGACTCAATCAATAAATTTATTTCCGGCCCTGGTGGGGGCACAGAGAGGGGCCTCGAGGCTTGGCATCATTACCCCGGCGTCAACTCGAGGGGTGACGACCCCTCGGTCCTTGGGTTTTGTGGGAATATCTTTTTTCCCCCTTCTCTATGTTTTTTTTTTTGGCTGCATTTGGTTTGTATATTTTTTCTGTTTTTTTTTTTATTTATTTATATTTATTTATTTTTATTTATTTATTTATACTTCTTGCACGAAAATAAAATAACACAAAACTTATTCTAGAAAATTTACACAAAGGCGAACTTAACCCTAAAAAGAGTTCTCTTCCAGCAAACCTTTTTTTTTGTGTTTTTTACAGTCAGAATGTGATACAGTCATATTACTATGACTGTATCACCTATCTCTGTTCATCGGAAAATAGAGTGAAATAGAAAAAGCGATAATTTTATTAATAACAGCATAAATTGTTTTAAAAAACTTAAAACTTCAAAACGTAAAAAAAATGGTAAAGTTTCCTCTAAATCTTAATTTTTACAGAGATATCTCTACGGGAAAACCAGTTTTATTTGCTAGTTATTTAATATTATTGTAATTAAATTTCTTCTACGTGTTCCCTAATGAATACTTTAGACAATTATGGTTTTAGTTTTTTGAGAAACAGTATTATTTTAGAGCAATAACAAATTTAAAAATAAAAAGCAGTGATATTGCGCACGGGCCGATCATTCTGCCGCTCTTGCCTCCCTTTCTCGCCTTCCCCGCGCGGCGTTCGTTCGTCCTTGTCTCGAAAAGACGAACTCATTTCGCCTTAAAAATGTGTCTCGTCTTTCGGAGTCCTATTATCCACTGATAGGCTAAGTGAGTGGTTTGTTTTTATTGGATAAGGGAATTAAATAGGTATAATAATATAGGTTCCTTTTATGACCTGATATAAAGTATTGTTATTTTTTTGATAAAGGTAGGTAGGCCTTGATAATGATTATATGATAAAGATAAAAAAATCATAATAATAATAATGTTGGACAGTCCACACCATCTAGCCCCAAGCTAAGCAGAGTTTATGTTATGGGTACTAGATGACTGATATATATAATACAAAACATTACCTACATAGATATTTTTTATATACAAATATAACGACCAGAACAAATATCAGCAGATTGTACACACAATAATAATTGTCCCGAGGCAGGAATCGAACCCGTAACCTCCAGCGTCGCATGCGGGCCTTCACTCACCGCGCCACAGCGGTCGTCGAATGTGGTTATTACAGTTTTCCCCCTGAAATTCCCCTAAGGAGAAAAACTGGAATTATTATATTCCCCACTCCAATTTCCCTCCTTGAAAATCCTCCCAAAGGGGAAAACGGGAATGAAAATATTTTCCATTCCAGTTTTCCCCCTCAGACATATTTAGTTTAGTAATCATACCTGGGTATCACCAATGAGATATTACATTATATCACTGCCTTCAGATATTACGTAAGCAGATAAAACTATTCTAACCTTAGTAACGCATAGACTACCATACATACACACTACGGCTTTTACCTCTTGTGGCGTGGTGGGTAAAGGCCCGCCTGCGACGTACGAGGTTGCGGGTTCGATTCCCGCCTCGGAACAATTGTGTGTAAAGGTAGCACTTCACATGGCTATTTGTGTTCGCTATTGGGTGTTTGTTGTATTTGGCAAAATATATGACGTTCAGACGAAAATGCAAAAGGAAGCAAATACGACCATCCACACATGGCACACAAATAACGAACACACAAACATTTGGCAGCAGACTGAGCAGAGGTGCCAATACGGCCATTGTTTGGACGGCTTATTGCGTATTTGCCTATTTGACTGCTTTGATGTGGCTCGAGAAACCGACAAGCGCACGGTAACGCGTATTTGGTATTGGCCTTATTTGTCAAATAGGCAAATAAGCCGAACACTTTGTCAAATAAACTGTCCATACATGGTAATTGTTTGCCAAATATGCCAAATACACAAATACAAATAGCCATGTGAAGTGCCACCATAAGATCTGCAGATATTTGTTGCGGGTATTCTGTTCGTTTTCTACGTATAATAAAAAATATCTATCTATGTAATGTATTGTATTATGTATATCAGTCACCTAGTACCCATACCTAACACAAGCTCTGCTTGGGGCTGGATGATGCTTGTGGATTGTCCAGCATTATTTATTTTAAAAGAACTTACAAGATACTGCTGTGCCAACTCCGCTATATCCTGATCTCCATCGGAAGCTGGTTGGAACCACATGGCGAAGTTGGTTATTGAAACTCGACCTGCAAAACAAATTCAGAATTTCCTAGAATGCCTTTACTAGTGGACAAAAAAATTTAGAGAAGAGAAAATCAATGAACACTTTATTTCTAACTAGCGACCCGTCGCGACTTCGCATGGGTGCAAATACCTGTAATATACATACATATATCTATCACCCACGGTTAAACCCGCGTGGTGATAGATATTTTGGATATTATTCAATATATCTTTATAAATTGTAGCTTATGCGTTATTATGATGTATAAGCTATATTATTGTAAAGTTTCATTAAAATCCATTCAGTAGTTTTTACGTGCAAGGGTAACAAACATCCATCCATAATATATTTAATCTTATATATTTAATATAATTTAATCGCGTCTATAATATTAGTACGATGCGTTATCGTACTAATATTATAGACGCGAAAGTTTTTCCTTTTGAATCACTATTTTAAAAAACCGCATAAAAATCCGTTGCGTAGTTTTAAAGATCTAAGCATATATACGGACAGACAGACAGCAGAAAGCGACGTTTTTTTATACTAAGTAGTGTTAATAAAGTTTTTCTTCTATCTTTACCCACTTACCATCATATTTAGACCTGAACTCTTCATCATACACTTAAGCATACGCCAGTAAAGCGTGCTTACTGCACAGCATACTACCGCTGTCAGGGTTGACAGCTCCCGGAACCATGTTTCATAGCGACCACTTTTCAGATAACTTAGCCTAGATTCGTAGACCGCTACGTCTTTGGGGCCGTTCAAGTATTACGTAAGCACTATGGGGGGTGGGGGGTCTTTGTTTTGCTTATTTTGGATGACATGGGGGTAGGGGAGTCTAGATGATGATTACGTCATCGGTATTTATTTACTTTTTTACACGAATGGCAACCCTCACATTGTCTATGCTTGAAAACGGAACGCATTTTCGGGGATTCCCGCAAATAATGCATACGTTTAGGCACTCGCTTCAGAACCGATTAGGGGAATTCTTATTTTTAAAATTATAATTATAACATTGTAATTATAATATAAGAAAATACATTTATAATTGAAAAATGTTTACGTAAGCATGGGAGGAGGGGGTAAGAGCTTTGCTTACTTTTGCTGACAAGGGGGATGGGGGGTAAATAATTGTAATAAATCTGCTTACGTAATATTTGAACGGCCCCTTTTTCCTTTTTCCCAAAACAAAAGACGACTCTGAATAACTAATCGGGCGTATATATATGTATATATGAGTAGTAATGTAATAGTAATTATGGAGCCTAGCTATAGGTGCCTGTAACTCTGCACTCTAACAGTACAGACTCTCGAGAGAGCTCCATAGCTACAGACATACCCACTCACCATGATATTTAGGCCTGAACTCTTCATCATACACTCTCCAAGCCTTAGCATGCGCCAGTAAAGCGTGCTTACTGCACAGCATACTACCGATGTCAGGGTTGATAACTCCCGGAGCCATGATTCCCAGCTGATACGACATGTAGCAGAACACAGCTGGTTCATTCAGGGTGATCCAGGTCTTCACACGGTCTGCGTAGAGGCTGAAGACTGTTCTGGCGTAGCTGGCGAACCAGTCGGCTACCATTGGGTTCGTCCAACCACCTGGATTTCAAAATAATAAGTAATTACTAGACAATTCACACAGCATTATCTAGCCCCATGGTAAGCAGACCTTATCAATCAATAGATTTCTTTCAGGCCCTGGTGGGGGCACAGAGAGGGGCCTCGAGGCTTGGCCTCATTACCCCGGTGGGTACTAGATAACTGATATACATTATACAATGCATTACATAGACAGATATTTTTTTATGATACATACATAGAAAACGACCAGAACACCCGGAAAAAATATCTGCAGATCGTACACACAAATGTTCCCAGGCGGGAATTGAACCCGCAACCTTCTGCGTCGCAGGCGGACCTTCGCCCACTGCGCCACAGAGATCGTCAGCTTGAAATAAATTTTAGGGATTGTTATTTTTCTTGGACTAGATTGTACCGTACCGAGACAATAATTCCTAGTGTATGTTTAGTTATCGATCATCGATCTCAACTTTTTATCGTTTTACTAACTTTATTAAACGACATTTTTTTTATTCTCAAAAAAGACACAGTCACTTAAATGAGAATGGTTATTTAGCTTAGTGTAAACAATTTGTATAAGTAAATATAAGTTGTTCGATCTATAGGTAGGTTATTATATAATAGTTTGACCGAAACCACTGTACCGCTCCTTAGGAAAGTGCGGCGAGGTGGGGGGCGAGGAAAAAAGAGCGAGAGTACGCATTGACGGCAGACTGATGGATCGGAGCGGCCGATATTTCCCCCCCATCTCGCCGCTCGCATACCTCAGGCGCGGTACAGCGGTTTCGGTCAAACTATAGTATTACATATTGCACAAAATAATTTAAAAGATATGTAGGTTAGAACAAATAGGAAAAAGATTACACATTACAACCCACCGAGGTCTTGCAATTTCTGCGGCAGGTCCCAGTGGTAGAGGGTGACGACAGGTTCGATGCCCTTCTCCAGCAGAGCATCAATGAGGTCGCTGTAGTGTTGGGCGGCCTCCTTGTTCACAGCGCCGGAGAAAGCTTTGGGCAGGATTCTCGGCCAGGGTATTGAAAATCTACAAAATATTTTCCTACTTTAGTCCTTGCGTGAGATTTTTGAGAGCTGATCCGTTGTATAAAAGAAGTAAGAGAAAGTGGAAAAGAATAGCGGTAGATTGCGAAGAGTAAATTATTCTAGTACTTTCAACAATCTATGCTAGTCCATAGTTGGACATCGGCTCAAACATCGGCGTCCTCTGATAAGCGTTTCAATGGCTCTTAATGTCATCAACCTTTTTGACGTGTCTGCAATGGCACGCTCAATGCCTTTACAAATACAAATACAAATACAAAAAAAAATATTAACTTAACTTAATTTTTGTACATATTATTACATTATAGAGTTGATTGATTGAGGTGTTGCAATTAACACTTTGACTGCGGTTTTTTTTCGAAGACTGCGGTCTTTTTTTACCTAAAAAATTCGTGCTGCCACTCTACACAGCGCGCGGTTGTGTTGCGCCGCAAATGCGTTTCGTTTGAAAAATATTACAAATATTACAGCTCTGCTGAGTCACAAAGATCTGTATTTTCTCAGCCGCTGCGCTAGTGTGGATTTACGCATATTAGTCACTTGTAGAAAACTCATACCGTGCGTTTTCAGCACTCAAAGTGCTAATAGTGACCCCCGCACTAGGCTAGGCCTGTTTCGCGGGGCATCACAACATTTTCTGTTTGCTGGTAAGGTAAGGAAGTGCACTAACAAAAAAAAAAGATTTAAATTTAGATGTAAACTTGTCTTTATTCCAAGATATAGTCCTATGAAAGTCAGTTTTTAGTTTTTTTTAAATAATTGAATTATTATTTCCTTGAACCATGTCAGAGGCACGTTTCAGCTGACAAAATTTTGGACATTTAAATATTTGACTGCGATTTTTTT
Source organism: Eupithecia abbreviata (assembly GCA_943735965.1). Taxonomy (NCBI): domain Eukaryota; kingdom Metazoa; phylum Arthropoda; class Insecta; order Lepidoptera; family Geometridae; genus Eupithecia; species Eupithecia abbreviata. The sequence continues at coordinate 7,272,643 of OX030998.1, read as the reverse complement.
TCGACAACTGCGATCTTTTTTTTAACCTAAAAAATTCGTGCTGCCGCTCTACATAGCGGTTGTGTTTTTTTTTGTATTGTATTTCTTTATTAATAAAAACTTATTCTAATCTTATTTCTACGACACTTTAAACCAGATAAGGCGCCGCACATGCGTTTCGTTCGAAAAATATTACGGCTGTGCTGAGTCACACAGATCTGTATTTTCTCTGCCGCTGCGCTAGTGTGGATTTACGCATATTAGTCACTTGTAGAAAACACATACCGTGTGATTTCAGCAGTCAAAGTGTTAAGAGTTGATAGTAGCGTATAGTTTATACAAAAATACTTACTAGAATCTGTGCAAAAAGAGAAGTCTCGTGGCGAAACGGTGAACTACAATATTAACGCAACAAAAGTAGTACATTGGCACACGCGCGCCCTCCATTCTAGGAGGCTTCTGTTTTTGCACAGACTCTAGGTTACAAAACGAATTAAAACATCAGCACAATCTTAAATACATATAAACAATGATGTTATATATACGTAGATACGTTGTACCGAGGTCTGCCTAACAAGACGAAAATCAGGTACGTGCCTGAATTGAACTCAGTCCGTCTTGCTCCTGGCCGCGACGCGGACGTACGTTGAAGCGGGATTTTGGAGTATGAAAAATATTAAAATGCCATGTTGCGCGTTTAGAAAGTGCAATACTTACTATGGGACGGTTGTGAAAAGCAAGAAGGATGTGTCTTTTTATGTCTTCTATTTGTTTTGTACGGTTTAAAATGGAAAATCATAAAATAAATTTAATTTTACTCAAAAATCAATGCCGCGCGGTTGCCGCTTTGCCACCTACACGAACGAGACAAGTAATTCGTGCGTTGCGTTTATGAGTGACAGAGATAAGGCCATATCCGTGCGGCGTCTCGTCTGTTCGAACTAAAATCACTGCCGCGCTGTTGCCGCTTTGCCACCAACACGAACGAGACAAGCAATGCGTTACGTTTATGAGTGACAGAGATAATGCCATGCGGCGTTGTATGTTCGAACGTCGACGCTAGGTATGTAGCTATAGTAAAATATTGCAATTGTTTTATTTCTTTACAATGAATATGACGTCTCTATATGTAAAATCTCTTTGAGCATAGTGCAGTCAGGGGGTGACCAATTGATGAACATCGCAATACCTGTAAAAGTTGACGCCCAACTCTTCTACCATCTCGACGTCTCTCTTCCACTGGTGGTAGGAGTCGCATGCCACGTCGCCGTTGTCTCTCTCTGCGCGGCTGTGCAAGTACCGGTCCCATATGCTTTCACTCTTGCCTTTAAACCACAGTTATATGTTAGAAGTAACTATACCTTATTATTTGATAATAATATAATTACAGGTACGAATATTTTTTAAAAGCTGGCTCGATTGCCTTTTGTTTTTCATACAGTGACCTAACAAACGCAAAATTCATTTATAACGGGATATTTACAACGATTTCTATCTATATCCAATATTTATAGAAAAAAAAATAGAACGTATTTTTTTTTTTCATAAAATAACTAACAATTATAAGAAATTAGGAACTAATAAAAATAATTAACTGCGACACAAAAAGGCTACCGGCTCAGCATTAAATTCTTCGTTGACACGGGTGCCAATGCAGCGCTGGTTTTCAGCGGCGGCGCCAGAATACTAAGTGCAGCACGTCGCCGTGGCGGCCTAATGAGGCAGAGCACTTAGCACAACACAAATTACAAATAACAACATTGTAGAGTCTGACTAAGTCGCTGGTTGGTAAGATAAGAATATGATAATATATCGAAGGACCTTAGATTAAATTGAATGAAATCTGATTAATGCTGTACGACGAGTAGATACCTAACCACAGTAATAAGGGAATATATAGATCTTTGCTCGTTACACAGGGTAGATAAAATAGCTAGACCACTGAGCTGAATTCCCGAAACCATGTGAGGATCCAACTTCCAGAACAGCCACAGCACTACACTCGCGAGTGTTTAATAAAGTTTTTCAAGTTATTGCACGGCAATACACAATATTCGAAGAAATGGAAGAAATGTTTAGACTTATAAGATTTTTGCGTAAATATGTCCACCTCGTACGACGGTTATGGTTGAACAGGGTTGGGGCGAAGTCTATTTCCTTTACTCGTTCGTTGGCAGGTCGTTATTTCCAAACAGAGGGTAGGAGAAGTCGGCCTACGGAGCTGAGACGTGGACACTCACGATAGGGCTGGTCCACCAGTTCAAAGTCGCTCAGCGAGCTATGGAAAGAGCTATGCTCGGAGTTTCTCTGAAGGATAGGATTCGTAACGAATACATCCGACAGAGAACCAAGGTTATCGACATAGCTCAAAGAATTAGCAAGCTGAAGTGGCAGTGGGCCGGCCATATCTCGCGAAGAACCGACGGCCGATGGGGCAAACGTGTTCTTGAGTGGAGACCACGACTCGGTAAACGTAGTGTAGGACGCCCTCCGACCAGGTGGGATGACGACCTGCGAAAGACTGCAGGTAGATGCTGGATGCGGCAAGCTGAAGACAGGGCGCTATGGCGCTCATTGGGGGAGGCCTATGTCCAGCAGTGGACTGCAATAGGCTGATGATGATGATGATGATGATGATGATGTTTTTATATATTATTTTATATATTATCGTATGTTTTCGCTCCAAAACACGCATCGTTGACGTTGGTCAGACAGCCGGAAGCGTGAAGTGGAACTGAGCTGGACATGTCTGCCGTATGTCCAGCGACTTGTGGGCAAAGACCACCACAGAGTGGAGCCCACCCAACGCTAAGAGGCGACGTGGAAGGCCCAGGATCAGATGGCGCGACGAGCTCGAGGTACATCTTCCATCATGGCCTGTTGCAGCGTTGGATCGCGAGGAGTGGAAGGAGAAAAGGGAGGCCTTTGCCCAGCAGTGGGACAGTAATGGCTTAAAATAAATAATAATAATAAATAAATGTTTTTCTTTGAGCAAAGATCGAACAAACATATTTCGGCATAGTTTCATGCGTCCATCACCGAATAATTAAAGTCACTTCACTGGGAGTAAGTTTTTATGTCAGTCACGTGATGCTTTTTAAGGACCATGCTAGTTCACATTTCCCTGAACCGGCTAACTATTAAAATAACCAAGATAAAAATACAAACCACTAGCGTTCCATGCCCCTTCAGTCTGGTACGCTGAAGTAGCTACTCCAAACTGGAAGCCCGGTGGAAAGTCCAGCTCGTCTGCACTCCATGATACTGTGAGAACACTGGCCAAAACAAAAGTATATCAGTATAGTTTCAAAAAGTATGGAGCAAAGTCCAGTGCAGGCCCCGCTACTGCAGCGCCTCAGGGATGTTTGCGGCGGCGCGAGTCGACTGTTTTCATACCACCATGCGCAAGCGCGCCACCTCCCTGGTGCGCAGGTTGCGGGCCAGCTCCAATACCGTTCTCGCAATGATAGCTGGGAGAGTGGACTGCCCGTACACCAGGCACTGTTGTGAGCGCCACCGCCACCAGCAATCCTTTTAGTTTTTAAGATTATCTTGTTGTTACTAATATGAGTGTAAATGCTTGAAATAAATACTTTTTTTTTTAAATATTTATTATTATTAAAGTTTCAGGAGGAATTCAGTTTGGATCGCAGATCACAAGGGAAATATACAATCTATATTAAATACTCGTAGCAATAAACTCCTTGTTCTCCTGGTCACGCTTTAACTTGAGAACTTTACCAAAGTTCGTAGATACGTCCTAATTTAAAAAATGCGCAGAAATTGACAGGCGAAGCCGCGGGGCGCAGCTAGTATAATATACTTATGTTATTTGAGTATTTTGCAATCCTAATACAATGTGAGAGGTCTTATAAATGACAGTTATTAGGAGCCCTGTTATGTCGCCATACATCTTGAGTAATTATCTCTTCAGTTCCATAAGTATCGTATAGAATCAATTAATTATCCAAAATCGAAGTTGACTTTAGTTGATTTCTTATTGAGCGCACAATACTTGGTTTATTTAAATCGTACTCGTTGCTAATAAATAAATAACTACTAAATAATAGATAAAAAGTAAAGATCTCAATAATATTAAGATAAACAGTACATATGACGACCGATGTGGCGCGGTGGGCGAAGGCCCGCCTGCGACGCAGGAGGTCGCGGGTTCGATTCCCGCCTCGGAACAATTGTGTGTACGATCTGCAGATAATTGTTCCGGGTGTTCTGGTCGTTTTCTATGTATAATAAAAAATATATATCTATGTAATGTATTGTATTATGTATATCAGTTATCTAGTACCCATAACACAAGCTCTGCTTACCATGGGGCTAGGTAATGCTGTATGAATTGTCTAGCATTATTTATTTATTATTTAAATATTAGAAAATTATATTTTGTGCCTAGAATAATTTGTTAGATTATAATTCTTAGCCACCTAGTAATACTGCCGTTTATGATTTCGCTTTTTGCATTAACTTTTTGCAATGTATAGATAACAAATAAAACTGGTTTTTCCGTAGAGATCTCTGAAAAAATGAAGATATATAGGAAAGTTTGCCATTTTTTTATATAGAGTCAAGTTTAGTCAACCGTGTTTCGACTCCCATAAAATACTAACTAATATCCTAAACTTTTGATCCTCATCAAAATATATTCGAAAATAGGTGTTTTGTTCCCTCAAAATTGATTTTCCGTTAACACTTTGACTGCTGAAATCACACGGTATATGTTTTCTACAAGTGACTAATATGCGTAAATCCACACTAGCGCAGCGGCTGAGAAAATACAGATCTGTGTGACTCAGCACAGCCGTAATATTTTTTGAACGAAACGCATGTGCGGCGCAACACAACCGCTATGTAGAGGGGCGGCACGAATTTTTCAGGTTAAAAGAAAGATCGCAGTCGTCGAAAAAAACCGCAGTCAAAGTGTTAAGTCAAAAAGTGGGCTTCACCTTAAGATCCCCTGTCCCTTCAACATGTTTGCAATAAAAATATTGGTAATAAGGTATACATGGATTAGTCATCCATTAGTACCAACCCAATTTAATTATGTTGTGTGTCTGACTCGAATGCCACAGCGTTAGCCCTATGGCCACCACACTGGTGGATACTAGGAAAAAACATTCCAGGTGGCCACACCTGATGACCTGTGGGATTTTTTCCCAGTGGCGAAGATATTGGTGGACTTTAGGACTAGACGAAAATTTTCTAGTCGCGTAGAAATCTCCTCGTTCGTATAATTTAAAAATAATGATCAAATCTCTTTAAAAATAGATATTTTTAAACTTACGCGATCTAAACACCTAATGATAAGTACTAATTTAACGGGTTTATCGCGTTAATTTAACTATGATTCCCAAAACGACTTTCAAAAACTGTCGTGGTCAAAGGATGACTAGTGACACTGTCGTAGTCACGGGATGTTTGTCATCTGCGACGTTGTGTAAACCTGTTGAAACGTCGGGAAAAATTGTTAAATAAACCAAAATGCAAGAAAAAAAAAAAATACATTGAGAAGGGGGACAAAAAAGCTATTCCCATAAAACCCAAGGACCGAGGGGTCGTCACCCCTCGAGTTGACGCCGGGGTAATGAGGCCAAGCCTCGAGGCCCCTCTCTGTGCCCCCACCAGGGCCGGAAAGAAATTTATTGATTGTTAAATAAACGCGGTAAATAAATAAATATAAATAAATATTGCTGGACAATTCACACAGCATTATCTAGCCCCAAGCTAAGCAGAGCTTGTGTTATGGGTACTAGATAACTGATATACATAATACAATACATTACATAGATAGATATTTTTTATTATACATAGAAAACAACCAGAACACCCGGAACAAATATCTGCAGATCGTACACACATTTGTTCCGAGGCGGGAATCGAACTCGCAACCTCCTGCGTCGCAGGCGGACCTTCGCCCACCGCGCCACATCGGTCGTCCGTATAATTAGTACTCGTTATAATGTCGCTTATAGCTTAGCTTGTGTGAGCGAATTATTCATTATTGACATTACCGATACCGATAAAAAACAAAAGGAATAAAAGAAAATATTAACATAAATAAAAACCAATTATTATAAAAACTCGTTTACCTCGTGAAGACAAGCACACTAATTGATAACATGACTTATAATGAAATGAAGACAAATAATGTCTTTAGTGTTATCCTTATCTCTTCAATTTAGTTAACTACAGGTATTTGATAACAAGGTACCTCCTTTACTACTGGATACGGCTTTGCAAAGTCTAATATTAAACGAACGACGAGGTTGCGGGTTCGATTCCCGCCTCGGAAAAATTGTGTGTACGATCTGCAGATATTTGTTCCGGGTGTTCTGGTTATTTTCTATGTATAATAAAAAATATCTATCTATGTAATGTATTGTATTATGTATATCAGTTATCTAGTACCCATAACACGAGCTTTGCTTATGGGGCTAGATAATGCTGTGTGGATTGTCAAGCATTATTAATTTATATTTATTAAAAAATATCCTATATTACCTATTCACACAGATCCCCTGGTACTGTCCATGATCCTATCCATCCATGGTTGTCTGGTAGAGATCGCTCTTGAGCGATAAGACCGCCAATTGTACTTAATTTTTAAGTTATTACTGTACATAGTTTATAGTTCAAGTGCAATAAAGAATTGTCTATCTATCTATTCTCCTATGGCAACGCATTAGTTTATCTAGACTGGAACTAGCCTTTACCTACTTACTTTTATTCATCATCATCATCAGTCTATGTTAGTCCACAGCTGGACATTGTAATCTCCTATGTCTAGCTTAGACCATATAATACGCCATAATATGAGCTTCAATTCATTTATGGTGAGAGTACCAACTCATCATCTCTCGACATTCTTAAGCGCAGAGTTTTGACCGAAGGGTGTCAAGTTCCGAAGGTTCACTGGCCGCCTGCAACGGGACACCGCTGCACCGCCGCCCGCGCCGTGCACCGACGCCAGCTGACACCCTGAGTACGACAACTACACCCTGTCGGCGTAATCAAAAAAAAGCGTGTTATTATTAATTTAGTCCTTTTATATTTTATGTATGCTAGTTTTAAGGTATATATTACTATGGACCGTAGAATAAGTTAATTAAGATCTGTTACTTTTCTATGGTCTTAAATAAATGATTATTATTATTATTATTCGACTTAGGTACTTAAATATTTTAATGTTTGTGAACTCTATTTGGAATATATTATTGTTGTTTATTGTAAATAAAATGTAATGTAAATAAAATGTAATATAGCACATGCTGAGTGGAGACCGAGTTTTGTCAGTCTCTGTCGTCTGTTAATCTAAGTTTAGTTTATAAGAGTCTCTGTTCTGTTCTGACATAATAAAAATCTTTTTACTTTTACTTTTTTAAATAATCATAAATGTAACATTACAGCAATTTACAGCGAAGTCGTTACATTATGCACGTAATAAAAACACAAAAAGACAGAAAAATAAAATACCTACTTATACTCCGATTTCGAATCCAAGATATTTTTGTCAACAAAAACATTTATGAATGAATACTTAAGAGGCCTCCGGAGGGACGAATTCTTCATACAAACGTAATACCAAAATGATTTCCAATTCAAGCATAATAATAAATAATAATAATATAAGCCTTTATTCAGATAACTAACAATTTTCCTTAAATCTAACTTATTTTAGCACATGTTATCTGTTTGCCCTAGTTTGGCATAGGCCTCTTCCATTTTCTTCCACTCATTCCTATCCCTGGCGGTTCTTGACCATAGTTTTCCAGCGATGGCTTTTAGGTCATCTTCCCACCTCTTAAATATAATAATTCAAGCATATTTCCACTATAATATTGTATTATTTGTATTTGAATAGTATTTATCTAGGTTCCTAAATAGTTTTTTTTTCAGAATACTTACCTAAAATTAAATGAAAGCCAATCGCATTTTGCACATTTGTATGCGAAAATGGACAAGTTTTCTTGCTATTTGTTTCATTAAAAACATCAATATCTTACGTTTTATTTATTAAGAAACATAGCTTATATTGTCTAGTTACAGAATAACAATACTTTGTGAAGAATACAAAAAGTTTTCCGTCATAATTTTCGGTATTACGGAACAAATCAAATTTTGAACGGCTAATATTGCTATCGTGCACGTATATGGCGCGGCGCAAGGGTTAAACATGGACAGCGATATTCGGAGCGATTTTTGCAAGCGAGGGTCGCGGACCCTTAACATATATTTATAATAATAACAGAAAACCACGAGGTAATCATGAAAAACTAAAACACAAACTTCAACAAATCATAATCTTAAATGCGCAGTGAAAATTTTTTAAATTTGAATTCGAAAACGAACCAGAGATCAATTAAATTATGAAAAATCTTTCTACCTGCAGTCTTTCGTAGGTCATCAATTAAATCAATAACCGAAAAGCGTGAAGGTGACTTGGCGGTCCGTCCTGGCTGGGTAGTTGCCATGGTCACGCATTGCAAGCAAAACGCTATTGACGCTGTTGTCTGTAAAGTCTGTTGTCCTTTTATGATAATGTTAACAAAATTAAACGTTAATGAACGTTCTTTTGATTAAATATAATTAAAAGAACGTAAAATGTTATTAACTCATTTTCATTTAACTTAGTTTCCTTGTCTCGCTAAGCATAGGTACCTACGTACCTACCTACATCATCAAAAATCAAAACAGTTCACTTCAGCTCCAAACGTGGATACTTTTTTACTTTCGTTAGTACCCGTTCTAACCTACGGAGCTGAGACGTGGACACTCGCTGTAGGGCTGGTCCACCAGTTCAAAGTTGCTCAGCGAGTCGCGGTCCCTGTTTGAATTTATCATATTGTGCACCCAAGGATGATAATTGCTACGTGTTGCCCTCTCCTTTAGATTAACACTTTGATTGCTGAAATCACACGGTATGTGTTTTCTACAAGTGACTAATATGCGTAAATCCACACTAGCGCAGCGGCTGAGAAAATACAGATCTGTGTGACTCAGCACAGCCGTAATATTTTTCGAACGAAACGCATGTGCGGCGCAACACAACCGCTGTGTAGAGCGGCAGCACGTTTTTAGGTTAAAAAAAAGATCGCAGTCGTCGAAAAAAAATCGCAGTCAAAGTGTTAAAAAGAGGCCCACCCTAGCGTCTTTGCAGTTGGCTTCGGCTCCATGCATTTATAGGTAGGTAGAGGTACCTACATAACAAAACCATAAGGGCCAATAGTTTCCCTATTCACTATTATGGCCCGAGAAAGGAAACGAGAAACAAATTATAAGCATAAAAGATTGAATAAGATTGAATAAGAATAATAATTGAGTCATCCCGTGACCACGACAGTGTGTAAACCTGTTGAAACGTCGGGAAAAAAGGTGAATAAACGCGATAAATACCCTTTGTATTAATACTTATAAATATGTGTTCAGATCGCGTAAGTTTAAAAGTATTTAATAATCATTGACACTAATTAGAAGAAACTATGGCACTCATTAGGTAGGCTAATGTAAAGTAGGTAAAATACTAGGACATATAGACAGATGATGATGGTGAATTGACAAATAGATCACAGAAAACAAGACAATAAGGGAAAGAAAGTATTTACTGTTGTTTGTAAATTACAAATTTTCAACAAACAATCGGTAATATTGAATTTGAATTGAATAAAATTCAACTATGTGTATGTACTGACAATTGAATTTATTTTGCTCACTGATGTATTGAATTATTTTTCTTGAGGACATTTGTGATTGTATTTTATTTTATTTTGCTTATTGACATGTATATTGGATTATTTGTACTCATTGACATATTGTGTATATTTAATTATTCGTTTTATTAAATTCGATGCTAGTGATTAATTAAGTTGACTACACTACCTGTAAAAATAGTTGTAAAGGTTTAAATAAATACAAAATACTAAAATATATATATAAAAAGGCAGCGTGTGTTTTCCTTACCTACCAGGCCTAAAACTTATATGTGTTTTTGCAACATCTGTACCTCCAGAGCTTTCTTTAGCTACATTAGCTAAGCAATTAGAGGAGCTAATTAAGTAATCAAGTAGCTGCCCTTTCCCGGCAACAGCGTAGAGTCTACGCTGTTGCCGGGAAAGGGCAGCTACTGAAAGAGGTGGACCGTTCACGTGAGGGTCTACGCCGTAGACCCTCACGTGAACGGTCCACCTCTTCTAATTTCAGCCCGATCTATTCAGTAGTTTTGGCGTAAAGAGGTAACAAACATCCAAACTTTCGCATTTATAATATTGGTGTGATACCGACATGATTCTACAGAAATCATTTCTTGATACAGTTTGTTTCTAAATATTTGTGTATGATTATTGATTACAAAGGTAGGTAAAATCCTGATAAAACACAGTTATCAACATGTTGGCTTGCATAGCGGTCGTGTTGTGGTAAGTGCTACTTTAAAATGTCACATGTCTTATTTGAATAAATATTACTGAATTACTGAAAATACCTAGTGATCTAATTGTGAGTAGGTGAGATAAGATTTTCAGGATTATTTTAATTAAAAAATTAGGAAGATGAATACTAAGAGTATACCCACGTAACATTTTGGACCTATAACTTAGGTTTATATAACAAAAAGGTTGATACCTACGGGTACAAATTACACCAACAAAATAGCAATATAATGGTAGCAACACCGAAACAAAATAGCGCTACATACAATGGTAAAACGAACGCTACTACAGTATAAAATAATAATAGGTAATAATAATAACTAATGTTGGACAATTCACACAGCATTATCTAGCCCCATGGTAAGCAGAGCTTGTGTTATGGGTACTAGATAACTGATATACATAATACAATACATTACATAGATGTTTTTATAGATGTTTTTATTATACATAGAAAACGACCAGAACACCCGAAATAACACTATAGTAGCGTTACTGTACAATGTCAATAAATTGTCACTCGAGTCACTATTATATCAACTTTATAGAGCTAAAATGTCACCGCTAACATTTCTACGGTTCTACTATGTCACTTATTGGTGATATGACTGCGCCAAATCGGCTTTACTCGACCTTTGGGCTTTTATAGTGCCAAAAGTGGTGTTTGAGATACGTTCTATGGACTGCTATAGAACAAGAAATTGTTACTTGGGTACCTATATTTAAAATATGTGCGATAGGTAGTTAAGGTATATACTATATCTGTACCTACGACGACCTCTGTGGCGCGGTGGGTGATGGTCCTGCGACTCAGGAGGTTGCGGGATCGATTCCCGCCTCGGGACAGTTGCGTGTACGATCTGCAGATATTTGTTCCGGGTGTTATGGTCGTTATCTATGTAGGTATAATAAAAAATATCTATTATGTAATATTATTATATTAAATATATCAGTCATCTAGTACCTACCCATAACACAAGCTTTGCTAAGCTTGGGGCTAGGCTGCTAGGATGATGTTGTGTGGATTGTCCAACATTTTTTTTTTTTCTCTCTACTCTATGGCATTTTTGTTGATGTCGTCCTTATTTTTCTAAATAATAAAAATTAATTATTGTAATTAAATAAATGTAAATCCTTTTATTGGCTGTTAGTGATATTTATAAGTTAACTAGCTGCGCCCCGCGGCTTCACCCGCGTGGAAATTTCTGCGCAATTTTACCACCTGGACAACATTTCAAAACCAAAATCAGCTCAATCGGCCCAGCCGTTCTCGAGTCTTAGCGAGACTAACGAACAGCAATCGATTTTTTATATGTAAAGATTTATTTCTAAGAACTGTGGATTTCGGTTTCGGAAAAAACATTTATTCTCAAAAAGACTCAATGCACATTAAGGTAGGTCATCTTCGTAGGTAGGTGTAGGTAGTACCCATCCAATGCATTCAAAAATTATTATCTGATACATATTTTGATAGTTTTGTTTTGAATGAGTTTAATTTTTTTATGATCATCATCATCAGCCTATAGCAGTCCACTGCTGGACATAGGCCTCCCCCAATGAGCGCCATGGCGCCCTGTCTTCAGCTTGACGCATCCAGCATCTACCTGCAGTCTTTCGCAGGTCGTCATCCCACCTGGTCGGAGGACGTCCTACACTACGTTTACCGGGTCGTGGTCTCCACTCAAGAACATGTTTGCCTCAGCGGCCGTCGGTTCTTCGCGAGATATGGCCGGCCCACTGCCACTTCAGCTTGCTAATTCTCAGAGCTATGTCGATAACCTTGGTTCTCTGTCGGATGTATTCGTTACGAATCCTATCCTTCAGAGAAACTCCGAACATAATTTTTAGCGAATTTTTTATAATGGAGGGTATTTTATTGTAATACTGTGCACCTGCTGTGTTTTGTGCGGCCGCTGGGGCAAACGTGTTCTTGAGTGGAGACCACGACTCGGTAAACGTAGTGTAGGACGCCCTCCGACCAGGTGGGATGACGACCTGCTAAAGACTGCAGGTAGATGCTGGATGTGGCAAGCTGAAGACAGGGCGCTATGGGGAGGCCTATGTCCAGCAGTGGACTGCTATAGGCTGATGATGATGATGATGACTGTGCACTTTGGTACGTAGACATCTTTTTCCCGTATCTCGGATTTTAGTCATTAATAAAATAAAATATATTTATTATTGTCATTTCAGCGTAACTGTGAGCACCTGTGCTGGAGTGAGCTTCCCTCCAGGGTTCAGGTTCGGAGTCGCCTCGTCAGCCTACCAGGTGGAAGGGGCATGGAATGTCAGCGGTAAGACCAACACCTCAATACTCAATATTTTTATTGCAAACATGTTTCTTTATTTACTAGCGGCCCGTCCCGGCTTCGCCCGGGTGGTCGTTTGTTTCAGGCAATTTTTTATTGATAGTTTAGGAGATAAATTGTTGTAATTCGAATAAAGATGCGACATTGTACAATTATTTCTGTTAATAAATGTTTGATTTTATCATTTTTTAAAAAGTGAATACGCCTTGTATAGCAACATATTTATTCGAAGCTTTTTCGAGAAAAAATAGGTTTTAATGTAAAACCAAATTATGCCTTTTTACATTATATCGCCATCATGTGCGACGACCGATGTGGCGCGGTGGGTGAAGGTCCGCCTGCGACGCAGGAGGTTGCGGGTTCGATTCCCGCCTCGGAACAATTGTGTGTACCATACGATCTGCAGATATTTGTTCCGGGTGTTCTGGTTGTTTTCTATGTATAACAAAAAAAACTATTTATGTAATGTATTGTATTATGTACCTATATCAGTTATCTAGTACCCATAACACAAGCTCTGCTTACCATGAGGCTAGATAATGCTGTGTGAATTGTCCAGCATTATTTATTTATAATAAAAAAAATCTAATAATAAAAATACAAATTAATCATAAAGGCCGGTCCTTCATGATGAATTATTTGTCATTATGGCCTTATATACGACCACAGAATACTTATTTATTTATTTATACTTTTTGCACGATAAACTATATACAAAACCTATTCTAGAAAATTAATACAAAGGTGAACTTAACCCTAAAAAATGTTCTCTTCCAGTTTATTGGGAGAGAGATAAAGTGAAGAGAGAAGTGGGTATATGTGCATAAATAAAATTATAAATAGACAGAAGATTAAATTTTAACTTACTTATTCAATATACTACTAAATAATACTAATATATACAATATAATACTAATATAGTTACGGTTCAGGCTAGCCCGGTAACTAGCTAGGTACCTACCTACTTGAATGAACTGCACTGCACCTGACTTCAGATTAGATGGTAAGTTTAAGTACAATCTGTCAAAAACCACACGAGTCTTAAGTACCTACTTAAAGATTAGATATAGGTACAAAGGTGTCGTGTGTATAATTTAACACAAGAGGGTAAACATAATCAAAGATTAGGAAAAATATCTAGTAGTACCGAACCGAACTAGACAGGTAATGTAGGTATTTATCAATGAATATACGTGATATGATAAGCAAGCAAGGGGTCCTTATATCAGTTTATTATCTTACCTATGGGATCATTTTTTTGAAACTATCAATAACGTATGTACCTACGCCGTAATGTTGGTATATAATATCGGTATTTCCGCCGATAAAAATTTCGAACCCCATTTCGAAGTAGGTACTACTTCGAAATGGGGTTCGAAATTTTATATAGAAAAACTTTACATTTATAATACATGCATACTAATAAAAAAAATTACTTCAAACTCCATTCAATAAAACATCAAACTACTTCGAAATGGGGTTCGAAATTTTATATAGAAAAACTTTACATTTATAATACATGCATACTAATAAAAAAAATTACTTCAAACTCCATTCAATAAAACATCAAACTACATCTAAAAGACAGTTGCCGAAATCACGTACTAACTATGGTAAAAAAAACAATATTATCAGACGGAGCTCAATTGTTCAACAATCTACCAAACAATGTAAAGGAGTGTATTAATTTGAATGCCTATAAAAATAAACTTAAATTACACGTACATACTCTGTAACAGTACCTACCTACACGAATATTTTATTCGTATAGGTAGGTACTTGCCGGGTTTTTTATTTATTTCTGGCTGCTATAGTGTTGGTATTTGTATATGTAATGATAATAGTAGTAGTATAAAGTTATAAATAGTATTTAGTATAATTTACTTTTAGGTACCAGAGGCTCGTTTTAAATTTTTATTATTAGTGAATTATTATTAAAATAAAATAATGCTGTACAATCCACACAGCATTATCTAGCCCCATGGTAAGCAAAGCTTGTGTTATGGGTACTAGATAACTGATATAAATAATACAATACATTACATAGATAGATATTTTTTATTATACATAGAAAACGACCAGAACACCCGGAACAAATATCTGCAGATCGTACACACAATTGTTCCGAGGCGGGAATTGAACCCGCAACCTCCTGCGTCGCAGGCGGACCTTCGCCCACCGCGCCACATCGGTCGACAAATATTGTAAAACATAGATTATTTTTTTCTTATGTATCTCATTATAAGTGAACCATGTGTTTGTATAAAAATAAAGTTCTTTAAACCTAAATGCATTCAGTTTTTCCGTGATCATGTTCATTCATGGCGCATGAAACTGCCGAAATATTCGTAATATCAAAAATGAAATCATGGTAAAGAACTCGTTATAAACGACTATTGTGACCTATGGGAGTGTTTATGAATTCAAGAAACCTACAGCAGTAGGTATTTATGTTCCTTGACACATGCCATTCTTATCACCTACCAAAGGTACTCAGTCTCCTCACTACCTACGTACCAACAAAGTAAAAAATACCTAGTATAGATAGATAGATAACACTTTATTACACCACACAAAACAGAAAATAATACAGAGATAAAAACTTAGAATAAAGGTATAAGGGGCGGCCTTATCGCTGAAAGCGATCTCTTCCATGCAACCTTGGGATGGACTGGACATGAACGAACAATATAGACGGTGGCATTTTAATAAATAATTGATAACAAATACACTAAATACCTACATTACAAACATTATAATAAACTTACATAGACAATAAGGCTATCAATATTTTATATGGATAAATAATGCTGATGCAGCAGTTTTTTGAAGATAGGGAGTGATTTTGCACATCTGATGTCCAGAGGGAGAGCATTCCATAGACGGGTAGCTTGTACAGTGAATGATTTGTCATAGAAAGAGGTAGAGTGAGCAGGGACTTTCAGGATGAGGGTTATCTAGGGAGTATCTACCTAGGGAGCTACTTTTGCATCACTTCATCAGCACAAATACCTACTTACGTCTACTGCTGAACATAATAAAATAAATAAATAAAATAAAAAAGCCTTTATTCACTGACCAAAGTAATGTAAAATAAAGTATTAGTAAAAAGTAAGTATCTTATTGATCCTATCATCTATGACCTAACTTGATTCTTCAGCAACCGGTTTGTTGGTCAGGTTGTCCTTCGACATAGGCCTCCCCTAGCTTCTTCCAATCATCTCTGTCACGAGCTAGTCTTCTCCATCCTTTTGGTAGGTCATCTTCCCATCTCTTGATTTGACGTCCCTTTCTTCTTTTTCCATTCCTAGGATACCATTCCATCACATCTTTCGTCCATTTTCCTTTATTTGTTCTGATAGTATGGCCGGTCCAATTCCATTTGAGATTTTGAATTTTTTGTAGAACATCGGTAACTTTTGTTTTTTTCCTTATTTTTGAAGTCGTCCATCTGTCGCATAGCCGTATATTTAACATGCTTCGCTCCATGTTGTGTTGGCAAACCTTAAGTTTTTGGTAGGTTTTGCTCGTAGCAGGCCATGTTTGACACCCATAAGTGAGACATGGCAAAATGCATATGTTATACAGTTTGCTTTTTACCGACATAGGTACTGTTTTGTTTTTAACTATTTCTTTAAGAGACCAGTAACGTTTCCAGGTGTTGCTGATTCTTCTATCAATTTCTTTTAAGTGTTGGTCCTTTGTTGATATTAGCTGTCCCAAATATATATATTCATCAACATATTCAATAACCTCTTTTCCGATTTCTATTTTCTCTTTTATTGCATTTGTCATCACTTTAGTTTTTGTTGGATTCATTGATAAACCTGCTTTCTGGCTTTCAACATCTAGTTGCTGTAACATAGTCTGTAGAATATCTGGACTGTCTGCGAATATAACAATGTCGTCGGCGAATCTTAGATGGTTAAGGTTTGTTCCATTTATATTTATTCCAAAATCTTCCCAGTCTAAATTTCTGAATACATTCTCCAGTACTGCCGTGAAAAGTTTTGGAGAAAGTGGATCTCCTTGCCTGACGCCCCTCTGTATACTAAACTCTTGTCCTTGCTGTTCAAGTTGTACCTTTGCTGTGGAGTTTTTGTATATTTCTTTTAAAATTTGTATATATTTGCTTTCCACGCCCTGGCTTTTAAGTGTCTTCCAGATGTATTCATGACTCAAAGAATCAAAAGCCTTGTTGTAATCGACGAACGCCATATGGTACTGTTGGCTGTATTCATTTAGTTTTTCGATGATCTGATTCACCACATGGATATGGTCGATAGTTGAATAATCGGCGCGAAAACCCGCCTGTTCTCTTGGTTGGTTTTCATCTAGGTGTTTCATTATTCGGCCAAGTATTATTTTAGAAAACACTTTGTATAGATTGGACATAAGACATATGGGTCTGTAATTATTTATTTCATTTTTATCTCCTTTTTTGTGTAACAAGACAATAGTTGACTTCGTCCATTGGGTCGGAATTTGTTCAGAAACTAATATTTCGTTAAATAGTTGCGTCAAAGGTTTGGATAGTACGTTTATAGTTGCTTTCAGTATTTCGTTGGAAATTTTATCGTCTCCAGTTGCTTTGCCGCTTTTTTGTGTTTTTATAGCTTTTATTACTTCGGTTTCAAGTATGCAAGGCGTTTCTTCTTGATCTATGTCTATTTCTGTGTCTGTTGATGTGTTTTTGTCAGTTTCGGTATATAACCTCTTATAGAATTCTGTCGCTATTTTGGATATTGTTGATCTTTTGTTTGTCAGTTTCTTCTTATTTTTGTTTTTCATGTTTGGTATCCATTGTGTGTATTCTTTCAGTTGCTTTATCCCTTTTTTAATTCCACCTGTTTTTTCTATTTGCTCTTTTAAAATGTTTAGTCTCGTTGCTTTTCTATGTTTTTTTATTGTCTCTTGGATGTTTTTGCTAATTTTCGCGATATTTTGACGGTTATCTTTTCGTTTCTCCAACATCATGTTCCTCTCGTTCATTAATTTTATCGTTTCTTCGCCAAGTTTGCTTTCTCTAACTTTCTTAGTTTCCAATTTTACGTTCACCAGCGCTTTCTCCATAGAGTCATACATTTCCTGCAGCGTTTTGTGTCTTTCGATTTCATCTAATGCCTTCTTCAATTCCTTAAGTTCATTTTTTGGTATAGGTGTTGTGATCATTGTGTTTCTGGTTGATGTGGACATATGTTTTCTTGACTTATGCTTTTCACATTGTATAACACCTCTTAACATTCTATGATCTGTGTTAAAATTTAGCTGATTTACAACATGGACGTCGCTAAATAAACTTTTTTCTCTTGTCAGGATGAAATCGATTTCGTTTCTATCTCTGCCGTTTGGAGATATCCATGTCCATTTTCTAGTCTTTCCTTTTTTGTAGAAGCTGTTTAGAATTTTAAGATTATTTGCAAATGAAAAGTCTATGAGTCGCTGTCCGTTGTCATTTCTTTCTCCACTGCTGTAATTTCCTAATATAAATTCATCTTTATTTGATTTGTTTCCTACCTTAGCATTAAAGTCTCCCATCAGGATTATATTTTTATTCGTCTCTTGCATTACTTCTGTCAAATTTTTATAGAATTTATCTTTCGCTATTTTCGTATCTTGTTCTGTAGGTGCATATACTTGGATAATTGCTGATGGTCGTTTAATTTCAGGTAATTCTATATTGAGAATTGCAATTCTATCCGATATTCCTTGAAAACTGATTATTTTGTCCTTCAGATACCTTTTGACTAGGAAACCCATTCCGTGTGTACCTTGCTTTTGGCCGTAGAAGTAAAAAATGTGTTCGTTATACTCTCGTATTTCTTCTCCTATTCTTCTTACTTCACAAAGACCGATAACATCCCACTTTATAGGTCTTATGGCTTCTTCCAATTCTTCTAATCTGTTATCTGTCATTAGCGTTCTGGTGTTTAACGTTGCTAGGTATATTTTACTTTTTCTATTTTTGCTTAAGGATGTGTTTCTAGGGGGTGATGGTCTGGCAACCCCACGGGGACCAGCCGGGTTGGGGTTGTTCTGCTTCTGGTTGCCGATATTTAGTTGCTACTGATTTTTGGTTTGGTTTTTGTTTGAAAATGAGTTTGCTCTCATCATATCAAAAGCATTCTTCCTGTTGTCTTTTATTGCTGAAGAGTTGCTCACTATCTTTTTGGCCTGGTTTTGATCTTCCGGCGAAGTTGATATGTCCCTCTTCCTTGTTTCTTTGGTAACATTTGTCTCCTTAACTACTAACTTATCGTATTTTATGTATGCGAAATTTCCTTTAGCGCGTTCTTCTATAAGCTTTGGTATCAATTCTCTTCGCTTTTCTGAGACTTCCTTAGTAAAATCTTCGGTGATGATTTCAAATTCTTTTTATTTTTTAGTATCTCGCTTCTCTTCCAGCTGTTTGCAAAGGCAATGAGTACCGGTCGTATTTTATTTACTTTGGTCGGACCGATACGGTGGATCTTTGATACATCGCTTGATTCCAAGGTAATCTTTAAATCTCCTTTAATAATTTCCTGCACTCTTTGGAATAACTCCAGAGGAAATTTTTCTGTTTCTTCCAAACCAAAAAACAGAATGTTGTTCATTTTCTTATCCTTCTCTAAATATTCTATCTTCTTTTCCAATATTTCAATTTTATTTTTCATAATTTTGTTATCCTCTATCAGTGGATCTATTTTTTCATTCATTTTTACAAATATAGAATTTGTTTGTTGAACATAGGCCTCCCCTAAATAAGAACTAACACCTCTCCCAAAAGGTTATCGGCGACCGTGATGCAAAACCTCCCACTCGATGGAGCCGACCAACGACATTGTAGCATTCGCAGGTAGTCGATGGATGGAGGCGGGTCAGGACAGGACAGCTTTTAGTGGCGTTGTTTGGGGGAGGCCTGTGTTCAGCAGTGGACGTGTACGGGCTGATGATGATGAATGTATTTTGTATTCTACTTTACAGATAAGGGTGAGAGCATCTGGGATCGACTGATGCACAGCAACCCGGCCGCAGCCTCCGACGGGCGCGATGGAGACGTCGCTAGTGACTCCTACCATATGTTGGAGAGAGACGTCGAGATGATGGAGGAGCTTGGAGTTCATTACTACAGGTACACCGGGCTGTGCTACAAATGTACATCATCCTCAGCACATAATGTCCAATAACGAATGTGCATCCCCAAACAAGGCCATTTTGCTATAATCACCATTCACCACGCTTGGCAGGTGACCTTCCTCTGATAGGTTCTCCTAGTAAACTCTACCGATATCCACGGGTAGAGTTAGAACAAACAAAAATTTCAAAATTCCAAATCCTTATTTCCATAGACTTACAAAATAAGCAGTTAGATAAGTCAAATTAAGTAGAGTCTGTGCAAAAAGGTGGATTGAGGTCGCGCGTGTGCCAATTTACTACGTTACAATGCTAGTTCACCGTAACGCCACGACGCGATGCCACGGTTCCCTTTTTGCACAGACTCTAAAGTCTTATATCGCGACCTCCACCACCAACTGACATTAAAGCCTTTATTTCCAGGTTTTCCCTCTCCTGGACCCGTCTGCTGCCCTCAGGGTTCAGCAACCACGTGAGTGAGGATGGTACGCGGTACTACAACGCCTTGGTGGACGCTCTCCTCGAGAAGGGTATCGAGCCGCTCGTCACTCTCTACCACTGGGACCTGCCGCAGAGTCTACAGGATCTGGGTATGGCCAGTATATAAAGGTCTTACAGAATAAAAAAAAATATCCTAATAATAGCTATGGAAAGAGCTATGCTTGGAATTTCTCTGAAGGATAGATATTCGTAACGAATACATCCGACAGAGAACCAAAGTTATTGACGTAGCTGTGTGGCAATGGGCTGGCCATAAATCTCGCGAGGAACCGATAACCGCTGAGGTATATGTGTTCTTGCGTGGAGACCGCGACTCTGCAAACGGTAGTAGGACGCCCTCCGGCCAGGTGGGATGACCTGGCCGGATGATGGTAACAAAATTATAAAAGTCAGAAAATAATTCTTAAAAAGAAGTAATAAAATATAATTAAATATTATATAATCTTTTGAACAATTGTCTACACTGTAAAACGCCTTCTTGACTATTTAAGATTCCGCGTAATTTTTTTTTTTTACTAAAAACTACTGCAGGTATCATCGAGTTCCAATTATTATTATAATCGTGGCCTTTCCTGCCAGTCTTCTAAATCCTACCGTCTTCTCTACCAGGAGGCTGGACAAATCCCCTGGTATCAGACTGGTTCGCAGACTACGCCCGCACAGCATTCTCCATCTTCGGAGACCGCGTGAAAACCTGGATCACCCTCAACGAGCCTATGGTCTTCTGCGACATAGCTTACAACACGGGCATCATGGCGCCAGCTATTGTAGATGATGAGGTACTAAATATAAGACTAGTACTTATACTTCCTACCTACTAATATACTACTTTTACGACCTCTGTGGGCGAAGGTCAGGGTTCAATTCCCGCCTCGGGACAATTGTGTGTACGATCTGCAGATAATTGTTCCGGGGTACATAAGCTACTTTGTATCCCATAAATCAAGTCCTATGTAGAAGCAAAATTACTTCCTTAGATTCGTTGTACGCGAATGTTAAAATTTTTTGGCTGAAGGCCGAATTCAGAAATGCTAAAAGAATCGACCTGTGGGTGGAATAACTATTAATTTCTAAAAAACGAGTGCGAAGCCGCGTGCAGAAGCCAGTAATTTAATATCAATATTTCAATGGTACGAGTAGTTCTAGTTTTATATTATTCTATTGTGTGCATTGTATTTTTGTTTGTGGTATGGGTTATTTTTGAACCTGCATTAAACAGATATTTGTTATTACATCATTATTATTTACTACCCATCCCGGCTTCGCCCGGGTGGTCATTTGTTTCAGGCAATTTTTCTCTGTTTTCTCTCCGTAAGGACCATCCTCGTACTTCAAGGAATATTCTAAATAAAGAATCAGCGAAATCGTTTCAGGTGCTCTCGAAATTTGCGCTTAGCAACACATTCAGCGATTCATTTTTATATTACTTATAGATTATTATTTCAGGTGGCCCCCTACCTATGCAACAAGCATGCTTTGATGGCACATGCGAAGGCCTGGAGGATATATGATGAGGAGTTCAGAGCTGAACAGAAAGGTAAAGAGTTCTGCTATTTTAACAGCTATCTATTGGTAATAAAAAATATAAATTTATGTATAGTATATTAGTCATCCATACCCATAACACAAGCTCTGCTTAACTTTGATGTTGTGTGGATTGTCCATTATTTTTTTATTTTATTTATTTACTTACATAAATTAATAAATTCAATTCATTTATCATTATTATGTAATCAATAAATGAAAGAATTATAGTTTGGCAACAGGAAAGCACTTATGGCACAGATAGATAGATAGAGAGAAGAATAAAACAAATAAGAAAAAAAAATACCACAATAATATGTGACAATTTTGCGGTCATATCGCTCAAGAGCGACAAGCAAAGCGAGCACAAGTAAAAAAACGCATGTTCAATTAACTTCAGGTCGTTTGTCACTATCGAACCACCTGGTGTGGATGGAGCCGGAGTCTCCGGCAGACGAGGAGTTGGCAGAGCTGGCCAGGGAGAACATGGTGAGGAACTGAGGTGCTACCATGTAATTTAACAAATAACGCAAGGCGCGGTATCAGCGTTATTACGGTAAATTTAGCGCGATTAACGCGTGTTATGCGCATTTTAACGAGAACAACGCCTTTTCACGAGTTTGGAGCTGGATTATTACTTTAGAATAGGAGGCCATTGCTCAGGGTTCATAACAGCATAGAAATGACGGGAAAATAGTAAAAACTCTTACATACTTTGATGACCTCTGCGGGGCGCGGTGGGCGCAGGTCCGCCTGCGACACAGGAGGTGGCGGGTTCGATTTCCGCCTCGGGACAATTGTTTATACGATCTGCAGATATTTGTTCCGAGTGTTCTGGTTGTTATCTTTGTATAATAAAAATATCTATTTATATAATTTATTGTATTAAGTATATCAGTCATATCTTCAACTTCTTCCTAGATGGCTCTGCGTTTGGTATCAGTCATCTAGTACCCATAACACAAGCTTTGGCTTATCTTGGGGCTAGATTGTGTGGATTATCCAGCATATACATATATTATATAAAATTTCTTCAAGGTTCTTAGTTAGGTACCTACTTTTAAACTTTGTGAAGGTACCTAGTTAACTACTTTTTTAGTAGTTTTCAGTCCCAAATTTATAGTTTTATAAAACACGCCAAATTATTTACCCACCAAAGCAGCAAAAAGGGCTAAGATTAAAAAGAAAGCAAAAACTAAAGATTAAACAGGATTATTAATTACAGGCAGGGCGCTACTCGCACGCCATCTACTCCAAGTCCGGCGGCTGGCCTCCGGCGATAGAGCGGCGTCTCGCAGCGAACAGCCTGAAGCAAGGGTATCCTCGCCCCAACCTGCCAGCTTTCACCGACGAGGAGAGGGAATTTGTTAAAGGTAATTATCAAAAACATAGATCTCTTAGTAAGTCATCATCATCAGTCTTTGTTAGTCCATTGCTGGATATATTCCTCCCCTAATGAGCATCATAGCGCCCTATCTTCAGCTTGACGCATCCAGCATCTACCTGCAGTCTTTCGCAAGTCGTCATCCCACTTGGTCGGAGGGCGTCCTACACTACGTGTACCTACTACGTTTACCGAGTGGTGGTCTCCACTTAAGAAGACGTTTGCCCCAGCGGCTGTCGGTTTTTCGCGAGATATGGCCGGCACACTGCCACTTCAGCCTTAGGATTACCTAGTTCAGGCTCTATTGTAATACATAGCTATATTTATTTATTAAGTGCACTTGTGTTTTGTCTAGCTACGAGTTTTCATGTTTTTATTTTATTTTTAACGACATCAAGTATATGAACATGTAACTATGGTGAAATAAATTAAATTCTGTTTTACAGGGACTTATGACTTCTACGGGCTGAACTTCTACACCAGCCGCCTGATCCGTCCAGCTCGAGAGGACGACACGCTGTACCCCTGGCCGCTTGGAGACGCGCCAGATCTGGACGCTAAGCTTCTCAGGGACCCTAGTTGGGGGACTTGCCAGTCTTTTTGGCTCTACGTGAGTACCTACCACTCGCCTGATCCGTCCGGCTCGAGAGGACGAGACGCTTTACCCCTGGCCGCTCGGAGACGCGCCAGATCTGGACGCTAAGCTTCTCAGGGACCCTAGTTGGGGGACTTGCCAGTCTTTTTGGCTCTACGTGAGTACCTACCACTCGCCTGATCCGTCCGGCTCAAGAGGACGGCACGTTGTACCCCTGGCCGCTCGGAGACGCGCCAGATATGGACGCTAAGCTGCTCAGGGACCCTAGTTGGGGGACCTGCCACTATTTTTGGCTCTACGTGGGTACCTACCACTCGCCTGATCCGTCCGGCTAGAGAAGACAACACGCTCTGTACCCCTGGCCACTCGAAGACGCGCCAGATCTGGACGATAAGCTACTGAGGGACTATTTAGGGGACCTGCCAGTCTTTTTGGCTCTACGTAAGTACCTACCTCGATCATGGCTTTAACTCTCTTTCGTCCGAGAGCCACTAGTGGACAAAAAATTGAAGTGAACAGTAAAATAATTTTATTTGATAATAATTTATATTTAAAATATGACTTGTCTAAGTGCTTATTTTGTAAGCCTAAAGAAATAAATGATTTTTTACTTTTTACTTTTTTTTTAGCCAGTGACAGATTTTCATGACCAAGTCCCTCCCAAGCAAAACCTCGTAATATGCATTAGGGATTAATATTATGAATACTCGTGACCGTCCGCTGCGACTCCGTGGGTGGGTTGGGCAGTGGCAGCGATGACGAAATTATTCCTATGGAATAAGGTTCAAATTATAATTCTGGAATATGCGAATTTAATTTCTGATTTGAACCTTATTCCACTTCCTACCTTGGTACTTTTTGTTTAAAATTGATTACAAGTACTGCTTATTTTTTAAGGCTAGATGATGCTAAATGTGTTCGTTTTTTAATATTCCTTAACAGATACACCCTGAAGGAATCCGCAAGCAGTTGGCATGGCTGAAGAAGACCTACGGAGACATAGAGATCCTGATCACAGAGAATGGGTACCCTAACACGGGAGGACTCGATGACTTCGACAGGATCGACTTCCAGCAGAAGTATTTGAAACAGGTAATCTTCTATATCACGACATAGTATAAAACAAAGTCGCTTACCGCTGTCTGTCTGTCCCTATGTATGCTTAGATCTTTAGAACTACGCAACGGATTTTGATAAGGTTTTTTTTAATTGATAGAGTGATTTAAAAGGAAGGTTTATAAAATATTTCACTCATATATTTACAGGTATGCGATTTACGTGGGGTGCAGCTATTCTATATATATAAAAATCAATTGCTGTTCGTTTGTCTCGCTAAAACTCGAGAACTGCTGGGCCGGTTTAGCTGATTTTTGTTTTGAAATGTTTTTTGTAGTCCAGGGAAAATTTAAACGATGAGAAAATATGGTAAAGTTACGCAGTAAGTTTCAAACAGCGTTTAAGGGTCATTCGAAGACATGGTTGTTGGAGAGGGTTTTCTACAGCATGGGTGAATTCCTCGAATTACCCGAACTTTAGAGGACCGCCTCCAAAACTAATTAGCTATTCATCATCATCATCAGCCTATATCAGTCCACTGTTGGACATAGGCATCCCCCAATGAGCGCCATAGCGCCTCGCATTAGCTATTAATTATATGTTATAATAAAATATTTTTAATGCATGAACTACAATGTAGTATAATAAAAAAGGGACTTGTAAAATGATATTTTTTTTAAATAAATTCTTGTATTCCAGCTACCATTCGCTAGAAACCCCACTATATATTAATTTTATCGACCACAGGTTCTGCTAGCCATAACAGAAGACCGTGTGAACGTGTCGGGGTATACGGCGTGGACGCTGCTTGACAACTTCGAGTGGATGGACGGATATACGTAAGCTCCCTGTCGTAATTTATAAATAATAATAATAATAATCTATAGCCCGATTACCCAGTCCATCCATCCATCACAATAGCCTGGTTTTATTTCTTTCATTTTTCTTTGCAATAGTCTCTACACCTTGTGGATACCATCTTTGGGTGTATCATATTGTGCACCCGAGGATGATACCCGCTATGTGTAGCCATCGCCTTTAGATTAACTTCTCAAAGGGCCTCTGTGCTGTTGGCTTCGGCCCCACGCAAGCCTTCCAAAGGACCGGGTCACTTTATGGCCTGAGATCATGGTAAATGAGAGACATAATAATCTCTATAGACATTAGCTGATAGTGTTCCGAAATGAATAATTAAATCTTTTTCAGATCGAAATTCGGTCTGTACGAAGTGGACTTTGACTCCCCCGAGCGCAGTCGCATCGCTCGCGCCTCGGCACACTACTACTCCAGTGTCATCAAAGCGCACTCTTTAGAGGTCGACCCGAACTACAGGTTACCGCCACGAAACTAGGTGGCAGCACAGAATAAGGATACATTTAAGAGAAATATTTATTATTAGTAAATATAATTACTAGACTTTGTCCTATTTTATGTTTTATTTTGTAAAATACACTATTTTACATGACTATAATCATATTAATTACGCTGAACAATCCACACAGCATCATCTAGCTCCAAGCTAAGCAGGGCTTGTGTTATGTTACTGACTGATATTCATATACTTACTTAATACAATAAATAATATAAATTATTGTTTATTTTAGAGTACAGGACTCGTACAATAAAATACATTTAAATACACAATCAAAGACATAAAAAATATACACACAGAGAAATATGTATGTATGTATGTATATATGTATGTATACATACACAAAAAAATGTGGGCAATAAATCATTGAGTATTGAGTATGCGGACATGAGTAACCAGTCAAGACATTACATAATTTCTGTTTTTTAAAAAACGTGGAAATTTACATTGTGTGACCCATACATATTATTTAAAATAGAGAGTTGATGGTTTCCTTAAAATTATTAAATAAATTCGTATTTATGTGAATAAATCTGTTAATTCCAGGTAACTCATGAAGATATTACAGAGGACAACCTAGGGAAGATACAACTATTGCCTGTGGAGACTATGCAGAGTATTACTATTGATGACAATACAACTAATGTAGGTCCTCAGAAAACAACCATTCACAACATCAAAAAGGTAGTATGACAAGACACATGAGAATTATTCACACAGGACCGAAACCATTGCACTCATGCAATGTTTGTGATAAACAATTTAATCTAAACAGTTATTTAGTGAAACACATGAAAATTCACACAGCCGAGAATAAACAATTTGCCTGCAATATATGTGATAAACAATTTAGTAAAAAAGGTTTTATGACAAGACACATGAGAATTCACACAGGAGAGAAACCATTATCATGCAATGTTTGTTATAAGCAAACACACAGAAAGAAACCATTTGCCTACAATTTATGTGATAAAAAATATATAGATAGACAAACGTGATTTAGTGAGACACATGAAAATTCACACAGGAGTGAAACCCATGCAATGTTAGTAATAAACAATTTAATAAAAATTATTTTAAAATGGTGTCCAAGATGAATTAGCTTGTGTTTACTCCGCTCTCATCCTCGTCGATGATGATGTTGCCGTCACTGGCGAGAAGATCTCCACCATCCTGAAGGCTGCTAGACGTTGAACCCTACTGGCCTGGTCTATTTGCGAAAGCCCTGGAAGGCGTGAATGTGACTCAACACCAACATCGGATCAGGCGTGGGAGCCGCGCCGGCTGGTGGCGCTCCGGCCGCCGCCGCCGCCGCAGCGCCTGCGGCTGAGGCCAATGAGGGGAAGAAGAAACAGGAGCCAGAAGAGTCTGATGACGATATGGGCTTCGGTCTCTTCGACTAAAAAGCTTTAGGTTAAAGCTGTGGTATTCCAATAAAAAGCTTTATGGAGCGTTTAATTTAATATAAACACATGAAAACTCACATGAGATAAGCCTGCAAACTCCTGCAATATCACACACATTGTCACATACATATAAACAAAATAAACAAAATCCTCGTAAGTATGTTCAATGCTTCCCGTGTGGTCCCATTTCAATTTGGTCCAGTTCTGACAATGGAATCCAGGAGAAAATCATATAAGTATTAAATGTTCAATAAAACTTCTGAAACTATCATGGTTATTAACACTAAAGTCATTTAAAACGGGATATTTACCATGATTTGATTTTTGAGTTTTCCAATATTTCGGCACAGTTTCATGCGCCATGATCATGGAATAACCAAGTTATTCCGTGATCATGGCGCATGAAATTGTGATCAAGGAATAACGGTTATTCCGTGATCATGGCGCATGAAACTGTGCCTGGAGGAGGCTTTCGCCACTCCTAAGTGGTACTTCCATATAGCTTTAATATAAATTTAGTGAATATAGTAAAATGTAAATAGCGTGTTAGTAAATAAAGCTTATTTTTATTATGTGCGCGACAAATGTACTAATTGCTCCCCAACCGATTTAGATAATTCTTTTTTAAAACTCAAGTTTTAAACTCATTTTCATTATTTAGGAACATATTCGCAAATAATGATGATGTCAAGTCAATGAAAAGTCCTATGTTAGTTCATTGCTGGACATAGGCCTCCACTGCAGTCTTCCGCCGGTCGTCATCCCACGGTCGTAGGGCAGTCGTGGTCTCCACGCAAAAATAGGTCGCATCTCGCGAAGAACCTACAACCACTGGGATAAACGTGTTCTTAATAATAATGATCTGATAAAAAGAAAGCTATAATATAATAATAAATGATTTATTTATTACTTATTTTTTAGTAAAATTCTATACATCAGGGTTTATTCTTCAATTTCTTATTCTTATGTACGCCTCTGCTAAGTTTCAGAAGAGGGGCGTTTTTGCTTTTTCTCTTCTCTTTCTTTAGTTCGCCGGTTTCTATGGCTTTCTTCATTACCTGAAAGTAAAGAAAAATTTGTCACAGTGTGTGTTACCCATAAAGAAAGCTTGCGATGCTATCATGAGACGGACACTGGCAGAATTGCGTCAATTCAGACGCAGAGCCTTCTAGGAAGAAGTTGAAGGTACTTATTTAAAATTTTTAATATATCGACACAGTTTGATTATTTCGGAATTCGGAGTTTTTTTTCGATATATATTAGTGGAGTGGTCGAGGTAACGACTATATAGGGGTCAGATAATGCCAAAGTGGTTATTTTTACTTTTTTATTTTAATAAATAAAAATAAATTATACTGGACAATCCACACAGCATCATCTAGCCCCCAAGGTAAGCAAAGCCTGTGTTATGGGTACTAGATGACTGATATACTTAATACATTACATAGATAGATATTTTTTTATTATACATAGGTAACGAACAGAACCCCCGGAACAAATATCTGCAGATAATACACAATTATTCCGAGGCGGGAATCAAACCCTCCTGCGTCGCAGGCGGCCCTTCGCCCACCGCGCCACAGAGGTCATCCTTATCCGTCTAAAATCGTAGTATATACACAATTTTACTAACCTCCAAAGCATTCTCCTGGGGCATATTCAGAGCCATGGGGTCGTTCAACGTGGGGTATTTGAACGAGAAGCCTTTGGGAAAGATGGGTCGAGACAGCATTATGTCTAGCTGCTTCCGGCGCGCCTTGAGCGCCTTGTCTATGGCGGGGTCGGCCTGCGCTGTAGGACTGAAGGAGGTTGAGGAAATATAATGATTGATTGGTTGAATAGACTTAGTTTGAACTTAGTTCCAAACCTCTCAAATCAAAGATCTATGTACATAATTAAGATCTTTTTTGTAAATAATTTTTTTGTAATTGTATTTAGTTCATAAATATTCAAACCCCCGATGGTTTTTTACTTTTATTCAACTATCTGCGCCCCGCGGCTTCGTCCGCGTGGAAATTTATATATCAAATATTTTTTATGCTTCCCTCTTGAATCACTCTAACTATTATAAAAACCGTATCAAAATGTATTGTGTTGTTCTAAGCATACACAGACAGACAGCGGGAAGGGACTTTGTTTTATACTATGTAGTGATAACATTCTTTCTCTTCCAGCACCCGAAGTGCCAACATACCCAGTAGCATCTCATCTGCAGAGCGTACACACAATTGTCGCGAGGCGGGAATCGAAGCCGCGACCTTCTGCGTCACAGGCGACCTTCGCCCACACAGGTCGCCACAGAGGCCGTCTAGCTAGGAACTAAAGCCTTCTGAGTTTCAGTTTAAAAAAAGGATACACATTATCATCATCAATGATGATATCCATCTCCATAGCCGCCTTCTCTCGCCAGCCTCGCGCCTGCGCGTTGCGTCGCCGCCGCTGCTCTAATGTCTCCATCTCACGAGCTATAGCCACCAAGTCTTTCAGCGGGGCCAGCAGGTGGGACGCTACCGGGAATGTTGGCACTTCGGATGCTGGAAGAGAAAGGATGTTATCACTATGTCACAGAAAGAGCCGGGAGCTGAATATATCTTTATCCTCTTTGTAATCCTTTCGAGAGGGAAACCAATGTATCCCCGTCTCACTTCAGCTTTCGCATACATTGTATAAAATTCATGGTCGGTAAAAATCTTTGCTCGCCCTACCACTATGCGCTGGAGGAACAAAAATAGTATTATTAGTAGCGCCGATTTGTATGCAAATTTGTATCGTCAGTAGTCAGCAAATAATTCTCAAGAAGTCAACAAGTCAGCAAGAAGTAAAACCAGCAAATCAGCGCCAGGAACCTTTCAAGAATAAAAGCCTAGGCGAAGGCGAAGCCGCGGGGCGAAGCTTGTATACAATACAAAATTCATTCCGGGTGTTAGAAATAACCATAAAACGTTTCCATATAAACAACGCGTACGAAGCCGCGGGCATAAACTAGCATAAAATAATTGTAAGTAAAATAGTCAAGATAAATTAAACTTACTTTTGTTCAGCGTAAGGCACACTTTCGAGTAATTATAAGCCTCAGCGGGTTCCACCATGAGCACATTCAACCCCTCCCTGTCCGCGCGCGCCGTGCGTCCACTCCGGTGGACGTAGTTCTCAGCTGTCCGTGGACACTGGTACTGGATCACGTGGTCCACGAGTGGGATGTCGAGGCCGCGGGCGGCCACGTCTGTTGCGATTAGGATGCCTTGGGGATCGTCGCGGAACCTGGAATATAAAAGAAAGAAAGAAAATACATTTATTGATTCACAAGTAGGTACAGCTTGCTACTAAATAATAATAATATATAAGTAACAAGAACATAAAGAAATAAATAAAATTAACTACGTATATATACAAGCAACAAGCGACTCCACAAAGCGAACCAATAGGTCCTGTCTCAGCATAATGTTGCTCTACTTCTCCTCAAGAAGTAGAGCAACGCTGGTTTTCTGACAGAACCATTGGCGCGCGCGTGTCCACACGGGTGGCAGACCACAGATAAGACAAAAATATATATACACATTAAATTGACATCTTACAACCTAAGATTAACTCTAACTTAGCACTAAACACACGATCATGACTTCACAAGAATAAATAATATATAAATAAATAATGCTGGATAATTCACACAGCATCATCTAGCCCTAAGCTAAGCAGAGCTTTAAGGTACTAGATAACTGATATACATAATACAATGCATTACATAGATAGATATTTTTATAAGAGATAGAATAACGACCAGAACACCCGGAACAAATATCTGCAGATCGTACACACAATTGTCCCGAGGCGGGAATCGAACCCGTAACCTCCTGCATCACAGGCGGACCATCGCCCACCGTGCCACGTTGAAACGATTTGGTGACTGAGAAAATGGACTCCATGGTATTTTTTTGTAGTTATCATACAGCAATATCTAGCCCCAATACAAGCAAAGTTTTTGCTGACTGGTAACATAGCAGTATGTTTTGTACTCTATACATTTATTTTAAAGAAAGATATATTTGTTGAACATACACAACAACAGCTATGTTCAACAAATATGGCATTCTTAACCTTCTCTTCTTTCAGCCTGAAAAACAGGTTTTCACCTAGTTCAGGCACCCACATTGTTGTTTCCATCAGAATTTAAGTAAGGTACTTTTTGTTACTCTTTAGTCCTAAGATATTTTTTTTTTCTTTTTTTTTATTATTTTATTTATTTATTCTTAAAATCGTAATCGAAACATGCGTCTTAGTTCCACAGATCTGACCGTATTGATACGTCAGATCAAGAAATTGTTAGATATTGGGATTTTCCTCGCAAGAAAAAATATCTCACCTCCTGCGTCGCAGGCAGACCATCGCCCACCGCGCCACAGAAGTCGTCATAATGATTACATAAATTGCGCGTTTTGCAATCGGCCTAGCCGTACTACAATCCGGCGGCGCATATGCATGCATCGAAACTATTTACGGTACGATATAGTAACTCGCGTGTTCTTGAGTGGAGACCACGACTCGGTAAACGTAGTGTAGGACGCCCTCCGACCAGGTGGGATGACGACCTGCGAAAGACTGCAGGTAGATGCTGGATGCGTCAAGCTGAAGACAGAGCGCTATGGCGCTCATTGGGGGAGGCCTATGTCCAGCAGTGGACTAATATAGGATGATGATGATGATAGTAACACTCACCTTTCTAGGTTCTTCAGGCGCTGCCTTTGCGCCATGCTTGCGTGCAGTGGTAGAGGGTGGCATTTCAGGACAATGAGCAGTGTTGCCAACCTGAAGGAAAAAATATTCGTTTTTTAAAAGAGTGAATAATTATATTTAAATAACAATATATAATTATTGAACACTTCGAGTGCTGAAATCACACGGTATGTGTTTTCTACAAGTGACTAATATGCGTAAATCCACACTAGCGCAGCGGCTGAGAAAATACAGATCTGCGTGACTCAGCACAGCTGTAATGTTTTTCGAACGAAGCGCAACACAACCGCTGACCGCTGTGTAGAGCGGCAGCACGAATGGCTTAGGTTAAAAAAAAGATCGCAGTCGTCGAAAAAAGTTCGCAGTCAAAGTGTTAAAAAAATAACATTTCATTTCCTAGGACATGTTTTTATCGCTTCATACTGCCAAAATCGGAATTAATTTTTATTTGTTAGAAGACTTACACAGAACAGGACATACTGAACTTAGTTTATACTGTATTATATTATCTGTGGTTTATAAGAGGAAATCCAAATGCAATTTTTTTTTATTTCTTGAGGCAGTTGTCTCACCGGCAACGATGAACGAGTAGCGAGCAAAGCTAGAATGTAGAAACGAGTCGGCGTGAAGCGGGGAGCGAGTGCGTAGTTATAAATAAATAATGCTGGACAATTCACACAGCATTATCTAGTCTAGTAAGCAGAGCTTGTGTTATGGGTACTAGATAACTGATATACATAATACAATACATTACATTACATACAATTTTTTATTATACATAGAAAACGACCAGAACACCCGAAAGAAATATCTGCAGATCGTACACACAATTGTTTCGAGGCGGGAATAGAACCCGCAACCTCCTGCGTCGCAGGCGGACCTTTGCCCACCGCGCCACAACGGTCGTCAAGTTCCGATAGTTGTGTAGCTCGGCTATAAGCGAGTGTGCGAGTGAGACGAGCGATTACTCGCATCACTCGCTCGCGGCGGCCAAACGACAGCCCTGCGCTAACCTGCATTGTAGAGGAATTACCGCTGGTTGCTCTCTCGGCGTGCGTTCTGATCGCTGAGCGAGTGTTATTTTCCTGTCTCTTGTCGCCCAGCGACAAACTAGCGAAGCGAGTCCTCGCCGGCAGTGTGAACAGTCAGCGATCAACTATTTGTATATGCATCTCTTTTTTTTACAAGGAATGTATATCTATTGTACGTTTCTTGTGCGAGAAAATAGTCGATAGTAAGTCGTTTTCTCGCCGGCGGCGGTGGGACAACTGCCTTAGGCTTACAAAATACAATACAATACAATACAAATACGCTTTATTGCACATCTATGTATCTTTGTTCTTTACTGTTTTTTTCTGTGTTTGATCACAGAAAAAAACAGTAAAGAACAAACAAACAAAGATACAGATGCACAATGGGCGGCCTTATCGCTAAGAGCGATTTCTTCCAGGCAACCTTTGGATGGACACGTAGCTATAGTATATAAAATAAGCACTTAGACAAGTCAAATGTTATGTGTCACTGAATGGAAAGAAATGATTTTGATTTTTTTCAAATAGAAAAGCGATAAATTAGGAAAATCTGCCCCAGATATGATGATGAAGGTCTTACCGCTTCACACTGCCAATGGAGTTACAGAAGACAATAGTCCTGCCGGGGTGTCGCTTCAGGATGTAGAAGAGGTAGGCGTCCTTGTGCTCCATTGCGCACGTTATTTTGCACTCTGTTAGTGATTCCGCTGTGCCTGGAATAGAAAGAGAAATACAATAATAAATAAATAATAATAATTCTTTCCATCCAAAGGTTGCCCGGAAGAGATCGCTTCTATACGATAAGGCCGCCCATTGTACTTGTGGCATGTAATGTCTTTTTGTAATGATCTGTAGATACAGATTGTAATGGTGTAGAGTGCTCGCCACCACTGAAGTCTTACGGCAAAAGCGGGAACTAAACAACATTACATAAAACAACAACAACATTTAGTTCTGCTAAGAAAGCAGCGCCATCTATCGGATTTCAGTGGCGGCGCGGACTCTATTATAGATATTCCATATTCCACACAGCATAATCTAGCCCAGTGGTCGTCATAATTTTCTGGTCAAGTGCCACATAGGACAATGTAACGTACTACTCCGGGCCGCACTATGTATTAAAGATAGGTGTAGTGAAATGTTAGGTACTACACAAGCTCTGCTTACCTTGGGGCTAGATTCTAGCCCCAAGGTAAGCAGAGCTTGTGTTATGGGTACTAGATGACTGATATACTTAATATACAATACATTATATAGATAGATATTTTTTATTATACATAGAAAACGACCAGAACACCTGGAACAAATATCTGCAGATCGTACACACAATTGTTCCGAGGCCGGAATCGAACCCGCAACCTCCTGCGTCGCAGGCGGACCTTCGCCCACCGCGGCACATCGGTATTTATTTAGGCAAAATAAATAATGGAGATTGGTTGGTTGGGTTATAAGTAGAGTAGGTTATTTAGTAGTAGGGAGGGTCTTATCCAAGTTTCCCCCTTGAGGAATGATGGGGATTTTCAAAGGGGAAATCAGGAATAACTTTTTCTATTCCAATTTTCCCCTTGAGTTGTATCTTCAGGGGAAAACAGGAATAACCCGTAGTAGGGTACTTACCCAAATTAGTTTGCGTGATGTCAACGACCTTAGGCTCCGTCATGCCCAGAAGGTCTACCAGCCGCTTCACCTTCTGTTCCGGCGTCATCTTCTTTATCTTACGGTTTATTATCTTGCCGTTTTTTGTTACCTGGAAATTATGTTAATTTATTTATTTATTTTATACTTTTAGCAAGAAAAATATAACACAATCCTACAAAATTTAAACAAAGGCGAACTTAACCCTAAAAAGAGTTTTCTTCCAGCAAACCTTATTGGGAGAGAGAGACAAGGTGAAGAGAGAAGTGGGTATATGTGCATAAATTAAATAAGAAATAGACAGAAGATAAAAAAAAAGTTAAATGATAAGTACTATATAAATAAGGTTGCCTGGAAGAGATCGCTCTCAGCGATAAGGCCGCTCTTTATACTTCCTTTATTCTATTGTTTATTTCTGTAATGTTTTCTGTTTTTTGTGTGGTATAATAAATCACAGCTGTGGGACGCCAAACTAGGCTACCAAATGGGTTTTACAAATAATTATATTTTTATATATAATTTAAATATTAAGATGAAAAATATTTGGTTAAAATTCTGCGCAAAACCTTCTCTGATAAGATAACATTAAACCAAATGCAATTCGCGTGCACTGTCCACTTTAATTTTATTTATTTCCGGTGAATTGATATCGCAGTGTGGGCCAGACCACTGCGTGACATAGCACCTTGGGCCACTGGATGATGATGCTGAAACCAGTATCATCGCTGGTGGCTCAATGATCTGGTTAGGCCAATGCGTTTATTTAATTTTAGATTTTTGTAATTATTTTTATTTATTTTATTTTAAGCCATTATTGTACCACTGCTGGTCCCCTCCCTTTTCTCCTTCCACTCCTCGCGATCCAACGCTGCAACAGGCCATGATGGAAGGTGTACCTCGAGCTCGTCGCGCCATTTCATCCTGGGCCTTCCACGTCGCCTCTTAGCGTTGGGTGGTTTATATAATTAGTTTATTTTAATTTGATTGATTGTGTGTAATATTTTTATTTTATTTATAGCTATTAAACAATCCGCACTCATCACCTACCAAACGCTAGTGCTCCTCTCCCGCTAGCCCCGCTGATTGACAAGATATTCGTGTTTAAAGTTTGAAATCGGTACTGAGACACCCTTTATTATGTCCTATTCATATTTCAATTATTAAAATTGACCCGTCTAGTGTTTTAATCTTTTCTATAACATTCGGTACTGGTTTGCTTTACCTTCTTTCCTTTCATATGCGTGGGCAGGTCGTGCACCAGCGTCAGTGTAGCTGAGAACACAAAGTTCTGCCTGGCTGCTTTGCGATCCTCGTCGGCGTTGAGACGTTCCAACAGTGGCGTTAGCTCGTCGAAGTGACCGCGTTCGATCATACGGTCTGTCTCGTCTATGGCTAGGAATCTGGAACAAAGAGTACCAATATGACATAACCTCTATGGGCGAGATTTACAGTTGCATCACTACAGAGTATAAAGCAAAGTCGCTTTCCGCTGTCTGTATGTCCCTATGCTTAGATCTTTAAAACTACGTAACGGATTTTGACGCAATTTTTTTTTTTGATAATGTGGTTCAAGAGGAAGGTTTATAAACTGTTTGACACAGACATAGTATTATGTCTTATGGCATACTACGGTGGGGGAACGCTGCAGATATAAACACCGTATTTGTGTTGCAGAGGACGGGGTAAGACGAAGTGTGGGCTGTTCGTGCGATCTATAATATGGGTCCCAGAGAATCCCTACGTGATAAATTCAAAGATGTAAACATAATAAATAAATAAATAAAAATAAATAATGCTGGACAATTCACACAGCATTATCTAGCCCTATGGTAAGCAGAACTTGTGTTATGGGTACTAGATAACTGATATACATAATACAATATATTACATAGAAAGATATTTTTTATTATATATAGAAAACAACCAGAACACCCGGAACAAATATCTGCAGATAGTACACACAATAAATTAATTCATTTCCGAGGCGGGAATCGAACCCGCAACCTCCTGCGTCGCAGACGGACCTTTGCCCACCGCGCCACAACGGTCGTCTAATGAAAAAAAAAATATGACAGTACGATGTCAATATATTTATGAAAACTTGTTGTACACTCATAAAAACATCAATCGGTTCGGTAAAAAAAACCGATATACATAATGTAAATACTAGAAATAAGAATAAACTTGCTGTTCCCACAACTAGGCTACATAAGATAAGTGCATCTTTTAAAGCGCAATGTATACGCTTCTACAACAAAACTCCAAATCAGTTAAAAAAATTATCAATAAATAAATTTAAAAGAATTGTGAGACATATTCTTTGTAAACAGGCTTATTACAAAATATCAGATTATCTAGAAGATAAAAAAGCTTGGAACGAGTTTTGCTCCAACTCAAAATCTAACAACTTACAGATAAGCAAAATATTAAAAAAAAAAGTGGAAAGGTACAAAATGTTAGTAGTATTGTATATGGTACTAAGTAGCCCTCACAGAAAGTGGATAAGCGCGCGTGTGTAGGTCTAATAGGTCCTGACTCAGCTTGTTGCTCTATCACAATAACCCAGGTCATTTGTGAAAGAGCGCTGGTTTTCAGTCAGAACCCGGTACTAGACACATAAGTTATGATTATGAACATACTAGTGGTTTCTTTTCACTTCTTCCACTAGCAGTCAAAAAATTGAAGTGAACATTAAAAAAAATGTTATTATGTAATAATTAATAGTATAAAATATGACCTGTATAAGTTATTATTCGTAAGCCTACAAAAAAATCATTTTCACAACGATTTCCACAATAAAAAATATCTATCCGTGTATTGTATAATGTATATAAATTATCTAGTACCTATAACACAAGCAACTGCAAGTCCACAATACTTACTTGACCGTATCTAGCTGCTGTAAATGCGGTTGCCCCTGGTTGATCAACTCCCACAGCCGGCCCGGTGTGGCCACCACTATCTCTGGCCCGGAGCGCAGCACCCTTTCTTGCTTCACGTGCGCCATCCCACCGACTATCGTCGCTACTTTGATGCCTGGAGAAAAGAACAATAAAATGAAACTTTGCATGTTTGTTAGGTAAACATTTTTAAACTTTAGCGAATTGTTAACATAAATACTTTGCATAAAAGCTAAAGATTACCATTAATTTCATGAATAAGATTTGATTGATTAGTTTTAAACTCGCTGTGCCCACAACTAGGCTACATAAGATAAATGTATCTTTTAAAGGGTATACGCTTCTACAACAAAACTCCAAGTGAGTTGCAAAAATTATCAAAAAAAATTTTTTTAAAAATATTCTTTGTAAAAAAGCTTATTACAAAATATCAGATTATATAGAAGATTAAAAAGCTTGGAACGAGTTTTGCTCCAACTCAAAATCTACCAACTTACAGATAAGCAAATCAAATGTACTAGACACATAAGTTATAAACATACTAGTGGTATATTCATAACTTATGTGTCTAGTCTCACTTCTTCCACTGGTGGACAAAAAATTGAAGTGAACTATAAAATAATTTAATTGATAATAATGAAAAGTATAAAATATGACCTGTCTAAGTGCTTATTTGTAAGCTTAAAGAAATAAAAACTTTTCATTTTCATTTTCAGTTGCATTTAGACGACCTGTGTGGCGCGGCGGGCGAAGATCCGCCTAAGACGCAGGAGGTTGCGGGTTCGATTCCCGCCTCGAGACAAAAGCTTGTACAATAGTAAATAGTACCCATAACATAAGCTCTGCTTAGCTTGGGGCTAGATGACGCTACGTGGATTGTCCAGCATTATTTATTTATTAAACAATTAAATACAAATATATAAACATAGTAGATATTGTTCCTTTTAACTGAACTTACCTGTGTACTTAGCTACAGCCATAAGATGCCTGCTGATCTGTATAGCCAGCTCCCTAGTCGGTGTGACGATCAGAGCATACAGAGGTTTCCCAGTCTTCATGACCATATGCCCAGGTATTTCTATGTTGTCCACTACTTTAACACAGCCTATGCCTGAAAAATAATGGTATTTAAGAATTTAAAAAATCAAACGTCGGAAAAAATAGTTTTAAATAGACAGTTTTTTTTAAATAAATTTTTGATGTTTCACTTTTCACTTATTTTCAAAAAAGCTAAAAATCATGATAACTTAAAAATGGTTCACTTTTGCATGATGCACATGGGGATGAAAATTATCACAAATAGTCACCCCTATCACCTCCTAACGGGAATAAGTCGAATTACCAATAACCCTGTATAATAAAATATGTATCTATCTAAGGTATGTATGTTTGTCAGATGACTTGTCCTATACGGGAACGACAAAGGTTGCCGCTGTATCGACATAAATGTATGTCCCGTTAAAAGCACCATTGACGACCTGACATTGACCATTGGATACTTTCTGGACGGTAGCGTTGATTATTCACTGTGAATTTTTCGTTCAAACGATGAAAGAGGTTGCTCTTTACACGGGTACAGCTGAGACAAAGCTATACGAAGCTGTACCCGTCTCTTTCGCCTGCTGCGCTGTCGGCGGCGTCATATGAACTGTATATACAGGGTGGGGCATAAGTAAGCCATAAAACGGGCCCGTATGGTCATCAACTCTGGCGGCGGCCACTTGACCGATATCATTTTCTCAACTTAATGGAATAAATTCTAATGAATTAAGTTAACAAATTTTACAACCAAAGTTTTCTCATTAAAAAAAAAATTACAGCAAAAGAACATCGGATGATTACTTTTGCCCCACCCTGTACATATGCGTAAACTTCTCATTCTCGCTGCCTGTCACCGGACTAGATATTTGGCGGTAACTATACACATGTTAAAGTTATATAACCTACCAATACTCAATATATTTATTGTTGTCATCACATTGGCTTAAGAGGTAAGTGATTAAGTATCAGAATGTGAACCCTATTGGGTGTGAACTGCTACTTTTGTGCTAGGGGCTAAATGTATGTTAACATACCTGTTTCATCAGGGTTCCCAAAATCTTCAATCTCTTGATCTGACCCCATTTCATCTAAGCCAGATTCATCTTCATTGTCACCACCTAAAATCTCATCTGCACTCAATTCTTCTTCATTGTCACTTCTCTCATCTTCACTTAAATCGTCATCTGCACCATCATTTTCGTCTTCACTTGATTCATCACCTCCACTTTGTAATCCATCTTCACTTTGTAAATCATCATTATCATTTTGTTCATCTTCACTTGCTTCTTGCTCATCAACACTTTCAGTTTCCTCATCACTATTGTCAGCCAGATCATCAGAATCTAACATGTCAGATAAGTGAACATAATTATCATCATCACTTTCATCATCAACTGGCATATCCTTCTTTTTTATTGGCACTTCATATTCCTCCAAATAGTCCTCAGCTTTTTTGAATGACTTTTTCTTTATAGGTTTTTTATCATTAGTTTCATCATCTTCATCACCACTACCATAACCGTCTTCAGAAGATTCTTTAACTTCTTTTTTACTATTTCTTTTATTCTTTTTATATTCTTTCTTTGGTTTTTCTTGTGTCTTTTTAGGTTTGGAT
Organism: Eupithecia abbreviata; assembly: GCA_943735965.1. Lineage (NCBI taxonomy): Eukaryota > Metazoa > Arthropoda > Insecta > Lepidoptera > Geometridae > Eupithecia > Eupithecia abbreviata. Next base: position 7,232,009 of record OX030998.1, on the reverse strand, counting down.
GGTCCTTTTTTGTAGGGTATTTCGTAGACATCTAGACCTTTGGTCTCAGCTTTCTCCTTTAATTTGAGGATGCCAGAGAGTATGGGGAGGCCAAAAGCGAGGGTTTTACCACTGCCTGTCTCCGCTGCACCAAGGATGTCCCTGCGACCTGCAAATGGGTATGATTTTGAATGAGTGTATGTGAACTGAGAGCAAGGGCTACTCATTCTATAAATCAAAGGCAAATTATACATACAGCCCAGTGTCTGAACTAGTATTTATTGAAAATGTCAATTGATCTAAAAAACAAATAATTTATGAATGATATGGATACACCCAATAGGTTAAAAATGTGACACATTGTGTGGTTGATAATAGATCTCTCTATTTTACATGCAAAAAGGGCCCACCAGTGGCCAAGTTGCGGAAACCAGTCCAGAAACAAGTAACAACTACACCAAGTCTTCGGCTTGGTGGCGCTGCACCGTGAACCTTAGGAGCATACATAGCTACAATACAAGAAATAAAGAAAAGTTACATGTACCTACTACTAGACTGGTAAAAACTCATAAACAGGGTTTAACCCTAAAGCTTGATTTATATAACAAGTTACCACTAGAACTAACTCTACTTCCTTTTCAGGAATTTAAAGCAAAAATAAATAACTTTTTAGTATGTAACCCATTTTATAGCATTAACGAGTTTTTAACATGCTCATTTGTCAATTTGTGATAAGTTATTATTGTTTATACTTATATTATTGTAATTTAGGATTAAATTTAATTTAAGAGTATTCATTGTACTGTAGTCTTAATTGACATGCCAATATTAGGGATAATGTTATGGTGAATAAATTGAATTTACTGAATTTACTGAGCTTCAATAGATCTCTCATATCTAAAAGGATTGTAAAATAGTTAAAATCTTACCATGTATAGCAGCAGGTAAGGACAGCTGTTGTATTTTGGTTGGCTTTTTGAATCCCAGTTCCATCAGAGCCTTCATAATAGGCTCCTGTAACTTAAACTCAGCCCAAGTCAACATATCTTCAGGGGTCAAATCAGATTTGTCAGCATTCTGTTCACCCAATTTAGGCTTTTTTAATTTTTTCTCTGGTCTACTCTGTACTTTTACTGGCTTTGAGCTGCTCTGTGTTTTTGCTTTTTGTTCTTTGATTTGATGTATTTTTTCTTTCATTTTCTTTTTCCGTTCATTTCTTTTGCTCCGTTGTGCTTGTGGTTCAACATTTTCTGGTATTTTAGAGCTTACTTTATTATCCTGAGATGGATTTGAGGAATTTGAAATGGTTTCTACTAAAAATCCATTAGCTAATTTGACAGGCTTCTCGTTTTTGTTTTTTAAGGGTTTTTTTGCCTTGGTGTCTTGGTGTATTTGATTAGGTTTTACCTTTTTGTTTGGTAAATCCTGTTTCTCTGATTCTTGAGGAAGTTTGCGCTTCTGTTCCGGCTTTTTCTGTAATTTTGTATGAACACATGTTATTTGTTTACATTTATTATATGGATCAATAAGTCTTTTCTAGCTTACATTCTTTATGGCTGTATTCTAACACAACTTCTAAGTATAATAAATTGAGTTTAGCTCGTGTGAAATACAAGTTCTACCAAGTTCTACTCACTTTTTTCGATCTTTTGCTCTCTTTATCCAAACCATAGCTCGAGCATTCTTCGAGGCCAACAAATCCGTCGAAATTATTAGTTGTTAAAGGAAATCCTTCTAGTGCAACTGACTCCCATTTCAGATCCTTTAGTTTTTTACTCATTTTTACGCAAACACTAGATTTATACAATAACCTCACAATACGTACAGTTTGTAGGTATACATACAACAACGCACAGGATCTGTCTGACTGAATTTCTATTCTAACCTCAAAAATATTGCCGTGTTTTTGACGTTCTAGACAATTTTTTTAGACATTCGACAAATCTTGGCAGTGAAAATGACACATACATTTTTGTCTATTGCTCATATGAAAAAATTAAAGCATGCCATGGCGTGCACGCTTTCGAGTCAAGTTCTCTGCATGATCTTCAATGTTGTTAGCTTAAAGTATATTCCGCAATTTTAGGGTCAGTTTTCAACTTTAAACTTATTATGTACGACATATTTGTCAAGAATTGCTTTTTACATGCCTAGGCCATTAGAAAAAAGGTTAAATCACCCTCCGTTTCATTATCTATTCCCGTTTCGATCGATAATAGACCTCAAAAAAATATATCGAGATAGACGCAAAGAGTGTCGAATTTTATTATAACCGACAGAACATTTTGGGTAGGAGTAGGAACTTTGACGTCACGAGTTTTTAGTGATGTAAAACACAAGCCAAGCACAGAAACGATACAAAAGCGTCGATTCTTTTGGATCTTTGCCACGAATCGAAGTAGGTTTTTCACTTTTAAATTATTTGCTTGATCACAATCTTGGTAGAGAACAGAAGTTGTTAGTCTTGATTAACCCAAATCACCTTTAAAAGGTTATTGATTAAATAACTATACCCCTGTATAAAGACAAGGGTAGTATTCCACGTGACAAAAAAAATATTTTGCATATTTGCGAGGTGGTTAGGGAAAAGATTACATAAAGTGGAAACCCTGACGCTGCTAGCCATAGACAAAAAAAGGTGGAAGTTTGTGAATGATCGATTTTACACCGGCCTCAACTTCTCAATCTCAATCTCAACGGCATTTCTTTGTTTGCCAAAACGCGTGTGGACAATAAATTCGCGAAAACCGCGATCGTGTGCAGAGTTGATAAAATGGCGAACACGTTTCGCGGGGTGACCGTTTCCGCCGTCAACAACGATGGCGTTCTGACGCCTCGCTTCAACTTCCCCACGAACGTAAACGTGGATTACGATCCACAAGGGCTCAGTGTAAAAGTGATTCGTGCTGATCCAGTGCTAGCCCAAGAGGTGCTTGAGTTTCCCGTCCACTGCCAGACCGAGTGCTCCCGCGTCGCCGGCCAATCGTATATATTTACGATCGACAATGAGACTTTATTCTTCAAATTCGCGTCGGACGCGGAATGTCAGAACTTCCACCTCCTCGTCAGTAAGATCAAGGCGGGAAGGTCATCGTCGGTTTTCACAGTGCGGACGGAGGACTCCTCAGCGATGCAGTACTTTCAGTTTTATGGTTACCTGAGTCAGCAGCAAAATATGATGCAGGATTACGTGAGAACCAGCTCGTACCAGCGAGCCATTCTATCGAATATCAACGATTTCAAGAACAAAGTGGTATTGGATGTGGGAGCGGGTTCTGGGATCCTGTCGTTCTTCGCGGCGCAGGCCGGCGCACGGAAAGTTTACGCTGTAGAAGCCAGTAACATGGCGCATCATGCACAAGCCTTAGTGCGAGCGAACAACCTCCATGACAGAATCACTGTTGTAGCTGGTAAGATAGAAGAAATAGAACTGCCAGAGAGTGTTGATGTTATCATATCCGAGCCAATGGGGTACATGTTGTACAATGAAAGAATGTTAGAAACATATTTACATGCTAAGAAATGGCTAAAACCAAATGGTAATATGTACCCGACGAGAGGGGATCTACACATAGCCCCATTCACTGATGATGCATTGTTTATGGAACAGTATAACAAGGCTAACTTCTGGTACCAAGCATGCTTCCATGGAGTAGACCTCAGTGCACTGCGCACAGCAGCAATGAAAGAATACTTCAGACAGCCTATCGTAGACACATTTGATGTAAGGATTTGCATGGCGAGATCAGTGAGACATGTAGTCGACTTCCTAAACGCACATGAGACAGATTTACATAGAATCGAAGTACCATTCAAATTTGAGCTGACACAATCGGGCACCTGCCACGGCTTAGCGTTCTGGTTTGATGTGTTATTCGCTGGCTCACAAAACCCTATCTGGCTATCCACTGCCCCCACCGAACCTTTAACCCACTGGTACCAAGTGCGCTGCCTGCTAGAGACTCCAATCTTCGCTAAGCAAGGACAGACGCTAACTGGCAGAGTGTTGCTGCTTGCCAACAAAAGACAGAGCTACGATGTCACAATGGAAGTCAGTTTAGATGGCACAAACGTCACATCATCTAACACCTTAGACTTAAAGAACCCTTACTTCAGGTATACGGGAGCGCCGGCGGCTCCACCTCCCGGAGTCAACACGACCTCTCCTAGTGAAACATATTGGAACTCTGTAGACTCACCAGCGACTCTGACAAACGGCCAGGGTGTGATTATGGCGGACGGTACGCAGCAGTACTGTTCGACACCAGACCAGGTCCCCATGGCCTATGGAACCCACCAGAACCTGATTGAGAGGGTCATGCTTCAAGAGGAGTTCATCAAGCGAATTGGGATAAGTCAGAATGGAAACATTTAATCCGCAAAGATGCGCCGAGCGCGCCTTAGGGCTATAAGGAACCGTAATCGGTTGTGAACCTCCTTCCGTTCAGTATAGTGTAAGAGGAAATATTTATTTGGAACACATCACAGTGAACTGAAGTGGTACTTTCTAAACGTGTAGTTCGGGATTACGCTTACTAGTGTAACTATAACAGACTTCCAACCTACGTATATATTGGAGCCCAGACACACTCACTCATCTGGAGACGATTTCGCGTTAACAGCAACAATATAACGAGATAGAACTGCGTCGGGGAATTTTCGCCTGCGTTTTTGTCGCTCTTCTGCCAAAACTTTGGTTGCAAAAGACTTTTGTATATTTCATTCATAATGCTACTTTTTAAACTTTCGAGATTGGTTACCACGATCATTTTGCATTTCCATCAAAGAAAAGGCAAAATATGTTTATCAGGGCAATAAATGTCATTGTGATTATTCAATGCACATTAATTTTACAAGTAAGGGCTCCCTGAACGAATTCTATCAGTTTTACCAAAGCCAGACATTCTTACTTCTATATTGCTCAGAAAACTGATCTTGGCAAAACTGACTAGAGATCTTTTATGTTAGTTGGAAGTCTGCCCTAAACCTATTACATATATAGATACACCACACTGCTTTGTAAATATGGTTTCATTAGGTTAGACTAGCCAGAACCGTATCATAAGACTACTGGGGCATAGGCAGCTCGAAGGCTAGTTAGGTTAAGCGAGGCACTCTCTGTCTGCATAAGTGTATTTATGCATAACAATATTTTAACTCTTGAGACATCATTAAAGACAACGTTTTGCACAATTCAGCTCAATGTAACGCTGAAAAAATTCCCATTGAAACTTTTGAAACTATCATGGTTAACACTAAAGTCATTTAAAATGGGATATACATATATTAGTGCCGAAATATTGGATAACTCAAAAATCAAATCATGGTAAATATCCTGTTTTAAATGACTTTAAATTCCCAATGGTTGGGCAGTAGCATCAAATTAATTTGATTTGATTGTGTTGATTGAAATTTAAATCATAATGGTGTTACATAAACTTTTTGATGATGGATTGTGCTACATAACAGCTCTAACAAGCACAGATCTGTTAACTTCTTAAACTTTTATAAATTCCACATCGTCATAGCTGGCTCTCGGGTGTGCTTAAGCTTGTGTGTGAATTAATCGTAGAGTATCTAGGTTAAGACAAAATGTTTGATGTCATATGTAAACATAAAGGCCTATCAGACCTTAGCAGTATGCGCTATTCAGAGTGGCAGTGAAACATTTCCTCAGGTATGTGTGTGATCACATCACAGTGGTCATTTTCTTTGTAAAGCTGGGTTTCCATCACGAAAGAGTGGGAATTCGACCAACAATGAGATTTGTCTCTTGATTGCCACCGCAAAATGAAAATAGAGAGTTGACTGAGCGAATCGTCATTTAAATGCTTTCTGCTGACTCAGTCCTTTACGCTCGACTATTTGTTGGAAGAAATACATGTGTGCAGTTTACTCTTGAACGGAGTCCTTAATTGGTCAGCCCCGCTCCGCTCGCGGTGGAAACCGGGCTTAACTCATATCCACTGGGTTTTACACTACACACTTTACAGCCGCTCTGGGTAGCGAATACCGCGTAGCTCTGAACCGGCCTTCATATTGTCAATACTCATGTTTTAATCGAGCTCAATTGTTAGGCTTATGAGTAGAGTTTGTTTAGAATGATCTATTGCTTCGATCCAGTAAACAACTGGATCGAGTCACTAGACCTCGAAGCTTGTTTACATTCTGTCTGCCAGTCCAGTGATTTATTTTACGAACTACTCATGAAATTTGAGTTAACTTTTACAAAAATTACAAGGAAATTTATGACGAAGTTGAAAGACCCATGCTTTTCCCACAGGAGTGGAAAGTAATATCTATAATAACTTTAAACACATACACGTAATGTGTAATTTGAATTATTGTTGTTTTGAGTTCATTAATTTGATTTTTCATGACTTTGTTGATTAACTTGTTAGTCTTGTATTGAGTAGAACTTAAATTCTGTATTGAGTTGGCCTCTTCAACTTTTATTGATTTCAATGTATCTGTTTAAATTGCTCCAATAAAATTTAAATGTCCATGCTATGTCCTAATTAGTTAAGATTAGTGATCTACATTGGCGCTTTGGAAGTCATAAACTCGTGACATTTAGCCATATTATTGTGTAAAAATATTTATGTAAATATAGTGCATTGTGTGCGATCAATTTTTTTTTTTTTCATTTGAGCAAATCAGTATTTTGTGGTATTTTGTTATGTAAAATAGCAAATCGATTTTTTTACTGTCATAATTATTATTGAGCCTTTAGTTTCTTTTCAATACTGTCCTATAATTGGTGCTGTTGAATTTGCACTAGGTTTTGAATTTTTATAACATGACTACCTCATTGGCAGATTGGATCTTAGCGGAATAGTCAGAAGGATTATTATTGCATTACATTTTAAGTAAGTTTGCAATCTCCCTTGCTTATAAACTTTGCTTAGCTTCTCAATTCTTATATTTTTTTCGGCAATTATGATAGCTTAGTTGCACCATATCACCATATCAATGGTTCATCTACCTACTGAAATATCTATTAACAGAGATCATATTCCTCTCCAGTTCACATATTAGTGTAACTACAGCAATTAAGTTGTGCAACGTTTATAAGTAGGGCAAAATATAAGTATGCGTAGGTAGGAAGCCAGTGACTTGCCTGCAAATGATAGCTGTAGAATGAGATAGGTACATAATTGCAATAAATTGGGATAAGATTTAAATAGATAATCGTTTTGTGCTAATAAAGGGTTGCCATTCGATATAAGAACGATGTTTAATAACTGGCTTATAAATAGAAAAAATATAACTTTATTTTATTAACGTCGTTGCACGAACTCTAAAACTTACGAGCCTCATTAAGAAAAAAACAACTTTTACCAATGAATAAGCAGAAGTTTTCTCATTTTGACCTATGTCAACAGAAGACTACATATTACTCATAGCAATTCTTTAAAATTGAGAGATTTTTTAAATAAGGGAATGATTGTGATGGCGTTTAGTTACATACCTACTTTTATCAACAAATTATAGCTTCCATAATTACCTGATTGATCACTATTGTCCTAATGACTTTGAAAATGCGGTGTAAACGGCAATTTCAATATAATTACCATATAATTAAGACTTATCTTGTAATTAACAATAATCAATTTTTTAGATTATCTAAGATAATGAGAATTTGATATTTTATCTTGAAAATAATCATTTTAATGTTCTTTCTACCTGAGCCAGTCGACAACGGGAGCGCATCACCGGATAGTGACGCGTTCCAGTGGTCGACTGTATGTAAACGAACCTTAGCATCTTGAGCATGTAGGTAGTATTGTAAAAATTACATAGTAGTGAATATTTAAACTAAAGGTTGCAATAAATAATATCAGATAATTTTATTGTATTTAACACAATGTGAGGTCGTGCTGTGAAATGTAGCCTTAATTCAGGGAGAGTTTGTGCACTTAGATTACCTAGGCCACGCTTTATCTATGTTCACCAAACAGACAAGAATCATCTAGCTTAAAATCTAGCCGAGGACGATGCCGCCAATTCCATAGGCTCGGGCGGTGTGGTCATCCCTTAGGGTCATCCACACGCTCACCGCTCACATTTTTAAGCCGCGCGCGGTGCCCCGGTCACTGATGGTCTCTCGTATCAGCATATTTTTTTTTTGTCTGTGTCCATATTTTTTTTTATATCATTGATTTGTGAATTGAGTATGTAAATTTTAATGTAATTTTTTTTTATGAGTCTCGTGCTCGAAATAAATTATTTTATGTTATATAGTTTGTCCCTTGGGTGGTTTCTACGGGATATTAAACGACTAATGCGGGTTGCAGAACATAAGCAAAGTTAACCTATGTAACTTCGCATAGCTGATGCAGTTTATCATAAAACACAGTTTAGTTTAAACGCGATAAATACCCGTTGTATCAATACTTATAATTACAGTTTGTTTAGTTTGCAGTCTGCACTCATGGATGATACACTGCGCCTCGCGGCTTCGCCCGCGTGGAAATCTGTGTCAAATGGTCTATAAACCTTCCTCTTGAATCATTCTATCTATTTAAAAAAAACCGCATCAAAATTTGTTGTGTAGTTTTAAAGATCTAAACATACATAGGGACAGACAGACAGCGGGAAGCGACTTTGTTTTATACTATGTAGTGATATTAAAAGCAAACCGCCCAATATACGGTGTCATATCTTCAGCATCACGTAAAATGACCATTACATCTATTCAAGATTGAATTGGTAGACTTTTTTAAAACGACGCCAAGGTTTACAAGATGGTAATTATCTGGTTGGTGGACTTGACTAGGATTGTGCACACTTACCCACTTAATCATAAAAATCTGTCAAGCAATGGCTGAGTAGTTTTTTTGTCTTCTACTAAGTAATTTATTTCTTCTAACTTCAAAGGAATACAAAGACTTGCACTATTATTTTATTTCTCTTTTACTGCTGGACCTGCTGGTTACAAACCATTGCAACTTAGTTTTGGGTTAGTACCTCGCATAGCTGACGCAGTTTTTCACATGTACCCATGTTTATTTAAGGTCAGATTCTGGTAATGGCAGATTCACTCTGAGATAGAAGTACCTACAGTAAAACGATTGGTATAAAAACTGCGTAAGCCATGCGAGGTAACCCAAAACTAAATTGCAATGGTATGCAACCCTAAGTTTAGTTAGCTATGCTACTAAGTTCAGCTGTGCGAGCTAAGCTTAGTAGCTCAACTATGCGAGCTTATTAATCGGTCTGCAGCTCATGTGAACTTTGTTGTAAGAGGGTAATGATATCATCGAGTAGTCCTATTCCCATTGTATTAAGGTTGAAAATTTATCAAATTCAGCAGCAAAGGAAATGTAAAGTCAACGGCTCTTATTGATCCTTGGGTGTAAGATAGGGGAATCCTTAGACTATATTTAATTGATGATTTAAGTACCTATAGATTATTAAAATTATGTTCAAATATCTAAGATTCCTACCTCACCGGGACGCCAAGAGTTGCTAGCAACGTATCCAAACGATTCATTCTGTATTATATAGCAACTCACGTGGCGACAGTTTTGTTTTTGGTTTATTTATGTTTCACAGTAATTATTTATTAATCTAAAAGCTAACTTTAAACGGTTATTCCGTTTGTCCGTACCTAAGCCTCATTAGTCTCTATTATTATTATATAACATTTCAATAAATTACAAATATGTAAACTACCTATTTAAGTACGTAGATACCTACAGTAGACTCGTACATTTAATAATTTAACTTAAAACAATGTTCTTCCTTCGCGTTAGTAACTGAATGTACGTAGATAGGTAGCATCTGAGAGTCAAGCAGGCCACAACCTGCAAGTAAAAGCTGGGTACAAGTAGTATTAGTAGGGAAGTTTGGCAACGTCGTCGTTGAAGTCTGTAAAAATGCTTTATCTATCTATCGTCGTCTGCTATACAATAATTGTATGGATACACTACCAGACACGCGCTGTGGCGTCCCAGTGAGGTAAGGCCATTAGTGATTAATATTGTTCAAATTTGTGGATGGATGGATCAATAAATGGCCGTTTTATTTCGATCATTCTTAATATTTATGGTTTTTATTATACCCAACACAGTTTCATAAATAGTAGGTGCAGCAACATTTATTTTTGAAATGTTTTCTGTCCGTCTGTAAGCCCGTTCATAATAATTTTATTAATGTGATCAAGGAATGGTACGATTTCGGTAAATAAATCATTAAATGTAATCTATGGTTTGTTGTTTAATTCTGTGATACTTACCCCTTTGTCTTTAAAATTTGTTAGGTAAGTATAGGTACCTACACCAGCCACATTATATGTGAAATGTTTGTAAACACAACAAAGAGGATTGAAATTCTCGTTTGGCGTCAAATTTTAGATATGATTGTAAGCAATATATTATGGTGATGAAAAGATATTATAAAGATCAAAAGATATTTTTTTTGTAATATAAAAAAATCCGAACAGGTGGGATGACGACCTGCGAAAGACTGCAGGTAGATGCTGGATGCGTCAAGCTGAAGACAGAGCGCTATGGCGCTCATTGGGGGAGGCCTATGTCCAGCAGTGGCAATATAGGCTGATGATGATGATAATTTTTTTTTTTCTATTGGCTGATGATGCTATCTGTACATAGGGTATTTATTATTTTATGAAAATGCAAAACTCATTAAATGAATACATTTTTAATTTAATATATTTTACTAGGTATTTACATATAGCAAGTTACACGAAGAATAGAAACAAATTAGAACTAGTATTTACAATTGAAATAGTTGATCTACCTCAAGCTTGCGTTTTCACAAATGGATTAAACTATATAATTTGACGACCGATGTGGCGCGGTAGGCGAAGGTCTGCCTGCGACGCAGGAGGTTGCGGGTTCGATTCCCGCCTCGGAACAATTGTGTGTACGATCTGCAGATATTTGTTCCGGGTGTTCTGGTCGTTTTCTATGTATAATAAAAAATATCTATCTATGTAATGTATTGTATTATGTATATCAGTTATCTAGTACCCATAACACAAGCTCTGCTTACCATGGGGCTAGCTAGATAATGCTGTGTGAATTGTCCAGCATTATTTATAAAATATATATATAAAAAATAATAAAATAAATAATGGATCAGTTGAACTAAGTACCTCTGATAATACAATACATTACATAGATAGGTAATTTTTATTATACATAGATAACAACCAGAACACCGGATCATATATCTGCAGATCGCACACAGAATTGTCCCGAGGCGGGAATCGAACCCGCAACCTCCTGTATCACAGGTGAACCTTCACCCAACTCGCCACAGAGGTCATCAGTTAATAAATAAATAAAAAATCTTTCTGTAACAGTTTTAGAATAATTGCTTACACCGTAGTGGAGATCTTCATTTAAATATAAATACTTGTGTTAGAAGGTCTCTTCTATAACAGACATTACATTACAGGCGTATTTAGTTAATCGCGATTAAAGTTTAATGAAAGTGAGCCTAACTTAACTTCAAGCACTCTATAACATTAGGTATTGTATCGCTCTTGTATTTGCACAACATCCGAAGTAAGTTAAGTTTCTTCTCGGTTGTCTTTGAGGACTCCAGTTCGTATAGCGTACATAGATTGATGAGGAGGCTTTCGTTGAGGCCTCTCTCGGGATCTGAGTTTATGGCCTTCTGAAGGACTGCTATGGCCTCTTTTAGGCGGCCCATGTAGAGTAGGCATACCGATAGGTTGTTGGCGACCTGTAAAAGAAATAACGTGTTCTTGACTGGAGACCACGACTCGGTAAACGTAGGGCGTCCTATAGCCCTCCGACCAGGTGGGATGACGACCTGCGAAGGACTGCAGGTAGATGGTGGATGCTGAAGACAGGGTGCTATGGCGATCATTGGGGGAGGCCTATTTCCAGCAGTGGACTGCTATAAGCTGATGATGATGATAGCTATGTATATGAACACTGACCATGATATTAGTGGGCTCCTGATCGGCCGCTCTCGCGAAGTTGTTATACGCCTCCTGGTATTTTCCGTGCGCTATGTCGATCAGCCCCATGTCGACGTATTCACGCACGTCGGCCATCGGGCATCTGTAGAAAATTAATTAATTATAAGTATTAATACAACGGGTATTTATCGCGTTTATTTACCTTTTTTCCCGACGTTTCAACAGGTTTACACTCTGTCGTGGTCACGGGATGACTAGTCATCGCGATAAATACCCGTTGTATTAATACTTATAATTATGTGTTCAGATCGCGTAAGTTTACAAATATTTAAAATTAATTAAATTCATAAGTTCTAAACTTATAATGCTTAAGTCATATTTCATTAAGTCATTTAAAACGGGATATTTACCATGATTTGAAAAAAAAATCATGGTAAATATCCCGTTTTAAATGACTTTAATTTTATGCCTTAATAATGTCCCAAATATTTACGCCGTCTGTCCGTTTGTCGCACTGACGGAGCTGGTTCGGATTTTTTTTTGTGACATTAAATTCCTTATAAAATTACGCAAGGCGCTAGTTATATGAGAGTATATGTAACAGTAGGTACTAACTGTATGAGTCGGTCCTGTTTAGCCAGTTGTAAGGTGGCGGTGGCCCTCGCCACGTGGCCGCACAGGAGCCACAGGCGGCAGAGGGCGCTGTGGTGCGCGCGGCGCTGCATCGGCGAGCTCGCTTGTTGGATCAGGGTGGTTAGTGTGTCTGCGGCGAGACGGTAGTCCTGGGGATTAACATATATGATATTACCGATATTAATATCGTGACTTTGCATGCTTTGCACACTTTGAGTGCTGAAATCACACGGTATGTGTTTTCTACAAGTGACTAATATGCGAAAATCCACACTAGCGCAGCGGCTGAGAAAATACAGATGTTTGTGACTCAGCACAGCCGTGATATATTTCGAACGAAACGCATGCGCGGCGCAACACAACCGCTGTGTAGAGCAGCAGCACGAATTTTTTAGGTTAAAAAAAAAGATCGCAGTCGTCGAAAAAAAATTGCAATCAAAGTGTTAAAAAAAAGATCGCAGTCGTTGAAAAAAAATTGCAGTCAAAGTGTTAAGAGCGTATACGCCTAGCGCGCGATGTCAAGTTTAGGTAATTAGAACGCACACAGATGCGAGCGTGACATTAGTGTGAGTAGCGCTGGCGCTTTCTATTAATGCTACAAGTATAGTCAAACTTACCCATTTTGATCCATTCGAGTGAAATTATTGTAGCAATTAGTTCATTTAAATGTAAACTTATTTAATTTAAGTTACGAGTAGGTACAAATAAAATACTTGGTTACGGATGAAGTCATTTTAAATTTTTTTTTAAATGTTTTTATTTTTAGATTAATATGTCGTGGTTCTCAGCGGCATGGACTAGACTTTCGTTTATTGGAATGAAGAAACCATCAACCAATAAGCACACACCTTGTTATTTGAAAGCAAGCATTATGCAGTAAATAAATAAAATAAAATAATGTTAATGAAATACTAAGTAGGAAATTTAATAAGTAATTTAAAAAATTTAACAGAATTCAAGGCGTAGAAACACTCAGAAGCAAAAAAATTATGGATTCTTTCTAAAGTCGGAGCCAGCTCAGAATTATTAAAAATCTACCTTATAGATTTAGAGAAATGGATACATAATGTACATAAATACATAATTTATGAAATTTGGCACATATGTTTAGAAGCCCACATAGTACCACCCACATAGTCAGCCACACAGTACAGATGGTCGCATTGCAGTTTGCTTCGCTCACCGCAATACGACTCTGCTCGTGTTGCCACACGACGTGCGTCAGTGCACAGTGCGACAGGTGTCGTAATTTCAATTCGCCGTCATTGAATGGGGGGGGGGGGGGGGCAAAATTTTTCATGCATTCAAAATTACTTGTTATTGTTACCGTTATACAAAAAAGTAAGCAATATGGCTCTGCGTAGGAGCCCCCACACAGAGGGGGTCCTGGGGGCAGGAGGGGCAAAATTTTCTACGCATTCAAAATCACTTGTCTCCCTCGATACAACCCCCATAACAAAATTCAGAAATATTCCCCACTGGGGGGGGGGGGGGGGGGGGTCTTGGGGGGGCAAGTGATTTTGAATGCGTAGAAAATTTTGCCCCTCCTGCCCCCAGGACCCCCTCTGTGTGGGGGCTCTATTTTAATTTAGCTTTATATAGTATAAATATAAATAAAAAAGAATATAAAAAAAATATAATGTTTAGTTAAAAATATACATATTAACAGTTTATTCCATGTAAAATGTTAGGAAAGTTAAGCCGTAGGTTGAAGCTAGTAAGTATAACATTATTAATAACGTGAAGGTACCAACCTTTTTGCTCTTGCAATTTCTATGTTTGCTGCTTTTTTACGCTTTCGTTTTTGCCTATAAATAGCTTATTTTTATTTCCCATTACGTCTGAAATATGAATTGTTATAATATAACTACATTCTAAAAATATGTTTGCCATCAAAAATAACCATATAATATTTTACTTACCAAAGTACCAAAATTTTTTAGATGCGCTATATGTCCGCTCTCCCTATACACACAACAAAGGTCAACTCAGGTTAGTCAGAGCGCCGAGCGACGTGACCACACTCTAGAAAGCCTCGCGGCGGACTGATTTGAATCGATTTTCGCGCAGCGTTTTATAGTAGTTTTAAAATATTTATAGAAAAATAATAGCAACAAAATCATAAAAAATTTAAATGAATGATTTTTAAAAATATGCTCCGCTTTATTGGTAGGCTATTATTATATTAAATTAAATAAGGTATATCGGTAAAAACATCATTTAAAAATGTGAAATATTCGTAATATTTCACATTTTTTGAATTTTAATTTCTCATAGTAGGATACCAAAACCAAACATCTTTCTAATGAACTTTTTAGCCAAGGATCTCATCAGTAGGTTATATTTTTTTCTTAATTAGATATGTCAGTATTTTCTATTATTTTGAGCTTCGAAACTGATGCTGAAAGGGAAATTATGAAAACCTCTCACAAGTTATCTTGATAGAACGCGTACATACTATATTAATCGAAATATTTTATAGTCAAACTATTTGGACACTAAAATTTCCTAAAATTATTAGTAAATAACATATACTATAAGATAAGTGGTTCATGATATAAACGGGTTTGAAAAGTACTGTTTCTGCGCATTTTAGGAATAAACGCTCTTAAAGCTGATCATGGTTGTGATTATTCTATTTCTTATTAAACACCCTTGTAACCCATGTTCCGCAAAATAAATATGAAAAAAAAAAGAAAAAATTGATACACTTTCGTTAAAATGTTTTAACGAAGGTGTGTTGCTACGCAGGGCGGTAGCGGAATAGTGAGTATAGACTCGAGCATTTACTTGTGAGCATCGAGCATTCGCTGTTTTTAAATTTCCTCGAACTACACTTCGAAAGTGACGCTAGCTGTTTCGTCTCCAACGAGCGTTTTGGAGCAATCTCACGTTGGAGATAGAGCAAAGACACGTGCGCGGGTGACGAGGCCGCACTATGGCTTAGGAGCGTAGTTAGGAGCGTAGTTATCGTGCACTAATCATTTTGACAAAAGTTAGATTTCTACATATTTCTCGGTAAATATACATGTGTATGTGCCGAGACGCGACTTATGTATGAAGAAGTGTGACATTGACATTTTCTCCCTACATAATAAAAATTAATAAATAATGCTGGACAATTCACACAGCATTATCTAGCCCCATGTTAAGCAGAGCTTGTGTTATGGGTACTAGATAACTGATATGCACAATAATAATATATAGATATATTTTTTATTATACATAGAAAACGACCAGAACACCCAGAACAAATTTCTGCAGATCGTACACACAATTGTTCCGAGGCGGGAATCGAACCCGCAACCTCCTGCATCGCAGGCGAACCTTCGTCCACCGCGTCGTAAAGGTCGTAATAAGATTTTACATATTAGGACATATTTAGGATATTGACTGACATTAATGGAGCGTTTGTTACACCTTCGTTATCTTTATTTATATATTTAGAAAATGTCAAATGCCCAGGGTCTGACAATAAATAATAAAAAAATATTGACACTTTGGCTTTTAATTTATGTCTTGACTGACCTATGAACGAAACCCGACATAACGGTGATATAAAGCTAAAATAGTCTCTCAGACTCGACATAAAGGGAACCAATCTACCGTAGACCTATGACGACCTTTTGACTACCGATGTGGCGCGGTGGGCGAAGGTCCGCCTGCAACGCAGGAGGTTGCGGGTTCGATTCCCGCCTCGGAACAATGTGTGTACGATCTGCAGATATTTGTTTCGGGTGTTCTGGTCGTTTTCTATGTATAATAAAAATATATCTATCTATGTAATGTATTGTATTACGTATATCAGTTATCTAGTACCCATAACACAAGCTCTGCGTACCATGGGGCTAGATAATGCTGTGTGAATTGTTGTCCAGCATTATGTTCAAGTTCATACCTTCATAGCGATAGCGCAGTTGACAATAGAATGCATGACTCTGGTCTCCCGTCCGGACCACAGCCTGACTGACTCCGTCTTGTCCTGTTCTGAAGAGATAGTGCCTTCGCCGTCCTCAGTCTTGCCGTCGCGAAGGTTTTGCAGCATCTGAAAATTCATTATTTTCTTTAATTTACACGAAGCTCGTAGTATAGGGAATCAGATATATATATACTAGCTGCGCCCCGCGGCTTCGCCCGCGTGGAAATCTGTGTCAAATAGTTTATAAACCTACCTCTTGAATCACTCTATTTATTCAAAAAAACGTATTTAAATCCGTTGTGTAGTTTTAAAGATCTAAGCATACATAGGGACAGATAGACAGCGGGACTTTGTTTTATACTATGTAGTGACTTGTAGCTGTAGGTTTGACGTGCAGCATTGCCCTTACCGTTTATATGACGTGCAGCATCGCATACAGTTTTTCGACCGCCTCTTCAGGCTTGCCGAGATGTCTTAGCAACTTGTAGCTGTATGTATGACGTGCAACATTGCCCTTACCGTATGTATGACGTGCAGCATCGCATACAGTTTTTCGACCGCCTCTTCAGGCTTGCCGAGATGTCTTAGCAACTTGTAGCTGTATGTATGACGTGCAACATTGCCCTTACCGTATGTATGACGTGCAGCATCGCATACAGTTTTTCGACCGCCTCTTCGGGCTTGCCGAGATGTCCCGGTAACTCGGCAAGCAGTAGACGTAAAGAGAATGGGACTAATGACCCTGTTCGACCTTCGTAGCTTTCTGGGTAGAACTGTATAGTAAAAAAATACATAAGTTAGTATTAATTTATTTACTTAAATAATATAGGTACTAGCTGCGCCCCGTGGCTTCGCCCGCGTGCAAATCTATGCGTCATATAACATTCCTCTTGAATCACTCTCTCTATTAAAAAACCGCATCAAAATCAGTTGCGTAGTTTTAAAGAGCGAAGCATACATAGGGACAGACAGACAGCGGGAAGCGACTTTGTTTTATACTATGTAGTGATGATTTAAAACTTCATTATAATTAACTACTGATAATAACAGATATAACTAATAAACCAAATGTTACGGCTTTTTTGACAGTTTTCAGTTTTTTAAGGCTTAAAAAGTGTACCAGGCAGATAATTATGATACCTCATTTTTCAAGATCGCTTTAGCCGTTTTGATGCTTAGAGGTAAGGTTATAATGAATGTCCGCCAACCACTCAAACACAACACTCGAAAACCATAACCCACGCTTCGTGTTAAAAATGAATCATAATCGGCGATTAAATAATATACAAAATAATTAGTAAAATAAAGATTTTTAATTTGAATGTTAATTAATTAATTAAATACTCTTAGGTACCAACATAATTAGATACCTATAAAAACATCATCATCATCATCACCAGCCTATCCACTGCTGGACATAGGCCTCCCCCGATGAGCGCCATTGCGCCCTGTCTTCAGCTTGCCGCATCCAGCATCTACCTGCAGTCTTTCGCAAGTCGTCATCCCACCTGGTCGGAGGGCGTCCTACACTACGTTTACCGAGTCGTGGTCTCCACTCAAGAACACGTTTGCCCCAGCGGCCGTCGGTTCTTCGCGAAATATGGCCGGCCCACTGCCACTTCAGCTTGCTAATTCTTTGAGCTATGTCGATAACCTTGGTTCTCTGTCGGATGTATTCGTTGCGAATCCTATCCTTCAGAGAAACTCCGAGCATAGCTCTTTCCATAGCTCGCTGAGCGACTTTGAACTGGTGGACCAGCCCTATCGTGAGTGTCCACGTCTCAGCTCCGTAGGTCATAACGGGTAGGACGCACTGGTTGAAAACTTTCGTTTTCAAGCATTGCGGTATGGATGACGAGAAGACTCGACGTAGTTTCCCAAATGCTGCCCAGCCCAGCTGGATCCTCCTTTTGACCTCCTTCTCGAAACTGTTTTTACCCAACTGCAGAATCTGCCCAAGGTAAGTGTACTCGGAAACAGTTTCGAGAAGGTGACCATGTACGACCACCGGCCTTGGATCAATGTGGCCATTGATCATGACTTTGGTTTTATCCAAATTCATGCCAAGACCGATACATCGGGAGGCTGAAGCTAGGCCGTCCAGCATCCGGTTCAGTTCCTCAAGCGACTCCGCCATTAAGACTATGTCATCAGCGAATCGCAGGTGTGAGATGTACTCGCCGTTTATGTTGATGCCCTTTCCTTTCCAGTCCAGCAACCTAAACATATCCTCCAATGCGCAAGTGAACAGTTTCGGGGATATGACATCCCCCTGCCTCACTCCTCTGCGCAATTGGATGGGATTAGATTGCTGGCCCTGTACTTGGACACTCATGGTGGCGGCCTCGTAGAGACATCTCAGCACCTCGATATAACGATAGTCTACTTGGCATCGCTGTAAGGAATCCAGAACAGCCCAGGTTTCGACGGAGTCAAATGCCTTCTCATAGTCCACAAAAGCCAGACACAGGGGCTGATTATACTCTTCGGACTTCTGTATAATCTGCCTCACTGTGTGTATGTGGTCTATGGTGCCATATCCTCCGCGAAACCCAGCCTGTTCCGGTGGCTGGAACTCGTCGAGTCTCCTGGCGAGACGGTTCGTGACCACTCGTGAGAACAGCTTATAGACGTGGCTCAAGAGTGAAATGGGTCTGTAATTCTTAAGAAGGGTTTTATCTCCCTTCTTAAAAAAGAGCACCACCAAACTCCCGCTCCACGCCTTTGGAGTTCTCCCACTGTGAAGGACGGTGTTATAGAGGTTCTGCAGCTCCTGTATAACAGGAGCTCCTCCGGCTTTAAGAAGCTCTGAAGTAATTCCGTCCTCACCGGGGGCTTTTCCATTTTTAAGCTGCCTTAGAGCTAACACGATCTCGTCTTGACTGATGTCAGGCAGTTCGTCGGTATAGTGGCGTGTCAGGGTGGCTCTGGAATCTCGGTCATCTCGTCGGTAACGAAGGGCATGTGCAGCGTATAATCGGCCATAGAAATCCTCTATCTCGGCGGATATCTCCGGCTTTGACAATACGGTCCTCCCGTCGTGCGTTTTAAGCTTTGTCAGGTGGCTCCTGCCAAGCTGCTGAGTGAATACTTTGGACCCTCGGTTACGCTCTATCGCCTCTTGAATGAGGCGCGTGTTGGAGCTTCGAAGGTCGTGCCGTACCATCTTCGCAATCCGCTTGTTCAGGTCTGACCTCTCTGACAAAGTCGCTTGGGTGGTCTCCCGTCTTTTTGTCATCAGCCCAAGAGTCTCATCCGAGAGTTTGGACTTCTTGCCAGTACGCTGCTTTCGACAGAATTTGATGCCCTCGTCCCTCAACGTTTCAACCAGATTGTGTAGGGTCTCGTCAGCGTCATCAGTGGGTTCCAAGGCAGCAAATCTATTCCCGAGAAGCTGCTGAAACTTCTCGGTGCCCGCCATGATTTGGATTGGGTCAGGTCGGAGCGTGGACTTCATCAGACGGTTTCTTTCAAGCTTCAAGTTGATATTCAGAGAGCCTCGGAGGAGTCGGTGATCAGATCCGGTATTGAACCTGTTGATCACTGAGACATCTCTGAATATGTGCCTACTATCCGTCATGATGAAGTCGATCTCATTTTTAGTCACAGTGTCGGGGCTTTGCCATGTCCACCTCCTTTGAGGCTGTTTCTTAAAGAAAGAGTTCATTAAGAACAGCCCCTCCTTCTCAAGGAAGTTGACAAGCATTTGCCCCCTGTGATTCCTGACTCCATAACCATGCGGGCCTATTCGGGATTCGTTGCCAATCTGGGTTCCTACCTTGCCGTTAAAGTCCCCCATAACAACGTTGAAGTGGGCCTTAGTGGTGTTATGTAAGGCTTTGGATATGTCTTCATACATATCCTCCACTTCATCATCCAAGTGTGCCGAGGTCGGTGCGTAAACCTGAATTACCTTCATGCTATACCGTTCGGACAGCCGAAGGATCAGGTACGCTACCCTGGTCGACACACTGGAGATTTCTTGGACGTTGTTAGAGAGGGCCTTATTGACGAGGAAGCCTACGCCACCCTGGGATGTTTTATCACCCTCGCGAAAGTAGAGAAGATGGCCCGAGTCTAGGGTTACAGTGTCCTCCCCCTCTCTACGGACTTCACATAACCCCAGAACATGCCATTTAATGTTCTCTAACTCCACTTCCAACTGCGCTAGATGGTGGTCAAGCCTCAGAGTGCGTCCGTTAAACGTAGCCAGGGTCAAATTTTTAACTGAGTGGCAGCCTAGTGTAGCCCGGGGATTCTTAGCACCCCCTGCCCCGCCGTTACCGTGGCCGCTGCCATGGCCAGGAATAGCGAGACGGCCGGGAACTGGGGGCCACTTTTTGGCGTGTCTCTTCATAAGGGGGGAATGCCCATAATCCCCACGCTGGGCATGCGGGTTGGGGATCGCAGTTCAATGAGTGTGCTGCAAGGGACGCTGCTGCCCGCCCCCCGGTGTATGTCCCTTAGTCGCCTCCTACGACACCCACGGGCAGAGTTGGGGTGGTGCTATTCTATCTAGGCCGACACCACACAGCCAAAATAAAAACAATAAAAACATGACATGTAATTATTATTATGAATAAATGACTATTATTATGACTATTAAAGTTGAAATTAAACTTAGCTTAAACCTTGGTTATTAACAAAGTCATTTATAACCCGATATTTACCAAGATTTTCAAATCATGGTAAACACATACAGAGTAAACGAGCCTTCACCGGCTCTATCGCGTCGCGGTCAGTGTCGCACTGGTATCAGCGTAAATACAAAATTATTTATTTGCTATTTCACTTAACACTTTGAGTGCTGAAATCACACGGTATGTGTTTTCTACAAGTGACTAATATGCGTAAATCCACACTAGCGCAGCGGCTGAGAAAATACAGATCTTTGTGACTCGCACAGCCGTAATATTATTCGAACGAAACGTATGTGCGGCGCAACACAACCGCTGTGTAGAGCGGCAGCACGAATTTTTTAGGATAAAAAAAGATCCCAGTCGTCGAAAAAATCGCAGTCAAAGTGTTAAGTATGTACCTATGTACATATTACTGGCCATTACTTTAAATATGCCGATTCAGTAAATTAGATGAAATGATATAAATGCATTGATTTGTACGTCTTCGTACAATCCTGTTATAAATGAGTTTTGTAAACATAGCTTGAAAATTGTGTTATACCTGATAGAACATGTCAGGTTTGCTGCAGTCTCCAAAAGGTTCAGCCTCTCTGGCCAGTGGCTGATGCAGCTTGATCCGCAGCATCACGCCGAAGCGCGTCAACCAGAGTTGCAGTGTTCTAGGGGTGTGCTTCGATGGCCGGTGCATGCGCCCTACGCCTGAAAACATTTATTGGTCAGGTACCTACTTTACTCATGTAGTTTTGATGGTAAAAGAATAGCCGTCCTCAACTGACACCCTGATTGATTACGTCATCTAGGCTCTGTTGCCGTAATCACAAAAAAACATGTTTCTAGTTTTAAAGTATATATCTTTGGACCGCAGTACTATATAACTGATATACATACTTAATACAGTACATAGATAGATATTTTTTTACGCATAGAAAATACCCAGAACACATGAAACAAATGTCTATATTTCTTATTATACGTAGAAAATACCTAGAACTTCTGCAATTTTCTCCGTACGTATAATATTTTCCACCAACATTTCTTTGGATTTGTAAAGCCTTATTTTACAAAAAATATCTTGGATTCTAACTTTCTTCTTAATTCGGTACATATTCGAACTAAGTAGGTACCTAATTAATGAAAACCTATTGCGTTTTTTTTTAATCGGACAAGTATTTCCATTTCTAAACATAAGCTGCTAGCTTATGAAATCAAAAAAACCCTATATGTTACTCCAGGTTAAAATTCTTGTATGCAAAATTTCAGCCCGATTCATTTTGAAGTCATGACGTTGTCTTCCAAACATCTTTATAACGGCAAAAACTTTAGCATTTATAATATAGTAGAAAAAACAAACTTTCAACCAAAACAATCTTTTCTAGTATTTTATAGGGTTTAACCATATAAAATACTAGATTAGATAACTTACACGAATCATTAAACACTATAGCAGGTAGAATCACCTCTCCCCTGTGGAAATGTTTCGTGGGGAGAGTGATTTAATTTAATTTTAGTTTTAATTTCTAGTATTAGGTATAACTAACCCTAGTAATAAGTACTTAATGTTTAATTTTACTAACAAATTATGGATCATTTAAGTTATCGGAAATAAAATCATTTTATTTTATTTTATTAACACTTCGACTGCTGAAAACGCACGGTATGAGTTTTCTACAAGTGACTAATATGCGTAAATCCACACTAGCGCAGCGGCTGAGAAAATACAGATCTTTGTGACTCAGCAGAGCTGTAATATTTTTCGAACGAAACGCATGTGCGGCGCAACACAACCGCTGTGTAGAGCGGCAGCACGAATTTTTTAGGTAAAAAAAAAAGATCGCAGTCGTCGCAAAGTCGGTTAAAGCCATAAACTTACGGTGTCGCTTGTCCCTTGACATTATTCATATAACCTTCACACAAGAAAACCTATTCATCACACACGTTTTGTTTATCACAAACTGCACAAATCTAATTATACTTTCGAATAAATTTTCCGTAATTTGTTATCGAAACATTCACTTGATCACAACAAACCACAAACAAAAACAAAATAAATTTTTATGGCCCTAAAGTAAAAACTACCTTCAAATATGATATTACAAAGTTACATTGACATTTTATACCAACAAAAATAGTACAACTACCCTCATTTTCTTACTAAAATTGCTAGAGCTACCGACAATTATAACTAGATGTCGCTAGTAATAGTGACCAAATCGTAGATCGCGCTAACGAAGCGTTTGCAATAGATGTAGACTACTTTTGAGCAGTTTGTGCAAATTGTGGTTATAGAAATGTTGGTTACGAACCAAAAAAACATTTTGTCTTGTAAAGGTTAGCGATTTGTCGACGAATCGCTACCTAATAAATACTGTTAGCTTATCTTGAGTAGTTAGGTAGGTAAGGTACTCCATGGTCTTAGTAAGAACGTAGCATACTAACTATGTACTAAAAACAATTTATTTAAATTCATCACACAATATTTTTTATTAACTATGTAGTGACACAGTTTAGCTTACAGTACACGGCGCATTTGCGTTTCGGCGATTCAGCAGTAATCAGTAGCAAAGCCGAGTTAAACCAGTGACTTCTCAAACCTCCGCCCCGATCACACCCATCCTTATTTAGGATTATAGATTGTCGTAAATGTAAATTCTTATACGTGTGTACGGAATAGACTCAGTTATAGTGAAGACTCTTTTATTTCAACCAACCCACAGTAGCTTAGTAAAGACATATAGTAAATACAAAAACTACTTAAAACAATATTACGAAGGTACAAAAACTAAGAAAACCACAAAGGTTTTTATATAAGTGTTATTAGCGAGTCAGCTGAGTAAATAAATATCACATAGATTTGACAATATTACAAATGCGAAAGTTTGGATGTTTAGATGTATGGATGGAGGTATGTTTGTTACTTCTTCATGCCAAAACTACAGAACGAATCAGGCTGAAATGCATAGATGTAGCTCTAAGCCTGGAATCAAACATAGGCTACTTTTTATCCCTTTAAACAGTTAAAAATAAACTTTAAACGTTTCCAAAGACACAACAAGTGCGAAGCCGCGGGCCTGAACTAGTTTTTTTAATAAAGGTAACTGAAAAGCAAAAGTCGAGATTTCTGTACAAAAAATTTACACATAAGCACCAATAGACATAGGTACTTTTTTTAAATGTAGCAGATTCCGATTTCTACGGTACTGTAATACCTTGTTGAGCCGCCGCCAGCAACAGCGCAGTAGCTCTCTGAGCCCCGACTCATCGCGGCTCACGTGCTCAGCACGCACCATCCCGCGCGCGCCGGCCGACGATACGCCGAGGTACTGTAGTTACCTTGTTGAGCCGCCGCCAGCAACAGCGCAGTAGCTCTCTGAGCCCCGACTCATCGCGGCTCACGTGCTCAGCACGCACCATCCCGCGCGCGCTGGCCGACGATACGCCGAGGTACTGTAATACCTTGTTGAGCCGCCGCCAGCAACAGCGCAGTAGCTCTCTGAGCCCCGACTCATCGCGGCTCACGTGCTCAGCACGCACCATCCCGCGCGCGCTGGCCGACGATACGCCGAGGTACTGTAATACCTTGTTGAGCCGCCGCCAGCAACAGCGCAGTAGCTCTCTGAGCCCCGACTCATCGCGGCTCACGTGCTCAGCACGCACCATCCCGCGCGCGCTGGCCGACGATACGACGAGGTACTGTAATACCTTGTTGAGCCGCCGCCAGCAACAGCGCAGTAGCTCTCTGAGCCCCGACTCATCGCGGCTCACGTGCTCAGCACGCACCATCCCGCGCGCGCTGGCCGACGATACGCCGAGGTACTGTAGTTACCTTGTTGAGCCGCCGCCAGCAACAGCGCAGTAGCTCTCTGAGCCCCGACTCATCGCGGCTCACGTGCTCAGCACGCACCATCCCGCGCGCGCCGGCCGACGATACGCCGAGGTACTGTAATACCTTGTTGAGCCGCCGCCAGCAACAGCGCAGTAGCTCTCTGAGCCCCGACTCATCGCGGCTCACGTGCTCAGCACGCACCATCCCGCGCGCGCTGGCCGACGATACGCCGAGGTACTGTAATACCTTGTTGAGCCGCCGCCAGCCACAGCGCAGTAGCTCTCTGAGCCCCGACTCATCGCGGCTCACGTGCTCAGCACGCACCATCCCGCGCGCGCTGGCCGACGATACGACGAGGTACTGTAATACCTTGTTGAGCCGCCGCCAGCAACAGCGCAGTAGCTCTCTGAGCCCCGACTCATCGCGGCTCACGTGCTCAGCACGCACCATCCCGCGCGCGCTGGCCGACGATACGCCGAGGTACTGTAGTTACCTTGTTGAGCCGCCGCCAGCAACAGCGCAGTAGCTCTCTGAGCCCCGACTCATCGCGGCTCACGTGCTCAGCACGCACCATCCCGCGCGCGCTGGCCGACGATACGCCGAGGTACTGTAGTTACCTTGTTGAGCCGCCGCCAGCAACAGCGCAGTAGCTCTCTGAGCCCCGACTCATCGCGGCTCACGTGCTCAGCACGCACCATCCCGCGCGCGCCGGCCGACGATACGCCGAGGTACTGTAATACCTTGTTGAGCCACCGCCAGCAACAGCGCAGTAGCTCTCTGAGCCCCGACTCATCGCGGCTCACGTGCTCAGCACGCACCATCCCGCGCGCGCTGGCCGACGATACGCCGAGGTACTGTAATACCTTGTTGAGCCGCCGCCAGCCACAGCGCAGTAGCTCTCTGAGCCCCGACTCATCGCGGCTCACGTGCTCAGCACGCACCATCCCGCGCGCGCTGGCCGACGATACGACGAGGTACTGTAATACCTTGTTGAGCCGCCGCCAGCAACAGCGCAGTAGCTCTCTGAGCCCCGACTCATCGCGGCTCACGTGCTCAGCACGCACCATCCCGCGCGCGCTGGCCGACGATACGCCGAGGTACTGTAGTTACCTTGTTGAGCCGCCGCCAGCAACAGCGCAGTAGCTCTCTGAGCCCCGACTCATCGCGGCTCACGTGCTCAGCACGCACCATCCCGCGCGCGCTGGCCGACGATACGCCGAGGTACTGTAATACCTTGTTGAGCCGCCGCCAGCAACAGCGCAGTAGCTCTCTGAGCCCCGACTCATCGCGGCTCACGTGCTCAGCACGCACCATCCCGCGCGCGCTGGCCGACGATACGACGAGGTACTGTAATACCTTGTTGAGCCGCCGCCAGCAACAGCGCAGTAGCTCTCTGAGCCCCGACTCATCGCGGCTCACGTGCTCAGCACGCACCATCCCGCGCGCGCTGGCCGACGATACGCCGAGGTACTGTAGTTACCTTGTTGAGCCGCCGCCAGCAACAGCGCAGTAGCTCTCTGAGCCCCGACTCATCGCGGCTCACGTGCTCAGCACGCACCATCTCGCGCGCGCCGGCCGACGATTCGCCGAGGTACTGTAGTTACCTTGTTGAGCCGCCGCCAGCAACAGCGCAGTGAGATTAAGTGCAGTGCGCAAGTACCCCGTCCTCAGTAGCTCTCTGAGCCCCGACTCATTGCGGCTCACGTGCTCAGCACGCACCACCCCGCGCGCGCCGGCCGACGATACGCCGAGGTACTGTAGTTACCTTGTTGAGCCGCCGCCAGCAACAGCGCAGTAGCTCTCTGAGCCCCGACTCATCGCGGCTCACGTGCTCAGCACGCACCATCCCGCGCGCGCCGGCCGACGATACGCCGAGGTACTGTAGTTACCTTGTTGAGCCGCCGCCAGCAACAGCGCAGTGAGATTGAGTGCGGCCCGCAAGTACCCCGTCCTCAGTAGCTCTCTGAGCCCCGACTCATCGCGGCTCACGTGCTCAGCACGAACCACCCCGCGCGCGCCGGCGGACGATACGCCAAGGTATTTTACTGCTACTTCTTGTAGGGCGTCAGGCTGGGAAAAAATACATATATGTTATTTTTGGATAAGTTGACTCACTTATCCACCTGTATACAGGCTGACAAACCGAACAAATCAAACGACAATTGTGATGAATTTAGCATGTGGAGGGAAGTATAGAAGTAATGTTGTTCATCAAGTTTATTAAGTGACATGAAGAGGAATTATAAGAGGATAAATAAAATTATACATAATATATTTTATTTCTTCAAGAAAAGCTACACTAATGTGCCACTCATATTGGTCTTGACCTTTGCTATATTATCAACACATCTATCAAATTGTCTCCAGCAGTGCATCTATTTTTCGTTTCCCTGGTAGCCCAATTAATTCAGATTTTAAACACCCTCTGATTTCCTCTATTAGTGTGTGTAATTTGCAAGATATATAGTATTAATTTGCGTAGTTTTAAGTTTGTTGTGTATGCTAGTTTTTAAGGTAAATAAAAATATTTTCTTTCTTTCTTTCTTTGGTGTGTGTGTGTGTCTGTGTGTATGTTGGGTTGGCATGTGTGTTATAGTAGAATTTATTTTACCAGCTCCTCTTCAAGTACAAGACCAGGCATTGTAAGAACCTCCCTTTCTGGGAAAAATGAGCCTTTTGGCGAAGACTGGGCCTGCAATACAATGAGTAATTACTTTAGTACCGTAAACTAAATGATGCTTTAAGTAAATTAATAATTATTTTATTTCAGTAAAAAGATGACTTACCTTCATCAAAGACTTTTTGGCCTCTTCATTAGGAATCCAAGCATCCCTTCTTCTATCAGCTTCTTTGTCAACTGGTTGGTTCTTTAAATATTAATAAATAATATAAGTAATCTGCATTTATGCATGCTGAGATTTTTTTATTATATTCTTGTAATTACCGCAAATTCAACATATACACTAGCCAAACTCGACGTAGAATGTTTGTAAACAAACCACGACAGAATGACTGTTACTCACATGCTTGGTGTCGACTTTCAGATATAATTAAAGCAAGCAATATTTATAGGAGTATCTCAAATCGACTAGTAATGTAAATTGCGAACAAAAAGACGCGGCAACAGACTGAATTTTAGGTTAAGTATGGGTGGTTTGTTTACAAACATTCTACATCGAGTTTGGCTAGTGTATAGATTGATCATTAATGGCAACCTCTGTGAAGCGGTGAGCGTTATCTATGTATTATAATGAATATCTATCTTAATGGTATTAAGTATATCAGTCATCTAGTACCCACAACTCTGCTTTGCTTGGGGCTAGATGATGGTGTGTGGGTTGTCCAGCATTATTTAACATGTTAGCTGCCAGAACAAATTCGCGATTACGACCAATTTCAAAATTTTATATATAGAATCTAAGTGTCTTAAAATGCAAAACATATCAATTTAGAGTATGAGTAAATAACATGTTTTGTTGCATTTCTTGTAAAAATTTATAATTTTTGTAATGTTGTATTTCATTTTTCCCTAGAAAATGTTTATTAACTTCAGTTCTAACAAGAAAAGTAACAGGCCATGTTGCATATAGTTAGCCCGGGGCCATGTCAGTCAATTCTAATAGAAAAAAGCAGGCTAAATGTGCTGGACAGCTCACTACAAGCATTTCAATCCAATGTCTCGATGTCAGTCACTGGTGACTGACACGGCCTGATCAAGTACCATGGCTGTTAGGCACCGGTGACTGACATGGCAGCTAACATGTTAATTTTATTGATCCAATCACACTTTTCTATCTTCTGCTAGAACTGTTCATTCTTTATTTAAATAGGAGCTAGTTGCTCTATCTCCATCAATAGTGCAGCATCCACCATGTATATACCTGTTTTATACTGTTGTTCAGAGCTTTTAAAAATGTTAATGAGCCGTACCTTGACACTCAGTCCATCCATAGCCTCTGTCAGAATATGGGGGCTCACAATCCCACTTTTAGGTGGTCCCAAAGTTGGTTCAGGTCCAATATTATCAAAAAACGTAGACGGATCTGGCAAACTAGTGGCTGGCAAGCTGGTAGCCGCGCTCACAGTCGGAATATCGTTGGAAAACGTTACTTCATCAGAAACAGGCTGAGCAAAAGATGTTGACATATTGGTTGAAAATAAGTTTGGTGGTGCTGTTTGATTATCTAAAAATACAAAAGATGAATGTTAGAATTTAATCCAAGTATAGTATTTAGTAATTTGCACAGTAAATTGTTAAATAATATACTATCGCTGCTTCCGAGATAGATGCTCTGAATCATATCGGAGGGAGATGTTCCGATTTCATCAAAGAATTGGGAGGCGGGAGGCACGTTATTGTCGCCGAAATATTGACTCAGCGACGGTTTGTTATCCATATTTCCGTAAATTCTTATCACTATTCGTAATCACCAATACTATGCGCAAAATGAAAACAACTTCAACTTCTTTTTTGTAGAGGTGAGTCGAGTATACAATATCTAACTGAATAACTGTTGACTTGGTTCAAAAATATCCAGCGTTATTGAAAGATCCGCGTACCGCTAGAGAGAGAATAAATGATTAAACGAACGTACCTGTACATGAAGTTCTATCATAATTATACGAAGTGCTTAGTCCGAAGAGGAGGACGGACATTGGCAGAATTGTGACAGTCCAGTCCAGATACAGATACCAGAGCCATCTAGCAAGAAGTTGATTGAAGTCGAAGTTGAACATACTCCCACTTCTAAATTATTTCCAATTTCTGCTTACAAATCCTTATCTTGGGTTCAAGGGATTATAAATAAGGTAACTATGCAATGCTAGCTCTGCACTGTATGACGCGCTACATATATGGATCGCGTAGATCACCCGTTTTTGTATATTTGGTCGACGGTTAGTTTCGATTACATTATCGGTGTCTGCTGGCGATTTCATAACGATTTATTGATACCTGTGTGTTCAGGCGCAGATGAACAACCAGCCGTCACCAGTGGAGGAGCAGGAGAAGCTTCTGGAAGATGCCCTGAGCGTCGTGAAAGTCCAGGTAAGCCAATAAAAATAAACATTGTGTTTTAGTGCCTAATGCATAGGAAACCGGTTCTAAGAGCCTCTCTCGATAGTCCAAAAAAATTTTCCTCACCCATGACCGCTAAAGTTCATATTAACACTGTAATATATGTTTCAGTAACATTTCTACAAGCTCAAGTGATTGTTATAAAGAAATTTGAAACTAAATTCGAATTCCTTTATTTACATTGTTTTTTAAGTTTTTCATGACAAATATGAATCCTTTGCGGTTTAATTTCTATGTGACCACCTCTCGGTGATCCAGACAGGTAGATTTTTATACAAAACCTAAATATCCATCAAAATGGGGCTGAAAAAATCTATCAATATATGTACATGTATCAATGCTGAACATAGAACCTCCTTATTTCAAACTTCGTTAAAAACTATAAAAAGAGTTACTTATCTGAAGTGGTATTGTGTGCTTATGTGTTTTTTTTTTCAGGCATTCCAAATGAAGAGATGCCTGGACAAGTCCAAGTTGATGGATGCTCTTAAACATGCCTCCACTATGCTGGGGGAGCTTAGAACTTCACAGCTCTCTCCTAAGGGCTACTATGAACTTTGTATCCTTTATAAGTTGAACAATTCAATATAAGTAGATTTAACATCACCGTAGGGCTTTATAAAAAACCTGTAATTATGTAATATATAATATTATATTTAATATTTTATATATATAAATATAAGGAGGGAAGGAATTCTATCAAGCACCTTAAATTTACTATTCAAAGACATATACAACACTATACAGTATAAAACAAAGTCGCTTCCCGCTGTCTGTCTGTCCCTATGTATGCTTAGATCTTTAAAACTACGCAACGGATTTTGATGCAGTTTTTTATAATAGATACCTTGAGTGATTCAAGAGGAAGCTTTAGAAACCATTTGACACATAGATTACCATGGGCAAAGCCAATATCTATCTATAACTAGGTTTATCTTCCATTTTCTTGGTTCATATTTTTTTTACTTATCCTAATCAAATTAAAAGTCTCAATAAATTAGGACATCTTTTTAAAATCTAATTATTCTTTAACAAAACTTATCAGACATGGCAATAACCGACGAGCTCCGCCACCTAGAACTGTACCTAATAGAAGAGTTCCAGAAAGGTCGGAAAGTGGCCGACTTGTATGAACTAGTGCAGTATGCTGGCAACATTGTGCCAAGACTTTATCTACTCATCACTGTTGGTCTTGTTTATATCAAGACCAACACTAACTTGAGGAGGGATTTGTTGAAGGTAAGTTGTATGGGTAAGAAGGTTCATCTATACTAATATTATAAAAAGGAAAGGTTTGATTTTTTGTTTGTAATGAATAGGCTCCGAAAATTTCAAAAATTATTTTACCGTTGCGAAGCTACACTATCCCCGGTGAACATAGGCTATATTATATTTTGTAAAAAACTTAGAAATCCGTACTAAAACCGTGCGAAGCCGGGAAGGTCGGCTAGTATTTCATATTTATTTTATTCCATCATTGTTTACATTTGTAGGTACCTAGGTATTGTATAAGAAACACAATGGTACCCACTACCCAAGCAGGGTGTGGCAATATGTACTGAGAGTGGAAATGAGCCGGGTTTCTAGAAAAATATGTTTATTAGATAAGAGAGAGGGAGCAGAAAGTTATAATTCAATCACAAAGTTTAAAGTAAATATTATAAGTATTAAGTCAACTTTTTTATACTTTTATTATTATAAAAACTATTACATAGAAATGTACTTATATGTATAAATACTGTACATAAATGTACTTTCATGTACAAATACTGTACATAAATGTACTTTCATGTACAAATACTGTACATAAATGTACTTTCATGTACAAATACTGTACAATAATGTACTTTCATGTACAAATACTGTACATAAATGTACTTTTATGTACAAATACGGTACATAAAAGTACATGTCCACATTTCTCCATGCTTGAGTTTAGAACGACTCGATGACGCGGCTTTGTCGGTAGGTTACAAAGTCTCAAAAACTCCACTTTTCTTCCAGGACCTCGTAGAAAT